>CAWUFW010010157.1:0-721757 GCA_963921515.1 Calotriton arnoldi
GGATGTGCCCTGGACAGTGGATAGCTGGCTATGTATGTGTGACACACGTAATCTGCACACTCCTGGGGCCCAAACATTGTTCCCACACGCTGCATGCAGGCGTGTGCCACATACCCCAGGCACATGTGGTGGCTCAGCCTCTAGCAAGTGGACCGCATATCAAAGCAACACGCAGATCACATGTCCGAAACACAGGCGTTGTGTGAACAATGGACCCACCCATGATGCCCTTACAACAGAGTTAGGGAAACAGATGCTGTCCCCCACCTTTAGTGAAGCAAACTGCAAGGACACAGTCCCAAGTGACACAATTCCCTGAATGTAAGGGCCACACCTGGGTATCAGATGAGCAGTGGCAGTGCACAATAGAGGGACATGGCTCCTGGACAACATGACTGCTGCACTGTGGCAGTTGAACCAGGCCAGAGGAGGGCACAAAGCATGTAATACAGAGTTCACAGTGCAGTCTTTGACTCACCCTCCTTGCTGCTGTCTGGCCTTCAGCTGCCCATCCAGGTCTGGAAACACCACCGCCAGGATCTGGAGCATGTGGGGGTCAGCGTCCGTGTTCCGCCCTCCTGCAAGGAGGCGACAGCTACAGCTGGACCCGTGCAATCCTCCGGGTCCAGCTCCCGAAGGTCCTGCCACCTCTTCTGGCAGCTGCGGATCCGGCGGCTTGTAGACCCCCACGGACCGGACCCCGGCCCGGACGATGTCCTTCCAGATCTCCTGCTTCCGATGGGCATTAACCTGTCAGGATGACAAAGTGAAAAGGCCATTACCACACATGCAACATATCCGTGCATGACACAGTTGTATATACATGTCTCAATCACAGGGGCACATGATGTACAGGCAGTGCAAAGCTGCCCATGGACAGTTTGCCAGACGTCACTACATGGTATCATTGCATGGGAAGTAAACCATGTTCAAATGCACTGTCACTGCACCATACCTGTCCAGTGCAAGTCACTACACACTATGGGGGTGATAACTACTCAGTGAGCCTGCTAGCCAGTGGCGTGCAGACTTCCAGCCTTGCTAGTCACACAAAATGCATGATTCAGAAAGGCAGTGCACAGAACACTCACCTGCTCCCCTGGTGTCCCATACAGCTTGCTGTACTGTGGAAGTAGGCTGTCCAGCAGGGCCTGGTTCTCTTCAAGGCTGAAGGCTGGGGCTCTCTCCACAGTACGTGCCATTGCAGGGTCCAGAGGGGCAGAGACAGCAGCAGTGCAGTGGCAGATGTCGTCCTGGAGCATGTAGTGCAGGCAAGTGAGCTCTCAGGGGAACAGCCAGCAATATATATGTGCTGGAGAGGCAGATACTGTCCCTTGTGTCCAAAGTGATAGGTCCAAGTCGTTTGCATCTTCTGAATCTTGCCAATCCATGGAATAGCAGCACCAAAACACGCCCACAGCATCCTTCAAATCTTCAACTTCATGACATACATGATTTTGCAAACATTGTTGTGGGTGACCAACTGATTTTCCAGCAACCGACCTGCTCGAAATTCGAAAACGCGCCGGTTGCCAGGCAAGCCCATTGTCAATGGGTGCGCACCGATCGTCCATTGCGGCACAACGCGCACAGGGGTACGAATGCGACCAAGAACATTGAATGCAATGGGCCGGCCGGAGGCACCCGATCGGTCCATTGCAGTACAACGCGACAGGGGTACAACGCTATACCCGCACATTGAATGCAATGTCAAGCCGAGGCAATTGATCGTCCATTGCAGTAATAACGCCAGCATTGGTGGGCAATAACGCTGCACTGCCATTACTGAATGCAATGAGTCGGCCGAGGCATCGATCGTCCATTGCAGTCCAGCCGCGACAGGGGTACGAATGCCTGCACTGACACATTGAATGCAATGGGCCGGCCGGAGGCACCGATCGGTCCATTGCAGTACAACGCGCACAGGGGTACAACGCGTACTCGCGACACATTGAATGCAATGGGCCAGGCCGGAGGCACCGATCGGTCCATTGCAGTACCAACGCGACAGGGGTACAACGCGTACCCGCACACATTGAATGCAATGGGCCGGGCCGGAGGCACCGATCGGTCCATTGCAGTACAACGCGCACAGGGGCCAACGCGTACCCGCGACACATTGAATGCAATGGGCCGGCCGGAGGCACCGATCGGTCCATTGCAGTACAATGCGCACAGGGGTACAACGCTGGGCACTACGCACACATTGAATGGCCGGGCCGGCTGAGGCACCGATCGGTCCATTGCAGTTCAACGCACAGGGGCAACGCGTACCGCACACATTGGAATGCAATGGGCCGGCCGGAGGCATCGACGGTCCATTGCAGTATTAACGCGCGCGACAGGGCGTAGGACAGACGCCGCACCTGCACACTGAATGCAATGGGCCGGGCCGGAGGCACCGACGTCCATTGCAGCACAACGCGCACAGGGGTACAACGCGTACCCGCACACATTGAATGCAATGTACACGGCCGGAGGCACCGATCGGTCCATTGCAGTCAACGCGACAGGGGCAGCAACGCGCACTCCGCACACACTGAATGCATGGGTCGCCGGAGGCACCGACGGCCCATTGCAGTTCAACGTGCACAGTACAACGCAAAGACCGCGACACATTGAATGCAATGGGTCGTGGCCGGAGGCACCGGACGTCCATTGCAGTACAACGCGCACAGGGGTACGACGCACCAAGACACATTGAATGCAATGGGCCGGCCGGAGGCACCGACGTGGTCCATTGCAGTACAACGCATCACTGTACATGTGACTGGCATATGTCAGCATGCCTGTCTCAGATGGACATATGCCACACAGATGGCTCCCAGGGAGTGAGGGGCACACCTACATCACGACAGCCTGTCCAAACTTTATAATAAGGCATGTAAGGCTGCATTTCCTATTGTGTGTATGTTGGTGTACATGTTGTCTCTGTGGGTGTCACTCTGTGGGCAGCCACCCCCAGGCTGTGCACGTGTTCATGGGGACAGGATCCTGGGTGTTACGTGTACATGACCACTGGTGATGTGCAACTGTTCATATCTGTGCATGTGCCATGGTCACATTTCACGGTGGTGTATGTGTATGTCATGTCACATACCCCGTGAGTCCCATGTGGACGGTATGTTTGAGCCAGGTGTCCCAGTGGCACAATAGTGATGGTCCTCCACAGTCTTTGTGCATGCAGTGTTTACAATGTCTCTGATTACATGTGCACAATGGGAGACAGTCTCCACATCCACGTTGTGTGTGCATGGACTTTGATGTTGTGTGTGTGTGTGTCACAGACGTCCATGTCTGTCCTGCCGTGGCAAGTGGGGCCACTACCTGTGGGGGTCATGGTTGTTTTGCTGTGGTGATATATGGCCATGATACTCCATGTAATGCCAGTGTCCATGTGGCAATACAGGGTCCCTGGGAATGTACCTGTCGTTGAGCTGTGGTGCCTGGGCACATCTGTCCTCACATGTCACTGTGGGGGTTATTGTGACACGGCAGCAGGAGATGGGAACTGTGACACGGCCTCAAGGATATCCAATGGGCCAACCTGGGACTAATTGATGCCACCTGTTGGACCGTGTTGACAGATGTTGGCCATGTATGTACCATACATGTCCTTCCGGAACTGCACACTTCATGGGGTTGTGCTCATAATGATGTATGCTGGGATCTTGAGTGTGCTCAATGCCGCATATGTGGGGTGACTGACAATCTTGTTTACTTCTCCTCTGCACTGCAGGGCTCCTGCTGTCCATCGACCATTCCCAGATCTGGGCAACGATGGGTGGAACGGGACAGCATCCGACGGTACCGCTTCACCAGGCAGCTGATTGAGGATTTGGCAGTGCAGTTGTCCCCACATTTGCAGCCTGGCCGGCCGTATCCTACAGCGCTGACCCCCAAGGTGAAGGTGATGGCAGCCCCACACTTCTTTGCCACCGGTACCTTCCAACATACTGTGGCGACTGCTGGTGGGATGTCACAGACCATGTTGAGCCGTGTGCTCCGCGATGTTTTGGCGGCAATGCTGCTCTTCCTGAACCGGTACATCTATTTCCTAGATCGGCACGACTCACTGACGTGAAGAGTGACTTTTATGCCCTGGGGAGAATGCCGCATGTCATTGGCTCCATTGATGGGACACATGTGGCTTTGGTACCACCACAGGCCCAGGAGCAGGCCTACAGGAAGCCAGCACTACCACTCGGTCAATGCACTGGTGTGTCTTGCAGACATGACCATCACACACGTGTGTGCCCGTTTCCTGGTTCAGCACAAGATGCCTTTGTGATGAGGAGAAGTCGCATCCCCAGGATGATGGCACAGATGCAGAACCAGCGTGACTGGCTTGTCGGTGTGTACTGACTTTGTGCCATTGTGTGTGATCTGATCTGTAGTATTCGCCCACTTTTCCAAGTCAGCTAATGTGCACTTGTCTGTCCGTAGGTGACTCGGATACCCCAACATGCCGTGGTTGCTGACACCCCTCAGGAACCCCTGTGACACCAGCCCAGATGCGCCACAATGAGGCACATGGTCGGACCAGGAGAGTGATTGAGCGGACCTTTGGTCTCCCTGAAGAGCCGTCTCCGCTGCCTGGACAAGACCGGAGGGTCCTCCCATATGCCCCTGCAAAGTGTGCAAGATTATCATCGTCTGCTGCATGCTCCACAACCTGGCAGTGCGGAAGGAGTTGCCTCTCATCCAGGATGACAATGACCAACATCCGCCACCTGTGGAGGATCCTGGCCTGGACCACGATGCCAGTGACGATGATGATGATGAGGGTGATGTCCGCACACAGCTCATCACCAACTTCTTTAGCTGAATGTGAGTATCCTGAGGTGTCATGTCAATGATGTGAGTTGGCATGATATGTGTAGGTGGTGCTCTGGTGCTGTTGGAGTGTGTCCATGGGCTACTTGACTGGATGTGTGTTGCGATGTGTGCTAACAGGTGGGCTGTACTCCCCAACAGTGTTGACATGCTAACTTGGTTCTGGGTGGGTATCTTGTAACATGTATTGTGCATGAGTTTTGCTGTTCTGTCCTGTACTCCATTGCTTTTGACTGTGTGTCATTTCTGTCCTTCACAGGGTACTTTCAGATTCGTTTGGTCAACTGTGTCCACCGACGACGTGATTGCACATCCAGGCTGGTAGCTGTTGTGTCCCTACAGGTGATGTGCGCCACACCCATGGACTTCCTTCCGTCTACAGTTGTTGACTGTGTGCCCGCTGCCAGGTGGGATTACCTTGCATCTGTAGTGGTTACGACATGTTGCAACTGTGTAATAAACCTGTGCTTCACTTTGTGATGTGCGTTGTCTGTGGTCACACATTTGACTGCCATTTGCTTACTGCACCTGTGGGCTACTTGACTACAACTGGGAATGGGTGTGGTGTCTGTGCATTGCACCGTCTTCCCTGGCAACATCAGTGTAGGCAATGAGTCAGATGGCCTAGGTGTGTATGTGTTGTGTAGCCCTGGTGGTGTGTCTCCCTCATGTGTGTCACGTTGCCTGTACTCACATGCCTGTGTTGTCCTTGCTGTTGCAGTTCGCATACACAGTGTAATTTTGCAGTTCATCATCCCCATAACAGCACCCACGTTGGAATCACGACAGAGGCAAGTATGGTGTATTAGTGTGTTTATTGTGATACATTTGTGTTAATAGTGCATAGGATGGGTAGTGCTGTACATAAATCTTGCAATCCGAAGTTCCTAGGTGAATTAAAAGTCCTGGTAGACAGGATCCCCAGTATCGGGGCCACAGTTGTCTGACACATTGGTCCAACTTGTGCTCACCATGCAATGTGTGGGAGTAGTGTTGCCGTCAACAGGGTGAACAGTCTGTGCACAAAGTCGAACATCCAGAACAGGTTCAGGCTTCCTGGGAGTTGCGCTTGGCCATCGGCCTCTCACATTTCCCTCCTCGGACAACCCCTGTTCTTGGGGGGGGGCCCTCAAGTACAGGCTGCTGCGGTGCAGGGGACTCTCCGCCAGAGTCCTCCTCCCTCCCTGTGGCAGTTGCAGTTTGTTCGGCACCAGATGTTGTTGGCACACAGGGAGGTGTGGACTGGTTGCTGTTCATCTGGCGGAGGCATTGTAAAATGTCCCTGTGCACCGCCGTCATCTCATGCAGTGCATCCCACTTGGACTCCACGCGGGACATGTGTGAGTCCACGCGGGACATGTGTGACTCCACGTGGGACATGTGGGAGTCCAAGCGGGCATGATGGGCAGCCTGCTGCTGTTTCATGTCTCTGAGGAGCCCCACTACCTGGCTGAGCTCTCCGGTGCTGGACTGGTACGCATCAGCTATGCGTACCAGTTGTGGGTCATCATGCACACCAGCAACGTCTGCAAGCAGCGACCTCTGTCTCCCACCCCTCCCACCACCCCTGCTGACATGTGCAGTGTGTGCAGTGGCACGCACAGATAACCCTGGTCCACCTTGGGGTTGGTGGTGGTGGTGGTGTCCATGGCCCCAGGTTGGTCCAGGGTCCCTGTGCTGGTGTTGCTCCTTGTTCTGTCCATGTCGGCAGGGATGGTATTCGTGGTGACAGTCGTTGGAGGGGTGGGTGCAGGGGGTGCAGCTGGTGGTCCTGCTGGTGCTGCAGCTGGTGGTCCTGCTGGTGCTGCATGTTGACTTGCACCGGATGTGCCAGGTTGGTCTTCATCGTCCGAGGCGGACAGAGGCTGTACGACGCCAGTGAGCTCCGCATCCTCTTGAGCCTGGGACTGGGACTCCTCAGCGTCTGCTGCTGTGTCCCCATCATCACCTGTTTTTGGGAGACACAAACAATGTATGTTATGTTTCTGCAGGCATCAATGGTTGACACACATGACAGTTGTGACTGTGCCTCTGGGTGCGGGCCTGTACATTGCATTGTCCTAAGTCGTCACAGTCAGGGGTTGATATTGGTGTGGCACATTGTCCTGCATTATTTGGGCATTTCTATGTATTTTCTGGGGTGTGAACATGGTCTGCATTGGTTGTGTTTGGTTGACAGCCGGCCCTCCTTCCCACCCACCCAGCCAGTCAGTTATCCCACCATGGAACGTGCTTGTGTTGCAGGGAGTGTAAGTTGTCTCTCAGGATGTCACTCAGTGGTGTCCTGCTGTTTGTTGGTGCACATTTGCCAGCAGGGCCTTGTGCTCCCCACAGCAGTAGCCAGTGTCAGACATCTTGTGAGTCCTTCTCCACTCCCTGTGATGTGAGCATGGTTCAGGGTGGTGTTGATGGGACAGTTGTGGGGGTGAGCTATGTCTGTGACTACGACTCCCATCATGCTATTGCCTCCTCCCCCCTTCCCAGCATGCCCATGCTTCCTTCCTTTTGACTCTGCTTCCCTGTGGGGTGGGCTGGCTGTGCTGACAGGATGGCTGGGAGTGTTGTCCTGGCAGTTGTTTGGCTAGAAGTCCCAAGAGTGTCCCTGTGCTTCACACAACATAACCCAGGGTGGTGGTTCTTTGTGGGATCTTGTGTTAGGATGGGGGCATTGCATTCTACCAGGTGGGTTCTGTGGAGTTTGTGTTGGGGTGTGTGTGAGGGGAGGTGCTTGTGACTATGGTCAGTGCTGCAAGTCCCCCTTCCCACCCAGCTAGCCAGATATCCCACCATGGAACGTGCTTGCATTGCAGGGAGTGTAAGTTGTCTCTCAGGATGTCAGTCAGTGGTGTCCTGCTGTTTGTTGGTGCACAGTTGCCAGCAGGGCCTTGTGCTCCCCACAGCAGTAGCCAGTGTCAGCCATCTTGTGAGTCCTTCTCCACTTCCTGTGATGTGAGCATGGTTCAGGGTGGTGTTGATGGGACAGTTGTGGGGGTGAGCTATGTCTGTGACTACGACTCCCATCATGCTATTGCCTCCACCCCACTTCCCAGCATTCCCATACTTACTTGCTTTTGTGGGGAGTTCAGTGTGTGTGGGTGTGAGAGCAATGGCAAGATGGCTGACAATGGTGTCCTGCTGTTGGTTGGTGTGCAGTACCCAGCATGCCCTTGTGCTCCCCACGACACAGCAACAGTGTCAGACATCTTTGATGGGCCTTTCCACTCTCTGTGGGATGTGCATGCATGAGTGTGAGCTTGCTGGGCCATGTGGTGGGGGATGTAGAGCTGTGACTATGACTCCCATCATGCTATTGCCTCCTCCCCCTTCCCAGCATGCCCATGCTTCCTTCCTTTTGACTCTGCTTCCCTGTGGGGTGGGCTGGCTGTGCTGACAGGATGGCTGGGAGTGTTGTCCTGGCAGTTGTTTGGCTAAAAGTCCCAAGAGTGTCCCTGTGCTTCACACAACATAACCCAGGGTGGTGGTTCTTTGTGGGATCTTGTGTTAGGATGGGGGCATTGCATTCTACCAGGTGGGTTCTGTGGAGTTTGTGTTGGGGTGTGTGTGAGGGGAGGTGCTTGTGACTATGGTCAGTGCTGCAAGTCCTCCTTCCCACCCAGCTAGCCAGATATCCCACCATGGAACGTGCTTGCATTGCAGGGAGTGGAAGTTGTCTCTCAGGATGTCAGTCAGTGGTGTCCTGCTGTTTGTTGGTGCACAGTTGCCAGCAGGGCCTTGTGCTCCCCACAGCAGTAGCCAGTGTCAGCCATCTTGTGAGTCCTTCTCCACTCCCTGTGATGTGAGCATGGTTCAGGGTGGTGTTGATGGGACAGTTGTGGGGGGGCAATATGTGTGACTGCGACTCCCATGATGCTATTGGCTACACTGACTTGGCCAGCATACACAGAATTCCTTCCTTTGAGTGGTCTTCACTGTGTGTTGGTGTTGTTGTGGTGGCTACATGTCTGGATGTGTTTGTTAGTTCTATTTGTGCCACTGCCTAGCTGTAGTTGTAGTTGTGTTTGTACATGTGTTGGCACAGTTGGATGTGACTTTTTTGATGGCATGTGTTGTGTTTATCTGACTGACATACACATTTTGGGATGATTCTGTTCTGGTTGCTGTGTAATTGCTATGAGTGCATGGTTTGACTCTCCCTTGACAGTGATGTGTGTGTTTTGTGGCAGTATATTGTGTACATTTGTTGTGTACTCACCAGGCTCTGGGATGTCCTCTAGTCCATATACGCTCACTGGCGGAAGGATGGCCCGCACCTTCTCCTCCCAGGGCCTGAGGTATATTGGCTTGGCAGGAGGGCCACTGCCGGTGTATTGGCTGTTGATGTAGTCTTTCTTGAGCAGGTCCCGTACCCTCCTGCGCACGTCATACCACCTGTTCTGGATGTCGCTCTTTGTGCGCCGACATGGTGATTGTGCGTTCACCCTGTTGATGATCCTCTCCCACATCTTGGTTTTCTGGGAGATGGGGTCTGTTGGACCAGTGTGCCAAACAGCTGTGGCTCTACCCTGAGGATCTCGTCTACCATGACTTCCAATTCACTATCTAGGAACTTGGGATTCTTCTTGGGGGCATGGTGATGGGTGGTGATGGTGAGTGATGTGTGTGTTGGTGTGCAGGTGAGGGTGTGTGAGTGTGTGTTTTGCTGGGTGTATGTGAGGTAGGTATTTGTTGGTGTGCTGATGGTGTGTGGCTTGTGTGAGGGATGAGCTGTGGGTGTGTGGTTGCTTTCTCTTGGGTGCTGGCAGTGGAATGGCATTTGCAAAGGCTCATGGTTGTGATTTGTGTCCTTTATATAGGTGGAGTTGTGGGTGTGTCTTTGTTCTCTGTCCCCACCCCCCCAGTATTTATTGGCTTGGTAATTGCTTGTTTGGCCTTTTTTGGGTGATTTTTCCTTTGTGCTGTTTGTGTATGTTGGAAACGTTCTTGTGACCGAGTCGGACCCTGCATTTGTCTCGTACGGTGTTCTCCGTTTCGTTCGCGCTGTGTTTGTGCAGTTTTCTATGCTGCGTACGCGTCGGTCGCGGTGTTTTGTGTTGCTTCGGCTCGGTTTTGTATGCGTGTCGGTCGTACGGCTTGGCCTCCGTCCGACTCGCTCGTGGTTTCGCGCCTTGCATCGTACTTTGCGGTTTGGAGTTCGCGTGTACGTTTCGGTGGGATTTGTTCCGGGTGCGTGTCGGTTGGTTGGATTCGCGTGTTTTTCCGGCCGGATTGCTGTTTTCCGTGCGGCTCGGTCGGTCGACTTGGTTTCGGTACGTGTCGGTCGGATTTTTCACGCCTTGCATCGTACTTGGCGAGTCGGGCGCCACGGGTACGTGTCGGTCGGTATTATTTCCGGATCCGAGTCGGTCGGTGCTTTTTCCGGCCTGAATCGGAATCGACCCCTTAGTTGAGGGGAACATATCAAAAGAATGGTGAGCAGTCAAAATATCGAAAATTAAATATCGACCTACACTAATATCGAGGTGACAATATCGAAGGGACAGAATATCGATGTTAAGAATATCGATGGACAGAATATCGACCCTAAGGTAAGTTATATCGATTTTCTTTATATCGATGTAAGTATTATCGAAGTTAGTAATATCGATATCAAATATATCGATGTTACTAATATCGAGTTACTAATATCGATATTTATATTATTGTTATGTATTTTGTTATGTATTTAATATGTATGTGTTATATGTGTTTTTGTTAAGTGTTCTACTTGTCTAAAAATATATGTATACAATTTTTATATGTTAATAATGTTTTTATAAGTTATTTTTGTTTTTAAGTACTGTAGCGGGTTGTGGGTTTATAGGGGAATAGGGTGGGAAGTAATTTAATTATACTAAATTAATTATTAATTTTTAGGAATTATAAATTAATTTTAATTATTTTTTGCGTTTAAGTTCTGTAGTGGGTTGTGGGTTTATAGGGGAATAGGGTGGGAAGTAATTTAATTGTAATTAAGTAATAATTTATTTTAATTAATTGGTATTGATAATTATATTATTGTTAATTAATTAATAATTGGTAATTAATTTTTATTAATTGGTTATTAATTTTTATTAATTGATTAATTGATCATTATGTTAAGTGTATTATTTTATTATTGGAGTGTGTTGTGCGTTTATAGGGGAATAGTGTTGGAAGTAATTGAAATCTAATTAAGTAATTATTAAATTTATTGTTGGGTATTGATAATTAATTTATTGGACATTAATTATTAATTGGTAATTTTTGTAAATTATAATTTATTTGTTATGAAAATTAATTTATTGTTATTTTATCATTAATTGGTAATGTAAATATTATTAAATATTATTTATTGATAAATTTAATTAATATATTAATAAGTAATTATTAATTGGTAATGAATGTTTAATAATTATTATTATTGGTATAAAAAAGCATTTAATTGTTCAATATTTGTTAATTGGTAATTACGTTTTAATAATTAATATGTTTTTGTTATTAAAAATATTTTATTGTTCAATATTTATTATTTGGTAATTAATATTTATTAATTATTATTTATTGGTATTTATTATTAATTTATTGTTAATACATTTTTCATTGGTAATTATGTTTTTAATAATTATTTATTGGTATTTGTAAATAGTTTAGAGTTATTTAATAATTCATTAATTATTTAAAAAAATTATTTTATTTATAAGTATGTTATTTTTAACTTCTACGCTATCCAACACTTTCCCTACTGTTGCACTCCCTGGAGTGGGAATAGTAATTTTTACCCCTACGCTATCCAATACTTTCTCTACTGTTGCACTCTCTGGAGTGGGAATAGTAATTTTAAGCTCTACGCTATCCAACATTTTTCTTACTGTTGTTTTTTTGGGAGTTGGAATAGTAGTTTTATTCCCTCCGCTATTTAATATTTTTTGTATTATTTTAGTTAATGTAGTATATAATTAATTTTAAAAATATTAAAAGTAAATTTAATTTTTTTAATTTGTTATACATAATTATTAAATTTGTATTTATGTTATTGTTTTATGTGTATAGATGTATTTGTAATTTATATTTTTTAATAATTTATAATTTATTAAAATAATTATGAAAACTGATTATTAAGTAAGTATATATATTATATATTATATGTATATGTTTAATTAATGTTTTATTAAATTATATATATTACTTATTAATTTTAAACATTATAAAATATTTTTAACTATGTTTATTTTATTTATAAGTATTATTTAGTTTATTTTACATATTATTTTTAACAAAAAAAACCCGATATTTTTAATAACGATATTTTTGACATCGATATTTTTTGGGGGATATTTTTGTACTTACCATGTTGTAGATAGGATATCGATATATTTTTGTAGGTCGATTTTTTGACCTTCGATATTTTGTCAGTGATCCATAGGTTTGTATCTGGACCAAACCAGAAGCTGATTTGACTAGATCAATACTGCAAGATTGTTTATATTTAGAAAAGAGGAACAGCATTCCGTAACTTCTGTAATTAAAGAATACTCAGCTTGCTGATGTCCCAAAGTAGTCAGTCTGAAATACTTTATTTGGTTAATTAAAACCATACAAGCACATATACATACAAAAAAATCAATAAAATGCACTCTAAAAAGAATTTCACATTACAATACAATTTCCTAAAAATGCAGTTTGTAAATACTGGTGTCTAAAAAAGAAAACCATTCCAGTATTGCTACATGTCACAGAACAATTATTATCAACATAGCGTTGAGCCAAGAGCTTCTTCTTAGTTTTAAAAATTCCTGCCAAATAACTAACATCATAGGTACTTATTAATGGACTTAAAAACATTATTAAAAAGTCAAAAACTGCTTTTACAGATACTAGTGTCAAAAAGTCCATACTGTTACAACTACATGTCGTGGTTGCTTCAGACAATTGACGTCAGTATACTAATTCACTGGGTTACCTCTTCTTAATTCTAAGGGCACTTGCTAAAAATCTATCAACTTAAAAACACACTAGGGGACTTGAAAGCATTTGTAAATAAACCAAGGCTGGTCTTCCATGCTGAAAATTTTTCAATCTTAAAAAAGGTATACATCATTGCCGCAGAGTACAGTAATGGTCACAAAACATAATAAAATGCATTGGGGCCGATTCCGATGTCGGACGGACTCAGGTCCGTCCGACATCGTCCAGGAGCCGTAACCGACCGACCT
The DNA here is from genome assembly GCA_963921515.1 of Calotriton arnoldi. NCBI lineage: Eukaryota > Metazoa > Chordata > Amphibia > Caudata > Salamandridae > Calotriton > Calotriton arnoldi. Next base: position 13,029 of record CAWUFW010010157.1, read on the forward strand.
GCTGTCGTCGGTTACGGCCCCTGCAGTACGATGGCGACCGAACCCTGTTCGGTCGCACTCGTGATACTACACGATGGAAGCATGCATTCCGGAGCGGAATGCATGCTTGCATTGTGAAAAGCAGGGGTGCAGTTCATCCCTGCACCCTGTGGCCGGCACCCCAAGGTGCCTGCCACCGGGTGCAGTGATCAACAGAGGAGCACCATAGGTGCCCCCAGGCCGCCATCCGGCGGCCTCGCACCCATGGGGGCCCTACTGGGGGCCCCCAAAGACAGTTACCGACTGCCTTTTCGTGCCGGAAAGACCGGCACGAAAAGGCAGTGAACTACTGCCATCGTACTCCCTCGGTCGTGAAGAGGCGGCCGGGAGTACTGAAGGATTTCCGGATCGGCGGACGGGCTCTCCGAGCCTGCCGTAATCCATCCGGAAATCCCAGTCGGATTCCTTTCCGACCGAGCCCATCGGAATGGCTCGGTCGGAAAGGAATCCGTCCGGCACGTTCCGATTCGGTCGGAAGGGCTCCGACCATCGTTCGGTGCCCTTCCGGCCGAAATCGAAATCGGCCCCTAAGTGTTTTGCGAAGCAAAAATTATCACATGAACAGGGGCCCAGCTCATCCACCTTATGCTGCCCCTGCAGAGCCCCCAGTATCCAGTGTAATAGATTGAATCTAAATCTTGTCAACGGGAAACGATGGTGAGGTATTGTAACCGCGACTAAATAGGGCTCTAGTAGTGGGCAGGTTTTTAATATGGGCCCTTACAAAAAGTTTACTAAGTTCCCTGGCTTTTCTTTCCAACTTCATAATTGAGAGGAAATGCCTTTTCACCCAGATCAAGTCTCTCTTTATACTGCCCTTTGGGATTTCATATAGCTCTGGGGGTCCCAGTTTAACTGTTACTAGCCTTGAAATATTTGAGCCATGGAATGTGGATCACCCTATTCAGAGTCATACAATCATTTATTACTACCCGATTAAGATCTAGGTCCGGGTTAATCCAAATCCTTACCCATCTCAACAAAGGGGCAAGGGCTAATAGATCAGAAATGTACCTCATTCTAAGATCTTCATGCACTACATATGTGGATACTGACTGTGGGACCGCTAACAACTGTCTTAAAACATTTATTTTCCACTATTTGCAGGTGCATGGTATCCTTATAGCCCCAGATATCACTTCCATTGTTGGCAGTGGATACAGCCTTCGCTTGATAAACTTTAATGAGAGCTTGGACTGGTTTTGCTCCCAGTCTTTTTGCAAAATCAGCAATAGCCTTCTAGCGCTCTTGACAATAAATTCCTTTTAGCCTTCCTTTGGAGGATCCACGAGCCCCACTCATCAAAAAACTCCCAAATAAGGAAAAGTAGACACTGTAGATATTACAGTACCAGCTCCGAAACATGTTATGTTAAGTGCCATTTGTATAGCGCATAATCACCAACGGTCTCTTAGCGCTTGTGAGAGAGTTACAGAACAGTACCAGGAGCTACCCATCACAGTGGCTACTCGGTCAGAGCTTATCTTGTCCAAACGCCTGTGTGAACAAAAAAGTCTTTAGTTTTTTCCTAAATGGAAGGAGAGTGGCTTCCCTGCTCCAGTAGCTTGCTCCACAACTGGGGAATCAGAACTTAGAAAGCTCGTCCACCCATGGTGACTTTGTCAAACCGTGGGCAGGGCAACAGGCTTACCTTGGACGATCGGAGGCAAAATCCCGACACGCATCTCTTTAGGCGGTCCTTAATATAGTATGGTGCCGTCCCATACAGGGCTTTGTGTGCAGTAGATAGGCCCTTAAACCTGGCTCTCTGCTTGATTGGGAGCCAGTGTAGTTGTTGCAGCAGTGGTGTAGCATGCGATCTTCTTGGGAGCTTGAAAATCAGTCTCGCTGCATCGTTCATTACTACTTGAAGCTTCCCTGACAGCTTGTCTGGTAGCCCAATATATAGTGCGTTGCCGTAGTCCAATCGCAACACAATCAGTGCCGTCACCACAGTACGCATAGTTGAAAATGATAGGAGGGGTACCAATTTCCAAAGTTGCCTCACAAGGCCCACACAGTTCCCTACCACAGTAGTCACCTGGTTTGTCAGTGTTAGCTTAGTGTCCCACTTAATGCCTAGACTCTTCAGGACCGGCAATGGTATAGGTGTGGCACCTAGCTCTTGTGGCCAAAAAAGGTTTGACTAGGGGCTGCCCCCTGTGGTGATTGCTACAACCTCGGTCTTATCAGGGTTTACTTTAAGTGAGTTAGCAGTCATCCAGTTCATTGTAAACCTGAGAATGTTCTGTACGCTAGACTGTGTTTGCAAAGAGTTATCGATCCGAAGGATCAGTTGAGTGTCGTCCGCATAAACACTTGACAGTCCATTTGTGCTAGTGCTGCCACCAGTGGCTGGAGATAGATATTGAAGAGAAGTGGGGACAGCGCTGAACCCTGCGGGACTCCACAGGACAGAGCGCCTTTTCTGGACATATAGCCCCCCAGCTGAACCTTTTGAGTCTGATCCTTCAGGAAGGAGGAAATCCACTGATACGCCACGCCAGAGATTCCCAACTTCTGGTTACGGGTCAGCAGCTGAGCATGGTTCACCGTGTCAAACGCGGCTGTAAGATCCAATAGGATCAGCGCTGAAGGCTTCTTCTTATTGGCCGCAAGCCTGAGCTCCTCCAGCGCCGAGAGCATCACAAGATCTGTATTGTGGTAGGCCCTGAAGCCGCCTGCCGTACATGGAGCAGCTGATGTTCCTCTAAAAACAGGGAGAGGGTTCTGAGCACATGTTGTTCCACTACTTTGGCCAGGAAGGGGAGCCTAGATATTGGTCGATAATTCTTCAGGTTATTGGCATCTGCCCCTGCTTTCTTCAGTAGCGGAGTTACCATGGCTTCCTTAAAATTAAGTGGAACCTTCCCGGTTGCCAGGGACTGGTTTAGCAAGGAGAGCAGTACCATCCCCGCCGCAGGGAGGGTCATTTTGAACACCTTGGGTGGGCAAGGATCTTCTGGTGAACCTGATTTAACTCTAGCCATAATGTGTGACATAATGTCTTTTTGGACATTTGTTTTTAGGGCCTACAACCATAGTATGGGATTTAGTAAAGTTGGTGTTTAAATCTAGCGTGCTCATGAAGGCTACAAAGGAGTCAAGCAACTGCTTCAATACCGCCGCAGTTCTGGCAATCAGAACTCCGTCATCCGCATATAAAAGCACAGTTATCAACTGAGTCCCTACCCGGGGGATATCCTTGCATGCTGAGCACAAAGTGGGGCCCAGATTATTAATGTATAAGGTGAATATGAGTGGAACCAAAATACGGCCTTGTCTTACCCCCCTAGCCATATTTAAGGGGGCTGACAGGCTTCCATCCTGGTTGTTCCTCACTACTGCTGTCAGGTTCAAATGAAGGTTATGTAAGAAATGTACTGAATTCCGATCCACCCCCATGTTGAGCAACTTACCCCAAACTTTGGATCTATTAACTCAATCAAACGCTGATGTTAAATCCATAAAGACTAGATGTAATGTGCCTCTTTTCGCCACAGTATATTTTCAAATAATCAATTGTAGATTAAGGCATTGATCTAACATGCCTTTCACTGGCCTAAACCCATAGTGCAAGTTGGAAATAACATTGTTTTGGTCCAGCCACTCTGTAAATCTAGATAGTATCTCTCTTCCCATAACCTTTACAGCCGCGTCTATGAGGGAGATCAGAGAAAAACATTTTGGGTCTGATCTTGCGCCCTTCTTAAAAACGGGGACAATTATGGACCTAGACCAAGTGGATGGAAGACCGTTTCTGCATGCAGTAGTAAACACACGGGTTACAATTTTGGCCCAAGTTGGAGGGTCCACTTTATATAGATCCACAGGGACCCCAACAGAACCAGGGGCTTTCTCTTCAGACATAGTTGCAATGGATTCTAATACCTTCCCCTCAGAAAGAGTCAGAATATATTTGTCTCTGGAAAGTACCACATCCGATTTCTGTGGTTCTTCAGATACATTACCATAGATGCTTTGAAAATGCGAGACCCAAACATCTGGGGTGATGGTGCAGTCTATCACACTGCTACTAGACCCCTAAAAAAGGGCCAGTTAATTATCTCCCAGAGTTTAGCACTGTTATTCAAAACATTAACCTGAAGGAGGTCCTCCCATGCCCTATCTTTGATTTCTTTCTTTCGAGCTACCAGGGCTTGTTTGTATGCTTTCCTCCTCAAGTTTATCTCATGCCTATCCATGGGAATTTGCTTTAAGGCCATCTTCAAGTTCTGATGGGCCTTTGAGCAATTGTGATCGAAGCATCTATCCCCATCTAATTTATTTTTCCCCAGAGGGCCTCTGTAAATTGTTTGTAACCTGCCCACATATCCTATTAAAAGCAATCAAGACATCTTTGTCATTAGAAGCAATGTCTATACAGACACTGATATTGTGCCCACATTCGGCATAGAGGTTGCTAACAAAAGTATCCAGGTCAACCTTATTCCATTTTAATCTGCAAGCCTGATCCTTGGCGATAACTTTGGAATTCCTCGGCCAGATTATCAAGTTATCAATGGCCCCTGTATCCCATTCCAACTCCATGTATGGTTATGGTCACTGAACTGACTCCACTGGGTCTCAAAATGTTTTACAAAAGGGATCAGGGCCACAGATATTAAAATATGATCAATTATTGAGTTGCAACCTCTCCCACTAAATGTTGGAATGTCTTTTCCCTCTGGCTCCTTATTAATATGCTGCAGGTTACTATCAATGAGTATGCCCCCAAGCAAATCCTCCTGCAAGGTGTGCTCAAAATGTACAGTATCTGGAGCTTTCAAGACAAAAATCATCAAATGTAAGACAACCCTTTTGGCACAAGTGAATGTTAAAATCATATAAAATGATAACCAAATAAAGTGATTTCTGTTTTTCAGCATAAAAATCAAGAAACAATTTTAAACTTAACAAGTGCACCATAGTGTTGGCTCGCACAAAAGAATTATAAAAATGTACAACCAATAGGATCGGAGGGTTCTTAATTGCCAGCAGGTTACTAGAACCTATCTCAATTTAGAGGGAGGTATATGGTATTTCCAGTGAAACTAAAACTAATAAACCCCCTTTGGCTCTCAGTTAGAGGGTATGGCAGACTCAAAAAAGGACTAGAACCCGTCCTTATGGAATGAATTACCACTAGCCCAAGTTTCCTGCTGGCCTACTATGTGATGGGCTGTTAAAGACTGAGCCACCTCTCATCTTCTATTTTATTGTTTATGCCTGCTATATTCCAGCTAGCCACTTTCAGGACACGGCCAGGCCTAGTGGTGGTCCCAGGCAGGGAGCATTCCCTATCACATTCCCTACTTCCCCCAGCCTTGGTTGGCATTGCAGGTGCAAGGTTCAGTCAATCATTACTATCCGGGCAACTCAGGGGCTGAAACCTATAAGTCAGACAGATGGACGTTGTCTGTTCCCCTCTCACTCCCTCTTGTCCCACACATTACTGCATACCTACACCCCTTCGGCGAGGAAAGTTTCTGGGGGAAATAAGAAGCCCAATGGTATTGCTCTGATACCCGTGGTGAGCTTACAACCATGCAACCTATGTTGTAATATCCTTCTGGCGTATTCTGGTTGTCTAAAATGTAAAACTATGCAATCCCCCTCAACTTCTTTTTCTCCTTTTCCCAACCACCCCACTCTTCTGGCCATTATTAAGTGGGAGGAGACCTGCTGTCCATCCATCAGGAGGCTGTCACACCAATGTTTCACTTTGCGCATTAATTCTCGTGTTGGTTCTGCTATCCCGTCTTTCAAATGAGGGAAGCCTACCAATATGGCAACTAGTGGGGTAGATTCTGATGGGAGCTGCAATCTAACAGTCCACCGAGGAGGCCCATTCTTTTTCTCGGGGGGACTTCTCCGAGGTTCCTGATGCCTCCTGTGAGCCTGCCAGGCATCTACTCTAGAATGCTGAGTGACTTGAGAGTAAGTCCCCTCTGCCTCAACCCCCCCCCACCAGAGTTTGTAATGGTTTACTAGCATGTTCCATAGGGATAATCATGTACCCCCCAGAATCTTCCCCAGCATCTATGGGCAACGTGCAAGTGGGCATGGACGATGAGGAGTGGGATATTATACTAGGGTGGGCTTTACATACTCCTTGGGTACTCTGAACACAAAGAGACTCCTGTCCACAGCCATCATAGCATCAACCTGTCCATAGCATCATCAACTATCATTAATTTCAGCTCATCAACTGAAGTTACTATAGCACTTAACTACTTGCAAACTCTCCAATAAGCTGGAAAATGTCTTTACAACGTTATCATGCAGAATTTTAAACAAAAGTTCCAAGATAGTTTTCAAATGAGTGTCTGATACATTTACGCCAATAGGATTGACATTAAGAGGGGGTGCCATCAAGTCATCATTTAAGTCATTATCTTTGTGTGGGTCCACGGGAGTCATGCTAACAATAATTCTAGTCTTCGGGCTCTTCTTTTTCCTTTTATGCCCAGATGAGGACCGCTCGGACATAGAAGGACCACCAGTGGAAATGACTTCAACTGCTCTGGGCACGGGGTATTGGGGCACCCCCTCCTTGAACCCAGAGTGCCCATTCTTCCCCTGGAGTCCACTCCAGATTAAACTTTTGTCCGCCCCAAGCCCCAGCTTTTCTTCTGTGATTTGAATTTCTTCAGATAACACCCCTACTGCTGAGGTGAGATATGACATAATGGAGGCGCGCTTGTGTGGTCTTTTGGGGTATCTAGGTCACCATCAGTATAACATGTTGACTTTCGCTTATCCATAATTGGTGTTTAGAAGGCAAATGAAAGAGGGGTGGCCCAGTCCGGTCTCTTCTGGTCGCTGACGGGCACAGGACGGGCCTATCCTTGGCCTGGGCTTTGCCCGGTTGTGTCACGCGCTGCGGGACTTTGTGAGGCGCTTTATAGCGCTGATGAAATGCCCAACAGCTGTGACAAGGACCAGGCTGCCTCCAGGCCTTTAGCACTCTGGGAAATTGAGTCCCCTCTGGCCACTCTACACACTCAGCGCCCCCATGCTGCGGAACCTCGTGAGGCGCTGTATAGCACTAATGCAATGTCCAATAGCTGTGATAGGGACTGGGCCACTTCCAGGCCCTTAGCACTTTGGGAAATGGAGTCCCCTCTGGCCGCTCTCCACACAGCTGTGGGACCTCGTGAGGCGCTTTACAGCTCGGTGTAATGCAATGCCCAACAGCTACAACAGGGACCAGGCTGCCTCCAGACCCTTAGAACTTTGGGAAATGGAGTCACCTCTGGCCGCTTTCCACACATAGCGTATCCCAGAGTATTTTTTAACCCAGACTCCATCTACAACTCAAAGGAAAATGTAAAGCAGTTATTCTCGGACCACAGTGCTAAGGTCAGGTTTATGAGGGAATCGAAAAAGGTCTCTGTCAGAATGCATGCTATTATCTCGCTTACAGTTAATCTGCAGTTAATCGCCAGATCACAACATTTATTGAGGTGAACAATGTACTACATTCGTCTCAATTGGGATCTAGATCCAGCTTTAGTACAGAGACAGCACTTCTTGCGTGGGCCAAGTTCATCAAAACCTGCCTTGATCTACGTACTAACACCATCATAATCTTATTGGACTTATCAGCGGTTTTCGACACAGTGTCACACTCCATACTCCTACAAAGACTGGAACAAACAGGAATTCTTGGCACAGAGTGGAAATGGATTAAATCCTGCCTCTCCAACCGCAAGCATGCAGTTTTCCTTCCTCCCTTTTATATCTGGTTTTCGGGAGATCATGTAGTGTCCCATAGGGCTCAGCCCTAAGCCCATGCCTTTTCAACATCCATCAGGCTCCTCTTACTGCTATAGTTTTGGAGTGGGGTTTTAACGTAGTATCTTATGCTGATGAAGCCCAATTAATGTTTGCCTTGAAACATCTTGATGCCTTGGTCTCAGCCAACTTTCCGGGGTGTGTATCGGGGTAGCCGCCTGGATGCATGAAAGCTGCCTCTGCCTAAATTCGGAGAAATCCGAAATCTTGTTCTCTGGTTCTCCTTCTATAGCAGACCTGACCCACCTATGGCCGCCTGCGATGGTACACCCCCTAGACCTATCTACCACTGCTAATAACTTGGGCGTCAAGCTTGACAATGCCTTTGCCTTCAGGCCTTTTGTCAGTGCCACCACAGGTGTCTGTTTTTCCCTCCTGAAAACTTTAAGGAAAACGCTCAAATTCCTGCCAGAGAACTCTAGAAAGATCATTGTTCATGCTTTGATAACATCAAGACTTGACTATGCTAATGTACTGCTTCTAGGTGCTTCCAAACACTGCTTAAAAGACTCCAACGAGTCCAAAATGCGGCAGCCAGACCTATGCTGAATGTCTCCAAAAGGCAATCAATTTGGAATTGCTCAAAAAGTCTCCACTGGCTCCCCGTCAAGCAAAGAATAGAATTCAAAGCCTTGAATCTAACGTTCCAAGCCACTCAACGGAAAGGCCCTGTGTATATCTGCGATAAAATAAAAGATATCTTCCTCACAGAGCCCTACGCACAGTCACTCATAACTTATGAGCACCCCAAAGATCAAAAAGTCCAGAGCTGGTGGACGCTCTTTCTCTTTTCTGTCCCCGAAACTCTGAAACCTCCTACTAGACTACATTAGAGTTACCACTTTAGAAAGCTCATTTAAGAGTCTCCTTAAGAACCACCTCTTTCGAGAAATCTAATGCTGATAGTGACCTTTCATGCCTCCCCCTTCTGTGCCTTACTTCTCACCTAGCGCCGGGACGCTCCTTTTTGGAGCAGCTGCTTTGCACGTGTAAAGTTTATTTCATTCATTCATTACAGTTTCGGTGGAACCGTAACTCCTTTTTGTGAGAAATCCCCAGCAAAGATTCTATTTGACTCGTTTCAGACTGAACTTGGTGCACATTTTAGTGTCATTTCCTCACTGCAGTTGCTTTTATCCGGACACTTTGGGGCCGATTCCGATCTCGGCCGGTAGGGCTCCGAATCGGATTCGGCTTAACCGGATCCGATTCGGAGCCCTATTTCCCGACCGATTTGTACGCGCGTCCGGGCGAGCGAGTACGATGCGAAATCGCCGACCGACTCGTCCGGGCGCCCCGACCGCTCCGACCGACTCGTTCCCGGGTCGAACCGCACCGACCGACTCACTCGGACTCGACTCGCACCGCGCAATGGAGACGTTCCCCGGCCGGGTGAGTACGATGCGCGCCGCGAGCAGTCCGACCGAGCCGCGCACTCCGGCTCCAAAGAGCAGTCGGAGACGTACTTTGGGGGTCCGTGTCGGACCCCTGTACGCGTAGACGCGCGAGAGTCGCACACAGGGGGACCCATGGGTCCCCCTACCTGTGCGTGTACGGCGCGAGTCGCTTCGACGCGTACCCGCTGTAGGGGGCGCCCTTGACCGCCTTGCACCCATTGAGTCAATGGGAGCCCGCGTACGCGTTGTACGACAGGCTCCCATTGACTTCAATGGAAGTCCGACCGACTCGAGTCCGATGGCATACGTGCGCATCGTACTCGTTCGGTCGGGCTGCCAGAGTCCGATTCGGTCGGAAATCTCTCCGAGTCCGGCTCGGTCGGAGAGATTTCCGGCCCGAATCGGAATCGGCCCCTTTATGTTGCCCTTGTGAAATGAAATCAGTTCAAAATACATTGCACTTTACAATGTTTTGTGAGTTTTAACTATCACCCAAGAAACGTTACTTCCTACCTGTATTGCGGTCTTTAAAGACGAGACAATGCTGACCAGCACTTGTTTTATTATAAAAGCGTGCTCCTGATGCTATTTGCACAGCCGTAATACATTTTATTCAGAGCACTCTTAAAATTTGGAAATATTTTCAGCAACTATTTGCACTTTATTTAGTCATTATTTTATATACGTGGGTACTTTTTGTATTATTCAGTCTGTAAACTATGCTGTATGCACTTTTAGAGAAACTGTATGCACTGGTATGAGGAAATATTATATTTGCAGATATTTTATGACTTTTATGCCCAAGTACAGTGAATAAAGATAATATGATGGTGATGATGTCTAAAACATAATAATCTTACACATAATCTTCACTCGAACAAAACACATAAAAGTGGACAGTGCATAACTCATATCTAAGCTACATTTAACACCTTACATCTTATTTAACAGCTTTTATAACCCAGGAGAGAAGATGCAATGTGATAGAAGCCTTGCATCACTATCATCATCCGCTCAAACTGCTCCTGTTTTGTTGTTGAGGACTTCACATATACCAGAGTATATTGGACTGTCCCAGAAGTGCATAACGATATAATGTTTGAAAGGTCCTTGGTGTGTATGGCATGTAATCAAGAGACCCTATGAGCAGTGCAGTGCTAACGTTGTACTTAAAATGTACCTCTGTAACCGAAGGAAGCACAGGCACAAAATAGCATCATCCTGCATTACCTAGTGATCAAGGCTCAGAAGTCAGATGGTTTTCACACTTTGCTCTACATGTCCATCCTTGCTAGATTCCTAACCTAAACAAATTAAGGCCTGACTGAAAGGAATAACTAACCCTTTGAATAAGAGTGGTATATGTAACATTGTGAAAGGCAAGCAAATGTAATTGAAACTTGAATACATTTGCTGCCCATCTAGCACGATTGTAATACTATTACAGCTCCAGTAACTACCTATTCCCTGTAGTTTATGGCAAAAAATGTAATTGTATTAAGAAGCTTGAGCACCTTTATTTATGCTACTACCATTTAGAGTCTAGGTGTCACTGATTAAGAACACTAAACTAGTTTTCAAGATGTATTCTTATGAAATGCTGAATTAGGTTTACACTTAATCGATGCTTAAACATTGTTTGAAAAATACCTACTAGCTTCAGCACCTATTAAATGTATAACAATCCCTTAACCTCAACCCCGTAATCTGAAAGGATGATTGAAAGACAGGACAATATTAAAGCACTGAAATGCAGCTTTATGCCAAATATTATGTGGCCATTTCTCTTGCATTTCCACTTTTGATAAAAATGTGGTTCATAGGGGATTCTTCTATTTCATCAACCTTATCCTAACTTCTTAAATGTATGAACTTACTCAAGTCAGAGTGGTGTCCACGCTAACTTCAGCTAGCGTATGTTCAACAGCGGTTATGCTGCATTTTCCCAGAAGAAGAAATGTTTACTTGACAACTCCTCAGCTTTAGTATGGCTGCAGGAAGCAACAGATTCAGAGGAAAAGTGTAATGTAATGTCTTTATCCAGTGCATGAAATGGTCATTACTCAAAGAGCCTGGCTCCGGTAGTTTGGGTGCGAAGCCTTGACATTTTTTGCTTAGTGCTGTTGTGAAGAGACGACTATTTAGAAAGCACCAAGGCTTGCGAACACTTGATGTAGAACTTTATTGTTTAAATCCTTCAGTGCTAAGAACGTACCTGACACGTCCTCAGCACAACCTCTGATATGCTAAGGACTTGTCCAGCAGTTCCTCGCACTTTACTAAAGTTCCATTTACTGACGGAAGAGAAGGTAATTCAACTTCTCGAGTCCACTAAATCTGGCGCACCGTCAGACCCTTGTCCTCCACCTACTCTTCAATTAACATCAAAAGTAATCTTAGGCACTCATACCACACTTTTGAATTTAATTGTTCATACAGGAACCTTTCCCACTGAGTGGAAGAAAGCAGTCATTCTTCGCCTACTGAAAAAACCTTAACTGGATATTAAGGAGGCAAAAAGTTATAGGCCCATAGCTCAGCTTTCTCTTCCAACAAAAATATTAGAAAAACATCTCCACTCTGGAATTTCAGAATTTTTGGATGCAAACGAAATCCTTGACCCAGTGCAGTTTGGTTTCAGGAGAAACCAAAGAACATATTCAGTATTGCTGGCAGCAGTGGAAGAAATAAGAATGGTCATGGATAAGGGAGGGAAAGCGGCACTGATCTTATTAGATCTTTCTGCCGCTTTTGATACTGTCTCCCATTCAGTTCTTATCAAGCGGCTACAAAGCATAGGGGTTGGTAGATCAGCATTTGCTCAGTTGACATCCTTTCTGATGGACTGAGAACAGACAGTTGTTTTTGGTGATTTTACATCTACGCCTTTCATTTTGTCCTGTGGGTCCCTCAGGGATCTTTCCTGAATCCGACCCTTTTAAATATTTATGTGGCCCCGCTAGCCAAACTGATTAAATCATTTGGCTTCTCCACTATATTGTATGCAGATGATACACAGATTGTAGTTTCAATCTCAGGGGATCCATCAGAGGTTGTAAACCATTTCAGATCTTGTATGCGGGAAGTTGTGAGGTTGATGGGTAACAATTGTCTGAAATTAAATTCAGAAAAAAACACAGGTCCTATTGTTCGGAAATGATACCACCTTCTGGAATCCCACCTGGTGGCCTCAGGAACTAGGCCCTCTTCCGTCTCCTGTCTCCAAGGACAGAAATTTAGGGATTATTCTTGATACTCTCAGAGCAGATAAATCAAACTACCTCTGCCTGTTTCTACCTACTATGAATTTTAAAAAAGATCTTTCAGTTTGTTCAATTTGACCTACAAAAAACAGTAATTACTTCATTAGTGTTGTCTAAGACTGATTACTGTAATGCCCTGTACTTGGGTATCCAAGAAAGACACTTAAGCTAATTACAAGCTCTTCAAAATGCTGCTGCTCGCTTGCTGATGAAAATTCCTAAACATGCATCAGTTTTTCAAACTATCAAGCAGCTGCATTGGTTGCCGGTGAAAAGTGGCATTTAAAGCGCTGGGTTTGGCTTATAATGCGCTTCATGATACAGGCACTCAGTATTTTGGAAAATCTTTTGCTGGTATAGACCGAGCAGATCACTCCGTTCCATCTACACCAAATGTATGGCACGACCGAAAATCAAGAGAGCCGCCTGGGGAGGGAGACGTTTTTCAGATGTTACAATCAAGTTATGGAACATACTCCCTTTAAGTATCAATGCATCCCTCATCCACCTGCAGTTTAGGAAACAATTAAAAACATGGCTCTTCTCACAAAAGCTGATTCTTTAGTATCTTCATCTTTGATAAACAGATGTGCTTTCAGTTCCAGACGTCAGGGCCAAGACGCCCTAGGGCAGTCAAGCGCTCTACAAACATTTTCAATATCAATATCATCCTTGGGGAAGCGCTCTCCCTACTCCCACAGTGCCCCTCCCCACCCCTTAAAATTCCTCCTTCATAGGTGTCAGAGAAAGTGCTTTCACTGTTACCCTGACCCCTCCCATGACGAAATCATGATGTCAGCGGGCACACGACGAATTATGAAACTACTCAAAGACACGCTGCAAGCTATTTTGCATCCAGCGCTTCAGCAAGAAAGATATGCTGTTGAGGGATCATGGGCAGGACCGTGATCCCTCAGCAGGAATTCCTATCAGAGCGCTGGAGTGGTGTTACTGGACAGAGGGAGCACCCCCTGGCTAACTGTCACTAACGGACGACACAATGTTTTGGGGCATGTTCTCAGCCCTCCCCTGTGGACAGATCCACTGCTTTTGTGGCTGGTCTTCCCTCTGTAAGTTGAAGCACCACTAGACCACTAGGTTTTGTTAATGGAGAGGGAAAGCCACTACCTGGCATATGGTCACTCCCCCATAATATTTTGGGGCATTATTCCAACCACTCCTCCCCCACTGCCTTCCCACCACACCAGAGGGCAAATCAGCTTGTTTTTGCAGAGAGGAGGGGGAGGGAACACCACTAAACAACCAGGTTGTTATTGGACAAGGGTAGCAGCCCATCACAGATGAGTGGATAATGAAGGTAGATAATTATGGATTGTGATGTGCAGTTTGTGAGTGTGCCCCTTGCACAATTTTGGGGTAAATGTGTAGCCTTGTTTTGCACCCCCTTGGTGGGAGAGATTGGCCAGTGTTATGGTCGATGTGTGGCGGTCTGAGCAGCGATGACATATAGATGCACCAGCGGTGCTTGAACCTTGACGCAAGTGTGACTATAGGACGACACCAAGTGCCAGACACGAATGAGCCATGAACAACCCTTAAATAGGATACTTTCCAATGACGGAATACTGATTCAGGTGAAAGCCTTAGGCCTCATGTATGTGCATGGAAGGGCAGGGATATGTAATTTAGCCCTGATGAAGGCCCCAGACCCAGTTGGGCTCTTGGTGTGGGTCGAAACATGTTGGCATAGACACACTAGGGTTAATTGAGAGATTCAAACTCAATAGAAACCCTATAACACTTTTTATCCATACCCCCAGGACCCTACTAATAAATAATTTGTTTGGGTATACCAGGAGGTATTTTTAACTCTCTCTCTCTTTATATGGATCCCTGCTTATCCAGTAAGACGTTATCTAAGAACTCCCATTTTTTGGTTGAGTCTGCCCTGGTGGTACCATCCTATCAGGGTGTGGATAGGCGTCAATGATGAAGCATGTTACGATAAAGTGAGTGAGGCATCTAGTTCAATATCTTTGGCTACCTTGGCAGGTCTAGGAAGTAGCGTCCTTTTCGGACTCCGTCCGTCTTCTTCTTCTTCCTTCTCGCCCAGTTGCCCGACTGTGAGAATTATGGTCGATGTGCCCAAGAGGGGGCGGAAACCATTACTGGAATACTACCACGATTTTCTTGGTCCCTTATGGGGCATGGTTTCCATCGCTTCTCCATCCCAGACTTCCTAGTTTCCTTTGAGCCCTTCAGCTTCAGATGGATAGTGTTGAGTGTTTAATCATTTACTTCTACAGGCTGTTTTATTGCGTATGCTGTTAAAAAAATATCTGTTGGAATATTGCAACTCTGGCTGGGAGCCCCGTATTATAATTCTAAGAATTCAAAGACTGAAAAGGAGAGTATGTGCGGCACCTTTGACCAAGGACAAAGGCTGTAAGCAGGAAATGTGTAACCAACCTCAGCCAATCAGAGCTGTACTGCGGTTTATCAAAAAGTGGGAGGATTTAGTGTGTGGTACCCTTGCAGTCTTCTGGTTCATTTTCAACTTGCTGTCAGATGTGAGATGTATTTCTTTCTCTCTGTGGTTGAGTTTGAGGGGAAAATAACTTTTTGTTGTATAAGTTTGCTTTTTCAGGTTTGTGCCACGTTAGGGGTTAATAGGTTGTGGTTTTTTTTGTCTTTTGATGCCTTTGTGATAGTGTGTAGTATGCTTGTTCGTCATGCAGGCCTTTGTTTTAGGGTTTCTTGTCCCGTTTTTCTTCCTCTGAATGTGTGCTTTTTTAATGGAATGCTAAAAATGCCGTTTGTTAATTGTTTTCTTGTGTAATTTAGTTACATTATTTGCCTATGTTTTTGTTGCTTAGTCATCTTGAAGTAAAACGTTACTTATCCTGCAAGCATCTGTGTGTGGCATTTAGTTTGGTATATTCATATGATGTGCATATTCCTGCCATCTAATGTTTGGACCGGATATGTGCAAGTTGTTTTTCTTCCTGTTGGAAAACGAAGCAGTATCTGTGAGGCCTGCACAAATAACATGACTACATTTGTCCTTCACTGGGAACCAAACACCCCATTGTAGCGCTTGACTCTCAGAGGGTAGCGTTGCAGAGCAGTCTAAGGCTTACTCAAGGGAGGTGGTGTGGGCTAGTAATCGCCACTTACCAGTACGCAGAAATAACACTCATTAATTGATTGTCTAGTCTGTACTTTGCTTTATAAAAGGAAGAGTACATTTATTAAACACACACACCACTCAATACTATGCAACAATTTACAAATATACATAAGCTGTTGGAATTTCTTTGTGACACTGCATAACATTCCCACCCCTCCTGCAAGGGGGGGGGGTCTAGTACCCCCACTCCCATGTATGCACATCATCTTGCCCCCAATGCAGTAGGTTGACCATAACCGGGGGTGAAGGCCTTGCTCACTGCACCATCCCAGTGGCGACCCACCCCCTTTATCTCAACAAGCATTTAAAATGGGCACACCTGCCCTGGTGACACATACCCCTGACTGAGCATCTCATACTGACCCTACAGTATACACCTCTACATCTTAGGGGCTAAAAGTCTGGGTTGTTCCTCACCTAACGCAGCAGCAAGAATACATGTTTAAGCATCACTTTAAACTGACAGTACTTAGCATAGCTGATAACCATTATAATGCATTGCAATAAAAGCCCCTAAAAGGCATCACAGTTATAATCACAGGATTAAGCATATACAGCCAAACACCCCAGCAGGAATGTCCAGAAACATAACCCCACTTTGCTTATGACTTCACATTACACATGTGACTTTCAGTCCCTCAGTAGAAATAAAATTAGTAAATGCACTTCTCGTGCAATTGCACCTCTTCACCTCCAGGGGATGCCCTTCTCCAGACATCCCCCAGCTCAACCCTCCAAACCTTGGTGCAGTCACGAACGCACCCCGAGCTGTAGAACAAAAGTTCCAGCCCCAGGAGGCTGTGGAATGCTGGTTGAGCCCTTGAGGGGTTATTTCTATGGAGTCCCCAGAGACTTAGGGGGGGACTTTACCTCTTCGTGCTGAGGGAGACTGCGCTGCTCCTGCAGCTCCCCCTGCCCCTTGGCACACACCTGGCGGTGACCCCGTCCTCCTGGGGTCACCACACACACAGAACGAGCTTCGTTTCCTCCCAGGCCGGTCCAGGCCTGCAAGGCATTATAGGGCGCTTTCCTCAGGCCCATGAATACTAGAGCAGCAGCTCCCCCGCTGCTCGAGGAGAACCGCTGCCCTCGTGGGCTGCTTCACGCCGCTTCCGATCTCCGTTGGGGGCCCGGTCTCACCCGGACCCCTTGCTGCCAGGTGAGCACTCAGTCAGCTCGGGGAGCCCACCCCCGGCCGCTCCTGCCGGCTCCCCGTCCGGCCCGCAACCTCGTCTGTGGCCGCGGGAGCAGGCGTGTCCATTCTGGTCTGCCCGCTCCTACGGGCGGACACAGAGGCTGCTCCTTCGCTGTCGGGTCCTCGGGGGAGTGCAACGGCACTCCCCCGCCTTCCGGCTGTGGCGGGGAGTGCAGCGGCACTCCCCCCTCCTCCTTCCTGACACCGGGGCCCGGGGTTGGGGTCCCAGGCCCCCAGGGACATATTCACGGGGAGCGCGACAGCGCTCCCTGACTTCCGCCGGTTCTTTGGGGCCCGGAGTTGGGGTCCCAGGCCCCCCCAGGGTAGTCTTCGGCGGAGAGCGCAACGGCGCTCCCCTGCTTGGCTTCTCCCTTCAGGGGGGGAAAGTGTGACGGCACTCCCCCTGCCTCCTAACACCGACACCGGGGCCCGGAGTTGGGGATCCCGGGCCCCCGAGATCTTCACGGGGAGCGCAACGGAGCTCCCCGGCTTCATTTTCAGTGGGGCCCGGAGTTGGGGGCCCCGGGCCCCAGAGATTCCCTCGAAGGGGGCGCGACGGCGCTCCCCCTCCTCCGATGTCTTAGGGGGCCAGGGTGGGCTCCTGGCACCCCTCCTGGGCCATTTCACGGGGAGCGCGACGGCGCTCCCCGACTTTGCTTCTTGTGGCGGCAGCCCCCGGGACCTGACCCATCCCGGGGGCCCATTCAAGACCGGCGGCGGAGCCCCACGCGCTTCGTCGGTCAGGCCAGAGGTCAAAGGTCGCCTACTTTCTGGGGGGCATATCTCAGCCCCCAGGGGCCCGATCTGCACCATTTTGGCCTCTTCTTGCTCCTGGTGGCGCGCCCCAGCCACTGGGAGCCCTTTCCTACGCCCTCCTGGTCTCAAGGAGGGTGAATTCAGCAGGGAGCTGTCTTCACTGGCTCCCTGCGCCAGCCTTTAGCCTGGCTGTCCTCCTGGGCCACTCTTCTCCTTGCGCAGAGGCCCAGGCTTCGGCTCCCTGGTCCTGGACTCCCCTCCTGGCGCAATTCAGGGACCTGGGACAGTCAGGGGGTTCTTCCTTCCAGCTGCCCATGGTGCCAGGCTCCAGCACCAGTCTTCCTCAGCAGACCACACCCCAGGGAGAGCTCCTCTTCCTGTGCAAGACCTTTAAAAAGAATTTGGAGGGGGCTGGCAGGAAGGCTCTGCTTGCCCTATCAGGCAGCGACACATCACCTCTCTGCCCCTGCTCCCTCCTTCCTGCCCAGGCCTCTGGGATAGTTCAAAATGGCGTCGTCCAGGGGTCTCATGCCACATGGTCTCTGAAAAGCCCCTTCCCCACTTGCTGCCTCCTCTCCAGAGCAGCTTGGTGCCTGGCACCAGGTGACAGGTGCTGATGGATAACCGGCAGCTTCACCCATCTTCTCTCCCTCTTGGAGAGGAGACCTTCGCCCTTGAAATGCTTGCCGTGAAGGGCTAGGCCTCTGATGCTTCAGTTTGGGGAGGAAGGTCATTAATCCAGCCTGGCAGGGTCACAACCAGCCAGGCTCTGGTTATGAGCTGAGTCAGAGGAATATGACATTTCTGGATGTCCAACCAAGTAAGGGTAAGGGAAGAATACAGGGAGCTCAATACACTGATTAACCTGGAAAGGAGAGACCACCTTAGGAAGAAATTTAGGGTGATTGTGAAGGACAACCCCATGAAGGACAACCCTATCTCTATGAACTTGAAAGAAGGGCTCTTCCAGTATTAATGCTTGGAGGTCACAGACACGTCTGAGTGAGTTGATAGCCACAAGAAACGCCACCTTCCTAGAGAGAAATTGAAGGGGGCATGACTGGAGGAGCTCAAATGGAGGACCCAGGAGTCTTGTAAGGACAATATTGAGATTCCACGCCTGGCCTGGGGGGATCTGTGCAGTAATGACTCTCTTGAGTTCCTCCATGAAACCTTTATTGACTGGGATCCTAAAGAGGGAAATGTGTTGCCTATTTTGGAGATAAGCAGCCACCGCAGCCAAGTGTAGCCAGATGATAGTGAAGGCTAGTTCACCAGTTTGTAAGTGCAGTAGACAGCAGACAATGTTCTGGATGGTAGCTGCTAACGAGTCAGTGTAATTTGAAGGGCAGTAGCAGACAAACTTTTTCCATTTGGCAGCATTACAGGCACGTGTAGTGGGCCTGCGTGCCTCTGAGTATATTCATGTATTCGGAGGTGCATTAAGGTAGGCAAATCTTTAAAGCTTCAGGAGCCAGATCGCGAGGTTGAGAGTCTTGGGATTGCAGTGCCTGACTTCTCCATGGTTCTGCATGAGAAGGTCTGGCCTGTTGGAGAGCTTCTTGTGCGGAACCAATCAAAAGCTCAAGGAGAGTGGTGAACCAGGGCTGTCTGGCCCAAGTGGGAGCCACCAGAATGAGAGTGAGAGAAATTTGCTGAAACCTCCGAATTACAAACAGTGGGACGGGGGGAGGAAGGAAAGCGTAGGCAAACATCCCAAACTAGTTCATCCATAGTGCACTGCCCATGGGCTGTGGGAATCTGGGGCGAAGTTTGGGCATTTTGTGATTTCTGCCACGGAGAAGCGGTCCAATCCTGGAAAGCCCAATTACCTGAAGTAGTAGAGGAGGACTGTCTGGTGCAGTTCTCACATTCGGACTTGTTGCTACATCCTGCTGAGGAGGTCATCAAAGTTGTCTACCCCCTGGAAGATTCTCCGCCAACAGGTGGATCCTGTGATGGAGAGAACATCGGCAGATGGACTGGGCTAGCTGAGAAAGCTGAGGGAGAGAGCGTGCTTCCTTGCTTATTTTTGTTTTATAAACAAATTTTATTTGTTTTTGAAAAAGCAAATATAACAACAAAAGGTATTGCATTTCAATCAGTCCCCACTGCCCAGCTCCCAACAATCACTGAGGAACAGAATCGTCGACAAGTACATGACACGGAGGACAAGCCATAGTAATACCACCATTTGCCCCAGACCTTGGTACATTTCTGAGGACAACCCCTAGCGATGTAAATTGGCTCCTTTTGTTTGGCATACCAGTCCATACCAGAGCTGCAGCCCGGGGATCTGGGACAATTTCCAATTCTTTCCAGCGTCCCTCTTGGTCACCAATGGTGCCAGCCCCACCAGCCATCAGTCACCTCTTGAGCCCCGGAGGCCCTCTAAAAGTCCCAAAAGGGCTATCTTGGGGGTGAGTGTGATGGTTGTACCCAGGACCTTGGAAAGCATGCATCCTATCCGGGACCAGTAGTGATCGATCCGCAGGCAGCTCCACACCATATAAAAGAAGGTAGCAGAACACCTATGGCAGTTAGGGTCTGGCCATAAGGCCAGCATGCCATAGTAGATGGGGTCTCATGTACGTGAGATGTAAATAATGTAACTGCACTAGCCTGGGACTCATACAGGCCAGCTGCGACTCGTCAGGGAAACGGCTTGACGATTATTGTTGCGACAGCGGCCTTGGCTCCTTGTTGGAGGGGCAGCTCTTGAGCCTTCCCGACTCCCTTGGGTGCCTTCCGGTAACAGATAACTGGGAGAGAGAAATCCGGAGTCCAAAGTCTACTGATAGTTCGGCGAGGGCTGGGGAGCTTCCGGGGATCAAGGACCCAAAACATTGGAGTGATGAACAGACCCACAAAGTCTCAGTGGAACAGGAGTTCGAACGCTTTGACTCTGCTTTGGGCGAGTCGTTACAGGATGAGGATGTGACTGTCGGGGAGGTGAGGGATCTAGTGCAGGCCATCCGCTTGGAACACCGTGCAGACCCGAGCCCTGGACCGTGGAAGTCTGCGGATATCTCTCAGACGAGGGAGACACGTAAGTATATGGTGTCTTTTTAATATGGTGTTTAGTGTAACTCCTGCTTGTCTTCTCACTCATAGCACAAGCATTAACTTGGCACCCTCTGCTGCTGCGAAGGTCTCTGAAAAACGGTGGTGTGGGTGACACTATAGATGGTGGTGTTACTTATCTTCCGTGACTTAATACGGCTGCTAATAGGCCGCATCCGTTCCATGGGCTGTGCCTTTACCCATTTGCTGCTTGTTCCAGTAGCACTGTGCATATTGTTAGTTATAGAAACATGAGCAAAGTGCCCTCGTTTGTGAGGTAACCTAAAACGACACAGTGATGGTTATGCTACGTTACTCCGTGGCTTAAAGCTCAAAGTACTGAAGCAAATCAACGAAACTCAATAGAATATTCATCTAGTGAGTGCAAGTTGATTTGCCCAATATTGGATCTGCTTCTCTGAATGTACAGCACACTGGCACGTCCTGTGTTTAAAAAAAGAAAAGTACACTCAACTGTTTGCCTGCAGCCCTTGCCCCGGCCATACGGTCTTTAAAGTGAGTAGTGTTTGTAATTGACATCCCACTTCTACATTTCACTAGGGATTTTAGTGACTGCCTGGTGCATAAGACTAGCATATATACTGTTTTGAGTAGGAAAGGACAAGCTACTGCTTAAGTATCTGTGCTCAATGTGATGTCCTTCACTCACCTCAGCAAGCTGCCGCCCACTCTTCGGCCACTACATTATGGGGATATTATGGATTGCTTCTCGGGTGATGCACAGCCTCTTTAATCGTAGTGTTGAATTAAGAGGCTTAACGTCTGAATCAAATCCTCCACTGTGTGTACTATTATTAGCAAATTTGCATTGCATTCCACTTGGTGATGCAGAGTTTCGAGAAATGGGGCTGTTCTCAAAGCCGATGCGACTATTGAACCTCGGGTCACTGTGAGGACTAATACACCTGTGATTAAGGTTGCAGCGCTCTTACACCAAGGTGTTGTAGTTTGGCACCGCGGCAAGCACTTGGTCGGGAATTCGCCCCGTTGCGAGGAGGATGTCATTGCTATAAGGTTGTTTTGAGTCTAGCTTACACCCAAGGAATGTGAGAGTTGCTCATTGATAGGATGAAGTATTTGGACTTTTGATTGTAAGCTCTTAATACTCGGTAATGCTAAAAATAGTGCCCGCTGAGCAGCCGCCTAGATTATTTTTTTATTCTTTTACGCGTCAAGTGGAAGAGGTATTGCAAACATTAAGGTACCTACATTTGCAGGTGAAACAAACACAGATGGGCGCTGCCACACCCTTGCCCATCTCTACGCCTGTGCCCTCTGTCCTGTGATTTGCAAGCAAGGCTAATGTTTTACATTCTGTATAGCTAAATTCTTATTATACCAGCATGCGGCGAGTTGAATGATGGACACAAGGATGTTTTTTGCGTATTTGTATTGCCTGTTGATCCCCCTCCCCGTTCCCTTGTGATAAATCAATGCCCTGGATGTATCGTGAAAGGAACTCCAAAACTCACCTATATGAAAATTATACATATATATATATTTATTGTTCGATCAATATCATGATCATACACACACATATCATATCATAAAATACAAAACATATTAATAAGGAATTATCAGTGCAAGGATTTTAAAAACAGAATGTAGCAGCAAAGATCACCATTCTTGGTTTACAAACCAAGACAAACATAAGGTAAAATCGTATAAAAACAAGTATATGTTAGAGATATCAAGGAAGTCTAGCATGCGACACAAGGCTTAGATCATGGCACTCCCTTGAAATGCCTCCCATTCCGGCGGTAAGCGTTCATGTAACCACCTTGGCCCTCAACCACCAGGCATATAGGAGATATCTAGATAGAGTATAGACAAGCCAATTGGTAGTGTCAGAAGTAAAAACACGCAGAGCATCTGTGTGGTGGGAAAAAGACAGGACACGACATGCAGGAACAATCCATTTTACCTCAGTGTAGCATAAGCAGGGCAAAAGAAAAGATAATGATCAATAGTTTTAGTGGCGGAGTTACAGGACGGGCACATAGAGGTAGAAGTGGAATTCGTCAATTTACTTCTCACAGCGTTTAGCGGAAGGGTGCCAAATCTAAACTGAATATAAAGTGCACGTGCTTGCGGGGTTCTACATCATCCATATACATTTCGAATTTAAAACAACTTTTAACATTTAAAAATTGTGTTGTTAAAATGCCTAATGACCTCGATTCAGTGCAACTAGTATTAATAAAATTCCAATACATTGTTTTTAGTTGGGGAATCATTTTTTAGATATGGAGCGGGGGTCATCCCACATGCTGCTCATCCCTATTTTTAGACACCACCCCTTAACCTTCCCAAACCAGGGCAAAAGACCTGATTTCCTTTGTAGGGACAGCAATTCTTCCACAGCATCTTTTACGGGTATTTGGGTTTTGCTGGTCCACAATCTCACCCGAAACGTGAGCACCTTTAGGGCAGCACAATGGGAGATAGATTTTAACCCAAGGTCAATGCGTAGTGGCAGTAAGGGAGTATTCTTTGGAATATTTAGAAGGGCTCTTAAAAATTTATTTTCGGCAACTTCTAATTGTTTGGTGTCCTCAAGGCCCCAAAGTTCAGCCCGATGAATTTCTATTGCAGGGGAAACTGGGCGAAAGGCTGAGCGTTTAGCTCTTTTAACAATTGCATAAGTCTACTTGTTGTAGTGTCAGGCCACTTTTCAGAATTTCAGGGGACCATGCCAGGTTATCACATATTCTAACGCCTAAGTAATCAAAGGCTTTAACCTGCTCTAAAAGTTGACCTTCCAACAGCACTTTCCCCTTGGCAAATTGGTAGGGGTTGAAAACCATATACTTAGTTTTCAGACAGTGATTTTCAAACCCCGAGATTCACATGCTTTTGAAAATTTAGTTAAAACATTTTGGATGCGCATTGGGGTTTTGGATATAAGTAACGTATCGTCAGCAAACAAAAGCGATGGTATTTGCTTGCCTCCCAATATCGGTGGGTCACCTCCACAGTCATATAGCTCATTTATGAGCTCATTCATAAATAAAGTAAACATAGTTGGTGCTAACACGCACCCCTGGCGTACTCCTTTCCTAATTAAAATATTTTCAGATTGCCTCCCATCTTGATTCCATCTGACTCTGGCATAGTTATCCTGGTGCAGCCTGATTAAAAGATGAAGTAGGGCAGGGGAAAATCCCATGTCCCTCAGGGTAGTCCAGAGCCGGGTGCGATCAATGGAGTCAAAAGCGGTTTTAAGGTCAACAAATACTACATAGAGGTGTCCTTTCTTAAGTGTGACCTCTTTCCATATAAGCATTAAAAAACGAAACACTTGATCTAGAGTGCTCGTGGCAGCTCGAAACCCCACCTGCAAGTGCGAGATTATTTTATTGTCCTCTGCCTAATTTTGAATACGAGTTAAAATTATTTTACAAAAAATTTTTTGGGACACGTCTATGAGGCTGATAGGCCTATAATTGGCAGGGTCCCCTTTGTCCCCTTTTTTATATATTGGGATTAATTCGGCACACAGCCACGTGCCCGGGATAGTGCCTCCACGTATAATAGCGTTAAAACAACATGAAGGGGGCGTGTCCAAGATGGCGGCTTGGTAGGACGCGAATCTCCGTCCCTCCGGCCTCGCCAACATGAAGCGTTGTATTAGCCCCATCTCCCGGCCCTCAAATCGCCGGACACGGAGCGGACCTGACCTGTGCTTTCTCCGATGCCAGCGGTGAGAAAATTACAGACCGCATCGACGCTCCTGGTCGGAGGTGCGCCGAGGCCGCGACGGCGCAGGAGAGATCGCAGCAGCGGCACCGCCAGTAACCTGAGGAGGCCTGCCTACATATAGTGTGGGCGCCGGGTGATCGTGCCGCAGATTCAGCAACGGACGCGGGCCCGGATCGGAGGCTTGTCCGAGGACAGCGGGAGGTGAGCGGCGCGGCGCCGGACAGTGGAGGGGTCAGCTCGCCCCCGCCATCTTACGTCTCCACGTGGCTCATTGGGCGCGCTGGAAGCTGTCGCGCCTGGAGCCTTGCGACACCACTGGTGGCCCCGGGGTGAGCACCGGGCCCGGCGCCCCACTCTGCTTAAACTATGGCCTGCGGACTCTGCTTGAATTGTGGCCTGCGGCCTGGCACGGGCTGGGGTGGTAGGGCCCCTCCATCGGGAGGCCGGCTCTCCGCTCGCCATCTTGTCTTCTCTCCCGACCCTGCCGGGTCGCAGCATTGCAGACGGGGCATCCGGGAGTCTGGGGTTTCCTAGCTGTGGAGCCTAGTCGGGGAACTGCCTCATCAGCCTCTCCCAGTGGATGCACAACTCGGCGCCCGACAACGCCGTGCCCCGCCTGCAGAGCACCACTCCATCCCCCGGACTCCCGGTGAGTGCGGCCTTCCCTTCCCGGCGCACCTGCTTACACCCACTTGGCACCACTACGCCTCTGCAACGGTCATCACGGAGGACTGTGGTCACGGGGCGACAACGCTGCCACACGTCGCCCCCTCTCCCTTTGCGGGGTTCCGCTATAGTTCGGGGATATAGTCTGAGAGCAGCGTATGCCCCTTCTTCGGTCTTGCCCTCTGATTGCTAGGGGGTGGGAGCAGCTCTGCTGGTTAATACCGGCCCAGGGCCCACCCGGCTTGCACGAACGTTGGCGCCTCTGCCTTTTGCCCAGAGAGGCCCGGAGCTCCCTCCTGCCACGTGGGCGCTGGAACACGAGGGATCCACCCAGGAACCATAAAACCCGACTGGTCACAACTGGTGAGTCTGGGGGTACACCCACTGCATCCCGCTGATCCCCGGTACCGCTTCGACGGCCTGGGGATCCTCTAGTGTGGACCCCGGCCCGCGCCACGACTCTGTTGGGCTCCTGACCACAGCAAGCGGCCGGACATCGCCCTGACGTCCCCCCTGCAGGCCTTTCCAGCGTCCCACGCGTAGCATCATGACGTCAGCACGGGCGAGGAGGGAGAAGACCCTCAAGGAAATGCTACTGAAGCAGACGTCTGGCCAGGACTCAGCAACCACATCACCCCGGGACGCGGGGCTCCCGGAGCAACTAGAAGGGGCGGATGTGCCTGCTACGAAGGCCTTCATGATGGAGCTCTTCTCGGCGATTAAAGAAGACATAATGGATCTGAGGGGGCAGCTCCTGGCCGACCTAAAAGAAGTCTGGCGCGACGTGGATGAAGTAGGGGAGAGAGTGGCCGTTCTTGAGGATCATGAACTGGGTCGCGAAGAAGACCTAGACCAGCTTCAACAAGAGATGCTCCGGCTGCGGGAACAAAACTTAGATCTCCAGGCCCATGCGGAGGATTTGGAGAACCGCTCACGAAGGAACAATATCCGCATCCGAGCAATTCCATGGCGAGCGGAGGGAGACGACCTGCGAGCCTACGTCCTGGCTCTCTTCCGGCAGATCCTGGGTGATGAGGGCCCGCAGGAGATACAGATGGACAGGGTGCACTGCGTGGGCCTTCCCAGGGGGGAGAAGGCCCCCCCCCGGACGTGCTCGTATGAGTGCACGACTTTCAGCTTAAGGAGCAGATCCTCCGCAGGGCCCGGGCGGACCAGCCGATCCAGTTCCAGGGGCACTCCCCGACTCTTTTTCAAGATCTCGCTGCGTCCACGCTTGCCAAACGGAGAGACTTCCGCGTGGTCACCTCTCACCTCCGGGATAAAGGCAACCCTTATTCGTGGGGCCACCCATTCCGCCTCATATTTAAGCACCAGGGAAAACTGCGCCAGATCCGCTCCCTTACTGAGGCTCTTGATCTACTGAGACTGGACAATCCGGCGGACGCTGGACGGAGGGAGAGCCCCAGGGACCGCTCCGCACGTAGACTCTCGCAGTGGCACACAGTTGGGAAGCCGAAGGCCTCTGCGAAACCTGACCCGGAGGAGATGGCGAAGGAACGGGAGGCGGTGATCTCCTCTCTCTCACAACCCCCTGAACGCCCGTGTTCCCCCTGAGCACCCCGAGCATGCACACGGGGATGGCCACCTTGGAGTGAGGTCGGAGGGGCTACTGGGACGACTACTATCCTGAGCTCAGTGCCATGCCCCTCTACGGTTCTTGGTTCTCCAGGTACTCTGCTCGACAGCCTGCCGCCAGGGACCCGGCCTCCTCTGACATCGACCGACAGACGGACCTATGTCTAATGTCCCCCTGCGGGACTGTGTTATTTTGGACTATTTTTCAACGCCTAATTGTTGGGTTTCCCCCCGTTTTTTCTTCTTGCGCTGGCCCTTGTTGGGCTGGTGTTCTACGACCTGAGATGACTCATTTTTGGTTGTTGTTGGGGTGTTTTCTTATCTTTTGGGTTAGGGAGGGTTCTCTCCCCAGTGAGCTCCTTTTTTCCCCGCTCCTACTTTTGTCCTGTAATGCCTGTCTCCTCCCTCTCCGGGGCTTCTCCTATAGCCTGGCCCTCCAGCGCCGTGCTCGGGGCCTCAACACATACACCAGCTGGCCCGTCCCTTTCCCATGGAACATAAGATAGTTAGCTTCAATGCCCGGCGACTTAATAACCCAGTCAAACGGAAAGCGGTTCTTTCTCTGCTCGAACACTCTGGTGGAGATATCTGTCTGACTATTTAGCGATTAACGACGGAGGACTTTCGCCGCTCTCCTCGGTATGGGAGGCACTTAAACTTGTTGCGAGGGGGGTACTAATCGCCAAGGCAAGGCTGCTTATGAAAATAAACTCAGACAGTCCAAACGCGCAGACCTAGAAGCTAAAGTCAGGGAACTGGAAGCTATTCAAAAACGCACTGGCGCTCCCAGAATTTGGCGGCAGTTGGAAAAAGAGCGCCTTCAGCTTAGGCAGTTAGACCTTGACAGAGCTGAACACGCGGTTGTTCGACTCAAACACAAATATTACGTGGGCTCCAATAGAGGGGGACGAATGCTGGCGCACTGCCTGCGCAGTCAGCAAGCGGCACAAACCATAAAAGCGATAAGGGGAGAGGGCGGTTCGGAGGTCATAGATAGCAGCGGGATACTGTCGGCCTTCCGCTCTTTCTATAAAAATCTATATACTGCTGATCACTCCCTGCTGTCCGACCCCACCGAGTTCCTGCAGGGAGCGGCGATCACTCCTCTTCCCACGAATGAAGCGGAGGGCCTGGAGGCCCCCATACGTATTGAGGAGGTGATCTCCGCTATCGCTCGACTGAAGACCATGAAGGCGCCAGGCCCTGATGGCTTTAGCGCTCTTTTTTATAAGACTTTCTGTGCCGAACTTGCCCCGCTGCTTACCCGCTTGTTCAACTCCTTCGCGGATACGGGGTTCCTCACACCCTCAATGTTACAGGCCTCTATCTCGGTCATCCCTAAACCGGGGAAAGACCCGGAGCTCTGCAGCTCATACCACCCGATCTCGCAGCTGAATATTGATGCGAAACTATTCTCTAGCATCCTGGCCTCCCGGTTGAACACCCACATGCCAGGTCTGGTTGACCCGGACCAATCAGGCTTCATCCCCGGTAGGCAATGTGGGGACAACACCAAGCGACTCTGCCATCTGATCGACAAAGTACAACGGTCCAAAGAAGAAGCCTTACTACTAGCGGTCGACGCGGAAAAGGCTTTCGACCGTGTGCACTGGCCCTATTTATTTGCTACTCTTGAGCGATTCGGTTTGGGACCCAGATTCCGACAGTGGATCGCGAGCATCTATAGCTCTCCAACAGCAGCAGTGCGGGTCAACGGTTTGCTTTCCGATAGCTTCGCGGTGGAGAGGGGAACGCGGCAAGGCTGCCCCCTCTCTCCTCTGCTCTTCGCTCTTTATATGGAGCCCTTCGCCCAATGGCTTCGGGACAACCCCAAGGCGCAGGGAGTCCCGTTTGGCTTAGACCACCATCTTATCAGCCTCTACGCCGATGATGTTGAATCTTGCCACTGGATTAAAGATAGCCTGGCTGATGAGGGTTTTGAACCCGAAACCGGTCCCAGGATGCTTGTTTCCGGTCCAGGGAAGACATGGCTTGGCAGTTCGGGCTGGACTGTTCCCATGAGGCACAGGGTCAGACTGATTTGCATATGGCCATGTCTGAACTGGGGTATTGGAGTGAGCTAAAGAATGATGATGGATTAAACCCAGATCAGTTGACTGGGGGTGAGCGTTTGATTTGCTCTAACGCTCCGTCCATCATCCCCTTTGGTATCGCTTTGTTCGCCCTAAGTTGGCAGGGTATGCCCAGACGTGGGTCCCTTGCTCACTTTGCCACTGGATTCAAGATAGCCTGGCTGATGAGGGTTTTGAACCCGAAACCGGTCCCAGGATGCTTGTTTCCGGTCCAGGGAAGACATGGCTTTGCAGTTCGGGCTGGACTGTTCCCATGAGGCACAGGGTCAGACTGATTTGCATATGGCCATGTCTGAACTGGGGTGGTGGAGTGAGCTAAAGAATGATGATGGATTAAACCCAGATCAGTTGACTGGGGGTGAGTGTTTGATTTGCTCTAACGCTCCGTCCATCATCCCTTTTGGTATCGCTTTGTTCGCCCTAAGTTGTCAGGGTATGCCCAGACGTGGGTCCCTTGCTCACTTTGCCACTGGATTCAAGATAGCCTGGCTGATGAGGGTTTTGAACCCGAAACCGGTCCCAGGATGCTTGTTTCCGGTCCAGGGAAGACATGGCTTGGCAGTTCGGGCTGGACTGTTCTCATGAGGCACAGGGTCAGACTGATTTGCATATGGCCATGTCTGAACTGGGGTGGTGGAGTGAGCTAAAGAATGATGATGGATTAAACCCAGATCAGTTGACTGGGGGTGAGTGTTTGATTTGCTCTAACGCTCCGTCCATCATCCCCTTTGGTATCGCTTTGTTCGCCCTAAGTTGGCAGGGTATGCCCAGACGTGGGTCCCTTGCTCACTTTGCCACTGGATTCAAGATAGCCTGGCTGATGAGGGTTTTGAACCCGAAACCGGTCCCAGGATGCTTGTTTCCGGTCCAGGGAAGACATGGCTTGGCAGTTCGGGCTGGACTGTTCCCATGAGGCACAGGGTCAGACTGATTTGCATATGGCCATGTCTGAACTGGGGTGGTGGAGTGAGCTAAAGAATGATGATGGATTAAACCCAGATCAGTTGACTGGGGGTGAGTGTTTGATTTGCTCTAACGCTCCGTCCATCATCCCCTTTGGTATCGCTTTGTTCACCCTAAGTTGGCAGGGTATGCCCAGACGTGGGTCCCTTGCTCACTTTACCACTGGATTCAAGATAGCCTGGCTGATGAGGGTTTTGAACCCGAAACCGGTCCCAGGATGCTTGTTTCCGGTCCAGGGAAGACATGGCTTGGCAGTTCGGACTGGACTGTTCCCATGAGGCACAGGGTCAGACTGATTTGCATATGGCCATGTCTGAACTGGGGTGGTGGAGTGAGCTAAAGAATGATGATGGATTAAACCCAGATCAGTTGACTGGGGGTGAGTGTTTGATTTGCTTTAACGCTCCGTCCATCATCCCCTTTGGTATCGCTTTGTTCGCCCTAAGTTGGCAGGGTATGCCCAGACGTGGGTCCCTTGCTCACTTTGCCACTGGATTCAAGATAGCCTGGCTGATGAGGGTTTTGAACCCGAAACCGGTCCCAGGATGCTTGTTTCCGGTCCAGGGAAGACATGGCTTGGCAGTTCGGGCTGGACTGTTCCCATGAGGCACAGGGTCAGACTGATTTGCATTTGGCCTTGTCTGAACTGGGGTGGTGGAGTGAGCTAAAGAATGATGATGGATTAAACCCAGATCAGTTGACTGGGGGTGAGTGTTTGATTTGCTCTAACGCTCCGTCCATCATCCCCTTTGGTATCGCTTTGTTCGCCCTAAGTTGGCAGGGTATGCCCAGACGTGGGTCCCTTGCTCACTTTGCCACTGGATTCAAGATAGCCTGGCTGATGAGGGTTTTGAACCCGAAACCGGTCCCAGGATGCTTGTTTCCGGTCCAGGGAAGACATGGCTTGGCAGTTCGGGCTGGACTGTTCCCATGAGGCACAGGGTCAGACTGATTTGCATATGGCCATGTCTGAACTGGGGTGGTGGAGTGAGCTAAAGAATGATGATGGATTAAACCCAGATCAGTTGACTGGGGGTGAGTGTTTGATTTGCTCTAACGCTCCGTCCATCATCCCCTTTGGTATCGCTTTGTTCGCCCTAAGTTGGCAGGGTATGCCCAGACGTGGGTCCCTTGCTCACTTTGCCACTGGATTCAAGATAGCCTGGCTGATGAGGGTTTTGAACCCGAAACCGGTCCCAGGATGCTTGTTTCCGGTCCAGGGAAGACATGGCTTGGCAGTTCGGGCTGGACTGTTCCCATGAGGCACAGGGTCAGACTGATTTGCATATGGCCATGTCTGAACTGGGGTGGTGGAGTGAGCTAAAGAATGATGATGGATTAAACCCAGATCAGTTGACTGGGGGTGAGTGTTTGATTTGCTCTAACGCTCCGTCCATCATCCCCTTTGGTATCGCTTTGTTCGCCCTAAGTTGGCAGGGTATGCCCAGACGTGGGTCCCTTGCTCACTTTGCCACTGGATTCAAGATAGCCTGGCTGATGAGGGTTTTGAACCCGAAACCGGTCCCAGGATGGTTGTTTCCGGTCCAGGGAAGACATGGCTTGGCAGTTCGGGCTGGACTGTTCCCATGAGGCACAGGGTCAGACTGATTTGCATTTGGCCTTGTCTGAACTGGGGTGGTGGAGTGAGCTAAAGAATGATGATGGATTAAACCCAGATCAGTTGACTGGGGGTGAGTGTTTGATTTGCTCTAACGCTCCGTCCATCATCCCCTTTGGTATCGCTTTGTTCGCCCTAAGTTGGCAGGGTATGCCCAGACGTGGGTCCCTTGCTCACTTTGCCACTGGATTCAAGATAGCCTGGCTGATGAGGGTTTTGAACCCGAAACCGGTCCCAGGATGCTTGTTTCCGGTCCAGGGAAGACATGGCTTGGCAGTTCGGGCTGGACTGTTCCCATGAGGCACAGGGTCAGACTGATTTGCATATGGCCATGTCTGAACTGGGGTGGTGGAGTGAGCTAAAGAATGATGATGGATTAAACCCAGATCAGTTGACTGGGGGTGAGTGTTTGATTTGCTCTAACGCTCCGTCCATCATCCCCTTTGGTATCGCTTGTTCGCCCTAAGTTGGCAGGGTATGCCCAGACGTGGGTCCCTTGCTCACTTTGCCACTGGATTCAAGATAGCCTGGCTGATGAGGGTTTTGAACCCGAAACCGGTCCCAGGATGCTTGTTTCCGGTCCAGGGAAGACATGGCTTGGCAGTTCGGGCTGGACTGTTCCCATGAGGCACAGGGTCAGACTGATTTGCATATGGCCATGTCTGAACTGGGGTGGTGGAGTGAGCTAAAGAATGATGATGGATTAAACCCAGATCAGTTGACTGGGGGTGAGTGTTTGATTTGCTCTAACGCTCCGTCCATCA
This sequence comes from Calotriton arnoldi, assembly GCA_963921515.1. Classification (NCBI taxonomy): domain Eukaryota; kingdom Metazoa; phylum Chordata; class Amphibia; order Caudata; family Salamandridae; genus Calotriton; species Calotriton arnoldi. Next base: position 45,116 of record CAWUFW010010157.1, read on the forward strand.
TCCCCTTTGGTATCGCTTTGTTCGCCCTAAGTTGGCAGGGTATGCCCAGACGTGGGTCCCGTGCTCACTTTGCCACTGGATTCAAGATAGCCTGGCTGATGAGGGTTTTGAACCCGAAACCGGTCCCAGGATGCTTGTTTCCGGTCCAGGGAAGACATGGCTTGGCAGTTCGGACTGGACTGTTCCCATGAGGCACAGGGTCAGACTGATTTGCATATGGCCATGTCTGAACTGGGGTGGTGGAGTGAGCTAAAGAATGATGATGGATTAAACCCAGATCAGTTGACTGGGGGTGAGTGTTTGATTTGCTTTAACGCTCCGTCCATCATCCCCTTTGGTATCGCTTGTTCGCCCTAAGTTGGCAGGGTATGCCCAGACGTGGGTCCCTTGCTCACTTTACCACTGGATTCAAGATAGCCTGGCTGATGAGGGTTTTGAACCCGAAACCGGTCCCAGGATGCTTGTTTCCGGTCCAGGGAAGACATGGCTTGGCAGTTCGGGCTGGACTGTTCTCATGAGGCACAGGGTCAGACTGATTTGCATATGGCCATGTCTGAACTGGGGTGGTGGAGTGAGCTAAAGAATGATGATGGATTAAACCCTGATCAGTTGACTGGGGGTGAGTGTTTGATTTGCTCTAACGCTCCGTCCATCATCCCCTTTGGTATCGCTTTGTTCGCCCTAAGTTGGCAGGGTATGCCCAGACGTGGGTCCCTTGCTCACTTTGCCACTGGATTCAAGATAGCCTGGCTGATGAGGGTTTTGAACCCGAAACCGGTCCCAGGATGCTTGTTTCCGGTCCAGGGAAGACATGGCTTGGCAGTTCGGGCTGGACTGTTCCCATGAGGCACAGGGTCAGACTGATTTGCATATGGCCATGTCTGAACTGGGGTGGTGGAGTGAGCTAAAGAATGATGATGGATTAAACCCAGATCAGTTGACTGGGGGTGAGTGTTTGATTTGCTCTAACGCTCCGTCCATCATCCCCTTTGGTATCGCTTTGTTCACCCTAAGTTGGCAGGGTATGCCCAGACGTGGGTCCCTTGCTCACTTTACCACTGGATTCAAGATAGCCTGGCTGATGAGGGTTTTGAACCCGAAACCGGTCCCAGGATGCTTGTTTCCGGTCCAGGGAAGACATGGCTTGGCAGTTCGGACTGGACTGTTCCCATGAGGCACAGGGTCAGACTGATTTGCAGATGGCCATGTCTGAACTGGGGTGGTGGAGTGAGCTAAAGAATGATGATGGATTAAACCCAGATCAGTTGACTGGGGGTGAGTGTTTGATTTGCTTTAACGCTCCGTCCATCATCCCCTTTGGTATCGCTTTGTTCGCCCTAAGTTGGCAGGGTATGCCCAGACGTGGGTCCCTTGCTCACTTTGCCACTGGATTCAAGATAGCCTGGCTGATGAGGGTTTTGAACCCGAAACCGGTCCCAGGATGCTTGTTTCCGGTCCAGGGAAGACATGGCTTGGCAGTTCGGGCTGAACTGTTCCCATGAGGCACAGGGTCAGACTGATTTGCATTTGGCCTTGTCTGAACTGGGGTGGTGGAGTGAGCTAAAGAATGATGATGGATTAAACCCAGATCAGTTGACTGGGGGTGAGTGTTTGATTTGCTCTAACGCTCCGTCCATCATCCCCTTTGGTATCGCTTTGTTCGCCCTAAGTTGGCAGGGTATGCCCAGACGTGGGTCCCTTGCTCACTTTGCCACTGGATTCAAGATAGCCTGGCTGATGAGGGTTTTGAACCCGATACCGGTCCCAGGATGCTTGTTTCCGGTCCAGGGAAGACATGGCTTGGCAGTTCGGGCTGGACTGTTCCCATGAGGCACAGGGTCAGACTGATTTGCATATGGCCATGTCTGAACTGGGGTGGTGGAGTGAGCTAAAGAATGATGATGGATTAAACCCAGATCAGTTGACTGGGGGTGAGTGTTTGATTTGCTCTAACGCTCCGTCCATCATCCCCTTTGGTATCGCTTTGTTCGCCCTAAGTTGGCAGGGAATGCCCAGACGTGGGTCCCTTGCTCACTTTGCCACTGGATTCAAGATAGCCTGGCTGATGAGGGTTTTGAACCCGAAACCGGTCCCAGGATGCTTGTTTCCGGTCCAGGGAAGACATGGCTTGGCAGTTCGGGCTGGACTGTTCCCATGAGGCACAGGGTCAGACTGATTTGCATATGGCCATGTCTGAACTGGGGTGGTGGAGTGAGCTAAAGAATGATGATGGATTAAACCCAGATCAGTTGACTGGGGGTGAGTGTTTGATTTGCTCTAACGCTCCGTCCATCATCCCCTTTGGTATCGCTTTGTTCGCCCTAAGTTGGCAGGGTATGCCCAGACGTGGGTCCCTTGCTCACTTTGCCACTGGATTCAAGAAAGCCTGGCTGATGAGGGTTTTGAACCCGAAACCGGTCCCAGGATGCTTGTTTCCGGTCCAGGGAAGACATGGCTTGGCAGTTCGGGCTGGACTGTTCCCATGAGGCACAGGGTCAGACTGATTTGCATATGGCCATGTCTGAACTGGGGTGGTGGAGTGAGCTAAAGAATGATGATGGATTAAACCCAGATCAGTTGACTGGGGGTGAGTGTTTGATTTGCTCTAACGCTCCGTCCATCATCCCCTTTGGTATCGCTTTGTTCACCCTAAGTTGGCAGGGTATGCCCAGACGTGGGTCCCTTGCTCACTTTACCACTGGATTCAAGATAGCCTGGCTGATGAGGGTTTTGAACCCGAAACCGGTCCCAGGATGCTTGTTTCCGGTCCAGGGAAGGCATGGCTTGGCAGTTCGGACTGGACTGTTCCCATGAGGCACAGGGTCAGACTGATTTGCATATGGCCATGTCTGAACTGGGGTGGTGGAGTGAGCTAAAGAATGATGATGGATTAAACCCAGATCAGTTGACTGGGGGTGAGTGTTTGATTTGCTTTAACGCTCCGTCCATCATCCCCTTTGGTATCGCTTTGTTCGCCCTAAGTTGGCAGGGTATGCCCAGACGTGGGTCCCTTGCTCACTTTGCCACTGGATTCAAGATAGCCTGGCTGATGAGGGTTTTGAACCCGAAACCGGTCCCAGGATGCTTGTTTCCGGTCCAGGGAAGACATGGCTTGGCAGTTCGGGCTGGACTGTTCCCATGAGGCACAGGGTCAGACAGATTTGCATTTGGCCTTGTCTGAACTGGGGTGGTGGAGTGAGCTAAAGAATGATGATGGATTAAACCCAGATCAGTTGACTGGGGGTGAGTGTTTGATTTGCTCTAACGCTCCGTCCATCATCCCCTTTGGTATCGCTTTGTTCGCCCTAAGTTGGCAGGGTATGCCCAGACGTGGGTCCCTTGCTCACTTTGCCACTGGATTCAAGATAGCCTGGCTGATGAGGGTTTTGAACCCGAAACCGGTCCCAGGATGCTTGTTTCCGGTCCAGGGAAGACATGGCTTGGCAGTTCGGGCTGGACTGTTCCCATGAGGCACAGGGTCAGACTGATTTGCATATGGCCATGTCTGAACTGGGGTGGTGGAGTGAGCTAAAGAATGATGATGGATTAAACCCAGATCAGTTGACTGGGGGTGAGTGTTTGATTTGCTCTAACGCTCCGTCCATAATCCCCTTTGGTATCGCTTTGTTCGCCCTAAGTTGGCAGGGTATGCCCAGACGTGGGTCCCTTGCTCACTTTGCCACTGGATTCAAGATAGCCTGGCTGATGAGGGTTTTGAACCCGAAACCGGTCCCAGGATGCTTGTTTCCGGTCCAGGGAAGACATGGCTTGGCAGTTCGGGCTGGACTGTTCCCATGAGGCACAGGGTCAGACTGATTTGCATATGGCCATGTCTGAACTGGGGTGGTGGAGTGAGCTAAAGAATGATGATGGATTAAACCCAGATCAGTTGACTGGGGGTGAGTGTTTGATTTGCTCTAACGCTCCGTCCATCATCCCCTTTGGTATCGCTTTGTTCGCCTCTAAGTTGGCAGGGTATGCCCAGACGTGGGTCCCTGCTCACTTTGCCACTGGATTCAAGATAGCCTGGCTGATGAGGGTTTTGAACCCGAAACCGGTCCCAGGATGCTTGTTTCCGGTCCAGGGAAGACATGGCTTGGCAGTTCGGGCTGGACTGTTCCCATGAGGCACAGGGTCAGACTGATTTGCATATGGCCATGTCTGAACTGGGGTGGTGGAGTGAGCTAAAGAATGATGATGGATTAAACCCAGATCAGTTGACTGGGGGTGAGTGTTTGATTTGCTCTAACGCTCCGTCCATCATCCCCTTTGGTATCGCTTTGTTCGCCCTAAGTTGGCAGGGTATGCCCAGACGTGGGTCCCTTGCTCACTTTGCCACTGGATTCAAGATAGTCTGGCTGATGAGGGTTTTGAACCCGAAACCGGTCCCAGGATACTTGTTTCCGGTCCAGGGAAGACATGGCTTGGCAGTTCGGGCTGGACTGTTCCCATGAGGCACAGGGTCAGACTGATTTGCATATGGCCATGTCTGAACTGGGGTGGTGGAGTGAGCTAAAGAATGATGATGGATTAAACCCAGATCAGTTGACTGGGGGTGAGTGTTTGATTTGCTCTAACGCTCCGTCCATCATCCCCTTTGGTATCGCTTTGTTCGCCCTAAGTTGGCAGGGTATGCCCAGACGTGGGTCCCTTGCTCACTTTGCCACTGGATTCAAGATAGCCTGGCTGATGAGGGTTTTGAACCCGAAACCGGTCCCAGGATGCTTGTTTCCGGTCCAGGGAAGACATGGCTTGGCAGTTCGGGCTGGACTGTTCCCATGAGGCACAGGGTCAGACTGATTTGCATATGGCCATGTCTGAACTGGGGTGGTGGAGTGAGCTAAAGAATGATGATGGATTAAACCCAGATCAGTTGACTGGGGGTGAGTGTTTGATTTGCTCTAACGCTCCGTCCATCATCCCCTTTGGTATATCTTTTCAATGGCACATCCCGAGACCTCCCTACCGGCAATTGTGGAGGATCTACAGACCTTCAGCCAGGTTTCCGGCTTTAAAATTAATATGCAGAAATCTCAGGTACTCAACCTCACCGCTGCCCAGTCAACGGTTGATGCCCTTCGGGCCAACTTCGCCTTTGACTGGGTGACGGACGGTATCGCATATCTCGGGCTGGTCCTCCACAAGAGTCTCGCAAAAACAGCGGAGGTGAACTACACGGCCCTTCTAACTCGCATCCGTGCAGACCTGGCCCGCTGGCGGCGCCTGCCTTTGTCATGGTTCGGTAGGCTGTCCGCTGTCAAAATGAATATCCTTACGCGGGCCTTGTATTTGTTTCAAACGCTCCCTTTGGAGCCTCCACCGCAGTCACTTCGCCATATGCAGACCGCGATCGAGCATTTTGTATGGGGCCCGATCTCTCCTCGCTTGCAGAGGACCTTGTTACAACGCCCTAAGAAAGAGGGCGGCCTCGCCTTCCCTAATATCATCCGCTACCACCAAGCTTCTCTACTATAGTACCTGGTGGAGTGGAATCGCCCGATGACCGAGACATATTGGGTCTTCATGGACCAGACGGTGGCAGGCCACCACATCTGGCGAGATGCCTGGCTGCCGCGCCCCGCCCGCGCCTGGGGGATTTATTCCTCACCAGTCACCCGCCCCACAATGTTGGTTTGGGATAGGGTCTCTCTCCGGGCTGACCTAACTACGTTCCCCTCACCACTGACCCCAATCTTTTCCAACCCTGCCTTTCCACCTGGCATGGACCCACAGGTAGCAACGCGCTGGTTAGTGGGCGGCTGCAAACGCCTTGGGCATCTGTTCGACATTCAGGGCCTCATCCCCTTTAAGGACCTGCAGGAGAGCTACGGTTTACGCGGCTCTGATCTCTTTCTCCACTCCCAGATGACGCACTGGATTTCGGAAACCAAGACACGCCCCCTGGCACACCGCCCGATGCGACCGTTCGAGAAATGGCTCACCTGCAAAAAGGACGATCGTGGGCTTATATCTGAAATATACTTCCTTCTCACGTCAGATATCCGAACCACCCGCTCGGCGGGACAGAGACGCTGGGAGGCGGAACTGGGGCGTGCATTATCTGATAAGGAATGGGAAGATATTTTCTATAGATCACACCACACAGCACACTCCATGGGTCATGCGGAAACTGCCTTTAAGATCACGTCCTATTGGTACTACACCCCAGCCCGACTCGCTAAATGGCACCCTAATTGTGACGGCCTTTGCTGGTGGGGGTGCGGTAGCCCTGGTACCCTCCTCCACCTGTTATGGCACTGCCCAAAGCTCACGCGATCCTGGGAGAGGATACTAGACGACATCGATAAGGCCTTCCGTACTACTATTCCTAGGCTCCCCGCTTACACCCTACTAGGCCTCCCTAACGCACTGACCTTTCCCCTGCGTTCTATTAGAGGGAGACAGATGGCGCTTGCGCTGAACGCCGCACACCGAGTGATTCTGGCTGGGTGGAAAACAGATAGAATACCGGACCACACGCAATGGTTGCACCAACTCTGGTATCTTCTGGGTATGGAAAGACTCTCGATGGCTACCCTTGAGAACTACGCAGATTATGCCAAGATTTGGGCCCCATTCATAACTATCCTTTCCACTGAATTTCGGGAACTGACATGCCCCAGCTATCTCCGGCTCCTGAAATTGATCCCTGGGGACATTCCCCCCACCTAATATGATGGCTCCTCGTGGGACCCACGGACCCCTCAGACTAATGGTGGTTACGCTCCCTATCAAGTCTACAGGCTGAACCCTTTCTTTTTCCTCTATTTCCTGCTCACTGGGGAGGGTGGGAGGGGGTGGGAAGGGAGTTGATGGGTTCCTTTTTTTTGTTTTGTTTCTTTTTTTTTTTTTGTCTTCTGTGAAAAGCAGCGCCACTATGCAGCTGTGTCCTGTCACAGGCCGCCAGCTATCACTGCTTGCACGACTGCCAGCACACTGGACCACATGGATACCCGTTCGCCGGGGAGGCGGATGTCGCCTCCCTCCTCTCCTTTTTACCACGCGGCCGGCCCTCTTTGGGTTGTAGGCGACATGCTGTGTTATCTACCAGTCAGTATGCTCTAGTTCATTGTCTTGTTGCCATATTCTGCTCAGCCTTTAGCCGGCCCGCTGGGTTGTAGGCGCCAGTGTTCTGTTTTACCTTGCTTCATGCTCTGCCAATAAAATTGATTTAATACTAAAAACAACATGAAGCAGAGGGCTTCATGTTAATTAATATGCGACCCCCAGAGTGTGCATCAGTAGATCTTGCGCAGTTACTGCCGTTTGTTTTTGTAGTGTGAGCATGTGAAACGTCATGTTCATTCCTGTCACTCCTCTACCGAAACATTTGTTCATGTTAATGTGTTTGGATATTGCACAGTGATAGCAGTATAGCAACCCTTGAACCTGTTTATCACTACATAGTGGGCACATCACTGCAAAGTAGTGATCAAAAGTTTTTGCTTTTCTCATTCAACGCGTACGTTGTGTAATCGTTATTTCTTTGAACAACTCCTGGTGTAGTGCATTGACACCGTCCTTCACGGGCTTGCTATCTTTAGCTGATGTGGGATTTTCCCTCGCACTAAACGAGGAAGCCGAGAGCACCCTGGAAATTCCTGAATTGCATTGTTGTTCATTTTCATACCAAGGAACAGGTTTCCGCATTGGTGCTTATTCCTAAGTCTAAAAACACCCAGAGGGTGTTGGCTGCATTTTTAGGTCTCGCCTACTATACATCGCCTGCGTTGTTTGTTGCTATACTTACTGTTAGCTTATAGTGTACTTATATACCGCCCTTTGCTTAACATTGGGAGGCTTCATTAACACTCATTTGCTTGATTGTTTGTTAGCATATGCAAGCTTTCCTTCCTCTTCTTTTGTTTGTTCATTCTGCGCGATATTTAAGATGCTGCTTTTTTCCCCTTTTGTTTAAGACTTCTCAAAAAGTTCACGGTGGTGTGTGTGTTTTTTTTTTTTGCTGTCTCCCTAGTGTGCTTATCTTTCCCTCTGCACACTACTGTCACATGTGATTCTTCCCGTCCCTCCCTGATATGTTAACCCTCATACTCTCCTCCCCCCTCCCCCCCGGGCATGTTGCTTTCTCTCTTGTGTGCTTCACCGCTACATGTTGCTCTCCCTTTCTCCAGTTTCGTTTGTTCCCCCTGCCTTGAAGTGTTGCTTTCGCCCCCAAGTTGCTTCTGCGCCTCCCCTGCTCATCATGTTCCCGCCCTTACCCACTTTTAAAAACACAAAAAACCTTTTGAGTGCCCCACCCCCCCCTAATGATCAATTGGGCATCGGCCAAAAATTAAAAGCATCAACATCATTTTGTCGGCAGACGTGCACCTACAAAATGACGCAATAGGTCGAGCCTAAGGGCAGCAGGGCCGGACAGGCCGTAGCGGGCACCGGGCGTTTCCCCGGTGGGCCGCCAGGTTGTGGGCCGGTTCTAGGCTCCTGGGGGGCCGTTTTTGTTACCGGGGGCCGGCAATATCGGCCCCCTGTAACAAAATCGGCCGAAACCGGCCCTGCAAACAGCTCGGCCGCACCCCCCTCCTTAGGGGTGCCGGTCGAGCAGTGTGCCAGGGCCGGTTTCGGTTCCCAGTCCGGCCCTGAAGGGTAGCGCATGCGCTGCTCGTTCTGTGAGGCATGCTGTATTAGGGTATGTTCTTGAAGCGTCTCACACTCCCCGCCCATATTTGTCATTGGCTTATGTCATTGCCCTTCATAAATGCTGGCTTCTCATTCGTAAGTAGGCTTGTTAGTCCCTCCTAGGAACCGCCTTGTCTCCTTTTGTTACCGCCCATAAGGACTGGACCCTTTACTTCGTTGTTACACGGTACGTGTTATATAGGCTGGAAGCACTAGTTTCTTTAATTACTTTCTCCTACCGGAAGCACGACATGCGCTGCTTCAGCTGGTTTTTAATGATGTTCCACAACATCGCAGCGTGGCGCACGCTTTTAGTAATGTATGTATTTTAATGACAGAGCAGTTCGCTTAAACTATAGCTGCCGCGCGTATTCACAATGAAGCCGCACCAACCACAGAAAAGGGACAAACAAGTCGGCGAGCATCACAAAAGTTGCGGGAGACGCGCATCCGCTGTGATTTCATGTAATGTTTTTTTAAAAACTACGCTGTGAGGCCCTTTCCCTTTCTCTGGTGCCGCGAACCAGCCTACTAACCTGCGTCCTTTTTCCACTGATAGTGCTTCGTACACCACCTACTGGGAACCCACTCGAGCACTGTCGCACCACGTGGACGAACTAGGACGCCGATTCCACTCACTGTAACTTGTTGCTGGTCCTCCGCCTCCAGGAGCTGCTGGAAAGGACAAAGAGGGCTTCCCTGCCTCTCCCGCCGCTTTTATCCTTGCCAAGGGGCTGAAGACGACCACCTGCGCCCTTTGATGACGTCAAACGGGGGCTGCCTGCAACACTCTTCGCTTCCGGCCCCCAACCTGCCCCACCTACTAGAAGGACATAAACAATACCGGCTCCCGCCCGAGATGCAACTAAGGGCGCCACGCCCCTAGGTGCAGGTGGCGCCGATCATTCCATTAATGCAGCAGCGCTGATACGATCTCGGAGTCGGGACAGGGGTGCTTATCTGGCAGCCCTGGCTCCCATTCATTGCATTAAACAGAGCGTCTGGCCTGGGGAGGAGGCTTGAAAAATGCGACGCTCAGTAATTTATCCCCCCCCCCAGTCTTTCACAGCTGGCATGATGTTATCACGCTTCCCCCGAGATATTACTTTTTTTATTTTATTTTTCATCTGGTGCCCGGGTCCTCATCCAAGGAGTGATACCAGCCACTTCTCTTCAACACCAAGAGCCTGTGTTGAGGCGCTTGCCGCTTCAATGCGCTGTTAATGACACAGCTGTTCTGAGGATAACACTTCAGAAGAACGGCAAGGTGCGTCAACCCGCCGAGATGGGAAGGAGACAATAATACCACTGCGGCAGGCACACGAGTCCGCCAGGCTACCTAATATACTTCTAGAACTGGAGAAAGTTGGCTTCTGAAACACGAAAGGCGTAATGGGGGAGCAGTGTTTATTTCCGGAAAGGGGTTGTGGCATTAAGTGGCCCTTGCATTGCAGAGACATGGTGTGTCACCTACAGGGCAGGCACCTCGCGCCTTTGCAGCGAGGAACCTTCCCAAAGCAGGAACGGTGAAGGGATATGTGCCCCTTGTCCCTCCCCCCTTCCTCCCCCCATACAACTTATTGAAACTGCCAGGTCACCTGGCTCCCTGTGCCAGATTATACACTGATAGGAAACAACAATTTGGAGACTGTAAAATTAGTGAGCGATAAAAACGAGAAAACCCGAGCTTTATCTGCCCAGGGATATAATTGCAATCCGCAAAAGTTTCTTATCTGGCTGTTTGAGATGCCTGCATCGTGGGTGATGTGGAACGGACGCCCCTGAAAGGGAGGGGGGCTCACCCCAACTCAATATCTCGGTCTTTACGACGGGGGATATTGATAAAGCCCCGAGCCGTAATCCCCGCCCGATCCTCCGCACCAAGAGAAAGAGGGGTGAACCGGCCGCTCTGGGGGGGGGGGGGGTGTTAGCGCTTCTCCAGTGGGTGATGTGTTTTGGAACCTGGGCGCATGATCGGTCTCTCAGGACAGACCCCACTCGCGCAATAACTACACTCCACGCTGTTACATGAAGCGTAAAAGGCCATTTTATTAGGACAAGGTTGCAATCATTTAGACTTTATTAACAGTACATAAATGCAAGAAATATACTTTTTCCATCCCATAACGACTCATTCTCCCTTCAGCCTTCTCAAAACCATCTCACCTGTTTGACTCTTCCCCATTCACTCGGTGACCTCCTTCCTCTCCCCATTCTCACCTTCACTTGCCCTCCAAGCATCCTCTGTTGAATTTCCTTCATTGCTCATTGCCTCCCGCTCCCCGCTATCAGTCACCTGTGTACCGTTCTCCCCCCGAGGAGTGGATCCGCCCATATGTGACTCACCACCCCTCCAAAGTACCGTAACATCGCAACTCTGCAACCTGCCCTAAACTGGCACGCTAAGACCACTCTAAAACCCAAGCCCTTTGCCTAAGACCTGTAGGGTGGGTGGGTGGACAAACTTTCTCTCCGACCCCCCGGTGGTGCTAAGGTGTCAGGAAGAGGCCGGATCCTCCTCTCCTGACACCTTATATACCCTCCCACTCCTGCCCCTTCCCCATCTCTTCTAATCCCTCCTCCACCTTGTCCTTCCGGCCATTGCGCGAATAGCCCCGGGGGAAGACTGGTCTGCGACCTTCACTTCCCCCGGGGGCCGTCAATGTGAAAAGAGGCGCAGAGATAAACATGCCAAAAAAGAAGCACGCGCGGAGTGTTTCAAATGAAAATAAGAAATTGCATGCACTCTCGTTACAGTGCTCGTGCGCTCTCCCCTTTATAACCACTGCAGCCCAGCCCTAAAGTGCCGGCACTCTGCCTGCCAAATAAATAAAGTGTATTTACTCAGTACCTGTCCGGTTAAAGCGCTGCGGACGCCTAAAAGGGAAACGAGGCGTTGAGCGTATGTCTGTAAATAAGGAGGCGCTAGGATGAAAAGAGGTGCAGGAGTGGACCTATACGTCTATACAATGGGGTTTCATGTGCGTACATTGAGAATACATGCACCTTTTAGGGGCTGACACATCGCTCGTACCCCACGCAGTCTGTCTAAAGTGCAAAGGGGGGAGAGGGTACGGCAGGTCTGTACCCGTGGAACACATGCACCTCTGTGTAGTGTTACCACATTTATTTGGCGTCCTGTCGGGGGTGGCGGGCGCTATATATATATATGCAAACCTTTGTCCATCTTCTATCCCTCTGCTACCCTTCGCAATCCAAATAACTGACTAACATATCCACCACTCAAATTACTTTCATATTTCACTATACTAATTCACCACTAATCCTTGTGGGTTCCGGAGTAGCGTGCTACTCGCCAAAAAAGCGCTTCAACACCCCCATCAGGGGTAACAAGCGCTATATAAATGCAAACCTTTTTCCCTCTTCTATCCCTCCGCTATCCTTTTCAATCCAAATAACTGACTAATATCCACCACTCAAATTACTTTCATATTTCACTATACTAATTCACCACTAATTCCAGAGTAGCGTGCTACTCGCCGAAAAAAGCGCTTCGACGCCTTGTCAGGGGTAGTAAGCGCTATATAAATGCAATTACAATACAATGTCATCCAGGTCTCCGACCCAGCCCTCCCATCTCCGCTGGGTTAAAGCCATCGTCTCAGGGGCATTCTTGACCAGAGAGCGATACAGTTGGGAGATCCATCCCCTGCCCACACTGCCCATCAACAACAGAGCTTCTAAGGGGCTATATTCCAGCAACTCCACCAGATCAGTCGTGTATTGCCCAACTGCGTGCCAAACCTACAGATATCTATGAAACTGCTTGCGGGAAAGCCGAAAGAGGACCTGCATGTCTGCGAAGAACGTATACAGTTACCCACCTTGACGTTGCCCAATAATTTAATGCCAATCATGTCCAAGCGTTGAAATCCCTCTAGCTGTGTCGTGTGAGCTAGCCATGGCCTTCTCCATAGTGGGGTTTGCCGAGTCAACCTTCTGTCCCACCCTAGAAATCTATTGGCGGCTCGCCAAATGAGAAAAATCATTTTGGTGAGTTCAGAAATATGAAGGGGAAGGCCTACTGTACTAATACTGCATGACCCCATCCAGCCCCAGACAAAGCAGTTCAAGTTGGTAGGCTGGATCGTTCCATCCGCCAGTCATCCAGTCGTTAATCACTAATAGCTGGGACGCCCAATAATACAGACCGATGTCAACTGCTCCCAACCACCGTCATTGACTGAGCAACGACATTTATCAAGAGCAAAGCGTGGAGGGTGGCATCTCCAGAGGAAGGAACAAAGATTGGCAGCAACCTCTGCAAACCAAGTATTGGGGATGTGGAGTGGAAAATTCTGCAAAGTGTAAAAGAATAGCTGTTGTATCATCATTTTGATAAGTGTGACACGGTCCAGGGCGTTGAGGGGGAGGGTGGACCAAGTAGTCAAGCGAGTCGTAGTCGTTCGTACGAGTGGCGTCAGGTTAAGAGAATACGTGATATTGGGCAGGGTGGATATGTGGGCCTGAGGTACTTAAAAACTAAGTTGGCGGATTGGGATGTCCTGTTGCCAGCCAAGCACAGTGTTGCCCCCGTAGAGGAACGAGGAGTGATTTAGGCCTATTTGCCCGGAGGCCTCACCTAACAGGTGCAAAATGTCCGACACACGGGGACCCAATGTCTGGGGGTCGTTCAAAAATACCAGAACGTCACCTGCGTATAAGGTAATCCTGTCCTCCAATGTTTCACTCCATCTCACCCCCGCAGCTGGCCATCACACCACACCAGACGGGCTAGGGATTCGACAGCCTACGCAAAGAGGAGGGACAAGGGGCACCCTTGCCTGACACCACGCCTGATCTGAAATTCTCAGGATAACACTCCGTTAACCAAGATCTGCGCTGTGGGCTGTGCATGGAGAACATTGATCATCCGGCTAAAGCGAACACCAAAGCCCATGTGAAGAATTACCTCCCAGAGATAATCCCAGCCTACAGTGTCGAATAACTTTTCAAAGTCGATCAACATCAGGAATGCCGCTCCCCTGGTATCATGGGCATTAGCCAAGGCTGCGTGCACTCAACGAATGCAGTGTCTCGTGCTTTGGTTGGGCATGAAGCCGCACTGATCAGGGAGGATCAAGGTAGTAAGGACAGGACGCAGTCTATATGCTAGGATTTTGGCATATATTTTAACATCTGCGTTAATCAGGGCGCATGTGTAACCTTGCGTGGGGAACTATGGCGATGCAAGAGGCCATTATGCCAAGGAGGCGCCTGACTGCCCCGGCTGTGACCTGTTGATCTGGCTGTAAAAGAGGGAGCAACGCATGAAGGTCTGGGCTCTTGCCGGACTGAGATAGGGCCTGCGGACCTCTGCATTGAGGATGGTGTCTAAATAGGGTTGGATTTGAAGGGGTTGGAGGTGGGACTTTACTGCGCTGATGGTGAAGCCCAGTTTGTGAAGCTGGTTTATAGCATCTTTGGTGTGTATGAGACACTGCTGTTGTGTTGCTTTCTTTATCAGCCAACTGTCCAGATATGGGAATACATGAATACTCTTTCTTTTCAGGTGCGTGGCCAATACTGCAAGGCATTTTGTAAAAACTCGAAGTGTGGTGGTGACCACGGAGGGCCGCACTTTTAACTGATAGTGTTTGCCACTTACCACAAACTGAAGGTAGTGCAAATGCACTTGTTGAATCAGGATGTGGAAGTAGGTATCTTTGAGGTCGAGTGCAATCATGAAATAGCCTTCCTGTAGCAGTGGAATGACATCCTGGAGAGTGACCATGTGAAAACGTTCTGACAGGATGTACTGGTTGAGGGGTCTGAGGTCCAAATGGGCCTGAGGGACCCGTCCTTTTTGTGAATGAGAAAGTAGAGGGAATACAACCCTGAGCCCTGTAGGTGTTGTGGCACAGGCTCTATAGCCCCTTTGAGAAGGAGCGCTTGAACCTCCTCCTGAAGCAGGCGTTGGTGTTCATGGGAGAGGACTTGTTTGCGGGGTGATATGTTGGGTGGTGTGGAAGTGAGCTCTAGACAGTAACCATGTTGAATGATTTCTAATACCCAGTGGTCCAAGGTGATGTGTTGCCAGGTGGGGAAAAACATCTGAAGTCGTCCCTTGACAGGTATTATGTGGTCATGCGGAGGGTGGGGGTGATGGAGGGGGGAAGGCTGGGAAGTATTGGCAAGTCCTTGCTTGGCTGAGGCTGCTCCTTTGGGGAGCCACCTATGCCTCTATCTTTGGGTGTTACCAAGGTAGGCACCTCTGAAGTAGCCTCTTGTGGAAGTTTGGTGGGCTGGCTGACACTGAAAAGAGGTGTAGGCTTCAGGGGAGGTTGTTTTTGGAACCTTCACAATAAGCTGAGCGGTAAAAGAACCTGCGAGGGGTTGCTGTTTGGTAGGTGTCCATGGTCTTTTCCATCTCCGTGTCTTTCTTTATCTTCTCCAACATCTCATCAACCTGGGGAACAAAGAGATGTTCCCCGTCAAAGGGCAGGTTGAGGAGATTTGTTGAAAAACTGGCTTGAAGCTGGAGACATGGAGCTAGGCATATCTGCGGAGGAACACACTGGAGTTGATGCCCCGGGCAGCCATGTCAGCAGCATCTACAGCACAGCAAATAGTGGTGTTAGAGATGAGTTTGCCCTCCAGGACCAGCTCATGCCCTCACTTACGGTGCTCCTTTGGGAGATGTTGGAGGAGCTCCTCCATCTCACCCAATGAGCCCCACTGTACTGAAAAGCAGTCCGATGGAGTTGGCGATACACCAATGATTTGCGGACTGCACTGCAATGTGCTTACCAGTAGAGTCTATGCACTTACTTTCTTTATCCGGCAGAGGGGTGTCGCCTGAACTTTGTGCATTGGCCGATTTGCAGGCAGTATACACTACTGGGGAATCAAGAGGGGGTTGGCCCCTAATGTAGAGGGGATCTGATGGTGAAGCCTTGCACTTCTTATCGACTTAGAGGGTGATTAATCGAGCCTTAACCAGCTCCTTAAAAAAGTCAGGAGCAGGTTTGAGTATTCCCTTCAGCATGGGTAAGTACTGCATGGAACAATGGGTAGAGGTGAGAGTTTTGAAGACAAAGTCGGCTTTGGCAGGTTCCTTGTACATGGGTACCCTTTGGTATGATGCAGCCCTACCTAGTACATCATGGTAGGAGGTAGTGTTGTCTGGAGGGGAGGGTCGGCCAGGGTAGAGGTCAGGATCCGTATCCCCTGGGGCAATCCACATCGTAAAAAATCCCATGGGTTTCCTTGTGGGGGCATGTCATATGGTCCCCCCCACCAGGCTCACCCAGGTCAGAATCTGGTGGCCCCTTTGGTGCATAGGTAAGTGGGTCAGGTAGGGAAGCAGGTGGGGATGGTGATGCTGGAGGCATGTGTGGAGTGATGGAGGGAAAAGGCAGTACAGGCTCAGGAAGGGTTCTGGTGGCCTTGTCTTGATTCTTCCGCTGCGTAACTGGTGATTGGAACTTCAGATATCCCTCGAAGCTAAGCTGCCTCTTTGAAGGCTGAGTACCCAATTGCGGAGTCTGTGTAAGAATTTGGCCCGTCTGGGGTGAATGACAATATGCCTCTGGCGAGCGCTGAGTTTGTCCTGCAGTTTTTTGTGGACTGGCTCGACGAGCCCGACGACCAATGTTCCTGTCTGTACAGAATACTTCGGTGCTGGCGCCAATTTGGGTTTCGACATCGATGGCTTCGGATCCAAAGGCCGGGTCGGCACTGGGAGCGTGTGGAACCGAATGGGTCAGCTTTAGGGCTGATCCGAAGCTGGGCATGGGATCTGAAGTGGACGGTTGGTGGCGATCATGGCACGAAGGCAGTGGCGGCCCAGAAGCCTGTCTCTGTGGGCCCAGAGCAGCTGAATGCCCCATATGGGGTGGAAGCTTGGAGGCAGGAGATCTTCGATTTCGAGGTTGAAGCCAGAGCTGGCATTGCACAAGAAAGCCTCCTCATCGGCGACCGACAGCTCTGGAAGATGTTTCCCTTCGAGGTCCTGGGTGCCGAAGAGCTTTGGGAGGTATTCGCTGCTCCTGCACGACATCTTGAGCCGACAGGCCCAGAAGTCTCGAAGAGCCTTCTTTGAACAGAAGGAGCAGCAGGCATTGCATGAGGCCTCGGCCAGCCCAGGTATGAGGCAAAGGTTACAGGTCTGGCGGAGGTCGGCCCAGGGGTATTTCATACGACACCGAGGGTTGTATCGAAAAGGCATCTGTTCCTTCACAGGCAAGGCATGGTGAGAGTGGAGCAAGCAAAAGGGAAAAAGGCACCAAAAGGGCGAGGCCCCACTGGGCCGAAGTCAACCGAAGGTCCGCCCCAGACGAAATGCAGGCGTTGGCCCGATCCAAAAGAAGAGAAGTACGATCAAAGACAACACCAACAGAGAGAGAGGAACACTGAAGGCCAAAAAGAACACCACAACGGCATTGATCTGGAGTACGGTAACACATATCCGAACCCGACGGCAGAAGGAAACAATCTAACAATGGCGGTGATGACCATGCGTATTACCAGTAAGAGGTGGAGTCACATTACCTTGTGTCTCAAGAAGCCTTTTACGAAGAAAAACAACTTCACACCCAACACTAGATGGCAGGAGTATGCACAGTATCTGTTACTACAGCCACATATGCCTCGAACACGTTTTCATTTGTGGTTACTATGTCTCACTTCATCATTTGGGACACTGCACATCTAAATTTACATTTAACTGCATCTCCTCTTTCATGTCTCATAGTACTTTATTTGTATCCCAGTTTAACTTTCAGTGAGTTGTGTTGGAAACTGCACAATGCATTTCTCTTTGATTTTGGGCACTGCAATTTGGTTAACTTTGATATATGGTGCTTTCTGGATGTTTGTTCCCATGTGGTTGCACCACCAGTTTTTATTTATTTGCAACTGCACTGAAAGTAACAAGTGGCTGCCATATTGAGATTGCTTTGTGTTGGGAAGGACCTCTTTTTGCATGATCACCCCCCACTTCCAAGTTGTAGGACTGATGCTCCTGTTTATTCAACTCTGTAGTCCATTAAGCCCTACATCCCCAGTCTCCAGTGCATGTGCTTTGATACCCCCCTCTCCCCCCCCCCCCCAAGTACATGTACAATTGCATAATACCCGTTCGGCTTATTTAACTCCCTATAAATTCTGAGTATATGGTACAAGAGGTACCCTGGGCTCATAAGTTAAATGTCACTAGTCGACTGTAACACTTAATTGAGCCACCACTAGAGTAACAAAGTTGGAAATGGGACTCCTTTCACAAATGAGAAAACGTGACTAAGGTGAAAATGTGACGTGCCAACTCGACATGACAAAATAAGCCCATTTGCCGGCCCAATATCTCCCTTTTTAATATAAACAAACCAGCCCTAGGGAAGGCTTTAGTAGCTCACTAGGCAGGGTGCTACATATGAAAAAGGAGGGCATGTTCCTATTGTGTTTAACATGCCCTGACAGTGAAAACACAAAATTGCCATTTTCACTGTAGCAAGGCTGCTAGTCCCACTGACTAACATGGAGTTTCACTAGCCTCTGCTATAAGTGCTAATTGCCATTTAGGACCACCCAAGACATTACTCCAATTTATCAAATTACATTAAACTGACTCATTGCGGAGATCGGATTTAAGGTAACTTTCAACAGAAAGGTGACAATAGAAAATCACCACTTTGTTGCCCAAACCTCCAGTAGCCTTTCCTGTCTATCCGAGGTCGGTCCCAGGATGCTTGTATCGGGCCCAGGAAGGACCTGGCCTGGCAGTTCAGGCTGGACAGTTCCCTTGAGGACCAGGGTCAAGACTGATGTGCATATTATATTGCTGGTCCAAACTAGGGTGGTGTGGTGAGCAAAAAAACGATTGATTAAACCTAGATCTGTGACTGGGGGTGAATGTTTGCATTTTTTAGCATTCCGCCCATCATCTGTTCTTCCTGCTTTTTTCACCCTAAGTGGGAAGTGTATGCCCAGACGTGGGCCCGTGCTCACTGTGCAACTGGATTCAAGCTATCCTGGCTGATGAGGGGTGATAACCTGAAACCGGTCCTAAGATGCTTGGTTCCAGTCCAGGGAGGACCTGGCCTGGCAGTTCGGGCTGGACTGTTCCCATTGGCACAGGGTCAAGACTGATTTGCATATGGCTGGGTTCAAACTGGAATGGCATGGCGAGCAAAAAAACGATGGATTTAGGCCCAGATCTTTGTACTGGGGTGAATGTATGACATCGTTCTGCATTCTGTCTTTCAATTGTTCTTTTTGCATTTGGGTAGAGAAGGGCATCCTGAGACTGTTTGGTGGCCAAACCCCAGGAAGTGATGTAAAGTGGTAAGGTTTGCCCCATGGGAATTATTGCCCCATTGGCTAGGTGAGTCCTCCCCTCCCACAAATGAGAAGATTAAATAAAAGTGACACACCAGATACACAGTCCTTAATCACTACTGGTCTTGAGAAAAAGACAGAAGAAGGTCTTTACTGCTGCTCCCTGGACCCAGCAAAGAGAGGTTGTTCCAAAGACTGGACTGCACCTGCTGAACTCGAGGGACTTGCAAAGAGAAATGTGCCTGCAGTGCCCACTCGTGCAAAGGAGCTCCACTTGTGTAAGGACGGAAGAAGTGACTCCAAAGTGTCTAGGTGTCTGACCTCCTGTTAAGCTTCAGAACCACCAAAAGCTAAGGAACCCTGCACTCGGAGGCTAGCTGCCCAGGACCTCCTGCCCACCGCTGGTGCCAAAGTGCCGGCTGGGCGACCGAGTCCTGAACTTCCCGAGGTGTCCCCAAGTCCGCGGGAGCCAACGTCAACGTCTAAGTGGACCTTGGCCCCAGAAAAAAAAAAGATTTTCTTACTTGGTGTGACCCATCCACGTAAAAAGAAGCAGCTGTTCCAGTCATTTGGCTACTATCTGATAAACCACTTGCAATGATTTATTGCATTTCTTAAAAGAGAGCTACAATCATTTACTTACCTTTGCAAAAATTCATTCTCCGGTTTCGCTCAACAGGTTTTAGTCGTTTTGGTGTCTATTTTAAGATGGAGAAAAAAACTATTTTTATAAACCAGTGCCAGAATTGTATTGTGTTGTGTTTCATACTTATTGATTGTTTTGATACTTTAAATGTTTTACACTTGTTCCTTTGATTAAGTCTGACAGCTCTGTGCCAATGCTACATAGGACTGAGCTAAGGGTTTTATTAAAAAAACCTAACTGGACATGAGAAAGATTGTGACATTATTACATGGTGAGGTCTCAAAACCACACCACATAATCCACTTTCCTACAATTTGGAATATGGACAAGAAGTGCAATATTTACGATGTTTTGCTTGCTCTTGCTATTCATTAAGTTTTGAAAGTTGGTAACTTTCAACTGTTGTTTCCTGCATTTTCTTTTTCTATTTGCTTTGTGATATTTTTAGGTATATGAGACTTTATTGTGTGTCTCAGTATTGACTACTGTCATTTTCTATTTAATTTCTTTACATAATTTGCATTTGTTTGCAAACATAGTGCCCCCCTTTGTTTTTAATAGAGTAAAGCTTTTGATTTCACTGATGGCAAATTCTGCATGTGGTTCTGGCAGTGGTAGATGTTTGCTTTAGAGTTTGTGTAGTTGCATGTGTTTGGCGAGGAAAAAGTGGTTTTTAGATTAAGTTTTATTTGAAATGTGTATCATGATACTGCCAGAATGTTTTTTAATTTTGTAATACTTTGTGCATTAATTCTAGCTTAACATAGGCAGACTCCACAGTTGGGGAGGAGATCTCCGCATGGTAAACTATAGGGGAAAAATGAAAAAGGTTTACCTCAAAAATAAATATAAAAATATTTTTATGTTATATATTAATATAATTTATTTTATACATTTTATCTTAAATGTACAAAATCAATGCTACAGCACTATTAACTTAGTTTTGAAATAAATCTTAAATTGATGGAAATATATTAAATTCAAATTAATTTCTGAAACTTAAATTAGAAAAAATCCCACCTAAGTAAAAATAATGTGTTTAGTATGCATTAATAAATATTAGAAGTGATGTATAGAATTATATAACATTAATTTAATTAGTTAAGTTAGTTAAAAATATGGAATTGAAATATTTTATATGAAATAATGAACAAGTTACTTACCTTCGGTAACGATATATCTGTAAGAAACATTAGTTAGTTATAGATTCCTTACCATAGAATTAACCCCAGGCGTCAGACTGGACCCGGAAAGTTTTTTCGTCAGCAGTACCTATGCGCGTCGGAAGGTGGCGTCGGTCGACTCCGCGTTCGTCGTTGGCGTCGTGGTCGCCGGGATGACGTCGCGGCAGCTACTTAGACGCCGCCCTCGCGCGCTGAAGTCAGTTCTGTACACGACTTTCCGCACCAGAAACGCAGAGCCATGCAAGACACAGACCATTGGTGCACAAAACTAGGGCCCTGAAAGGATGACCTTAACCCTAGAAATCAGTTCGCAGAACGGGGAGGATGGGTGGGGCGGTAAGGAATCTATAACTAACTAATGTTTCTTACAGATATATCGTTACCGAAGGTAAGTAACTTGTTCAACTGAAAGAAATACGTTAGTTATAGATTCCTTACCTTAGAATAGATACCCCAGCAATACCAACCCCGGTGGTGGGTCTGCGAACCATGATCACACCAGAAAGTCCTGGAGAACAGAATGGCCAAAGAAGCCGTCTCTCCGGACTTGACTGTCCAGACAGTAGTGTTTCGTAAACGTGTGCAGTGATGCCCACTGTGGGAGGGCAGGTCGGATATGCAGACGCGGAGGCTGAATATATTTTCCAAAAATGGGCTTTTTATTAACAGTGATCGAGGGAGCAGAGGGTATGACTGGTGTTCCGACGCTCTCTTCCCGTTGATCCGTCTTGATGGCGTTGGGTTGTTGGGTCGGACCCGGCTTCTCCGTCTGGTGTGTGTCACTCCGGAGGCTCATAAGAGAGGAGAAAAGGGAGCTGTCAATCACTGTCGGGGGGGGGATCAAATAAAGAAATACCAGGAGCAGGTATGTCCGTCACCACACCCAAGTGTCGCAGTGAAAGAGTTCGAAGCAGGGTAGGACAACTGTGATACTCCTATGAGGGTAGAATCTCGTGAAAGGTAATCAGGTCAAATGAGGATAGGAAGTGCTCAGTGAAACGGGGAGGGGTAAGAGCGTACGTCGAAATCCCCAAGCATCGGAGTTGTATAACGCACCAGTGAGATTGGGGTTTTGTGAGTTTTACCCGTGCCCCACTTCCTCACCCCACCTCCCACCTCCCTCGTACCCTCCCTCACTGTCCCCTGAGACGCGGTCACTCACCGGCTCCGCCGCAACTCTCCTGAGTTGCGGCCGCTCTCCAGCCTCCTCCGGTGGGCACCACCACTCCTCGCTCCACCGCTCGTCCGCTTCCTCGTCTTCTCCGATGTCGTCGTCGTCGTTCCTCGGCCTCTCCTCATCCTTCCTCCCGTAACCACCTTCTTCGCTTCTCCGCTCCTCCTCGTCCGGCTTCCTGCTTGTTCTCACTCCGGGGTTGGTCCAAGACAATCCTCCTTCGTTCCCGTCTCCTTTCATTGGTTTCGGGAAAGGGCTTCCGAGGTCATCTCCTCCCACTTCCGGTCCCGGGTCAAGGTCCCGCTGTAGGGAGATAGGAGAGGGGGGTGTGTCTTGTCGCTTCACCTCCGCCATCGGATCGCCTCCTTTCGGGCATTGGAGGCCAGAGGGCACTATATTTCTACGGGGCGGGTTCTCTAAATCAGGTAAGAATATGGCTCCCTCGCGTATCTTCTCACATCCCCTTTCCCTTGCTGTCTCTCTACTAGTGTTAAGGTCTTGGGGAAACCTAGACAGGTAGTCTGCATTACCTTGCTCGGACCCCTTCCTGTGTTTGGTTTGGAATCGATACGATTGTAGGGACAAAAACCATCTAAGGACTCTTTCGTTGTTGCCCTTATTTCTGGCTAGCCATGCTAAGGGTGCGTGGTCTGTATATAGCGTGAACTCACGTCCCTCGAGATAGTACCGCAGGGTGTCTATAGCCCACTTAATGGCTAGTGCCTCCTTCTCTATGGTCGCGTAATTCCTTTCTCTTGGAAACAACTTCCGGCTGATGTACAGTATAGGCCTCTCTCCCTGCTTAGTGTCCTGTGATAAGACCGCCCCTAATCCCTGGTCCGAGGCATCCGTCTGAAGGATGAAGGGAAGTGAATAGTCAGGACTGGCTAGTACTGTATCAGAGGTGAGGGAGGTTTTAAGGTGTTCAAAGGCATACACTACGTCAGACGAGGGATGCTTCAACATCTCCTCGGTTTTGATGTTTTTCTGAAGGAGATTGGTAAGAGGAGCAGCTATCTGGGAGAAACGGGGGATAAAGCGGCGATAGTATCCGAGTAAACCCAGGAAGGCTCGGAGTTCTTTTTTGTCCGTGGTACGGATATCTGGGATATGGCAGTGAGTTTGGTGTTTTGGGGTCTTATAACTCCTTCCCCCAACAAGTATCCCAGGTAGCGAACTGTCTGGGCTGCAAGACGGCTTTTCGCTGGGTTTATTTTAAGACCATGTTGTCCCAAGGTCTGTACTACATGGGAAAGATGAAGCAAGTGTTGTTTCCAGGTGTCACTGTAGATGATTATGTCATCGATGTAGGCTCCGGCATAGCTCTCATGGGGCCGTAGTATTTTATTCATGGCTCTCTGAAAGGTGGCGGGGGCCCCGTGTAACCCAAAGGGCAACACCTTGAACTGAAATAAACCATCAGGAGTAGAGAAGGCAGTCTTTTCTCTATCCTGTTTTCTCAAGGGAATCTGCCAGTACCCCTTGCACAGATCCAACGTACTGATGTATTTAGCCCGACCTATCCTCTCTACCATTTCGTCAACCCTAGGAAGGGGGTTATGTGTCAAACACCGAGACTTTGTTAATCTCTCTAAAGTCAATACAGAAGCGTACCGAACCATCCGGCTTCGGTACAAGGACAATGGGCGAGTTCCATTCGCTTACAGAGGGTTCAATTATGTCCATCCGCAACATCTGTTGAACCTCATCCCTAATGGTCTGTCGACGGGCCTCAGGGATACGGTAAGGCCTGAGACGTACCCGTTTCCCTGGAGGGGTTTTTATGGCGTGGTCACAGAGGGAAGTCCTTCCTGGCGAGGTGGAGAAGGTATCCTGGAGGGGGATTAGCACCTCCGATAATACACGTCTTTGTTCCCCAGGGAGGTCAGGGTCTATACTTTGGTGGAACAAAGGAGCTGGAGTCACTGCTACGTTCACGAGAGCCGGCAAGGGGCCCTCCCATCTTTTCAACAAATTGACATGATAGATCTGGGAGGTATGCCTGGTCGGGTCCGTTTCGATGCGGTACGTCACAGGGGTCACTTTCTCCACCACCGTATAGTGACCCTGCCACTGCCCTAGTAACTTGTGATCAGAAGAAGCCATCATCAGCAACACAGAGTCGCCTATCTCAAAGGTTCTTTCTTTTGCCTTTTTGTCGTATTGTCTCTTTTGTGCTGTCTGTGCCTCCTCCAGGTTATTCCTAACTACCGCCCTTATTTGGCCCAAGTGCGTTCGTAAATTAGAAACATATTCTATCAAGGGTTTTGAAGCACTCGGTTTGGTTTCCCATTTTTCTTGTGCCATTTCTAAGAAGGTACGTGGTTTATGACCATACAACAACTCGAATGGGGAATACCCAGTACTCTTTTGTTCTTTGCACCTGATGGCAAATAACGCCAAGGGCAACATATCTTCCCATTTCCTAGACTCAAGGGCCAGAAGCTTTTTGAGGGTGGTTTTAATAGTGGCGTTGTATCGTTCGACTAAACCATCCGTCTGGGGATGATAGGCCGCTGTTCGTATTTGCTTCACTCCCAACTGGACACATACCTGCCTCATGAGTCGAGACACGAATGGGGTTCCCTGATCCGTTAGGATCTCCTTTGGGAACCCCACCCGTGAGAACACTGTTATCATCGCTTTAGCAATATTAGGTGCGTCTGGGCGACGCAACGGTATGGCCTCCGGAAAGCGGGTGGCATAATCGACCATCACGAGAACATAACGACACCCACTTCTAGAAGGCAATAATGGGCCGATTATGTCCATCCCTATCTGGTGGAAGGGTTCACCTATGATAGGTAGAGGTCGTAAGGGGGCTCGGGGAGGACGGTACTTATTGTTTTTCTGGCAGATTGGACATTCTCGGCAATACTTCTTAACGTGTTGGTATATGCCGGGCCAGTAAAACCGTTCCGTGATGTGTTTTTCGGTTTTATCATTACCAAAGTGCCCCCCCAAGAGGTGACTGTGGGCCAGGAATAATACCTTCTCTCGGAACGGGCCTGGAACTAGTAACTGGGGTGTTTGTGTGGGACTCCCTTTCCTATACAACAGCCCTTTTCTCGTAAAGAAGTATGGACATACATGAAGGGGGTCTTCGCCCACTAGGGCCTTGTCCCAGGCTTCTTGTAGAACGGGGTCTTCTCTTTGTGTCGCATAGAAACTTCTGTCGGTTTCCCAGGGGTTCTCCTCTTGTAGGACTGGTAGAACTAATGGGTTTCTCCTTTTTTCTGTCCTTCTCTGCTTTCGGCTTTTCCGGGGTTTCGACGGGGGCCACTCCTTGTCGGCTTCTTGGGAAAAAGGCGCCGTGGCCCACCATTCTTCTTCTTCTGGGGCGGTCCTGTGCAGCAACCGCGTTAGGACGGGGTAGTCATTCCCGAGGATGGCTTGCTCTGGCAAACGGGGGATGAGACCCACCATCAGAGAGGTTCACGGGTCATGAGGGTGTTGTATCCGTACGTGCGTTGTGGGGTACGGCTTGGTGTCACCATGAACACAACGTATGGCGACTGTTCCATCGATCGGACCGAGTCCGGGTCCAAGGTCTTGGGGTCGAACCACACTTTGTAGGCAACCTGTGTCGGCCAACGCGGTAACCGGACGTCCATTCACTAACACGGTACAATGATAGGGAGGAGATCCGTTTTTCGAGGGGGAGCAATAGTAGTTGCGGGCCATCCCTATTTCCATCGGTTCTTCTTTTTGGGGACAGAACCGGGCGATATGTCCCATCCCTCCACAATGAAAACATTGGCGTCCCATAGGGGGGGTTCGTGCTATCGATGTCCCGGGTATGATGGTGACAGGTTCCGGCTTCTTCATCATAGGTGGACGGGGAAGTCGATGCACACCCATTCCCCCTGGTCTCCCGGTTGGGTCTTCCCTCCCCTTTTAGATCTCTTGACCTCGGTTGTACGCACTGGCAATTTCCACCGCTGTTTCAAGGGTTAGATGGGCTTGTTGTCGTACCCACCTCTGAATGGGCGGGTGAAGGGAGGATAGATATTGCTCCAGATATATTTTGGCCATGATCCCGTCCTTGTCCGTAGTGGCTGGTTTCAACCAGCGGTCGACCATATCTTTAACCCTGTAGTACAGAGCCCTAGGTGTCTCTTGGGGTCCCTCTTTCATCTGGCGTAACTTCATTCTATACGTTTCATCGTCCACCCCAATCGTTCCATGATGCAGCGTTTTATGTCGGCATAGGGAACCACGCCTTGGGCTGTTGCGGCCTGATAGGCTGCCTGTAAGTCGCCAGACAGGAGAGGACCCAGATATTGGCCCCATTTCTCGGCCGGCCAGGAGGCCGCGGTGGCCATTCGTTCAAAGTTGTTAAAGAAATAGTCAGGGTCCTCCCCACTCACGTACCGCTGCAGAACCACTGAAGGGAGAGTGGTGGGCCCTCTCTGATGTCCGAGGGCCTCAGTGATCTTGTCCATAGCAGCTCCATGGGTTTGCTCTGTCCCGTGAGTACTTGTTGCAGTTTCCCCCGATCCTCTTCGACTACGGTCAAGAAGCGTTCCATCACCTTGCCCAAATGTTCCTGGTTTTCCGCCATCTTCGCCAGGGCCGCCTCCATGTCCACTTCTGACACCACTTGTGGGAGGGCAGGTCGGATATGCAGACGCGGAGGCTGAATATATTTTCCAAAAATGGGCTTTTTATTAACAGTGATCGAGGGAGCAGAGGGTATGACTGGTGTTCCGACGCTCTCTTCCCGTTGATCCGTCTTGATGGCGTTGGGTTGTTGGGTCGGACCCGGCTTCTCCGTCTGGTCTGTGTCACTCCGGAGGCTCATAAGAGAGGAGAAAAGGGAGCTGTCAATCACTGTCGGGGGGGGATCAAATAAAGAAATACCAGGAGCAGGTATGTCCGTCACCACACCCAAGTGTCGCAGTGAAAGAGTTCGAAGCAGGGTAGGACAACTGTGATACTCCTATGAGGGTAGAATCTCGTGAAAGGTAATCAGGTCAAATGAGGATAGGAAGTGCTCAGTGAAACTGGGAGGGGTAAGAGCGTACGTCGAAATCCCCAAGCATCGGAGTTGTATAACGCACCAGTGAGATTGGGGTTTTGTGAGTTTTACCCGTGCCCCACTTCCTCACCCCACCTCCCACCTCCCTCGTACCCTCCCTCACTGTCCCCTGAGACGCGGTCACTCACCGGCTCCGCCGCAACTCTCCTGAGTTGCGGCCGCTCTCCAGCCTCCTCCGGTGGGCACCACCACTCCTCGCTCCACCGCTCGTCCGCTTCCTCGTCTTCTCCGATGTCGTCGTCGTCGTTCCTCGGCCTCTCCTCGTCCTTCCTCCCGTAACCACCTTCTTCGCTTCTCCGCTCCTCCTCGTCCGGCTTCCTGCTTGTTCTCACTCCGGGGTTGGTCCAAGACAATCCTCCTTCGTTCCCGTCTCCTTTCATTGGTTTCGGGAAAGGACTTCCGAGGTCATCTCCTCCCACTTCCGGTCCCGGGTCAAGGTCAAGGTCCCGCTGTAGGGAGATAGGAGAGGGGGTGTGTCTTGTCGCTTCACCTCCGCCATCGGATCGCCTCCTTTCGGGCATCGGAGGCCAGAGGGCACTATATTTCTACGGGGCGGGTTCTCTAAATCAGGTAAGAATATGGCTCCCTCGCGTATCTTCTCACACCCACGTAGGTGCCTGACAGATGTCATTTAGAGGAACTCCTCTTCCCAAGACAGTAGTGGCTGCCGTCGCCCTGGTGGAGTGAGCGCGTAGCCTCTTTTTTAGCCAGAGAGTAACAGGCTTTAATACACAACACGACCCACCGTGAAATGGTGCGTTTGTGTACGGGCCGACCCTTCTTTGCGCCCACGTAGCCAACAAAAAGTTGATCATCCACCCGGAACTGTTTGGTGCGATCCAGATAGAAGGAGAGCGCACGTTTTGGGTCCAGACGGGGGAGCCTCTCTTCCTCCTTTGAAGGAAGCGGAGGCGGAAAGAAGGTGGGCAAGGTAATGGTCTGCCCAATGTGGAAGGCAGTGACCACCTTAGGAAGAAAGGATGGACGGGTTTGGAGAACCACCTTATCCGGATGGACAGAAAGGAAAGGAGGTTTTGAAGAAAGGGCCTGGAGCTCGCTCACCCTTCTAGCAGAAGTGATGGCTACCAGGAAAGCAGTCTTAAGAGTTAAGAGCCGTAAGGGACAGCTATGAAGCGGTTCAAAGGGAGCGCACGTTAGATAAGTTAGCACAAGATTCAAGTCCCACTGAGGCATAACGAAGGGGATTGGAGGTAAAAGATGTGTTAAGCCTTTTAAGAAACGGTTAACTACCGGGGACTTGAAAAGAGAAGGCTGATTTGGCAGCCGAAGGAAAGCAGAGATGGATGACAGATAGCCCTTGACAGTGCCCAGAGCAGAGCCCTGCTGGGCCAAGGAGAGAAGGAACAAGAGTACTTCAGAAAGAGTGGCAGAAAGGGGATCCACAGCCTTTGCTGTGCACCATGCCACAAATTTGTTCCACCGGCAGGCGTATACCGTCTTAGTGGAGGGACGCCTGGCTGCCAAGATTACGTCACAGACTTCGGGAGGCAGGTCGAAAGACGTCAACTGCCGCCGCTCAATCTCCACGCAAGGAGTTGGAGACTGGACAGGTTCAGATGGAGGACCGTCCCCTGCTGCTGCGACAGAAGATCCTCCCGAAGAGGCAGTCTGATCGGAGGATCGATGGCCATGTTGAGCAGCTCGGGATACCAGACTCTTCGTGCCCAGTCCGGAGCCACAAGAATGACTTGGGCCCGGTCGCGCTTGATCTTCTTCAGCACTCTGGGCAGAAGTGGTATAGGTGGAAAGGCGTACAACAGACCGCAACTCCACTCGCGACAAAAGGCGTCGCCTAGCGAGTGCCGGCTTGGAAATTCCAACGTGCAGAATTCCTGACATTGCGCGTTCTCTTCGGTGGCGAATAGATCTAACCAAGGCTCTCCTCATTGTTAAAAGAGACCTTGCACCACCTCCGAGGGGAGACGCCATTCGTGATCCATCATGCACCTGCGGCTGAGTTCGTCCACCCTGGCGTTCAGGGAACCTGCCAGGTGTTGAACCACCAGGGATATGCCCTGATGTTCCAGCCATGTCCAGAGGCGAAGGGCTTCCTGACATAGGGTCCACGACCCCACCCCGCCCTGTTTGTTGCAGTACCACATGGCGGTGGTGTTGTCCGTGAACTCCTGCACTACTCTTCCCCGGACAGAGGGAAGGAATGCCTTGAGTGCAAGACGAATCGCCCGGAGCTCCAATAGGTTGATGTGGAGCCCGGCCTCTGATCTCCGCCTCTCCCATGTGACCGCCCCATCCCAGAAGGGACGCGCCCGTCACCACAGTGTGGTCTGGTTGGGGAAGGGAGAGGGAGCTGCCATTGACCCAAACCTGGTTCGTGAGCCACCACTGCAGTTGACGTGCAGTGCCCTCCGAGATCTGGACGCAATCGGACAGATTCCCCTGATGCTGCGCCCACTGGAACTTCAGGTCCCACTGCAGAGCCCGCATATGCCATCTGGCATGATCTACCAGCAGGATGCAGGAGGCCATGAGGCCCAGCAGCCTCAGAGTCATTCTGACCGAAACCCGGGATAGAGGCTGAAAGATCGGAATCATAGCCCGAATATCCCGGACTCGCTGCTCGGGAGGATAGACCCGAAGTCGTGTCCAGAACCGCTGCGATGAAAAGGAGCTTCTGAGAGGGAATCAGGTGTGACTTCGGCACATTGATGGAAAACCCCAGCGAATGCAGGAGGTCGGCCGTAGTCTGGAGGTGGGAGACGACTGCCTGGGGCGAGCCCGCCTTCAACAGCCAGTCGTCGAGATAGGTGAAGACTGAAACCCCTGATCTGCGCAGATGAGCTGCAACCACCGCCATCACTTTCGTGAACACCCGAGGGGCGCTGGTAAGGCCAAAGGGGAGCACGGTAAATTGAAAATGCTCGTGGCCTACCGTGAACCGTAGGTAACGCCGGTGGGCCCGCAGGACGGGGATGTGAAAATAAGCGTCCTGCAAGTCCAACGCTACCAACCAGTCTTGCGGGTCGAGGGCAGACAAGACCTGAGCAAGCGTCAACATCTTGAACTTCTCCTTCCGGAGGAAGCGGTTGACGTCCCTGAGATCCAAGATAGGACGGAGGCCCTTGTCCTTCTTGGGGACCAGAAAGTAGTGGGAGTAACAACCACGACCTACTTCTGGGACAGGAACGCGCTCGATGGCTCCCTTGGCCAAGAGAGCCGTAACTTCCTGCTGGAGAAGGGTCAGATGATCCTCCGACATGCGGTGGTATCTTGGTGGCATGGCTGGAGGGGTAGTCTCGAAGGGGAGGGAGTAGCCCCTTCGGACTATCTGCAAAACCCACCTGTCCGACGTGATGGTGCGCCAGTGGGGGAGGTGATGGTGAATCCTGCCGCCCACTGGCGTTTGATGGGCCTGAAAGGTCGGACTAGGAGGGTTTGGAGGCTGCTCGGAGGGGGGGTTGGTAGACTGGCCCGCCCGCTGGCCCCCGGAACCACGACGGTTGTTTCCACGTCTCCGGCCGCGCAAAGGTTGGGTAACTTGCTGTGGCCTGTGGCTCTGGGCGGAACATAGCGGGGCACCCCTTCCGTAGCCACGAAAGGGGCGAAAAGCAGACTGCGCAGGGCGGGTGGAGAGGCCCAAGGACTTGGCCGTAGCCCGTGAGTCCTTGAAACGCTCTAGAGCGTTGTCTGCTTTGTTGCCAAAAAGGCGACGGCCATCAAAGGGCATGTCCATCAAGGTGTTCTGGACATCCCCTGAAAAGCCAGTCGACCTCATCCAGGCGTAGCACCAAAGCGCTACTGACGTTGAAATGGTCCTGCCCAGAGAGTCGGCGGTGTCCAGCCCTCAACGTATGGCAAACTTTGCTGCATCTCTCCCGGCGGCCACAGCCTGAGAGAGCACTGTCCGGGCCTCCTCCGGACACTGAGGCAGCACCTGCGCCACCGTATTCCACACGGAGTGGGAATAACGGCCCAAGAGAAATGCGGTGTTTACCGACCACAGTCCTAAGCTGGCCGAAGAGAAAATCTTCTTCCCAAGGTGATCCAGCTTCTTGGATTCCCTTTCCGGGGGAGCGGTAGGGAATGCACTTTTGGAAGTGGAGGCTTGGACAACCGAGCTCTCTGGGGTGTAGTGTTGGGAGAGGAAAGTGGGGTCGCCCGGAGCCGGGCGGTGGCGTTGGGCAATCATCCTATCCACGGGAGCCCCCATGTTGGGCCTGGACCAGGTGCCCAAAAGGACGTCGGTGAGGGCCTCGTTGAACGGCAGCAAGGGCTCCGAAGAGCTCGCAGCCGGCTGAAGCACCTCCGTCAGGAGGTTAGTCCTGACCGCCACCGTAGGAAGCTCGAGGTTGAGAGACTCGGCCGCCCTACGCAACACCACTGCATATGACGCTCCCTCCTCCGTAGCCACAGTAGGAGGAGACAACATGCCAAGGTCAGGGGAGGTGTCCAAACCACTGGCATCCCCCAGTTCCTCTCTCCAGTCCTGTTCACTTTCCAATTGGTCAGTTAAAGGGTCACCTGACCCCTCCCAGTCCTCTTCATCATCCTCTGGGTGCCACTGTGGTTGAAAAGGGACCCCAGGAGTGAATAGGGGCATAAAAACCCCACCCGGCGCCGGATCCGGCGTCAGACGATGCCGGTCCGGCTCCGTGTCCACGTCAGGATGAAGGCCGGGGTCGACGCCGGCCGGGGTGCCAACCGGCGTCGGACGCGGTAGTGGTGCCGTCGGAAGCGGCGCCGGTGGAGGCGTAACGAGGTCAACCGGCGCCGATCCGGATCCAGGCCTGGATCCAAGGGGGGCCTGCGGCGTCGGGGCCGGAGCCTCCGGCAGCGGAGACCTAGGCCCCCCAACCGAGTCCGCGGGGCCCGAAGGCGCGCCGGCGGGTTTGGTTCGCCCAAAGTTGGCATGCATCGCCTCGTAGAACGTACGAAGCTGGGCGGGAGTCGCTCCGGGTCCCGGAAAGGGGGGGAAACTCGGAGTCGGCTCTTCAGGCTCCGCACGCGGAGCCACGGGAGGGGCACCACCCGCGTGCCTCGTCGGATCGGCCGACCGACGAGGAGAAGTCGAATAGCGATGATGCTTCTTCGACTTCTTCTTGTGCTTCGACTTACCCGTTCCCGAGTGCGAAGACTTTGATGATTTCGTACCGGAATGGTGGTGGCTCTGCGACTGGTCCCTCGACCTCCCTCTCGACCTCTCGACCGGGACCTCGAACAGCGGGGAGCCGACTGCCGATGTTCAAGCAGCTTTCGGGACCGCTCCCGCAAAGCCTTCGGCGCCATCGACCGGCAGTCGGAGCACAACTTGGGGTCGTTGTCGCGCTCCAGGCAGAAAAGACACACGCGGTGCGGATCCATCACGGACATCAGTCGGCAACAGGAACCGCAAGCCTTGAAGCCGGGCATCCCTCGTGCACCTTTTCGGAGTCGGAGACTCGAAGAAAGAAGTCGACAAAAGCCGAGAAAAAAGTTAGTCAAAAAATAACTGAGGTCTGCACTGGCTGGCGCGGAAAAAGAAAGACCACGACGCCGAACGCGGAGTCGACCGACGCCACCTTCCATCGCGCAGAGGTATTGCTGACGAAAAAACTTTCCGGGTCCAGTCTGACGCCTGGGGGTAATTCTAAGGTAAGGAATCTATAACTAACGTGTTTCTTTCAGATTAATATGTACTATTGTAATTTTTTTAACATTAAATTATATTATTTATATTTTCAACTATATTAAATAATTTAATTTAATATTATTTCTTATGGGGCTTTATTTTAATTCTCTATTATTTTCTATGGGATGGTGTTGCCGTACCAGTGGCGGACCATGCGTGCTACTGGATGTACTACTGTGTTTTTCTTTTTTTTTTTTAAAGTAGGAACTTACATTTAGATTTTGAGAATAAGCAAAAAGTAGTAAACTTACTCAAGAGTGTAAATTACTCAAAAGTGCAATTTACCTTTGTGAATCAGGCCTTTTGGTTTCTATGAGGGGGCTTAGATGTCACTCATGGCTTACCACTTGTTAGCTTTATTGTCACTCATGTGCTTGGTTATTAGCCAGCTGCCACAGGCTTCCTTCCTCTTTGTGTATTTGTCCCACACCTGGAGCATTGATGCATTACTTGCATACTACCACTGCTCACTTTTTTAGGCACTACTTTTTTGTCATTAAGCACTCTACCAGAATGCGTCTTTTTCAGATGGCTCTCTTGTGTACTTCTATCCCCTGCGTCTTTGTCTCTCCTGCCCTCCTTTCCTCACATTGTCCATGATGCTGTACTCTACCACCCACCCCCCTCCTTCCCTTCCGTTGTCCATGGTGTTGCCCACTCCCGCCCACCTTCCCTCCCACTGTCCTTAGTGTTGCCCACTCAGGTGCCCACCCATTCTCCTTCCTTTCCCTTCCTCCTTCTATTCCGTTGCCCGTGTTGTTGCCTCCTAACACCCACCCTGCTTGCTTCACTTCCATTGTCTGTGGGGTTGCTCCCTATCACTCACCTACCTACCTTCCCTTGTGCGTGGTGTTGTCTCCATCCTTCCCTTAAGTTGTCTGGATTGCTGTCCCCTCCCAACTGCCCCCATCCCTTCCATTGTCTGTGGTGTTGCCCCTCCCACTCGCCCCTCTTCTCTTTTGTTGCCTTCCCCCCCTAGTCCTCTCCCACCCGCCGTACCAAAAAAATAAATAAAAGCAATGAGACGTGGCAAGCACTGGCCACGTCATAGCGCTTTATTTCCCACACTGTCTATTGTCTTTGTTGACCCCCCACATGCCCTCACTCCCTCCATGGTGCCTTTCGGCCCGCCCTCCCACACACAATTAAAAAAAACAGCACTATGACGCAGGCAGCGCTGGCTGTGTCTTAGCACTTTTTCCTCCCCATACCCTCCGTTGTCTATCCCCCGTACTCCCTTCCATCCTCCACATTGCCTCCAGCACCAAAAAAAAACAATTGCACTATGAGGCGGCCAGTGCTAACCACATCTTGCACTTTTATTTTTACCTTTCAGCCATGCTGCTGTACCAGACAGCTAAAACATTGACAAAGCCAATACCTTGCGTAGACAACACCCATTTGCTGTACCATTACTTGTTATTCTTTTCTAGTGGGATTACTTTGGTGTTTGCAGTGTGTGTTCGAAGCAGGCTTTAAATAGACGATTCAGGCAGTCGTTTTCTGTCCAAGAGGAATCTTCAAATGATGATTTGACTACTAGTGCAGATGAAATGGCTCACTTATAACAGGAAACATCAAGGCTGGTTTTGCAGCAATGAGCAAGCGGGAATCAAAAGGGGCAGAAGAACTTCCCAATCCTAAGTGCTGAACCCTGGGTTTCCCCCATCATGGTGAAGTCTGTTTTGCCTCCTTCAGCAGTGTTGCAGGATGCAGAGTGGACACCAAACACTTTTTGCCAATCAGTTTCTTCCAACTCATTATTGATGACTTTTTTAGATGATAATGTTAAGTAGACTTATAAGCTGAACAGTGTTTTTGAGGGCCCACGGTGCCACACTTAAGAGCCATGCTATTGCTACCCGGTGGACTTAGACCAATCATCAATAGACAAAACAGTTCTGGGTGTCTAACTTTTTTGATGGGATTAATAAAGAAACCAACATTGTCTTCTTATTGGTCTGCTATTCCCTTGATGGACATTGCTATTTTTCCAAGGGTCATAAGCAAAAACTGTTTTTTTCTATTGTATAAATACTGCATTTCATGCACAGTGCAGCAGCATTTCCACCTGTTCACCTTGACTGACAGTCTCTTCAAGATTCAGACAGTCTTTGACCTTTTAGTAGATTGCTTAAAAGAGCTCTCGTTCCCAGTCAAAATGTTGCTGTTGAAGAGTTTCTAGTTATCTTCAAGGGCCAGTGGTTTATAAAAAGTACATATCCAGCAAAAGAGCAGGATATGGAATACAGTTGCATACGTTATGTGAAAATGCCATGGGATATGTGTTCATTTTTAGGGTCTACACTGGTAACGATTCTTCAAATTTATAAGTAGCTGGCATTGTGTGTGGAGTGGTTGGCTGGATGTGTGTGTGGGGCTCTTGTGTGGCAATTGGTTCGGGATCTGTGTGTTTTGTGGCTGGCTATATGTGTGTGTGTGGGTACCTTGCATTATGAGTGTGGTGGTTTGGTGGAGGTGTGTTTGTATCTAAGTTGGCTGATGACTGGGTGATTGGTGTTTCAGAAGGAAGTCATCCTCCTCAGGCTGAACGTGCAGCTCAACCTAGTGAAAAACGGCAGACCAGTGGAGTACCTCAAGGTGTGAGGTCATGTCATCAGGGGGAGTTGGTTTGGCTGGGTAGAAATCCGGGTCAGTGTCTGCTGTCGAATCTACTTGGTAGTCATCCTAAGGAGCCTGGGAATCATCTGATGGATCAGAAGGGTCATAGGGGGATCCTGGGCTGTCACCACCCACTGAATGTGAAGATCCATTTGGTGAATGTTGGTGAGGGTCCACAGGCAGTAAAGGGGAGGTAGGAATAGGAGGGGATGGTGGAGGAGGTACAGGAGGAAGAGGTGGAAATAGTAATGGAGAGGTGCCTGTGTCATGGCACCGAGGCTTTTTGGGTGTCAGCTCCGAAGGAGGGTTGAGGGCCTTCTCGAAAGTCAGTCTCCGGTGTTGTGAGGGATAGAAAGACTTTGCCAGAGTCCAGAACATGCCTGGCTGAATGTGGATCCTCTGCTGACCAGCGCAGAGATGTTCCTGGTACCATAGCAGGGTGGGCTGGTCGGGGTCCTCCGATGATCGAGCAGAAGAAGTTCGGCTTCCAGAATGCACAGAGGTGGATTTCGACTCCAAAGATTTCAACTCCGAGTGCGGCAGAGAGGGCGTCTTTGGATCCGGTGCCGAAGCGGCATTCGACAATGCGGCTGTCCGAGGCCCCCGCAGGGGGCCACTAAGGAGGGCAGCCCTCTAGTGACATCTGGGCACCCCCCCTCAGGTGGGCAGGGACTCGGGGAGGAGTCCCCCCAGCCCGGTGGTGACGCGCGAAGCAGCGTCACTTCCGGGGGGGCGCGAGGATAGGGGGAGGGTATATAGCCTCCCCCCCACCACATTTCTTCCTCTTTTCGCGCCGGACACACCGTCTCTCCTGACCGCGCCGCCTCGCTGCCAGCCCTGCCGAGCGCTCTCTGGTGAGTTTACCCCTCCCCCCCAGTCCCCCTACGCAGGGGCGCCAGGCCATATCCAGGCTCTGGCACCCGCTCTAGGGGGGGGAGGCAGCTCCTCGAGGGCTCAGGCTTGACGGGGCGCGTGGGGCTGCAAGGTCTTGCTGTCCCTGGGCACGACGCAGCGTGCTCGGTCCGGGGTCCTCGCCAAGCCATCACCGGCGGAGTCGTTCCGGCCTTCCCCACCTGCCCACTTGCCGGGAGATCCCGCCCTGAAGCCCGGCCTGCTCAGCCAGAGCACCTTCATTTAATGTGAGGGTGCAAGCCCTTGCCAGGACGTGTGGCTTCCGATCCCGGGCCGGGCGACTGGCCGCGTCCAGCATGCGACGAGGACCCGCCTCATCGTCGCCTCCCTCCATCCCCCTCCGGGCTCCCCGCAGGGGAAGGGGGGCGGGAGGGGGGCTTGGGACATGCAGGCCACGCATGGGCCCAGCGCGGAGCACGGGGTCCGGGCTCAACCGGGCCGGCTGGCAGCCGACCACCGGCTTGTGCCCCTGGGCGTTGGTCTCTTGCTGGCCACGCAGGGCCCAGCGCGGAGCACGGGGTCCGGTTTTCACCGGGCCTGCTGCCAGCTGACCACCGGCATTGGTCCACTGGGCGTTGGTCTCACGGGGCCATGCCGAGATGCACCGCCCCCCCCCCCCAGCTCATCAGGTCGCCGAGGGACAGTTGGCGAGTCAGCTGGCACGCGGCCTGCTGGGGGCCGTCCCCAGGGCAGGGGGGGGGTCTCCGGCCGCAGCATGGGGACGCGCTCGTCCTGAGGCGCCCTGCTGCCCCAGCGTTCCCAGGGGGATCCCTCACAGCGAGCTGGGAGCCCCACGCCTCGCCGCTCTCTCAATCGGGGGGTTAGCCCCGGCCTGCTCCGGCGGGCCGCTGAGGGGAGGCGGCTGGGTCAGCAGTGCGATAGGCGTTGGTTTTCAGTCAACTTGGGGGCAAGAGGGCTCTGGCGGCATGGGCGGCGCTTGCCCCGCGAGTATTTGTGGGGAGGGCAGGCGCTGCTGCCTAAGCGCCAGCATGGACAGCCGGAGACCCTCTGTCCTGCCAGCAGTGCCTCACTTTCCCCGGCGCTTGCGGCCCTGCACATGGCCTCGCCTGCCTCCCACCACCCGCCGCCCTCCACCGCCACCACGCGGGAGCTCCAGCTCAGGGGTAAGTCCTGTGCCTCCGACGGCATAGTTTCCTGCAGTACAAGGCCCCTAACCCCACCAGTGCTGCCCCAGCCTCCCCTCCGCTCCCCAAGGCACTGAGTGCTGCCTCAGTCCCCCCCCTGATCTCTATGGCAGTTAGTGACGCCTGGTCCCCCCTCTGATCACTAGGGCAGTGAGCGCTGCCTCAGTCTCCAGGGTAGTGGGTACTGCCCCAGTCCTCCCGCTGCTCCCCTGGGCAGTGGGCTTTGCCTGGATTCCCTGTGCGTTTCTGCTGCTGCCCTACGGGGAGGCAGGCAGGCCCTCAGCCGACATGCGGGGAGGTTGCGGGGCACAGCGAGTCCCCGTGTGGCTCCGCCGCTCCTCCCGGTGTCCCCGGCTGGCGCGTACTGCGGGGCCTGGGCCCCCCCCCGCGGGGTCTCCCAGCCGATGCCAGGGCCACAGCGCGGTCCGCGTTCCCCGCACCTGCATACAGTGGCCCAGCGGGGACGCGCAGCGATCGGGACCCGATAACCCCGCAGCGTTGCCGCGTCTTGGTACCACCAGGCCCCCTTCCCGCACCGCCCGTGACCCAGCGGCGCCGCGTTTGGCCACGCCACGCGCCGCACTTTGGGACACTCCGTGGTACCTAGCACATGCGAGTTGCCCGGGGGTGGCGTGCCCGTCAACTCGTAGAGGATTTGGCATATTGGGTAGAGCTGCCTATCCCGGAGCTGGGGAACCCAGTTCGAGTCTAGGCGAGGCCCAACATCGCCTCGCAAAGCCCGCTGCTAGCCGACAAGGTAGGGGGTCGTCCGACACAAGGGGTGTGCATGTAAGCGCAGCCAGGGGGAGATGAGAGCCAGCAAGGCAGGAGAAGTGGCCCCAGGTGGAGCTTCCCTCGGGCACAAAACTGTGCAGGGGCCTGCGGCTGTAACACCGATGGGCCCCCCGCATAGCATTGTGGATTGTTTTGTTGC
This sequence comes from Calotriton arnoldi, assembly GCA_963921515.1. Taxonomy (NCBI): domain Eukaryota; kingdom Metazoa; phylum Chordata; class Amphibia; order Caudata; family Salamandridae; genus Calotriton; species Calotriton arnoldi. Next base: position 83,357 of record CAWUFW010010157.1, read on the forward strand.
CATGCCTCACCCCGCGCCTCTTTGTTTTTCAGCGGTACGCTCGCCCCCACCCCCTTGAGGCACCGCCCAAACACTAAGGGTCAAGCGCGGCCCGCGCAGTCGGACGACGTGGGCGAAAGGTAACTAAAGATCCGGACCACCAGGGGCACGAGGTGGCGTCTTGGGAGGGAGTCCACAACAGGAGGGTCTGAGGGGTGGGGCGCCTTAAGAGCCCCAGGTCAGGGAGTTGGCACTGGTCAACTGACAACAGGGAATGTCAGCAGTGCGACAGAACACCCCTCACCCATGTTTTGTCTCCACAAGCAGGACAGAATCGGACGTTCGGCGCAGCCAGGAACCGATTGCCCAGGGGGAGACGATCACGTAGCAGGTATGGGTGCATGGGGGGACCTAGGAGGAGCAAGCCGCAGAGCGTAAGTTAGGCCCAACCTGCAGGGAGAGGGAGCAGTTCTGTCCCCCCCCCCCCTTTTTTTCTCTCCCGCAGGACGGCGGACCATTGATCATGGCTAGTGGCGGCGAGAATTGGGTGCTTCCCCGCTCCACGGAGCTGGGGAGGGTGCCGGGGCCCTGAGGGCAGGGGCACAGGGGGGTTTAGTGGAGATTTACTCACCTCTATCTTCATCTCCACTCACAGAGTCCAGTGCGGCACCCATCCGAGCGTCGCCACCAAAAGATTGATAGCCTACCGGGCTGAAGTAAGTACGATACTAGGGGGGACGCAGCGGCTGCGCACCTGCACAGAGGCAGGACAGGCCTGGCAACCAGTGTCGGGCAGAGTGGCTTAAATGTTAATTTTCTTCCAGATTGAGCCGCCAGTCGCAGGAGGGCAGGATGGATAGTCAGGGTTCCCCCTCTATTCTCGCTGATGTCCCAAGTCGATGAAACCCAGCCAGGCACCTCACAAGAAGCGCAGATCGCAGCCTTCCTCGCCATGGCCAAGACCAAGGGATTGGCTTGGGCCACAGAACTTCTGAAGGCCAATAATCCGGAGGACTCGGGATTCGCCAACGCGTCCCCGACCACAGAGCAGGAGCACATTGAAGAGGCAGGCCCCACTAGGTCCAAGAGGACACGCAGGCCCACAGTAAAGGACTTCCCGGCAGACCCGCTGCCAAGCAGGAGTCGGGCCATGACCACCCCTCGTATTCCTGCCATCACGCTGCCCGTTCCTCCGCCCCCGGCACCCGGGCCAGTCATTCCCCCGGCCAGCAACCCGCTCCCTGCGAGCTACGCAACAACTGAGGACTTGGGTAAGCTCACAGACTCTTTGAGGAGCTTCATGGCCGAGGTCAGAGCAGGCCTTGCGGGGGCCAGCTCGAACAGTGGGGGGAGGGGCGGTGCCGGCTCCTCCGGGGGTGCGCTTGGGGTCCCGTCCATCACGCAGGTTTGGGGAGGGGCGCCAGCACGGCAAGCGCAGCCCTCTCCCAGGGCGACAAGGCGTCAACCAGCAGCCCAGCAGAACAAGTTGGGCAGCATCCGGTGGTGGGGGCCACTTCGCCTCCAGCAAGTGCCCCCGCCAGCTCGGTACCACTCCCGGTGGGGACCCCGCCCACCGCGCCTAAGGTAGCCAGCGCTCCCACACGCCCCTCTGAACTGCCCAACGCAGCCGGGGTGTCCAAGCCACTAGTCACAATGGCGTCAATGGTCTCGGGGCGGTGCTCTCTGGGGTGGGAGGTTCCCACAGCGGCCAAAGAGGGGATTTGGAGGCGAGAGTTCATTGATATATTCACCCTGCTCATGCACGGTGCAGAGGGGGTTGACACAAGAAAGATGGGGGGTAAGGAGGAGGACAAAAAGGTACGATTCCAAGCTTGGCCGGAGAAGAACATCGTAACATGGGGCCAAGCTTTTGCCATCCTGGCTGCAGTGATAATGGAAAAATACCCAGAACAGGGGCCGGGGTTGTTTCAGTATGCCAGCATTATCACCAACGAGGCTGGGACAAGCGGGGGGATGGGATGGTACCACTACGACTGTGAATTCAGAAAAAAGATGGCTATGTGTCCCGAACTGGAGTGGGACCAAATGGAGGTGAGGCTCTGGGTTAAGCACATGGGAAAGCGCACAGTGGAAGGGAAAGACAAGATCACCACAAACAACAGTGGGGGTGACAAGCCCAGGGGTCAGAAGCAGGAGTCGAAGGGTCAGTTCAACAAGTCCTTTCGGGGTGGCCGAGGAGGTGGCCGAAAGAATGGAGGTAAAACAGTGCACAATGGAACCTGCAGGTTATACAACGCAGGGTCCTGCTCCTGGGGCAAAGCATGCAGGTTCTCCCATACCTGTAGCAAATGCGGTGCCACCCATCCTGCCTCTTCCTGTAACAAGCGGGAGGGCCCCTCACCTCTGCCGGGAAGGCAAGATAAATAGACAATCTTCACTGTCCAGCCTCCCCCTCTCGCCCCTCCCACCCCCCCAGCAGTGACGTCCCCGGCTTGCCTTCTAGGGGCAGGTCTTCCAACCCACACTTGGCCAAGGGTCCGTCCCCCATCATCATTTCAAACCTCCTCCCCCTCATCCGCGAGTATCCGAACACCAAGGACAGACTGCTCCTAGCGGAGGGGTTCATGGAAGGATTCAGAATACCTTACCGGGGCCCACTAGCGAGCAGGGACGCGGGTAACCTCAAATCGGCCAGGGAGCAACCTGAAGTTGTGCTGGGGAAGATTAATAAGGAAGCGGCCCTGGGTAGGGTGGCGGGCCCCTTCAACCAGCCACCACTCACGAACTTTGTTGTCTCCCCCTGGGGGTAGTACCCAAGAAAGAGCCAGGGGCCTTTAGGTTGATCCAGCACCTGTCTTACCCAGAAGGTGACTCAGTGAACTCCTGGCTAGAAGAGGGGACGTGCTCGGTGTCTTACTGCTCCCTGGACATGGCGGTGGACATGGTCAGGAGGGCGGGCAAGGGAGCTTGGTTGGCAAAGTCAGACATAGAGTCTGCTTTCCGCCTGCTGCCGGTCCACCCGGACAGCCAGCATCTCCTGGGGTTTAAGTGGCAGGGAGAATTCTTCTTCGATAAATGCATGCCCATGGGATGCTCCGTGTCCTGTGCTTACTTTGAGGCTTTTAGCTCTTTTCTGCAGTGGGTGCTCGCGTACATGTTCAAGGTTGAGGGGGTGACGCACTACCTGGATGACTTCCTGTTCATCGGGGGGGCAGGCACGCGGGAGTGCAGCAGAGGCTTGCAATGCTTTCAGGATTTGGCCAGGCACCTAGGGGTCCCGTTAGCACCTGGCAAGACTGTGGGTCCGGCGCAAGTCCTGACTTTTTTAGGCATCGAACTGGACACGATTAAGGGCGAGTCCAGGCTCCCTGCGGACAAGGTACAGGCGCTGCGTCAGGACATTCAAGCTTTGCTGGGGAAAGACAAAGCCCCCTGGGTGCCATACAATGCCTCCTGGGAAAGCTCAATTTCGCAGTTAAAGTGATCCCTGCTGGGAGAGTTTTCGCCAGGAGGTTAGCTAGGGCAACAGCTAACGTCAAAAGAAACACCACCTGGTTAGGCTGGCAAAGGGCTTGAAGAAAGACCTTGCTATGTGGTGCGAGTTCCTCACGCAGTTCAATGGAACGGTGATTTGGAGGGCACCTTGGGCAGATAGTCCTGAGCTCTGCCTCTTCACGGACGCATCAGGTAGGGAGGGCTTTGGGGCAATCTTGGGGGCTGAATGGTGCGCCCAGGAGTGGCCCAACGCCTGGCGCAGGCGCAACATCACAGCCAACATCTCGGTCCTTGAGCTATTCCCAATAGTCATTGCACTACACCTGTGGCCGGGGTCGCTGTCTGACAGAAAGGTCCTATTCTGGTCCGACAACATGGCGGTGGTGCAGGCCATCAATGGGCAAACAGCTAAGTGCCCGTTGGTCCTCTGTCTTCTCAGAGAGTTAGTCAGGGCATGCCTGCGCTGCAATGTTGAATTCAGGGCGAGGCATATCGAGGGGGTCAAGAATGTGGCAGCTGACGCTCTTTCTCGTTTTCAGTGGCTCCGTTTCCGGGAGGCCTGGCCGCAAGCGAGAGCGGAGATGACCCCCTTCCCGGCACACCTCTGGAGAATCTTGCAGTGGAGCAACGATTGAGAGCACTGGGCGAATGCTCATTGGCCCCAGGTACCAGGAAACGATACAGGGCACACCTGGCCACCTTCAAGAAAGTGGCACAGTCACTGGGACTTTCCCCGCTGCCGAGGGAGGGCACAGTGTGGGCCAAGGAACAGGGGAAGAGCCATTCCTGGGTGTGTGGCCACTTGGCGGCAGTGAGCCACGACGCCAAACTCACGGGGGGGAGCGACCCAACCAAGTCCTTCATCATCAGGGCGGCCCTCAAGGGTTGGGCCAGAGAGGAGCCCAGAGTTCCAGACAACAGGGCCCCCATAGATTTCGACACACTCAAGGTCATGCTGGACGTATTAGAAGGGGTCACCTACTCGCAGTACGAGGCGTCGCTCTTTGCGGCCGCCTTCTGCCTAGCGTTTTTGGTGCATTTAGGATAAGTGAATTGGTGGCCAGGTCCAAGTTGGACCGGTCGGGCAATGCCTTAAGCATTAAGGATGTCGCCCTGGTGGGCACCCTGTCCATCCACCTCAGGAGGTCCAAAACGGACCAGGCAGGGCGGGGGGTCGATGTGGAGTTAAGGCCGCTAGGGGACCACAGGTACTGCCCGGTCGCCAAGGTCAGGGAGTACTTGGCGCTCCGTCCCAACGCCCCCGGTTATCTGCTGATCCATGCAGATCAGGGTCCCCTGACAAAGTACCAGATGGAACGCTTGATGAGGGCGAGCTTAACTCGGGCGGGCCTTGCCCAGCCAGGCAAAAAATACACCAGCCATTCCTTCAGAATAGGTGCGGCCACGTCTGCGTTCAAAGCAGGAATGGAGCCAGAAGGGGTAAAAAAGGTGGGGCGTTGGGAGTCCGAATGCTACAAACGGTACGTCCGTCCTTGAAGGAATTTGTTTGTATTCATAGTGTGCAGTGAATTTGAGTGTACTACATGTCATAATACTTGTGTGAAATTGAACATTAAAAGTACAAAGTGTGTAAATGGTGTCCTTTACTCTACTAGGGTTCCAGGTATGGGTGATCGGGCATTCATTCATCACCAGGGTGGCCCAGTGGGCGGCGCGCCGGAATTGGACGCGGGGATTTTCAAAGACACAGTTTGAGTGGATGGGTTTCCCCGGAATGAGATGGAGCACCCTCAGGAACAGACTGGAACAGAGACTAGCCGCCCAGGGGGCTCTGCCAAAAATATTGGTGATACACCTGGGGGAAATGACCTCATTGCCATGGGGAGAAGGCTACTCTTGCAGGCCATGAAAAATGACTTGGGTGAAATCGTCAAACGCATGGGGCAATGTGAGGTCTGTTGGTCAGAGATGATTCCACGCAGAGTATGGCAAGGGGCAAAGTCTGGGGAGGCAGTGGAGCACTCCCGGAAGCGAGTGAACGGGGCAATGCGCAAGTTCACCGACCAAAGGGGCCTGGGATTCATCAGACATGAGATGATTCAAGAAAAGGTGAAGGGATACTTTGAGGCGGATGGTGTTCACCTATCACCAGTGGGGATGGACCTTTTCCTGTTAGACTTGCAGGAGGCCTTGGAAATGAGAGGTTGCAGGTAGGACCATAGTTGCTGGGTGGGGGGCCCTGGCGGTGACGGGGGCCACCTCCAGAGCTGTGGCGGAGTTACCGGGCGATCTGGAAGCAAAGGGGGACAGAAGGGTACCCCTCTCTGCGCAGCACCATAGGGGGTGCTAGAGCCAAATCCTAAGAGCCTCATGGGAGGTGACTGGAAAACCGTGTCGGCGCCCCGTTAGTCCTTCGGGCGGTTGTGGGCCTGAACAACTGGGGGTTTGCTATGCTACGCTCCGCCCTGAAAGGGGGCGTGAGTAGGAAGGGACCATGTGTCAGGTGATCAGGGAGAAGGATCACCAGAAGTGGCAGCACAGATGGGGTTCGCCCAGTGCTGCATGGCTCATCAGGCGGGCAGGCGGCCCAGATGGTTGCCTGCCCTTGGATCGCCCGTAAGATAACCCACCTTATTACATAACGGTGTATGTAATAAACCTGCAGCAATTTTTCCCAAACAAGTAACGTGTTGTGTGTTTATTATCAGCATGCAGTATTGGTTGGAGGGGGGAGCGTTGCCAATGGTGTTGCTATGCGGCTGTCCGAGGCCCCGCAGGGGGCCACTAAGGAGGGCAGCCCTCTAGTGACATCTGGGCACCCCCCCTCAGGTGGGCAGGGACTCGGGGAGGAGTCCCCCCAGCCCGGTGGTGACGCGCGAAGCAGCGTCACTTCCGGGGGCGCGAGGATAGGGGGAGGGTATATAGCCTCCCCCACCACATTTCTTCCTCTTTTCGCGCCGGACACACCGTCTCCCACCCTACCACTTACCCGGCGTGGTTCCGGGCTGATGGGAGGCAGAGAATGTTGTAATGTTGTCTTTTTTGTTGCAGGCGGAGTTACCGGGCGATCTGGAAGCAAAGGGGGACAGAAGGGTACCCCTCTCTGCGCAGCACCATAGGGGGTGCTAGAGCCAAATCCTAAGAGCCTCATGGGAGGTGACTGGAAAACCGTGTCGGCGCCCCGTTAGTCCTTCGGGCGGTTGTGGGCCTGAACAACTGGGGGTTTGCTATGCTACGCTCCGCCCTGAAAGGGGGCGTGAGTAGGAAGGGACCATGTGTCAGGTGATCAGGGAGAAGGATCACCAGAAGTGGCAGCACAGATGGGGTTCGCCCAGTGCTGCATGGCTCATCAGGCGGGCAGGCGGCCCAGATGGTTGCCTGCCCTTGGATCGCCCGTAAGATAACCCACCTTATTACATAACGGTGTATGTAATAAACCTGCAGCAATTTTTCCCAAACAAGTAACGTGTTGTGTGTTTATTATCAGCATGCAGTATTGGTTGGAGGGGGGGAGCGTTGCCAATGGTGTTGCTATGAGGGGTGAGGCTTTGAAGAGGACTTCGGCGTCGAGTGTAACAAGGCGCCTGGTCCGGCTCAGTAGTTTGGTGCCGACCATGGCCATAAGGCAGTGGCGGGGTGGAGCTATCAGATGAGGCATGGGAGTTCAAGGATAGTGCCTCCGACGGATGGGAGATAGCAATACACACTCTGGTCCTTGGGAACGGGTGCTGAGCTGGCTCAGAGTCGGCATCCTCCGGCGAGAACGTTCCCTTGATCTCGACGTCAGACTTGCCCGGCTGCTGCCCGGCTGCTGCAGAGCTTTCCCCTCACCTTCCCCGAAGATGTCCAGGGTGTCTTCCTCTCTCTGCACCATCAAAGCAGAGGGAATGTGTCGTGCCCTTCAGTTCTGAAGCTTCTTTTTGTTGCGGAACAAAAGACGGTGGTCCGGGGAACAAGCACAAGTTACCGACTTCGTGCAAGTCCATTCTGGGGTACTTGGCGTGGCAAGTTGGGCAGAACTGAAAAGGAGTCCTGTCAATCACATGGGCATTCTCGGCTGTTGAAGTGATAGTAGTCGCACGCTCTCTGAAGTCGGTGGGGGTGGAGGGGGGTGAAGATTGTTTGGGGCCTACTGAGTAGGGGTGGGCAGAACTCGCCAAGTTTCACTCCATGGAATTCCATGGAGTTATATGAAAACGCCACGAGATCCCTCAGAGTTCTGTGAACGGCGGAGATCGGCACGCTGCACTGATTTTTAGCGCCAGGAGCTTGTTCGGCGCTGAAAAAGCAACGCGAACAGCATCACAAGGTGTGCCAGACGGCGCTGCTTCTCGAGTTGGTTTTGCTGCAGCCCGAGTAGATTTTCTACACGAGCGGCAGCTTTCCTACATCGAACGGTCGCGACCACCCGCATAGGAAAATCTCGCTGGGTGCCCTATTAGCACCCGAAAATCATGCTAGGGGACGCCAATTCTTTCTTGCGCTTGCCAACTTACTGTTTGCGAGCTGCGGACGATAAAAACTCTGGCCACGTGGCCAAAACTCTGCCGGCAGAGCATAATTTATCGCTCACCCCTACTACTGAGACCAAACTGGAACACAGCTAGAAGACTGGCAAAACAGACACAGATTTGCGTGAAGCAGGATTTGGAAGCAGTTTGAGTCTGCTTGTATTGTGGGTGAAAAGTGGGACCCACCAGGACCAGGATTTGGGTGGTTTGCTCTCCAAAAGGTTTGTGTAAAGAAAGACCACCAAAGAATACCCAAGGACTCTTCTTTTGAACCAGACCAGTTGACCATTTGTACCTGGTCTGGCACTGGACTTGCTGGAGATTCATTTTTGGAACTGGAAATACCTTACTCTCACTGTGAACTGGCATCGGAAAGAGGACTCTCCAGAGGATTTTGTCATCAACATCAAGGACCGGGCTGGGGCTGTGGAGATGTGGAGGGGGTAATGTCTACTGTCTTAGGCAGACTCGGAAAGAAAAGAGATACTGTTGTGGAGACCCAAGCCAGAGACACCCCTTTAGGTTATTGGTTGAAGGGGGTGAACTCCCCACTCAAGTAACCACCACAATCCTTGTCAGGGTGAAACACAAAAGTGACTTATTTCACCCAGGTTAACCCTCTGGTAGCGTGGCATGGCACAAAAGCAATGAAGCTTACATTAGAGGCGATGTGTAAAGTATTTATGTAGCACACAAGCAGTAATAAAGTGAAAACACAAAATAAATCCCAAACCAATTTACAAAAAGATGATACCTTAATGACAGAAATTAAATGAGTAGAACTGGAGATATTTAATTTCAAAATGAGTGAAAATAGCGCCTAAAAGCACAAAGCACAACTTGCAGTCATCTGGTTGTACAAGACGGGTGAAAATCACAAATTCAGGCAGATTGCAATGGAGCGCGGATCACATACAGGGACCATTTGATGAACAGGTTACTTGCCTTCGGGAAGGCTTTTTTTGGTAGAGACTATCTAACCGTAGATTACTCAGGTTATTCCCAAGGAGTCAGACTGTATCTGGAAAATCTTGTGCAGTACGTCTGCACGGCAGTGGGTGGCGTTGAGCCGCTCACGTCAGAAGTGACATGTACGGTGCCTATAAAGGTGCCACCCCAGCACACTGACAACAATTTCTTTCGTCACTTTTTTTGTGCCAAAAAAAGCAGAGCCACAATTGAATGATGTATGACCAGTGAGCAGAAACTAACATTTTGCAGAGAGGAGGATGGCAGGGCGTGTGCAGTTACATAGAGCCTCTACCAGAAAAAGCGTTACCAAAGGTAAGTAACAGACTCCTCACTTTAGAATAGATACCCAAGCAATACCTCCCCAGAGGTGGGTCTGCAAACTGGCTCAAACCGGAAAGTCCTGGAGGACCAAATGGGCAACATACCCATCCCAACAGACTTGACTGTCAAAGCAGTAGTGCCTTGTGAGCGTGTGGAGAGATGCCCACGTAGCAGCTTGGCAGATGTCCAGTACAGGCACTGTGAGAGGCTGGCTTAGTATATGGTGCACACTTATGTAAGTGGGCACCCTGCACTAATCCAGACAACCCTTATGGTGCTTTTAGTGGTCTTAGACAACCTTAGAAAGCTTTCTAAGTGGTAGCTGTGGAGAGCAGCCTTCAGGCTTAGTCCAAAAGGAGTGTAAAGCAGCTTGATTTACCAGAGTGTATTCTTATTGGTATAGATTAAGTGAAAAAGAACCACACAGTGTATTTATAAAAAAAAGGTATTTATTATATGACACTCACTAACACATACAACTATCTCCTACCCGGAGATAGATACAATGCACACAATACTTTGCAAATAAAACAGGTAAGTAGCACGAATACACAGTGGTTGCCAGGGGGAGATCAAACCATATACTAAAAAAGTGGGATGAGAAACATGACTCAAGTCAAGACTGTACCAAGAAGACATAGAAGTGCCCGGGACCCAAGGAACCACCCAAGGTAAGTAACTAGGAACCCCACGGAGGCCGTGTGCAGAGTGGGAACACGACCGCGGGCTCAATACAAGTCAATGGGTAAGTGACCCTGAAGAAACCCTCTGGGAGACAGAAGGTTGGACATCCACCCCACCCGTGGATACCCTAGGAACCAGGATACCTACACCAGGGAAGCAGGGTGCATAGGTGTGAAGTGGTGTCGGAAACCGTTGTCGAACCCAATGGAGAACTTCAGGAAGATGCCGCTGCTGGAGAAGGTGAAAGTGTCTGGTGGAACCCAAAGGTGGATTCAAGATGAGAAGTACCTGCAAGCAGAGGGGACAGTCTATGCCACTCAAGAGAGACCAGGAGGCACGGAACACGAATGCCCACTGATGTTGGGTGCTGCAGGAGAGCTGACAGTGACCTTGGAGCTGCAGCTGTGCGGACCAGGCGACGCTGTGGAAGACCAGGAGCCATTCACGAGCTGTCCCATGTTGGATGTCGAGAGCTGAGGGGTCGGTGTCCGTCAGGAGCACCAACAAGCCTTGGCAACTGCAAACAATGTGGAAAGCGAAGAAGGTGCAGTGTCGGGACCAGCAAGGTCCAGGTGACTGACCACAAGCAGGGGAGTCAGAGCAGGCCCGAGCAATCAGGAGAGCTTGCTGAAATCAAAGAAGACCCTCAAGAGGACCCACAGGCCGGAGGCACTGGAGTCACAAGGGGACCTCGAGCAGCTCACCAAAGATGCAAGCCCACGATGCAAGAAGATGTGGTGAGGATGAAGATGTTGGTCACAGGAGATGCTTGAGGTTGGGGCTACTTGGAGCCGAAGATCTTGGAGGAAGGAAGCCAACAAGCCTTTGCAACGGCAAGTCGACGCAGTGCACAAGGGTTCGGTTCCTGCGGCTTCGACGAGAGATACTGGCCTCAAACTCGGTGAGAGGACAGGGCAGGCCTCGAGGGATGTGAAGAACCACCACCTGTGTTGCTGAGCCTTTTGGAGTCCGTGGGAGCCCAGGATCAGCAGACCGGTCAGCTTCGTTGAGGTGCCTGCAGATGCAGGGAAGTGACTCCTTCACTTCAGGGGAGATTCCTTCAGGTGTCTTGGATGTCCACAGGCCTTGGAAGGTTCCTGTATGGAGCACGGGCATGGACGTTGCAGCAGACGAGCAGGGCGATGAGACCAGGAGCAGCAGGAGTCTTCCCAGTTGCAGTCTTGATACCCAGAGCGACGTCCAGCGAAGTCCAGAGTGCCCAGATCGTCAAAGAAGAAGTGGTGTCTTGATATGAATCTTGTCCCATGACGAATCTAGGGACCCACCTACAGGTAAGCCCTTAAGTACCCTAAGGAAAAGGTTGGGAGGATTCAGGGTTCCCTCCCAGGGGAGGGGTCGGACAGTGGGGAGGATACTCCCATGTCCTTTGTCCAGTTTCGTGCCAGAGCGGGAGCCAACGGCTCCTTGAGCTGGTTTGAACTGGACTATGCAAGGAGGGCACCAAATGTGCCCCTCAAGCAGACTCAGTGGCGCTGGCAAGCGCTCCCACCCGGCCCCAATACACTAAACCCTGTCTGGGAGGTGGTCACACCTCCCTATGACAGGATACCTATTGTTCTGTCTTCCCCTGCTCAAGCTTGGCTCAGCAGCAGGAGGGCAGGATCATGTCTCTGGTCGGCAGCAGCTATGTTGTGCTGTCCGGGTTTAGAAGACTGGTACCGGGAGCACTGAGGGCCTCCCGGAGGAGCTTTACAGTGCATGGAATCATACCTCCCACACCGTTTCATACCTCCCACACCGTTTACGGCGTGGGGGTATGATTCCAACATGTTTGATACCAAACATGCCAGGGTTTATTACAGCCAGTTTGGAGATGGTCATCGCGTAATGACGCATGGCCACTCTATGTATCATAATGGCTGATGCACTTACAACCCGGGAGAATGGACTCCGAGGGTTGTAGGGGTGTTCTGCTCATGCAGGGGCACCCTCACACTTAGAACCGAGCACCCTGCCTTCAGGATTGAAAGGCCTGCCTTAGGGGTGACTTATAGGTTTTAAGTGCAGTGACCTCAGATCTAGGGAAACCTATATCTGTCGTGGTGCTAGTACAAGCGTACACAGGCTGCCATGGCAGGCCCGTAGTCACAATTTGAGTGGTCTCTCATGGGTGGCATAATACATGCTGCAGCCCATGGGAGACCCCTGGTGTAACTATGCCATGGGTACCTCAGTACCATATACTAGGGACTTATAAGGGTACAACAGTAGCCAATCTGGGATGTACCTAAGTACTCAACATAACCAATTTAGGGGAGAGAGCACAGAGACTGGGGTCCTGATTGGCAGGATCCCAGTCAGAAACAGGATAGCACCAGGCGAAAAGTGGGGTTAACCATAAAAGCAGATCCTACTTTCCTACAGGCACTCAGTGCACTAATGCAGTAGTAACTGCTTTGGCTCTGGTGGATTGGGCCCACAAGCGCTCAGGAGGCTACTTCTTAGTCAGTGCGTAACAGATCTTAATGCAAAGTATAATCCGTCAATAGATGGTCCTCTTTTGCACAGCCTTGCTTTTTTTCGCTCCTGTGAATCTGCTAAAGAGCTGATGGGCCACCCAGTGATCTTTGGTATGGTCAATGTAAAAAGACAGAGCCTTTTCGGATCCAGGCCATGGAGCCTTTACTTGTCTCTGGAAGAATGGGGTAAAGCAGCAACGTGATAGTTTGGCCAACGTGGAAAGGAGTTACCATCTTCGGAAAAAAGGAGGCACAGTCTGAAGAACCAGTTTGTTCTGGTAGAAGCTGGTGTATGGAGGATGAACTGAAAGAGCTTGAAGCTTGCTGACCCTCCTGGCCGATGTAACGGTCACTATGAAGACAGTGTAAGAAAACAGGCCTTTTTGCAGATGCCGCCCCGCCACTTTATGCCCCCATTTGGAATACTAGGTGCTGGTTTTCGACTCTGACAGTGCACTGAAGCCTGCTTGCCAGGACCTAGAGCCAGTGCTCTCTTCCTAAACCTGATATGTGTGAATTGGTAACACCAATTGGCAAGGAATTTAACCCCCTTATAAGTCCCTAGTTGATGTTACCAGTGGTACCCAGGGCATGTTGGTTAAAGGGGGTCACCAAGGCCTGAAGCACTGTTTGCGCCACCCTGAGTGACCCAAGTAAACTATGGACAGCAGGCCTGCCATTGCAGACTGCAGGAGTGGTGCAAACCTCTCAAACTCAACTTTGCCCCCACCATGTGTGGCAAAGTCAATGCACTATTTTTAATATATGCCAGTCACCCCTAAGGAAAGCCTCCTAAGCCCAGGGGGCAGCGGGCATTATATTAAAGGTGTGGACAAGTAAATGCAAGCTTATATGTCCCTATAGTGGATTTTACCATTAAAGGCTACTATAAGTGATAGACAGTCCATCCAATCACATGGGCTGGCACCCAGGCAAACCTGAGGATCGCAGGTCTATTATAGTACTGCCTAAACATGCAGTGTTTGGTATCATCACCCCTAAAAGAATCTCGTGTTGAGGATGATGTGTCATGCACTCAGGTGGCTACCTTAGAGGTTGCCCAGCTGGCTGCCCCAGCTTTTCCTGTGCTCTGGCTGCCAGCACGCAGCTGTTGCAGTCAAGACAGAAATCTGACCCCCTGCCAAGAGGTGTGAACTCTCCCAGGAGTCAGAAACAATGGCCTGGTCAGGAAGGAGGTCACACCTCCCTCCCTGACAGGATGGCTAGTGAAGTGGCACATCAAGGCGGTGAGCTTCAAAGGCTTCACCGCCTGTGATATGCAACCAGGCTAGCTCCCAAAGGAGGAAACAGCCCTCCACCTGCCCCCAGGCACATCTGCACCCGGGCAGGAGCGAAAATTAGGTATTGGTATTCAGGAGGTGTACACCCCCAGCAGGCTAGCCACACCTCTAGGGTGGGCTACCTGGTCTGTACAGCTAAGGGAGACTTCTGCTATTTTTAAAAGTATTAGAATAGAGGGTTCCTGGTAGAAAAAGTGACCTACACCCCCAGATGTGGTCACTTCAGGGGCGGATTAGCCACTGGGGCTTGTAGCCCATAGTCCACTTGCACCCACACCCCTAAAACTCCTAAATCTAGGGTTTAAGGGCTACCCCTGGAATAAAATTGAGATTTATACTGCGTACTATTACCCGAGGGTGTTTAGGCGCTATAGATTCATGGAGGAGAGAGAGAGAGAGAAGAGATGCCTAAGACAGAGTCTAAGAGTTATTCAGCACGTAGAAACTATTTATGAAACAGCCAGGTTTTTAGGGCCTTCCAGAAAGCTAGCAGGTTAGGTTTCTTCTTTAACTCTAATGGCAGAGTGTTCCAGAGTATTGCAGTGATGGCAATGAAGCTTCTGTCACCCCAGGTGGCTCTTCTGACTTTAGGGACAACAAGGTTAGCTAAGGAAGTGGATCGTAAGGATCTATTTGGGGTGTACCATTGAAAGTACTGCTACAGCGAATCCGCGCTGTCACTGTGCAGTGCTTTAAAAGCAATGCACATCAGAACCTCAGTTCTGATCTGACTTGCAACAAAGGACACAAGAAGAGACCCGGGTCTGCGACAACAGGAGCTGCACAAATCAAAGGTGTGATACTCAGCACCATTGGCAACCTTCCTGGACCTGCACGACTGCGACTCGTCCTGGACCAAAGCTGGGTTCCTCCTGACAGAGGGACCTCTTTGAGAGCCTAAGGCATCACCAGACTCCCCTGGACTAGTGGCAGTAGTCTCCTTTACACCGCAGGTAAAAACGTACCAGAACCAAAGAAATGCTGGCCATCAGGCCCTCTAAGGGATCGATCAGAAGTAGATGGTCCCGTGCATTGTGGGAAACGTAGGTCCTGACCGCCACAAAGTTTCAGTTGGCTACTGTGTTCCCCCAGACCTCCGGACATCGAAATAACTTTCTGCTGTGCTTACCGCTGCCAAGGCTTGTTGGTCTTTAGTCCGGCAAACACCCCCTTTACTCGACGCTGCACTTCGAGGAAACTCCGCAAAACCTTCATCCAACATCAGCAGTGGCTTTGTTGTCGACTTTTCGCACCCTGTTCCCCACAAGCACTGTGTAAGCGGCAAAACAACCTCCTCCGCAGCTCCCACTTCAACATCAAGGACAGCCAGGATAACTCTGCACCCGGGCTTCTCGAGCCTGGTAAAATAAAACTGACTGTCATGACTTGGCCCTAAGACCAGCATCACCTTTTCCGCCCTTGAGTTCCATGCAACTCGACCTGTAAATATGCTTTTTACTATTGACCGCGATAATAACATTTTGCAGTACTGTTTTGCACTGATTTAAGATTGCTTCTAAAATCCATAATTACAGTTATACTTATCTGATTTACTTCGCTTTGGTGTCTAAATTTACATTAAAAAAATCTGCTTTATTTTTATAAATTGGTGTCAGAATTCTTTCGAGTCGTGTCGCCTACTTATCATCCATGTTGGTACTTTGAAATGCATAACACGTTACTCTAGTAAAGCCTGACTGCTCTTTGCCACTCTACCAGGACTGAGCTAAGGATTTATTATTGTGAACCCAAGGAGAGAGGAGTTGGCCTAACGGCTAGGGCGGTTGTTCTCAAATCTGGGGAACTAGGTTCCAGTCTTTGCAAGGACGCGCAACATTCTGTGATTCTGGGAAAATCACGTAATCTCCCCGTGCCTAACAAAAATGAATGTGTCCTCATGTAATATAACTGGTGCTCGTGTAAAGCGCTCCGATACCAAATACCTTTGGGTCAAGTTCGCGCTATATAAAATTCTGTAAAAAAAAAAACATCTTTGGTGTATTGTGAGAATAAGCCTAATGAACAAGTTACTTACCTTCGGTAACGCATTATCTGGTAGAGACAATTTCTAGCTGCAGATTCCTTAACTTTGAATTTCCCAGGTATCAGCATGTATCTGGAAGATTTTTGCATGAGCAGTACCCCTGCGCGCCTGTAGGTGGCGTGGATTGGTTCTGCGCTGAAAGTGAGGTCTGTGTCACCTATATGGGCGCCCCTAGGCGCACTGACGTCAGTTACTTTTCACGACTTTCCAGGGCAGGAGTTCGGAACCATGAAGTGCACTGACACTGGTGTGTCAAAACTAGGGCCCTGAAAGGGATTAACCCTAACCCTAGAAATCTGCAGCAGAGCGCAGAGGATGGGTAGGTCGGTGAGGAATCTGCAGCTATTGTCTCTACCAGATAATGTGGTACCGAAGGTAAGTAACTTGTTCATCTGATAGAAACATCTAGCTGCAGATTCCTTACCTTTGAATAGATACCCAAGCAATACAGTCCCCAATGGTGGGCTGCAGACAAATTCAAAACCAGAAAGTCCTGCAGGACCGAATAGGCAAAATGCCCATCCCTGCAGACCTTACTGTACAGGCAGTAATGTTTGGTGAATGTATGTAGGGATGCCCACATTGCTGCCTGGCAGATGTCCAAGACTGGGACTCCGCGTGCTAATGCAGTGGTCTGGTGGAATAAGCCCTTAAGCCCTCAGGAGGCTGCTTCTTGGCCAGTGCACAGCAGATTTTAATAGAGAACCACCCAGCGCAAAATGGTTAATTTCTGCACCGCCCGACCCTTCTTTGCTCCAACATACCCCACAAAGAGTTGGTCATCCACTCGGAACTCACGTATGCGGTTAAGGGAGAACGACAATGCTCTTTTTGGGTCCAGATGGTGGAGTTTCTCGTCTTCTTTTGAGGGATGTGGAGGAGTGTAGAAAGTGGGCAAGGTGACGGACTGGCCCACGTGAAATTGTGTTACCACTTTTGGTAAGAAAGAGGCCCTAGTGAGAAGCACCAGTTCGTCTGGAAACACAGACAGGAATGGAGGATTGGATGATAAAGCCTGCAGCTCAATCACCCTCCAGGTAGATGTTATTGCCATGAAAAAGTCTGTTATGATGGTAAGCAGCCAAGGGGGGCGTGGCCAGCGAGCCAACATGGCGGACGCAACTCCGTGAAGCTCCGTACCTAATCCCCTAATCATCCTGACTTTCTCCTGCCATCCCACCCATCTGACAGGAAAAGCTGCAGTCTTTGACGAATATAAGGCTGCGATCGCTGCTGAACACCTGTGGTGGCCCTACAGAGCGGCCTGGACCCGTGATGGCGGCTGCGGAGTGAATGCGGCCTGTGGAGTGCCGGAGCGGGAATGAGAAGGTGCCGCCCGCTGTAAGACGGTCTCGGCACTGCGGGGCTGCCTCCCGGCTGTGTGAACCCCCTCCGTGCCAGTGAGCCCCACAAGGGACATTTCTGGCCCTGACTTGTCCCGTCGCCGCCGCGGCCCTGGCTGAGTAGACGGCGCCTGTGAACCGACTGACACCCGGGCCCTGGCTCTGGCGGCCCGGGCTCTGACTGCGCAGCGCCGGCAGGCGTGCCCCTACAGGCCTGCTGCTGGGGCGCCGTTGCGGCGTCGAGTGGGGGGACAGTTACCGCTGCTGCCGCCATACTGAAGTCTGCCACGGCGGGACTGGATCGCGGCCCTCCGTCTGATGCTGGAGGCGGCCTGGTCGTGAGTGCGCCTGTGACCTGATCCCTGCACCTGCGGACCCCTGCTCCCGAGCCGCTGCGGAAAGGAGCTGCGGGACTTTATGAAAGCCGCTGGCGGAGCAGCTACGGAGGAACTTATGGCGCAACGGGTGTGCCTCTGTTAACCAGTGAGAGGAGACGGCCTTTGCCAGAACACGCCCCGGAGGAACTGGCTTCTGTGCTGACGACGGGGCTGGCGCCTTGAACCCCTAGCTGCCACAGAGGAGAGCGCTGCTGCATTAGTCTCCTATAGGGTGAGTGAAACGCGCCCTCCCCTACGCCCTATGCACTACGTCCTCCTGGACATTGCTGCGGCCCTGCCCGGGTGAAGTCAATTAAACCGTATCCCGCGCTGGGGGGGAGGGGGGACTTTACCCCCGAGCGGTGCGGCGAACTGGGCCCTGTCTATGTGGTTGATACCAGGAGAACCTTAAACTACCCCAGCGGTTGTGTGACAGCTCTAAAACGGTGGAAGATGCCTGAGGGCCACAGGAGGCATCAAGGCCAGAGGTATTGAGGCACCCACAAGAAAACCGAGACTGTTACCCTAGGGAGCGGGCCGGAGACCCGGCGTAGCCTATACCTACTGGTAGACGGACCTGGCTGTTGGGCCTACCACTGAGTGCGCTGCTGCATATGCAACTGTAGAGCCATGAGGTGCTGAGCCTGGAGCGTGCGGCGGATAAGGGAAAGCACACAACCTGCTCCTCACTTGCGGCTGCCTACACCAGAGCCTGGAGACCCATTTAATGCTCGCGGCGGCGGGCGCTGCGTAGCAGGGAGATAGCACCTGTCAAACACCACAATCTTGAAGCGCCTACCGGGGTGTGGAGACAGCCACGACCGGCTTCGCGGGAGCGCGGACGACGGACAGGGTCGGCTGTGTAGCTACGACCCACCCCTATTTGCACCTGCAGTTGTTTGCTGTTGACCGTCCATGCTCTCGGCGCAAAAATTGGCGTTGGGCCGCCTCCGCAACAACGTGCAGCAGAATACGGCGCGCGCCAGCACACTAGAGCCGCCACAAGCAGGGGGTAATGCAAATGGCGACGATCCAGCCACGGGGCTAGCCACGAAGCTGGATTCAGTACTCGCAGCAGTCGAAAAAATTGGAGCTGTGCTAGATCAGACGCGCTCGTCCCTTGAAGCTCGGATCGACAAGGTAGTGTCCGATTTCACTTTACTACGTGCTGACCACCGCAACCTAGCAGAGAAAGTCCAGTCGCAAGCTCAGGCATTATCAGAATTGCAGCCCGTTACTACCAGCCATGCAGCGGCCCTGCAAGATGTCCTAGATCGAGTGCATACACTGGAAGACAAAGTTGAAGATGCAGAGGGGCGCTCACGCCGCAACATTTGCGTGGTAGGCCTCCCAGAAGGAGAGGAAGGACGGACCCCGGAGACTTATGTGGAATGCTGGCTCCATGATATCCTACCTGATGGGGTACTATCGCCGCACTTCGTAGTGGAACGGGCTTACCGCGTACCTGCGCAACGACCCCTCCCTGGTGCTCGGCCGCGGCCTTTCCTCTTCAGACTTCTGAACTACAGAGAAAGGGATACAATCTTGCGTGAGACCCGTAAGCTCTCTGAATTAAAGGTCAGAGGCAGCCCGGTCATGGTGCTCCCAGATTACACGGCTCAGGTGCAGAGACGCCGGAGCACCTTCACGGCGGTGAAGCGACAGTTGCGTAATTTGGAGCTTCCCTATTCTCTGCTGTTCCCTGCCAGGCTGAGAGTGGTGGCTAAAGGCACTACACGCTTCTTTGACTCGCCCGATGACACATGGGACTGGCTGGAAGAATCCGGCCTATGGACAGGACCTCTCACCTCCAGTGACGATCCACCTAGACCGGTCAACAAGAGAAAGCGCCGCAGAGGGAGGCGTGAGCGGAGGAACAGCGCGTCCAGGCGAACAGAAACGCCGCTGCCGGAACAGAGCGCGATGGAACGCCGTGATGCCCTGGAAGCGGCTGCGACATTGGGAGCCCCTGTCTATCGAGAGGAGAGGGAGATCAGCTCCTCCGGATCGGCGACCACTAGTGGCTCATCCACCCCTGGACCTGATGGCTCAGACGAACTGCGGCTGCCAGTTGTTACCCCGCAAACTGCGGATGATCTCATGTGAGGGAATGCCGAGTCGCTGAGTCACATGAGAAGATCAGACACGCAAGTAGAGTTTGGCTTGTGTTGATTAATTGTGATGATGTTAATACCCCAAAGTACGCTTTGCCGCTGTTGCCCTAAGCGTAGAGCCCGCAAAATGTGTAAGTATAATGGAAACGCTGCAACACAGTCTTATTGTATTACACTCACTGACATACAGGTGGGGATGTGGGTGGTGGTCTTTAGACATGGAGGGATAGGTAATAGGCGTAGCGAAACTTACCTCGCCCGCACCCCGTTACTCTTCAGTCTCCAGACTGAACTAGTCACTGCCTCGTTGGGCAACGTAGGAGTTTGGATGAACGTCATTCTGGAGTTCGCCCCGATTGTTGCTATGGTTATGGTTCATAATTTCTAAGTTAGTTCAGTAAGAACAGCCCATGTTCCCTGTCCTACTGATGTGCCGGATGTGCCACTACACACCTCGCACGCGCTGACAATCTACATTGCCCAAACATGACACAAGTAAATGTGACAACGTGGAACATACGCGGTATGCATACGCCCACCCGTAGATATTCCATATATTCGTACCTCCACCGACATAAGGCACACATAGCATTACTTCAGGAGACCCACATGTCACGCCTTGAGCTGGAGCGCTTGCGCAGTAGATGGAGGGGTCAGGTATTCGGCACCACCTTTTCGGCGCATGCGCGAGGTACATTAGTGTGGATCAGGGCTGGTGTTCCGTTTGTGTGCGATGAGGTCCTCAACGACGCAGAGGGTAGATACACCTTTGTGAAGGGGCGTTTAAATGGGCAGACTATGCTGCTGGGCTCCATCTATGCCCCCAACGTTGACCAAGTTTCCTTCCTTGAGCGCATGTCTGGGGTTCTGGCCCGGTGGAATGGCATCCCCTGGCTGTTGGGTGGCGACTTCAATTCCGTGCTAGATGTTGAGCTGAACAGGTCATTCCCGCCATTAAATAGGGCCCTTCCCTGTCGAATGCGAGGGCCCTCACCCATTGGCTCACACAAAGGGCTCTTTTGGACATGTGGCGCTCCCTGAATCCCACTGCCCAGGTTTATTCTCATTACTCCGCAGTGCATAACTTACACGTACGCCTAGATAGACTGGTGGGGTCGCAGGCACTTCTTCCCCTGATCCACGGCATTGACTACCTAGGGCGGACACACTTCGATCATAACCCCCAGTTGCTGCAGCTTAGATGGGAGGTACAACACCCTCCGGTCCCTATGTGGCGACTCCAGGCCAGTGCACTGGAGGACTCGGCATTCCGTGCCTCGCTGGGAACGGCAATTTTAACATATTTCGAGCTCAATGAAGGTACAGCGAGTGACACGCTTATTGAATGGGAGGCGTTTAAGGTAGCAATCAGGGGCCACTGCCTGGGCGCCACTTGGAATATCCGTAAGAAGCTCTCCAACTCCCTTACAAAAATAGAACAGCAACTATTGCGATATGAGCAGACCGGGGAGGAGACGGGTAGAGATGTGAGACGTCTTGAGGAGCTTTGTTCGGCACATGCAGAACAGTTGGAGCGTCTTCGCTGCCATAATTATACTGCACATACAGCTCGTACACATGCTACTGCGGACCGAGCGGGTAGGCTCCTAGCGTGGCTAATACGGCAGGAACACACTCACGCTCCCATCTGGGCACTACGGGATGGGTCGGGTCAGATGCTATGCACGCAAAGCAAAATACATGCCGCACTGACACACCACTATGCCAACCTCTACCGCTCCCGTAGGCGTGACGCTGGACATGAGCTGGAGGGGTTCCTAGATGCTCTGCAGCTGCCCACAGTGGGTCGAGAACACAGGAAAGCACTCAACGCACAGGTTACACTGGAGGAGATTGGTGATGCCATACAGTCGCTTGCCACTGGGAAGGCTCCGGGCCCTGACGGGCTACCGGCAGAGTACTATAAAGCATACAGGGCCTCTCTTGTACAGCGTCTCCACACCGTATATAACACTGCACTGGAGTCTCAACAGCTTCCACCCTCCATGCGTGAGGCGCACCTGATATCACTGCTGAAGCCCCACAAAGATCCCACGGAGATGGGTTCCTATAGGCCCTTAGCTTTACTCAATACCGATTACAAAATATTGGCGAAGGTATTAGCAGATAGGCTGGCACAGGTCGTTCCGTTGCTGGTCCACACGGATCAAAACGGTTTCGGGCCTTCCCGTAGCACCTCCCTCAATTTGCGGCGCTTCTTCAGGGTATCAGCATACGTAGTGGAAGCATGGCCTCGGGCGGGTTGTCTCATATTGGACCTAGAAAAGGCCTTTGACTCCTTAGAATGGGGCTATCTATTCACGGTACTGGAGAAATTCGAACTGGGCCCAATGTTCATCCAGCTGGCACGTCTCCTCTACACTAACCCCTCAGTTAGAGTCAAAGTGGGACCTTACCTCTCTGATTCTCTTCCAATACAAAGGGGTACACGACAGGGGTGTCCTTTATCGCCGCTCCTGTTTGCGCTCGCAATAGAGCCATTGGCAGAGGCGCTGCGTACCCAGCTGGGTGATGGGGTGCCTCTGGGGGATACCTCATTTATGTTCGAGACATTAGCAGTGTCCCTGCCCGCCTCACTCAATTATTGGAGGAGTTCGCTGCGTTGTCTGGTCTGACGGTCAACGTAGACAAATCCTGTATTTACTCATTCAAAGAGGGACTCCAGGATCCTAACCTCGTGATGAGTGGTAAAAAGGTGCAGTGGGCAGCGAACACGTTCTGATATTTAGGCATCCAAATCTACCACCGTACAGACGACCTTGTGGAACCTCTGCCGGGCAGTGACGTCCCTCAAATCGCAGATGCGGTTTTGGAGTACTTTACCATGATCTGTAACAGGCAGGGTTGCACTTACTAAAATGGTTGTCCTACCAAGACTCTTGTACTATTTTACGAACCTACCGGTCTACGTCCCAGCCTCCTTTTTCACTCCACTGGAAAAACAACTCCGTGATTTTATCTGGGGTAACGCGAGGCATAGGATTGCGCAGCGGAAATTATACCTGCCAGTAGACCAAGGGGGACTGGCGGCTCCTTGTCTCGAGCATTACTATTTCGCCTCGCAACTTCAGTGGGTGGCCCGCTGGCTCTCAAACCGTCATTGCGCAGATACTGCCACTG
Organism: Calotriton arnoldi; assembly: GCA_963921515.1. Taxonomy (NCBI): domain Eukaryota; kingdom Metazoa; phylum Chordata; class Amphibia; order Caudata; family Salamandridae; genus Calotriton; species Calotriton arnoldi. Next base: position 106,041 of record CAWUFW010010157.1, read on the forward strand.
CGAGACCGCCCTATCCCCTGCATCATATTGTCAGCCTCTTCCACCCAGGTGCGCGCTCCCGACCGCCAGAGCCTCTACTACTAGGAGTGGCCTATAGGTGCTTCCGCAGAAGCTTGTATATTACACGGAAGGTGACCCCCTATGCGCCAGCGATACCTCTGGAAGGGACACCCGCTGGCTGTACGGTAATCTCCGCGCAGATACTCAGAAGGTGGCAGGAATACGACATTCAGACACTGGGGGACTTGTATTGAGAGGGTGCCCTTTTGCCATACGCGACCCTGGTGGAGGAAGATGGGCTTCCGCCAGGTCACTTTCTGACACATCGCACATTGGTGGCTTCACTCGCGGCTAAGTGGGGTGACATGGCTGCGGAGCCACAGACACATCTCACCATACAATATTTGCATGTTATGGGGACGGGTAGACACCTGACGCAATGGTTTGCAGCTTCTTTGAGGACGCATGCAGCCATCAGCCTCGACCCGCTGCGCCATAAGTGGGAACATGATCTGGGGCACCAGTTTACGGATGCAGAATGGGCTCGGGTGCTTGAAAGCCCGACGCGCATGCCTCGTAATACACGTTTCCGGCAAATACAGCTTTTTATCATACATAGGGCGTACCTCACACCTGAAAAAATCAATCAATACTTTAGCCGGGTAGACGCTGAGTGTCCGAGATGCGCTGAGCGAGGAGCTGGGCTAATTCACATGCTCTGGGGCTGCATTCGGGTGAGTGCCTATTGGAACCAAGTGGCCTCTCTCCTGCACACCTGCACAGGCAGAACACTAACACATGACTGGCCAACCTACCTACTGCACAAATTTCACAGAACCCCCGCCACAAAGGTCTCCTCGAGATTCCTAGATTTGGGGCTGATAGTGGCCAAACGGCTCGTCACCAAGAAATGGAAGTCACCCGATCCACCCACGGTCATGGCCTGGCGGAACTCAATGCTTGCCTGGGCAAAGGCAGAGAGCATCGCCATACGATGCAAAGAAACACTGGGGCTACGCAAGATCCCCATCGCAACATGCTGGGACACCCTATACGCTGAGCTGCAGCTCCCTGTAGTTATGGTGGGAGGGACGTCCCCTGGTCCACACCCTGGAGATACCTGAGGCCACTCTGAATCTGAGTTGTATGTACACCGCAACATTTACTTGTTGTATCGCACACTACTTCTATAAAAGGGCCAATGCAAACTGTAAGCAGAGGGAATGATAGTTGGTAGTCTCCGGTAATGAATGAGTAACACACTGTTCCCGACGGGACATTAAAGGGCTGAATAATAGTTACTAAGGATGTTATATGTTCTTCCTTTTCTAAGTTAATGTAATCTAAGTTAAATCTCTCGCTCCGAAATTATGATACAGTTTAGCAAGGTGCCAATAACAATAATGTGATCATCTACGCAGTGCGTTAACTTGTGTAAAGGCACGCAACGGCAGTTAGTTTGTAATTCACACGTCCTTTCGGATAAATGCGGCTAAATGTTTGATGAACATTGTACTCTTGATCCTTATGATATGAATCTGCCTTCTCACCGTATGTATACCATACCCATGTTGCATGTTACATGAACTGCTACTGCTTGCACGCAGGAGTCATTTGTATTGTACTTCCCTCAAACAAGAAAATAATAAAAGAGATTTACAAAAAAATAAAATGATGGTAAGCAGCCAAAGGGGACAATTAGGAAGAGGCACGAAAGGCACGCACATTAAGAAAGTGAGAACTAAATTAAGGCCCACTGATGCATAATGAAAGGAGAAGGGGGAACATATTTACAAGACCTTTAGAAACCTATTTACAATAGGGGACTTAAATAGAGAAGGTTGGTCAGGCAGCCGCAAAAAGGCAGAAAGAGCAGACAGGTAACCCTTTAGAGTGCCCTGTGCAGAGCCTTGCTGGGCAAGGGTAAGAATAAAATGAAGGACATCAGAAAGGGAAGCAGAAAGAGGGTCAATAGACTTTTCTTTAAATCTAATACAAATTTCTTCCACTGGCAGGCATATACCGTTTTGGTGGAGGGACGCCTGGCTGCCAGAATAACATTGCACACTTCGGGAGGAAGGTCGAAAGTTGTCAACTGTTGCCGCTCAATCTCCACGCAAGAAGGCGTAGAGTTGACAGGCTCGGGTGGAGGACCATCCCCTGCTGCTGCGACAGAAGATCATCCCGAAGAGGCAGCCTTATTGGAGGATCGATGTCATGCTGAGAAGCTCGGGATACCAGACTCTCAGTGCTCAGTCCGGAGCCACAAGGATGACTTGGGCCTGGTCGTTCTTGATCTTCTTGAGAACTCTGGGCAGGAGTGGTATGAGCGAAAAGGCTTACAAGAGGCCTGAGCTCCACTGGAGATGAAAAGCGTCTCCAAGCAGGAGCTGCCTTGGAAACTCCAGCGCGCAACACTGCTGACATTGCGCGTTCTCGGCGGAGGCGAACAGATCTAACCAAGGCTCTCCCCACTGCTGAAGAGACCTTGCGTCACCTCTGAATGGAGAGACCATTCGTGATCTGCTAGGCATCTGTTAATATTGAAAAAGTCGTGCAGCCGAGGAAAATGGCCACACACTAGCGAGGCTCCCGCAATCCACAACCAACAACCCGTTCCATCCGTCCTATAATCCGTATGCATGGTGCCACATTCATAATTAAAACCACATAGTGACCACTGCGGACTCAAACACGGGAACTAAGAAACATATCGGTGTTGGAAGGGCCAGGTTCGGAGCGGGCCTATATGGCAATGGTGAAGCCAGGCAGTGGTGGTATACGTGTATCTGTAGAGGTGAGTGTGCATGCACTCCGCACATAAAGCAGAAGAGAAACAGCTGCCGGCGTTACAGTTGCCACCGGCGTGTGACCCGGCGAGAGTGGTGAAAACGTGGCACACGAACGGAGATCGCAGCAGATGAGGCGGAGCTGCAAGAGAGGACCCGAGACAGTGGACGGCCCATCCCACGGCCTACAACCGCTGGGGACGCGGCACATCGGTGGAGCGCTGCCGCAGCTTGGGTGATGAAGCCTGTTAGCCACAGAACACAAGATGGTGAGGAGCACAACGTATAAATACTACGTAGGCTGCCGGAGCGGCCATCTACCACGCAGAGGGTGAGAGCCTACAACGTACCTGTGTGAGCAGTGCTGGTGCGGCCTAGTCTGGTATTGCTGACGGACAGGCCTGCCAGATACGCGGGTTATCTAGGGACATAAGAAAGTAAAGTGAGCGTTGAGAAGCCCGCCACAACACAAACGCGCCAGGGGGTGCAGCGAACTGTGCGAGGCCCAGGAACTAAAACCGGCCGGGCCGACGAGTGACAGAAGGCAAGTGAAAAGACATTACAGTGGGCCTAGTGGAGTGGAATACCTATAGCCTGACACCCAAGACATATTGTTTTGGGTCGAGGACAAAAGGTTTGTATGTTTGTTTTGTCCTTGGGACAAGTAGGCCCAACCCCCTGCAGCACAAACACTTTGGCTGCCAGTTTACAGTAAAACATTATGGATCAGGGAAGGGCATTGTCTGCTATTAAAGTAGTATTTGTGTCCATGAGTTAATGCTGTTCGAACTTGTATTTATGGTTCATTAATGCAAAGCCTTTATTATTAGGGTGAGTGCTCTAAGGAAATGTTGTAAGCTCGGACTGCACTACACATTTTACTCATAATAGCCTGTCACGTATAGAGTACATACTAGCATTAGGAGACAGGGTGCCTAAATTTAGTGAGGTGCGGCATCTCGCACGGGGAATCTCAGACCACTCCCCAATTTGGGCCTGCTACGTCCTGGGTGCATCACCAATGCGAAAAACGATTTCCCTAAACCCCTGGTACTTGAAAATCCCGCATATTAGAACAGGTCTAATAAGGACCACGGAATTCTATTTCAAAGTAAACAAAGGGTCAGTCGAGTCCCCACAGACTCTCTGGGAAGCATTTAAAACTGTACTCCAAGGACAGGCTCTCTCACTTACGGTGGGCCACAAAAAAGATAAGAGGGCGACGTTGGAAGAGCTGGAGAAAGACACACTAGATAGGGAAACTAACATTGTGAACATTGAAGATGAGACAGCCACACACCCCAGCCATAAAGCGGCAAGAGTATAAAAACTTAGTAACAGAGGCAGTCGGGACCAAACGCTTAGCGACACAGCACAAAATATACGAGATGGGAGATAGGGCCGGGAAGGCACTAGCCTGGCTTGATAGACGTGAACGGGCGGACCGATGAGTACCCACATTAAGGAGAGATACCGGAGAGACATTGAAAGACCTGCAGGAGATAGCAGAGGCTTTCGTAACCCACTTCACACACTTGTACTATCCCACTGCCTCAGCCACTGCTGATGACTCTAGGGAATTACTGGTGGTCCTTCCCCTCCTGCCCCTCTCCCAAGACGATCGAACATCACTGGAATGTGACCAAACAGAAGATGAAATGATTTCTGCGATCCGCAGTGTACAATCCAGAAAGGCGATGGGACCAAATGGCCTCCCAATAGAATTTTCCAAACTTACTGCCACTAAAATAGCACCCCATCTACGAAAAATGTATTTAGAGAGCAGGCAAAAGGGTATCTTGCCGGAAGATCAAAGGCTGGCCTCCATAGCAGTAATATACAAGCAGGGCAAACCGGTGGAGAACTACAGCGCCTACCGGCCCATCTCACTGCTTAATGCTGAGGCCACAATCTTGGCCAAACTGCTGGCATCTCGACTACTTCACATCTTCACCAAATTGGTCCATCCTGACCAATCCGGCTTCATGTCGGGGCACAATACTGCCCCTAAACCTGCACCTCCTTCATGGTGTATTAGGAAGAATGGGTATGATCAAAGAAGACACAGCGATATTATCACTAGACGCCCGTATGGCCTTTGATACCATTGAGTGGCCCTATTTATTCGCAGTCTTGGAACGAATGGGATTTGGCCTGAAATTCTTAGCATGGATCAAACTGCTATATGCGGAGCCCTTAGCACAAGCTGTGGTAAATGGCCGTACGTTATGTTTCATAAGGTACGCCAATATAGGCTTGAGTAGTCACCTGACCCTTTACCTACATTTACTGTACCATTGTACTACATAACGGGTTTTGGTATTGACCTTTTACCTAGTTTAGCGCTGCATAAATGTTGTGTGGTTTTCCCCGAAAACTAGCTTAATTAATTATGCATAAGGATTCTCAGAATCACAGCAGGATTACCATCTTCTGAATAATAAATATGTATAAGGGTCATCCCTTCCGTCATCCTCGGCTGACATGACACAGCAAGGTAGAATCCCCTGAGGGTACCTTTTGGGTATATATACACCACATCTTTGCTGGGGTAATCAGAGGAGAAAGACTTCCATGCTGACACACTGACGCGAGACGCTGAGGTTCCTGCACGCAGACACTCCAGCACGCAGTGGTCTGACTTACCTCGCGGGGTGTCCATCTTGAGTCTAAGAAGGGGTCCTTCATTCTCTCGCACCAGGAAATGAGGTTGGCCTCATCCTAGGGGGATTCTTGGCTAGACACCTACATACATGCTAGGTACATTTAGGTACATCTAGTTAGGGTTGCATCGTAGGAGTACGCATTATTACTGTCATATTTATATGCTTGCATATATTCATTGTTTTAGCACTATGGTAGAAATCTACCATTCATTTACTTTGTTGGTGCTTATAATCATTTATATCTGTTTCTGTCTTATGGTTGTTTCAGCACACCTATTTTACACTAGAATGACGCTGGTTTAATAACTACTTATTGAAAACCTCCCCACCGTTTATTCTACGTATCTCTCCGAGACAAAGTGAGCACGAGTGACTGAGCAAAAAGTACTATACTGTTTCCACGATCCCTGATGGGACAGAGTTACATGTTCGATAGTTGCCAGGAACTATTCTATCCTTGGTAAGAGTAGTTTACAGTGGCATTGTGAGCTAGCTGGTATACAGGTGAACCTATCCAGTGGGGATTTCTGGAATCAGTCTGGACACCAATTCCACAGTTTATGTTGCCTAAATGCGCAGATCCTATATAGATTTATAGGAACTACACGACAACGTCACAAGCGTTCCATCTCGGACGAGGGACACGACAGGGCTGTCCCCTGTCGCCATTAAATTTTGCCCTGATTCTGGAGCCCATGGCGACTTGGATAAGAGGAGACCTGCTAATTCGGGGATTACGATGGGCTGAAGGATGGTAGAACAGAATCTCCTTGTACGCTGACAATGTGCTCTTATATGTCGCATCACTGCGGTCTTCCATTAATGGAGTCCTGCAGATTTTCACCAACTTCGGGAAATACTCAGGCTACCCCATAAATTGGTCCAAATCCATAATATTTATTCTGCATGGCCCAACCCCAACTCTACCATTAGACTGCGGGGCGGCAGTGGTGAGGAGGGTTTCTGTTATTTAAGGATCTTTGCCACAGCAGACCCGGACCTCTTCTACGCTCCCAACCTACAAGCCCACTAACTCGCCTACAGAGTGGCGTGCGACACTGGAGATCTTTACCGCTGTCCTTACTTGGCCGAGCAGCACTTTATAAAATTATGGCGTTGCCGCGATTCCTATAAGCCCTGCAAAACACACCATTCAAGGTCCCCGAAGCCTATTTTAATACAATAGAGAGTGAGGTCAGGGGTCTACTTTGGGATGGGAAGCCTGCGCGAATAGCAACACAAAAACTCATGAGGGGATGGTACAAAGGTGGGATTGCACTACCTAACATTCAAGCATATTATTGGGCAGCCCAACTGACAGTCATTAACCAGTGGGCTTACCGATCGCACTATGAGCCAGCAAACCAGATGGACAGGTTACTCATGGGCTACAGAAGAGCCCTATACACAAACCCTATGCACCTGCAACTGACGGGCCCAAGAACCCAAACGATCGCTCTGTGGCACTGAGTAACCAAGAGACTGGGATGGCATAATAAAGTGACATAGGCTATGCCCCTATTGAAGGCAGAAAGACTAGGTAGACTAAGTAGCTGCCCGGGCTTTGATAAATGGGACATCATAGATATCTCGAGGCTGGGTGACCTGTGGGCAAGGGGAGGTGTAATCCCGTTTTCAGATTTACAGAAGGAGTACGAAATGGCGGCTACGGAAACATTCAGGTATTTGCAAATAAGGCATGCCCTTATGGCAGCCATCCAACCAGATGAGGACCTGCCAGAGGCTTCCCCACTGGAAGATAGGCTTCTGACAGATCATATGGATCGACGGGCAATCTCCATGACATACCAAAAGATAGTCAATAATTTATCTGGCCCTCTTCTGCATCTTCGCGAACTCTGGCAGAAAGATCTAGGGAACCTAGAAGACGAGGACTGGCAGGAAGCACTTGCCTTCCCAAGGGAAGTAGCCATAACAACAAGACTTAGGCTAATCCAGCTTAAGATACTTCACAGATCCTACCTCTCCTATGGCACCCTAACAAAAATAGGAAGGAAGGAAGATTTTAAGTCTAGAACGCTCTGCAAACAAGAGGGTACGTTCTACCTCATATAATGGGAATGCCCAGATGTTAAACTGTATTGGGAGTCTATAACGTCTCAATTGCAAGAGATGTGTAGGAGGGAGATTCATCCTGTGCCCAAACTATGTCTTCTTAACGTATGGGAAGTGACTGACATGAATCGCATGGACAGATCTGGGTCACCCTGGGAAGGACAATTACAAAACGAAACATTGCCTGAAGATGGGGAGCCAGGGAGACACCGACGCTGGGGGAGTGGGAAAGAGACATGGACTGGTGCATGATAGTGGAAAGGGTAGTCTACGAGAGCAGAGGATGCCCCAGGAAGTGGGACCGGATATGGAGTAAATGGAATGCCCACAGGAGTAATATATGTGTCTCACCCACCAATCGGATGGGAAGAACTGACTTTGGAACAACTGCTGTGGAGGGAAATGGTGTAGGATTGTAGTGGGTCACTAGTGGCCTGACCTGAAATCTGCAAGGCAAACTATACCCTGAGAACTCATGATAGATGCTGTTATAATTTATCAAATGCAGGATGACGCAATAAAGTTCAATAAAAAGAAAAAAAGTATTGAAAAAGTCCATGTGAATAACGATACATTTATATATAGGAATGAAACTGCATCTTTATTGACGAATTCACCCGTTGTGAACTCCGCGTCAACCCCAACTCAAAAATACTTAGTTAGGCAGGCCCTGAGGCCCAGGCCCGATGTAATGGATTAACAGATCACAGGTGGGGTAGCACGTAGCCAGCGAACAAACACACGAACAGGAAATCCCAGATCAAACCCACAGACAGGCGCAGCGACACCACAATGATCCAGGGAGATTGGCCCCAATAAAGCCAGAGGGGTGCGCACGTTCCCAAAACACCATAAAGTCAGATGCCACATAAAGTTAGGAACACTCAGCCAATCAGGACACAGCACACACAGTACTTGCAGTGATCATAAGCTCCCCATGCTGGACATCTGGACACGTTATCTACTGGCCTCATTGTGTCCATGCAAGGTCGAGGCCCACCTGGATTCTTCATCCAAACATTAATTTATGACCCCAAAGACAGTGGTCTGCATTCCTTTCCAAAAAAGGACTGGCTGACCCATTTTATTACACCCAATGAACTGTATAAAAGTCTATATTAGACCAATTGTAAATTGAGACAGTCCTCAGACCCTATGCCTGTAACTGCTCTCCCAGCTGCACTGTTTAATTAAACAAACTGTTCCAGTTTTGCAAAACACCTCTTGTTTTTTCAAGGTATTTCATAACATTTTGGCAAACCACCATCGGAGCTGATTGGTACCTCGAACCCGACTGCAGCCAAAGGAAGGGGACCCCGCCCGGACAGATTCAATTTTGCACAGCAAGGAAGGTGAGCAGACGCTGCAATTGATTGAAAGTTCTGCTGAATCTGCAGGTGGGGGGGCGTGGCCAAGGCGGCCAACAACGCGGTCGCTCGCTAGTGGAGCTCTGTCCAGAACCCAGCTATCTAGTCTTACTCCGGACTTACTGCTGCTACCTGGCGCCCATTTCTGGCTGGTGTGCCAGCGGCTCAGTGGCGCTGGTCATGTCTGTGGCCTGGACTGACCGCAGCGGGCGCATCACCGGTGACCTGGAGGGTTCTGCGTGCCGCCCTGACGCATGGCGCTGGAGCCACAGTTCAGCCCTGGGCCTCCTCATTGCTGCGGGCGCTGATTGATGCGGCCGGAGGGCCCGCGGTTCTCCTGTCCCTATTAAGCCTGGACAGGGGTGGGCACATCTGTGCGCTGGGGTCATCGGCGGGGCTCGCTGCCTCCTAGACGACGGGGCAGTGGTGTGGCCCGGAGGTCGCAGACTATACATTCCGAAGTGGGGACGGCCTCGCTGCACATATCGGTGCAGTGCCCCTGGTTCGCGCCCCCGCCTGAAGATTGGGTGTGTAGCGGGTGCTTCTGGTCCCATTCCTGGTGTTCTGCTCGTGTTTGGGGCCCGGCAGTGGATTGTGGCTAGTGGAGCCGGCCTCAGGCCCCCTGGCTCCTGGACGCTGGGGCTGCTGCCGGGTGTGGTGCCACTGGGGCGGGGTGCGGCCTGGAGGAGTCGGCCCACTCCTCCTGTCATCGGGGCGGTTTCGCTGCACAAGCCGGTGCAGAGCCCCTGAAGTGAGGCCCCCACCTGCTTCACCCTGAGGCCTAGGAGCACAGCTGTAGTCACCGCTCTTCTTCCTTGTGCCCTGCCCGAGCTGGGGCCCGGCGGTGGCCCATGACCTGGGAGCCAACCAGGCCTGTTGTGACTGGGGGGGCTCTCAAGCTGGGCCTTTGGGGTACCCGATGTCAGTGGACAATTCCGGAAGAGGCCGTTTTACTTGACATCCAACTGTTGCTGTGGCCCCTGAGGGTCTAGGTCTACCGCTGCTGTGGCCGCCATCGGCATCATCAGCCGCACGGTCGCCAACATCTGCAGGGTGGCCAGAGACTGCGGCCTGCGCACTTACCTGATGGGGCGGGTTCACTGCACGGATTGGTGCAGAGCCTCCTGGAGTGTGGGCCTCCTTCCATAAATAACCCAGGGCCATCACTCAGTGGGACAGCGTTTCTGAGCCCTTGACCTTCCCTGGTGTGATACACGGCCCCTCCATACGTCATAGAGGGCCAAGGTGGTTCCTGGAAGTGATCCGGACCTGAGGCTGCGGCCTGTCTTTGGCCTACGTTCTATCCTCACTGCCCTTCCCTAGGGTAGTGTGTCTGGAAGATCTTGGCGCTGCCGTATCCACCCTCCTTATCCGCACATCAGAGCTCCATGCCCGAGCTGAGGATGCTGAGAATCGCTCGAGGCGCAACAACCTCCGCATCATTGGGGTGCCGGAAAGCGGCCCCCCAGCAAATGGCTGACTTCATTGAGACCTGGATTAAGTCCTGGGTGCCAGATTTGCGTCTGTTTCCATGGTTTTCTGTGGAGAGAGAGCACCGGGCTTTGACTCCCAGACCTCCTCCAGGAGACTCCCCCCAACCCATCATTGTCTGGATTTTGAACTACCGGGACGCGATGCTGAGTACAGCCCCTCCCACTCTGATCTGAGGTGCGGTGACACAAGGGTCCTCATATTCCCGGACTATACCAGCGAAGTCCAGCAGCGGAGGCGGTCCCATCTTGAAGTCAAGCAGAAGTTTAGAGCCATGGGCCTGCAATATCGCCTCTTGTTCCCTGCGAGACTCAGAGTCATCTATCTTAATAAGTCTCACTTCTTTGATACCCGCTCCCCCAATGTTCGGCATTCCTCCTGCTACGGCCTCTCAATCATTGCCCAGGTCCCGGAGGCACCAAACTCGCACCCAGAGGGGTCGTGGGGCGGCCCGCTTGAAATCACCACCTACTTCTTCCCAGGAGCAGCCGCAGCTGTAGGGAGGTCTGCCTGCGGGCCAGGCTGTGGAGACTGAAAGCGAAGGCAGAGACAAAGGGACCCTTTCTCCGGCAAGGTCGGCGGACTTCTCTGTCCCTCAGCCAGACTCTGATCTCTCCCGAAGCCCTGTTATTTGATAGTCCGAGCATCCTTTTATTGAATAGCTTCCAGGTCTCGGGTGTATATCCAGTCCGAACTCATTGGTGTAAACCTCCAGACGCAATACTTAGTGGTGTTTAGGACTCCGACCTATTTGCTGACCGGCAGCAGCTGTCTTCTTAAAGTCCGCACAATTCTTGGGTTCCCTCTGTTCAGTCACGACAAACTCCCAATGTGGCGCATAATGTTTTTTTTCTAGTACTTGGGTTTCCTTGGGCGACAGATACTTCTGGGGTAGAAGTGTGGGGAGTGATGGGAGTTGGGGGGTGGGGTGTTAGGCAACCCTTCATGGGTTTGCTAAGCACCTGATCAGGACACTGGAGCGTGAGAGCTCTTCTCTCCTCGCCCAGCTAGAGGCCCACGCCCTGCGCCTGGAGCACCGTCTGGAGCGGACCCACAGCGAGGAGGTCAACCGCCAATTGTACCTCATTCAGGGGGGTATTCGTTTACATTCCCTGGAGGCGGCTAAACTGCTTTGGCTAGCCACCACAGCTAGAATATACGACTGGGGTAATAAGAATGGAAAGCTACTTTATTGGCTAGCTTCTCACCATCAGGAGAACAGAATTATTCCCGAGGAGGTGGACGACTCAGGCTGTTCGCAGCCATCTCTTTCGGAGATTGCAGCTCAGTACTATGAGAGACTGTACTCGGCGCCATCAGACAGGGGCCCAGCGCGGCTTCACTCTTTTCTGGATTCGGTCCCTCTCCCCAATTTTTCTCAGATGGACTCTCGTACACTCGACGAGCCCCTAACCGTAGAGGAAATTGGGTATGCTATCTCAGGCCTGGCCTCTGGGAAGACCCCCGGCCCGGATGGATTCCCCATGGAATACTACAAGGCGCTCTAAGATCTTCTCCTCCCTCGGCTGCTGGCGTTGTACGAGGAAGTGAACCAGACTGGCCCGTTAGCCGATGATCTAGACACTGCTCGATAGTGGTAATACCTAAAACCCAACCGCCCTCCACGTCCTGTACCAACTACCGCCCTATATCGTTGCGAACCAAATATCTTCACCACGGTATTAGCGAACAGATTAAAACGGGTGTTGCCAACGTTGATGCACCCGGATCAATGCGGGTTTATGCCCTCCCGGAGCACCAGACACTGCATCCTTCGGCTTCATGCAGCCCTAGACCACTGCCATCGTCTGCCTCCACCTTTAGCCTTACTAATAACTGATTTTGAAAAGGCGTTCGATACAGTGTACCGAGCCTACCTACAGGAGGTGCTGATCCGGGCCGGCTTCGACCAGCACTTTCTCAGCATGATATGTGTTCTCTACTCCCACCCCCCGGCCTGTGTGCGCATCAATGGGGTTCTTACAAATCCCTTTCCTATAAAGCGGGGCACTAGGCAGGGGTGCCCCCTTTCCCCCGTTCTTTTTCCCCTGGCTATACAGCCATTGGCTCAACTTATCCGGGGGGACTCGCAATACCAGGGCTGGGCCTGAGGTGGGGGACACGAGGACTGCATCGCGCTATACGCCAATGACATTCTCCTTTACCTTGCAAATCCAACGGAGAGCGGCCCCCGATGCCTTCAACTGCTAGAAGCCTTTGAGAAGGCCTACGGCTTGAAGATGAACCCTTCCAAATCTGTACTGGTTCCATTAGCTGCTCCTAAGGATTGCTTTGACTGGCAGTTCTCGATTCCCATCCGCAGGCTCAGCTTCAAATATTTGGGCATCTGGGTCACACTCCATCCCGAACTCACTTGGGCCCTCAACCTGCAACCCCTACTTAAAAAGACGAAGGCGGATCTGACTAAATGGTACATCCTCCCCCTTAATGTCCTAGGCAGCGTAGCACTCTATAAGATGCTAGTCCTGCCACGTTTTTTGAACATGTTTCAAAATCTTCCACTGCTGCTGTCTCGGTCATGGTTTCGGGAGCTGGATGGAGTCGCGCGGTCCTTCCAGTGGCGGGGCACGTGCCCAGCCTAGCTTTTTTCCACTGTCAACAGGGCCCGTTCAAAGGCAGTTTGGGTATGTCCCACATGTATCTGTATTACTTGTCATGTAACTTCCTGGTAATTCATGACTGGCTCAACGGGGGCTGGTCGGACCCAGCCTACCGCTTAGAGCTCTCGTCTTCCCTAACCTGCAGGCTATACTTTACGGTTCTCCAATTCTCACTCCATGCCTCTGGTGGCCAGGGTGGTGTTGCTGGCATGGAGATCGGCACTTCGCCATGTGCAGGGGGAGGGCAGACTTAGTCAATATACCCCTCTGTTGCACGGCACGTGGTTGGGGGGAGGTGGCCAAGCTGGATGGTTTTAGGACCTGGGACCTCATCGGAATCTCACAATTAGGAGATGTCTAGTTGGGGACACACATACGGTCTTTCTCGGACCTCATACAACGATATGCACTGGCGCATACTCAATTCTACTGTTACCTTCAGATTCGTCGCGCTCTTTGCACACATGTCCACGCCGACAAACCTCTCCCTGAATTTAGCCCTTTGGAGGCCAAGCTCCTTATGGGTGACATTGGCCATGGAGGTATTTCTCAAATTTATCGTACCCTCGTTGTCAACTCGCCAGGCTCCCTTGAATATCTCAAATCTTTTTTTTTTTAACAAACTTTATTGATCACCACATAGTAGCTCCGAGTTATCATATCCAGTACATTGTGGTATTTCCTATTTCCACACTGTTTACATATGTTATCTATTCGCATTTCCGGGTGTATGCATACATAAGCAGGGAGAAATTAATAACATCATTATTGTTGGGGGGCGGAGCTTGCCTGGCTTCAAGATGGCTGCTCCGTGATCGAGTTCTGCCGGCCACCAGTACTATCTGACAAGTATTTGCTGCTTCCGCCGCCTCTATATCGTGCGGAGATACTGCTCAGCTGTAGCCCTCTGTCTGCTGACTTCATTGCTGTGCTTCGGTGTCGCCTTGCTCCGATGCAGCCGGAGATACGGCCCGTCCAGTAGTCATCGGTGCAGGGCCTGATAACGTGGCCGTCGCGCGAGACGTCACACGCTGCATCGGTCGAGTGCTGGCTGGGCGGTGGCGTCTGTGGGGTGTGGGGCCTCTCGCGGCGCGGCTCCTCGCTGGGGATCGGCGATGCTGTTGATGGCTACGGGGGATGCACTGAAGACCTGATAACAAGAGGTGAGCCCCGCGTCCCGGCGGCTTGTGCAGTGCGGACCTGACGAGCGGGGAGCGCGTTGGAGGCTGGATTGATCCGCTCTGCCTCGGCCCCTGGCGCACTTGAGATCTAGACCTGCGCCCGCGTCCTCCGGTCCCCATGACTGTGCAGCGCCGCATTGGTGACTCTTACCCCCGGCCATAGGCCTGGCATCCCTGAAGTTGGAGGGCTGCATCGTCGGTGCTGCCTGGGTGCGAGGTAGCTATCTGAACCTTCTTCGTTCCGTCCGTCCTGCGTTGGGGCCCCCACACTCTGATTGTCACGGTACGGAGTTGGTGCTCACTGGGGGGAAGGCGTCGTTGGTGGTCCCATTTCCACGCTACCCACTGCTGCTGCTACTGATCCCGGCGCGCTGTGGCCTGAGTTGGAGGTACTTGGTGGGTCCCCTCCATACTTACCTGATCTGAGAGTCCCAGTGGACGGGGTTTGGTGCACGTGTGCCTGGGGCGCTGGAGCGCCTGTGGAGCTACGATGGGCAAGCCCGACAAGTCACAGCCGAAGATCAATTTCGAGCAGCGTAAATCCAGGCGCTGTGAAGACGCAGCGGAATCCGCGATGTCTGAGCCGGATAACCCTATGGAGGACCCTATCGGCGACATCAAACAGATTATAGCGTCCATGCAGCAGGGTCTGTCCGCTATTGATGCCAAAATTGATACCTTGGCCTACAGAATGGACAGAATGTCGGAAAGGGTCGACAAACATTCAGAGCGTCCGGATATGGCGGAGCGTCGCATCGCGGAAACGGAGGAGGCCCAGTCTGACTCCAACAAGGCTCAGAAGCGAGTGGAGAAGGCCCTGGTTGCTCTACAGGAGAGAGCTGAAGTTTTGAAGGCAAGGTCGCGGCGCTGTAACCTCCGCATTACGGGCCTGCCTGAATCTACTGCGACGGGCAATATGGAGGCCTTTGTAGAGAAACTTCTCAAGATCCTTCTGGGTGCTGATACCTTTTCGCCGATGTTCGTAGTGGAGAGAGCGCACCGCTCTTTGGGCCCGAAGCCTCAGCCTGGTGCTCCTCTACGGCCCATCATTGCCAAATTGCTCAATTACTGCGACAGAGACGCTGCACTTCGGAAAGCGAGAGAACTGGGCTCCTTGCAATATGAAGGATCCTCTCTTTCCTTATTCCCTGACTTTACTCTTAAGGTCCAGGAAGCCAGGAGGCAATTTGCTCCTCTGAAGCGCAAGCTACGCGATCAGAAAATTGAATATGCTATGCTGTACCCTACACGACTGAGGGTACTGTTTGATGGGAAGCCCCAGATATTCTCGGATCTGCAATCCCTTCAGAGAGCTCTCAAAGACTGGGACAAGGTTGGCAAACGTAGAAAGGGGCACGATGGCAGTCCTGGGGCCGATGATGCGCCTAGCAATCTTGATGACAATGACTGAGCGGTGGTTGTTGAGGGACAGACATGTTCCTTTCGCTCCTACATTCTTGAATCTAAGTGTTGTCCTATGGGGTTTAGATATTCTTGCTGTGCTATTATGGTTATTTTGTGCTTCTCAATGACTGTTATTTGCCAACAGTTCCTTTAATTGGGGTTTGCCGACCTTGGTTGTGGGGGGATGAGTTGTGAGGGAAAAATAGCTTGGTGCTCTGAGTTTGAAGGATACGTCACGTTATACTTAGGCCAAGGCTCCCTGTGAATATCCATCGGTGGTGTGGGTTAATGCTAACTTACGGGGTACAGGATGGTCTGCTCTTCTCCGTGCTGGGGCCTCGACTGATAATTAAGATAATAAGGCCTGCGCGGCTGCAGAGGGGAGAAGTTTACATCTGGGCCCCTCCTGGTCCTCTAGCTCTATTGCTGTTGTAGTGTGGCTGGCGCCCTGAGGTTTTTACTGAGAGGGTTGTCGTTATTCCGGCTGGCTGCTGGGGGCATTCCAATATCACATGACTTATATATGACTGCTTTTTTAGTTTGCTCTTTGAGTCTCTTCTGCGCAGGGTGTTCTGGGGGGCTCTCTGGGACGGGGAGGTTACAGTATTTGGGAATGATAAGTGTATCATCGATATTACTGGTTGTGATAACTGAAGCTTTATGTACAATGTTTGGTGGTGCGGCGGAGGGTGAACTAGTGTGATTTCGCTGGATAACATCCGCCCTAATGCGTTACACGCTGTTTC
Source organism: Calotriton arnoldi (assembly GCA_963921515.1). Taxonomy (NCBI): domain Eukaryota; kingdom Metazoa; phylum Chordata; class Amphibia; order Caudata; family Salamandridae; genus Calotriton; species Calotriton arnoldi. Next base: position 122,382 of record CAWUFW010010157.1, read on the forward strand.
TTCTGCATTTCTGGGGGTTTGTTGTTGTTTCTGTTTGTTAGGTATGCAATTTTTTTGTGTATTTGTTCCGACAGGGTGGGAGACTATTCGCCTTCGCTTAGTTGGGACATGCAAGGCTTGGGCGCGCAGTGATATGGGGGTTTCTTTTTGTGGTATTTTTTCTTTTGCAGATCACGTCTTTATATTCCCTTGTTGAGCAGGGTAGATTTTGTGAATTACGGGGCGGGAACTATACTGGTATTCACTCATTGAATTTCAAGCACTCACAACAATCTGGGTCGTAATAAGCAACTGAGCCTCATGTCCTGGAACGTCAGGGGCCTAAATGATCACAGAAAGGTGCGTAAAATACTTGCCTACTTAAAACGGAAGGAGGTCGACATTGCACTGCTTCAGGAGACGCACCTTCGTCCAGGCTGTGCGTTATTGTCAGGCAGTCGGTTAATGGGCGTCTTCCACGCTGCATGTTTTACCTCCCACTCTAGGGGGGTGTTGACTTGGATTAATCCCAAATCGGGGCTCCAAATTGAACACTGAAACTGACCCAGCTGGTAGGTATGTTATATCTCGGTGTTATGGTAAAGAGATGAATCTCATTGTCGTTAACTCCTATGGCCCAAATTATGATGATCCACAGTTTTACCAGTCCATCTTTAAGCTTCTTAAAGACCGTTATCCCTTACCGCTGCTATGGGGGGGTGATTTTAATTGTGTCTTAGATCCAGCTATTGACCGCTCCAGAGGCCCATCTAGGCCCCCGTCTGCTGCTGCTAAGGCTGTTGCTGATATTGCTTTACAGTTGCAAATGGTTGACGTTTGGAGGGCTAGATCCAATGTTAGGGGTGGATTCACACATTATTCAGCACACCACGATATTCAAACACGTATAGACTACTGGCTCATCTCGCAAGCGCTACTGTCCAAGGTTCAGGATTGCTCGGTGCTTGCTAGATCGTTTTCGGACCACTCTCCCATTCTGCTGGCCATGACCGTTCCTTCCAGAGGTCCTCCTCCTTTCTTGTGGAGGTTCCCACCATATTCGTTACTAGATACTGTCTTTAAATCTGAGCTACATGATACTATTTCTGAGTTCTTCGCCATTAATATCGGCTCCGTAGAGTCTTTTGCCACGGTGTGGGAGTCGTTTAAGGCCTACATACGAGGCGTTGCCATCAGTAAACATGCGGGAGTTCTTCGCTCTATTAGAAACAGGCTGGCCTTATTAGAATCTAGAATCGCTAAGCTTGAAGCCGAGCTGACCCTCGGGAGTAATCCTGAGTTGCGGGATCTCCTACAGTCCACGATTGACGAATACCATAAGGAGGCAGATTGTGAAGTCAAACATATGGGTAAATACGCTACAGTCAGATTCTATGGTGAGGCTGACAGGCCGGGTTCGGTCCTGGCGGCGATGGCTCGCCGCAGGTCGGAGACTGGTGGCGTGGCCGCGTTGGTAAATGAATGGGGTTTTACTTTGACAGATCCGGTGGACATTACAAATCAGTTTCGTGATTATTACCAAGAACTATACAGCTCTAAGGTCACCCCTAGCGACACTGATATCATGCAATATCTAGAATACATCGAGCTGCCCTGGCTGCAAAATTGGCACCGTGAATTTTTAATGCGCCCTATAGAAATTGCGGAGATACAACTGGCCTTGAATTCTATGCGAGAGGGCAGTGCTCCAGGGCAGGATGGGCTTACAGTAGCCTTTTATAAAGGTTTTAGTGATCTTTTGATCCCCCATTTCAAGAGATGGGAGTGGACGGGATCATGCCGCCTACCATGCGGGAGGCCCTGATCGTCACATTGTTGAAGCCTGATAAGGACCCCCAAAAGTGCTCTTCTTATTGCCCACTTTCCCTACTCAATGTGGACACAAAAATGTCCGCAAACATTTTGGCCAACCGGCTATCCCCGTTGCTGCCTCAGTTGGTCGGCCCTGAACAGGCCGGATTTATTCCGGGCTGAACGCTCTTGTACAATCTCCGAACGGTGTTCGGCGCACTTCAGCATGTCCGGCAAGAAGTTAAAGCTGCAGCGGTCTTCTTAGAGGCAGAGAAGGCCTTCGATTCCATTGAATGGTCGTTTCTGCGGGCCGTGCTGCGCCGCATGGGAGTGGGTGAAGTCTTCTTACAAATGGTGTCGGTGCTTTATAATTCGCCTGTGGCCCGGGTCCGCTCCGGAGATATGGTTTCTGCTCCAATTCACATATCGAGGGGAACGCGGCAGGGGTGACCCCTATCCCCGCTATTATATGCAATAGCGGTGAGCCCCTGTTACGGGCGCCCTACGGGAATATCACGGTCACAGGGGCCTTCGCTTCCCTACCTATAACTTAATAGTCTCAGCCTACGCTGATGACATGCTCCTGTATATTCGGGATCCGGAAGTCCATCTGCCCCCTATGATTCGGGAGGTGTTGCGCTATGGTGATCTTTCGGGTCTGCGGGTCAACTGGGATAAGTCCATAATCTCCCCGTTGACACCAGTCACGGTACCAACCCCTATTGACTATCCGCTCCAGTGGACGTCCGACCCGGTTCGCTACCTGGGTATTCAAGTTCATTCGGATGCAGAGCAAGTGATTAAGGCAAATTACGGTAAGGCGATTGTCAAGATGGGCGATGACATAGACCGCTGGATTTGGCTCCCGCTTTCGCTGGTGGGGAGGGTTTCAGTAATGAAGATGGTGGTACTTCCTCGCTTTCTTTTTCTCTTCGCTAATATCCCTATAGTGGTGCCTCAGCATATGTTTAAAGAGTTGCGAACACTGATGAATAAACTGGCATGGGCGGGCAAGACGCCGCGTGTTGCATTGGACACTCTTATGCTGCCATATACTGCGGGTGGTCTGGGCGCACCGGATTTATAACTTTATTACCGGATAGCGCAGGCCTCGCATGCCCATAGTTGGGTTCATGGCCCACAGGACCTCCCTCACCTCCAGATAGAAAAGGTGGCTGCTGCTCCTGACCCCTTACTGCGTTTCTTAACTAAAGCGCCAATTAGGCGCTGTGGGGTTCTTGACTCGGTGAATTCCACAGTCCATGCTTGGCATGTCCTTCTTAAACTGTATTCTGGTGCACAACTGTATTCACCACGTATGCGCATAGAGTGGTGTCAGTGGTTTTCTCTTAGCTCTGAGCGAGGTACTCTTCGCTCGCTGAATGATCTGCGCATATATGAGATGGGGGATCTCTTTAACAATGGCCGGATGGTGACATGGGTGGAGGCGGTGGCTGGTAAGGCGGTGCCCTCTACGTTAACGCAATTTCATTTTTTTAGGACTTGCCACGCGATGCGGGCTGTGCTGGGCGATGAGCTAGCTGAACCAATGGAGATCCCACCACTGTCCATACTATTGCGTTCTCAGTCCCCTATTAAGTTAGTATCGCGGCTTTATGCCTCGACTTTACACACTAGGACGACCCCTTTCACGAAGGCTCGGCTGGCCTGGCAGGCGGACATTGGGATACAACTCACGGACGATATCTGGTATTACTGCTGTGAGGTTACAAGCAAGGTCTCTCTGAATGGCCGCCACAGATTAGCACATTTTAAGTTCTTAAACAAGGTTCATTACTCTCCAGAGCGCCTACATAGATATGGGTTTCGCGAGACTGATAACTGTGAACGATGTGACATGCCAGGTGCCGGCTTTTTCCACCTGGCTTGGCAGTGCCCCCCTGTAGAGGAATTTTGGAATCATATATTCAAGATGTTAAACGATATTGTGGGTCTTTCACTCGTTCCGGACCCCTTATTGGCGTTGCTGGGGTATACGAAGCCACTACGGAAAAATGTTCGCAAATTGATTGCCATAGGTCTACTCCTCGCTAAACGCAGACTAGCAATGAGATAGATGCGTGGGCCTGTTCCTACAGTTGCTGAGTGGGAAAAAGATATGGTGTATTGTAACACCCAATCGGATATTTATAACGAACTGCTACCACCCTGTAGTCATCCGTTGGGTTTTTGGAGTCTATTTACACAATACCAATTGTCACGCCAATGTAATGATGAAGAACAGGGTTGATGATGTTTGTGATGCTACTGTGGTTACTGTGTATTCAAACTTGGTTCACTGTTAACCTGCTGACATAGTCCACTGGGGGTGGGGACTTGCCTTTCTGTACTGTTTATGCACATGAAAAGGCCAGTTGCTGTACACTTGGTCGTTTATCTCGCTGTGTCTTTTATATCAATGTAACCCTGAGGGTAATGTAATGCGGCTGATCCTGGATTATGTGATCTGTTTTTCTTTTGATTGATTGTCATTTTTTTTTTTTTGCACTGTATTAAAATCCCAAAAATAAATTTAAAAAAAACAAAACATAATTATTGTTATGATAACATGGATAGATACAAGGTGCAAATATCATTGATTCAATAATCAGCATAATTCCAAACAATCCCATTTGTAAAACAACCCCACCCTCCTCCCACGTCCTGGCCTGTCGGTTCCATGTGCCTCTCGCGTTTATCTACTTGTGAAGACATCACTTGGTGTGACTTACTGCTGATGTGCGGGTATTTACGCTATATAATCGTTTGACAGTTAGTGAACCTAGAACCGCATAACACGGGTTTCATTGCGGGGTAGAATTGGTTTGTTGTGGGAAAAGATCTAGTGTTTTGAACCCTTCCAGCATGATATCCCACTCCATGGAAATGGGGCGTTTTCGTAACCCCCGTGCCTCCTTGCGCCTAATTGCCGCGCTTTCGGCACTACTCCAACGTACCACCTCATCTTGCCATGTGGATAGAGTGGGACATCTTGTGGACTTCCATCTCATGGTGATAGTGCGTATAGCTAGTATAAGGGCAAGGTCTAGGAAGCGCAATTGAACTTTTAGGGTGCTTGTGCGCCTGCGGAGACCTAGTAGACACTCAGTTATGTTGTCCTCAATCTGTAAATGTGCATTCCGAACCCCAGCCCAGTAGTCACGAAGGTGAGGACAAGCCCATAGCATGTGAACGAAGCCCGCCTACTCAGACCTGCAACGTGGACAGCAGTGTTGGGCGTCTGGGAACATATGATGTAATCTCCGTGGGGTTAAATAGGATCTGTGTAACACCATGCTTTGTATGAATTTAAATTTGGCGTTGCGGGACACTCGCTTGGGGTGCTCCAGGATACTTGCCCATGCTTTATCGGTTAGTACACCATCAGTTGTTTCCGTCCATTTTGTTCTTAGGTCGTGAGTGGGACGGATACTTGCGCCCGAATACCAACGTACAGCCATCTGATAAGATGGCTACCCTCCCCCATATAATATAACATGCGGACAAATTCATGTGGTGGAGGCTCATGTCGCTGAGGGGCCCACGTCTTCTTTACGTAGTGGGATACCGCAGCATGGGTTAAGTAAAGTCGATCCGGTACACCCGTGGTTTGTACAAAAGTGTCATGATCGAGGAGAGTGCCATCACCGAACAGTGACCCAACCGTGTCCACGCCAGCCTCCGACCAGGCGTGTAGCCGAGCCTTAGTGAGCCTGCCACCAGGGGTTGGTAGTCCCAATAGTGGGATATTACTAGCGTAAGGGGTCGCACCTGAGGTATAAAGCAGTGCCTTTTTCCAACAGTGGAGCGCTGTCTTAAGTAGCGGTGGCACAGTCGGGGGAATTTTCACTCTTGGTAACAATAGAGTGTGTAGTGATCCTCGCTCTAAGTCCTGGTTCTTATATCCTATTTCCTGCAAGTTCCAGCCCGCTGTCCAATATGATAACCATTGAAGCTGACAAGCATAATAGTAGGTCCTAAAGTCGGGTACCCCCAGTCCTCCCTTGTGAGGTTCTAACTGCAATTTTTTGAGGCTCACCCTGCGGCGACCAGTCCCCCAGATAAGATCCAGCATTAGTGTGTCAAGTGTGCGAAATGTGGACTGAGGGACTAGTAGAGGTAAGTTTGCAAAAAAAATATAAGAGACGGGGAAGTACCACCATTTTGGAGATGGCAACCCGCCCCATCACTGACAATCATCTCAAATCTTAATGGGAGTGTTGGGTAGGGCCCGTCAAAGAGAAGGACTGACGAGACGCCCTGATGGCCCCACGTACTTACAATCTCCTCCAGGCTACGTCTAGTACAGCCATATTACACTCCCTCACGCAACCTACGCTCAGCACATCTCCAGTTACTGACCACCCCTGCCTTCAGGTTAAAACGTCAGGGAGGATGCAGGTTTGCTTCCTTGGCCCCAAGACTGTGGAACTCCTTCTCTCTGGAGATTCGGTCATGCACTGATCTTCTGAGCTTTAGGAAAATGCTTAAGACATGGCTGTTTGTGCAGGCCTACGAATAATTCTCTCCACTGGGCTCGGCGAATTCTAGAGTTAACGCCATGAAACCTACAGGTGTACGTGCGCTCTATAAATCCTTTATAACATAACATAACATTATCTCTATTCTGGGTACCTCCCCCGACCTGTTTACATTGAGCAGGCCTTCACCTTCAGGTGGCTTGCCCGCGCTGTGAGGTTGACCCAGCAGACTTCTATCTTATGGTGTGGACTTGCCTGAAGATGCATCACTATTGGTCTGCAGTGACTAGAGACCTCTCTGAGGTTTTGGGGTGGGAGGTCCCTCTTTCCCCCCTCCTGATTCTTCTTGGGGTACTGGAAGGTGTCGATGGTATACGTGCTGAGAAGGCATTCCTGGGCACAGCCCTACTAGGTGCAAAGCGCGACATAGCAGCAAAGTGATTAAGTCCTATCCCCCCAACCCTCGCTCAATTGAGGCGGGTCTTGGACTGGTGCGCTCAGAAGGAGTGGGTGAAATTCAAGTCCAGGGGTTGCCCCCAAAAACATGGGTGGGTGTTGCGGAAATGGTTGGGTTATCTATTGTAATCCGACTGTTGCCTGATGCTTTGGATCAATGTGTGCAGTGTCCACTTTGACATATAATTGTACTGTCATTCCTTGTGATCATGGTGTGTTATTCTACAATGTATTATTGAAGTGTCACACTAGCTTGTTCCCGTATAACCAATCCCTTTGGCCTTAAAATTCAATAAAGTTTATTAAAAAAAAAGAATCCACAGGCGGAGATCCGTCCTAAACCAGCCGTCACAGAGGGTAAGAGACTACATCAGAACGTCAGTACAGCATGTGGCGTATGGCAAACTAGGGAGAAGCGCAAAAAATTAACATGAGCACCATGCCACTGACAGAAATCCGGCATATTGCCTATTTTATATGTTCTAGCTGAGTAGTTGCAAGGTGGCCTCACAGGCGATCCAGCGGAAGTCACCTTTTTTCGATAGTAAACATGCTAGGAAAGGTGAATATTTATTGTATTTATTGTCAGAGTCGACACCTCAATCTTATTCTTTAGTCTAAAAGGGTTTCTCAGTGCAACCGGTTTACCAGCACCGTTAGTATCTGAAAGAAGTGAGAGGTGTTGGTCGCTTGGACCGTTGGGCGTACCACATATGGTATGCTTTTTCCGCTGGGTGTGCCACAATCGGTATGCTTGGACCGCTGGGTGTGATACCGATGGTACGCTTGGCCCCTGGGTGTGATAGAGGGTGCAATTATTGATTGTGCTAGCCGCTTGGACCACTGGGCGTGATACAGAAGGTATGCTTGGCCCCTGGGTGTGATACAGGGTGCAACTGTTGATGTGCAAATTGTTGATGTGCAAATTGTTGATGTGCGATTGTTGATGTGTGATGTTGTGTTGCTGTTAATATTGCAAAACTGTGGTTTGTTTAAGTGTTGTGTTTATGACGATAATTCAACGTTCCATATGAAGGTGCTGCTATTTCTTACAACCTGTACTTGACATCAAAGCAATTCGTTCAAATACTGTTTTTTACTAACAATTGCATTTCTTCTAGGTTGTCACCTTCCATATGCATTGTTGTTTGTGTTTATGAGACATTCATGTTGAATTTTTTGATGCATCTTTAGATAGCGCTGAACTCATAGTAACATAATAAGAAGCAGTAACACCCCCATGTATATGTTACCTACGATTCAGATTGAAACCAGAGAGTCCCTTAAAACAAAGAAGCTAAGGTATATTATCCTCTAAATTACCAAACCTCATCATGGAGACACCATTAAAACACATGCAAACCAGGTTCCCCACACAGGCAAAAAAACGTTATAAGGTTTGCCAAGAATGGCATGCACACACGAAAGCACATACATATCCCTGGCCAAAGGAAGGAACTTTCGACACTAACACACTTGAACACATGACATTATGCATACATACCAAAATACACAGTTCAAAAGAAAGATAAAAGGGAGGTATTAGAACTATGGACATCTTCAAGGAAGCCCCGATCAACAGTTCTACACTACAAACAGCAAACAAGGTGTCAGCACCTCCCCCACCATATGCAGGTATGGAGGTGCTCTCCCCCGCTCTTCCAGCATTAGGGCATTCCAATCCACTGATAGTACAAGCCAGCAGACCTCCCACCGAACAACGAGCGGTTAGGTCCAGGAATGAAAGAATAACTGGCCAGCAGGCCCAGGCAGTCACTGAGCAACCCCAGTCCGGTGTAAGGGCTCCCAGAAGTTCGACCCCCCATCCGTCGCATCGGACATGTAGAACCCCAGCAGTGTGGAGAAGCGTGCCCTCACTGATCTAGGCGAACACACACGAGTGCCAGGGAGATTTGTAGCAGTAACAACACATAGCTCAAAGCGAAGGAGGCAACCTAGACAGGAGGTAGAAGAAAGACGCGAGCTAAGGAGAGAGAGAGAAAGAGCCCACACCCAGGAAGCACATCGAGAAAACATAGCAGTGCGCTTCCCACAAGAGGAGAGTGGGGGTAGGCACAGGGCACCGGTCAGGGAAGATTCAGAGGTAGAATTTGATGAGAGGCTTTTGGCCGGGATCCAAGCCTCACCAAATTTTCAGTGTAGGCGAGGGAACAACCGTGAAATTAGAGACCAAGTTAGCCTGGTGCTGACCCAACCAAGACACAGGAAAAGCAGGATGGTCCCTTTGTATGCGCATTAGGGGAGCATCGATGAAGACATGCTTCTCCACGCAAACGCATGAGTTAGACTGACCCCAAGGGAGATAGCAGCCAGAGAGGAAGGTGAGGATTTTGCACAGTCATTCTGCCACTTACTATTCTGCTGGACTGAGGTGAAAGAAGAGTACGACAGACCTTGGCCGGAGGAGGGATTCTTCAAACCAGAGGACATGGCCATAGCGGAAGACTGCATCCGACATGGAGGGGGAAATCCCAAGTGGAACTTCCCCTTCATGAAGGAATGCGTAAGAAAATAGGAACGCCATGATAGGGAGAAACCAGCAGAGTTACCCAAAGCAAAGCTGTACCCGCTGCTACAGAAGGGCACGTCAGGGACCGTTTTCTCAAATGGACAAGAAAGGGTTAAGAACAAAGTTACCGCCTTTACTGCATGGAGTAGGGAAATAGATCTCATGCTTTGAGAAAAACACAGTGGAAATAAACCTAGCGAAATCAAAAGTCGGCAAAGTAGCCTTATCAGAGAGCAGACTAACATTGTGTTCGCCTCAGCTCGCATCCCAGCAATCATGCTAACAAACACCGAGCATGACGGTCTGCAATCAATTCATATAGGCACCAAACATGGATGGCCCTGAGGGAGATGTTCCTTGACGTAGGAGGATTAATGGTGGAAACTATGAAGCCAGGGGAAACAATAACCGATTTTCTGGATAGAATGAGTGAACGATGGGGACAAGATGCAGAGCAGCAGTGGACTGACACGGGCCCGCAAGTCGCATTCTTTTACAATATTCTCAAAAAGGGGCTGCCCACCGAGATACAAAGTGGATTGGACAGCGTAGTTGGGTTAGACACCAAGCCTTGGCGGGAGATACAAGCCCATATATTGCATTATCACAAAAAGAAGCTAGAGAAGGATAGAGAAAAACATGAGCAAGCCCTCAGAGACACTGCTAAATGGGTCCAACACAAATAAAAAAAAAACGCCCTCGGTGGGCGGGGGCGCATTGTCCGCGAGAGTGCAAATGGCACCAGTCTTAAAGGGAGCTCCACCACAAAACCCCAGAGAGTCTCAACCTAGCTATAGCGGCAGAGACCAGGGAGGTTGGCAGCAACCAGACCTCAGCGAATGCTACTATTGCCACAGGATGGACCGCCTGGCAGATAGATGCCAGTTAAAAGCATACCACGCACAGCGATCGATGGGCCAGGGTCAGCCACCACAAAATCCTAATTCACAGAACCAAGTCTAGGGAAACCCGAATGCCCCTTACATTCAGCCACAGGGAGGCCAGTCCGCTGCCACTCCTGCAACAGGGATCAAATAATTGGACAAGCACGTGGCAACAGCAACCACAAGCAGGGAACTCAGTTCAATAGGACCAGAGCCACAGGCCCGGCAGGGTGGGGTAACTGTCTGGGGAGGTAATGCCTTCACAAAAACAAAGAATCCAAATATGCAGTAAATATGATCCTCCAGAGTAAATAACACCCATTCACCCACATCCAAAGAATTAACTAACCTAAATCAAAGAAGGACCAATGAGACAGCGTTGGGAATACCAGATTTTAGTTGCATCCAGGGCTGCCTCATGTGTTCTGCCAATCGGGTATCCTCACTAGAGTTCACCATTTAAGGGTGCCTGCAGGAGCCATGGCCCCCCTCTGCTGCTGATCCCCCAGGCAGGGTTGGCTAGCCACACCCCAGGGGGAGGGTAGTCTGACTAGGAGGGTGGGTCGGCACCCAGACATGTTCTTTAAAAGCAGGCATCCAGGCCCTGTGTCCAAAGTCAATGGGAAGGGTTCCAATAACCAAGTCAAAAGGTCCCCATTCTCGGGCATCTGGCCTGGACCAAAATTCTTTCATGCTGTGTAGCCCCAACAGTGACCCTATAAACTCCAGCCCTCCAGCAAATGGAGGCCCCTCTTTCAGTTCTAAAATGAAGCTGTCTTCAAGTGGCAGGAACCAGGTTTTCTGTACACTCAGGATAGTGAGGATCCCATAACCTCTGCAACACACACAAGAGCCAAAAATTGCGGAGGGCCTTATAGCATCGAGTCCATCAGGTGGTTCACCAGGTTAGCCAGACTTCCCAGTAGTGCAAAACAGTTCCGGTCCAGTCATCATCTCTAGGCAAAGTTCAGCGAGGGTTCTGGGCCTTGGCCTGGGACCCCCACGTTCTTAGGATCTTGGCAGTGTTTTCTCTTTCATTCCCTGGGGTTTTTCAAATCTCCGAACCCTGGATACCCCTAAAAAAAAAAAAAGGTGACAGGAGCATGCCATCTAGTAGGAAGCCATTAGCCACAAGCTAGGAACCACAGATCCAAAACATCACAGAAAATACAAGGTGCCTGGGAGAGGGGGGCTGCAGAGTCCATCACAGCTCCAGATGAGAGTAGAACAAAGAAGGCGCTCACCCCCTGTATCAGACCTTGCAATTAACCAGAGCACCGGGCCTCACATACACCATCCAGAGAAAGCAGTAAGCCACAACCTCGGACACCACAAGATGGTACGATCAGGGATACGTGGGAGATGCAGAGCCACATTCCAACCCCCTCCGCCTCATGATAAGTGCGATAGCAAATCACGTGAGAGCTAGGAAAACGCCCAAAAACCCACAAAAATACCCCAAAGTTAGCCCAAAAAGAAGTCTCCAGAAAGGGTGGGGTCGAGAGACAACTGGCGTCACAAGGGAGGGGCACGCTGCAAGCCACATGCAGAGACACATGATCTCGGGGCACGCAGCAACCACCAAACAACACCCAGTAGCGACACACACTCTCCTCGTTCAGTCCCGTGCACATGTAGGTTGAAAACAACCTGCACCGATGGCTTCTCCATGCACACATTAGGAGAGACAGGGCGAAGCCCATAAAACCCAAGATAAAAACTGATATGATCCAGCCCTATGATCAAGACCACTCCATAAACATAAACATAGATCTATAAGATCACTCCATAAACATAGATCACTAACACAGGAACCCAGATAGGTATGTAGGCTCACAAAATAGACTAATTCACCTGATTACCCATAAGCCACCTTTAAGCCTTAAACCACCAAAACGATACCATAATCAGGGCCACCTTCCAGTGCCGCACTAAAAAATTGCATAAAAGGGGTGTAGAGAACACACCTCTCAAGGGAAATACAGGAACCCAGAAGAAAAGATCATTAACAGAGGTGCACATGTAATGTTTTTCTGACTTAACAATGAACAAAGGTCTTATTCAACAGGTCTGCAAGCGAACATCCAAAGTGCACCCCCTTTCAGCTACCACATCATCACCCTAACATGGATCCAAAGTGTTGAATCAAACTTATGAACTGTACTGTAAATATTTTTGATTGAACTTTTTGAACGAAAACACCCGATGACCAGAGAACCACAGGCATCTCCCTGAAGCCATATCAAAGACCTGCTTTGTTCAATTACAAGTTATGCATTTTTGCGCTCCTATGTACCCTCTGTCTAGTTTAGGTGCTGCCCTACCTATTTGCTACTAGAGAACCGCCTGACCAAATGGAGTCTGTTCAGAAACGATTGCATCGCTTGCGTAGGGATCTCTCCCATGTCACTTATAATTACACCAACCCAAACACTAGTATTCCACATGCACTACAAAGCCTCCTTTTACACAACACGTGGTATCAGCACATGAATGCCGTGGGCTCCAAGACATCAGCCAGGTTGTGTTACATCTGTTCGCTGATACCACATACAGTAGGCGCAGATCGACTTTACTTATCACAAGAGATAGCCCCGAAAGAGCAAAATGCCTTCTAACCCTGTACCTAAGCAAAATCAGGGCCATAACCCAGCCGAACAAGTTAGAAACCCACAGAGTAGTAGTAAATTTGACCCGTTACGAGACCAACCCAACAGCTTTATACCTTTTCACCGAGCCTAGCGATATTCAAAATGAGCTAGACAGAATGCGCAGAAGGGGCACCATAGGAGAGAATACTGTTTGGCCCCAAGCCTTCCCAGAGAAGAGATTCTTGGAGGTAGTAAACTCCCCAAATGAATGCACAAACACATCTGCTCCTGCCTCCATTTGTGGTTCCAGGGAAGCCCTTAGCGTATCTGGGCAGTCTTCTTTAACAACAAGTGGGCCCCAGACATGGAGTTCCTATGTAGGGCCGTCAAGATCGATGATACGAAGGGAAATGAGTCTTGTGGGGCAGGGTTGAACAAAAGCATAGACACCGCATGTTCGGAAATCTGGGATACCGAAGTGGGTGGATACACTTGGCTAGAAGGGAAGGGGCATCCCCTAATCGTACGGAAACTAACACTGTATTCCTTGTGTTTTAGAAGTAAAAGAACGCTTCCACTGGGCACGAACGAAAACTGCAGCACAATCCTGCACATTCCAGTGATGCAATGGGGCACCTCCACGCTGATGGATACCTACTGGCAGGGTGGCGAGTTTGCCTACTCTCAGCTCATCCCTAGATGGCACTGACTTTGTTCCCTTTTTACCATACACACCCCAACCCTGGTCATTCCCGGAGAAGAACTATCGTATTTGTATCAGCACCCGCTAAGGAAGAAGACAGCCTTGCTGCATCAGGCTCGTAAAAAAAAGAACTGCGGAGTATTATGGTTGGGCTCAGTACAAGAACATTCCAGAAGAATTCAGACTGTTCTCGCACACATGTAGCAGCAGGAGGGTCCATACCCTTCTTCACCTTGCAGACAAAAGCTAATGCCCGCTGGTTACAAATCACCAGGTGGGAGTTGCTTGAAAGGATGAACAGCACTGAGCTCGGCCTTAATTCAATCAAGGAAGAACTGAGAGCAATCCGTCTCATGGTGATGCAGTATCGGTATGTGTTAGACTTAATGGCCACGATGGAGGGAGGGGTGTGTGCCAAGATTGGTGCATCCTGCTGCACGTTTATCCCAGGGAATGACCTGGATAACGGGACTTTGACTCTTGCCATCCACGCACTGCACTGTTTGCAAAGAGACATGTGTGAGGAGGAAGGTGCCCCAAAGCAGGAGTGGTTTTCGAATTGGTTCTCCTGGCTCTGGTGGCTTTCCGGACTGTGCACATCATTGCTACCAGTTTTCATAGTGTTCTTGTTTGTGTGGGGTTCCCTACAATTGGGGATTTCCTGCTGTAAAAACGCAGTTCTCAAATTGGGTAGAATGCAAGTAGCTAGGAAAGTAGTAATTGCCAAAAACGAAAAACAACAGTCTCCCAATAATGGAACTGTCATGAAGTATGGATTTGATAGCGTACCTGAAAATTAAACTAGAGGGGACATGTTAATATTGAAAAAGTCGATGTCAATGTGAATAACAATACATTTACGTACAGAAACAAAATTGCATCTTTATTGACAAATTCATCCATTGTGAACTCCACGTCAACCCGACTCAGAAATACATGGTTAGGCAGGCGCTGAGACCCAAGCCTGAGGTCACGGATTGACAGATCACTGGTGGGGTAGCACGTAGCCAGCTGACAAACATGTGAACAGGAAATCCCAGATCAAACCCACATAGGTTCAGCGACACCACAATGGTCCAGGGAGATTAGCCCCAATAAAGAACACGTAGCTGGAGGGGTGCGCGCGTTCCCAAAACACCATAAAGTCAGATGCCACATAAAGTTAGGAACACTCAGCCAATCAGGACACAGCACATACAGAACACGCAGTGATTAAACGCTCCCCATGACACCGGAACCCTCTTTATGGCTCCGTTGGCCAAGAGAGCCGTGACTTCCTCGCAGAGCAAGGACATATGATCCTTCATCAGCCAGTCGTGAGATGGAGGCAAAGGAGGAGGGGAGGATTCAAAGGGAAGGGGCTAGCCTCTACGAATAATCTGCAAAACCCACATTCCGATGTTGTGGACTGCCAGTGGTGGAAATGATGGCTGATTCAGCCACCAGCTGGATGCCCATGATCTTGTAGGGCAAGATTAGGAGTGCTTAGAGGCTTCAGGGGGATTGGTGGTTGTGGCAGACCTCTGGCTACCTGACCCACGGGGTCAGTATAAACCGCGTCCTCGCCCCTGCACAGTCTGGGAAGCTTGTGTGAGGCGGTGGCTGGAATATGGTTGGTGCGCTTGAAAGCTCCTTCTGTAGCCACAAAAGGGGCGGTAGGCAGACTGGGGATGACTCAGGGCAACTGCGAGGTCCAAAGAACTTGGCCGTAGCCCACGAGTCCTTAAAGCGATTCAGCGCGGAGGCCGGCTTGTCTCCGAATAGACAGTTGCCATTAAAGGGCATGTCCATGAGGGAAGCCTGGACATCCCCTAAAAAGCCAAATGTTCTCAACCAGGCGTGGCGTCTAAGCACCACGGATGACAACATCGCTCTGCCCAGTGAGTCGGTCATGTCCAAACCACACCTAATGGTGAACTTTGCTGTGTCTCTCCTGTCCTTCACCACTTGGGAGAGAATGCTCGAGCTTCCTCCGGGACCTGTGGCAGCACTTGTGAAACCATGTCCCACAAAGTGGGGGGGTAGCGGCTCAATAAGCATGTGGTGATCACCAATCGCAATGTAAGGCTGGTGGAAGAAAACATCTTCTTCCCCAAGCTATCCAGCCTCTTTGATTCCCTATCCGGGGGTTAGGCAGGGAACGCACTATGGGATGTAGAGACATGAACCACCAAGCTCTCAGGGTGGGGTGTTGGGTGAGGAAGTTCGGGTTCCCAGGTGCGGGGGGTGGTGGCGTGCAATTGTCCTGTTCACAGGAGCCTCTGCGCTGGGCTTGGACCAGGTTCCCAGTAGGACATCTGTTAGTGCTTTATTAAAAGGGAGTAGGTGTTCGGTTGTAGCACTTCTATCAAGATGTTAGTCTTGACTGCCACCGAAGGCAACTTGAGATCCAGGACCTCAACTGCCCTCTTCACCACCATGGAATATGATGCTATCTCCTCTGTAGCCACAGTAGGCGGGTACAGCAATTCTAACAGGAATTCTAAGGGGTCCAGAAGAACCATCCCATTCTTCCCAAAATGTCTAGCCCTTCAGAATAGGACTCAGACGCCGACCTAGGACATGCAAGTCCTGTTTGCGCCGGAACCTGTGTCGGTCGACTCCGTTTCATGTTGGATTTGTGGATAAAAATGGGAGTGATACCGTCGGTGGGCGTCGACAGCGCCAGGAGCATCAGCGTCGGGAGAGGTTGCTGTGGCACGACTGATGCTGATCCGGATCTGTGAATCAGTCCACGGGGGCCCACTAGAGCTGAGGCCGAAGCCGCCAGCAGGGAACCAGATGGGGACCCTCTGTCTTCACGGGGCCCAAAGGTGCGACGTAGGGGTCATGCCGCTCAAATACGTGGCGCATTGCCCTGTAAAATTCTTTTACCTGAGCGGGGGTCGCTCTGGATCCTAGAAAAGCTGGGAGGCTTGGAGTCTGCCCTGGCAATGATTCCAAAAAACAGTGCCTCAAACGTTGATGCTTCTTTGTCGCATCAGCAGATGGACGAGGAGAAGTCAAAGCATGCTTCGACTTCTTATGCTTCTTCCCAGAGTGTCCCGAAGACCTGGAATGGGAGGAAGTAGACTTGGGGCTCCTGGAGCAGTCCCTTGACCTCCCTCTCGATTAGGACCGAGATCTCTGAGGAGTTGCGCGACGCCTGCCGGACCGCTCCCTCAAAGCCTTCTGTGCCATGGCCCGGCAGTCCGAGCACAACTTGGAGCTATGGTCGTGGTCGAAACATCACAGACACATGAAGTGTGGGTCTGCAACCGACATGGTGCGATGGCAGGCGCCACACAGTTTAAACCCTGTCTTTCTCAAAGACATCCTCGATACACCAGGAGGAAGAATTCCTCAAAAAAGAACTCAACAAAACATCAAAACAATTCTGTCAAAAACGGACTAAGGGGTGCTGAGATGGGGGAAGGCAGCACCCGGGCCCACCCGCCGGGGCCCCCAGGGGCCCGGGTACGCACCTGCCTCTCAGCCCCTTCCCGATGGTCCTTTTTCTTCGAGTTTGCTCAGTCAGACCTCAATGAGGTCCGGGCTCTTTCTATGGATCAGTGCTAACTAGTACGTAAAGAAAAGAAGTGACGTCAGTGGGCTGAGGTGGCGCCAATATAGGTGACGCAGACATCACTTCCGGTGCGGACAACGCCGCTGCACGTAGTCGATCGATGGCACCTACCGGCATATGCTCCAGCAAAAATCTTTCGGATCCAGTCTGATGCCTGGGAAATTCAAAGGTAAGGAATCTGAGGCTAGGTATCTCTATAAGATCAGCATTACCATATAGTACTCCACCTTCCTACAGTAAGAAAAATGTTAAGGTCCCATTGGGCCATGAAGAAAGGAGTAGGAGGGAACAAATGTTGCAAACCCTTAAGGAAACGTGTCACAGCAGGAGACTTAAACAATGAGGGCACCTCTGGCAACCACAAAAAAAGCTGAGATGGCAGAAAGATCACCCTTAACGGTGCCCAAGGCAAGGACTTGCTGGAATAATGACAGCACAAACAATAACACCTCAAACAAGAAAGCAGAAAATGGGTCAACATGACGCGAGGAACACCAAGCCACTAATTTGCCCCAAAGGTAGCGGTATACAGTCTTTGTTGAGGGACGCCTGGCAGAAAAGATGAGATTAGAAATCTCTGGCAGAAGATCAAAGGCATTCAACTGTCACTGCTCAATTTCCACGCATAAATGTGGAGTGTGCGCATTCAGGGTGCTGCAACAAGTACAGATGCTCATACTCAGGAGTTCAGGGTACCAAACTCTCCTTGCCCAGTTCTGAGAAGCTAAGATACCTTGGGACCAGTCTGTCATGATCTTCTTGAGAACTCGGGTGAGGAGCAGTATCGACGGAAAGATGTATAGAAGTCCCGGGTTCCAGTATAAACAGAATGCATCTCCGAGCAAGAGCCGATTTGGAAACTCCAACGATGAGAAGTGCTGACATTGTGCATTCTCGGCGATGGCAAATGGATCGAGCAAAGGTTCTTCCCAATCTCTGAAGAGACGTTGCACCACCTCTGGATGTAGATGTGATTCATGATCTGCAAGGCATCAACGGCTGAGTTTGTTTGCCCTGGCTTTCCGAGATCCCACCAGATGCTGCTTCACCAGGAAGATGCCCTGGCGCTCCAGCCAAATCCCGAGGCGCAGGGTCTCCTGGCACAGGGTATACAACCCCACTCTGCCTTTTTTGTTGAAATACCACATGGTGGTGGTGTTTTCCAATAGTACCGAACTAGCCTTCCCTTGATAGATGGGAGGAAGGCCTTCAATGCCAGGTGGTAAGCCGGCAGCTCTAGAAGATTAACGTGGAGCTTGGATTCCACAGAGACCAGAGTCCTCTGATCTCCACCTCTCCCAAATGGCTACCCCAACCCAGAGGTGACACATTGGTGACGGAGAGGGGTCTGTCACTGGTCAAATTGCAGTTTGTCAACCACAAATGTAGATCTTTTGCAATCTCCCCCGAAATCTGGACTAGGTCGGAGAGATTCCCCTGGTGTGGTGCCCACTGGGACTTCGTATCCCAATGCAGAGCCTGCATATGCCATCAAAAGTGCTTCACCAGCAAGATGCCGGAGGCCTTGATACTCAGCAGCCTTTGAGGCAGTGTCACTGAAATCCAGGACTGAGGTTGAAAAAAGGGGATCATAGCTCAAATGTCCTGGAGTATCTGCTCTGGAGGGTAGACATTGAACTGTACTGTGTCCAGATTGGATCCAATCAAAGGTCGCATCTCATAGTCTGAGAGTCAGGTGTGGCTTTGGCACATTGATAATGAACCCTATCATGTGCAAGAGGTTCACCATAGTCTGGAGGTGGGTGACGCTGCCTGGGGTGAGCCCAACTTCAAAAGACAGTTGTCAAGGTAGGGCTAGACTGGGACACCTGACCTCCGCAGATGTCCTGCAACCTCAGTCATCACTTTCATGAATACCGAAGGGGCACCAATGAGGCCAGAGGGGAGGACAGTGAACTGGAAATGCTTGTGGCCTACCGTGAACCGCAGGTAATGCCTGTGGACCTGCAAGACGGGAACATGCAAATACGTGTCCTGAAGGTTCAATGCTACCATCTATTTTCCTGGAACCAGGGGCAGACAGAACCTGAGCCAATGTGAGCATCTTGAATTTATCTTTCTGTAGAAAGGAGTTGAGAGGGCAAAGATCCAGTATGGGACAGAGGCCTCCTGCCTTTTCTGCACCAGAAAGTAACAGGAACAGCAACCACATCCTGCTTCTGATGTTGGCACCCTCTTGATGGCTCCTTTAGCTAACAAAGCCAGCATTTCTTAACACAGCAAAAAATGATGGTTCAGCCATTCTGTGGATGGTGGCAAAAGCAGCATGGTTTCCAGAAGGGCAGGGCATAATCTTTCTGCACAATTTGGAGCACCCACTTATCGGAAGTTATTGCCTGCCATTGGGACGAATGGTGCCTGATCCTGCTGCCGACGGGGTGGCTGTGCTGTGTCGAGAACCCATTAAAGAGTTTTTGGGGCTACGGCAGCCAGGGATTAGGGGGACAGATGTTACACTAGACAGTACGCTGAGTGTGGGTCCTGTCTCCTCTATGAGATCCGCAGCCCAGGCATTAAAGGACTGTGAAGCTTGTTGGCGTAGGAGGGCAAGGTTAGTACTGTGGAAGCCCCAACCATGGCCACAGAAGGGGCGAAAGGACTGTTGCTGTTGGCAGAGAACCCAAGGAGAGGCTAAAGGATCTGGCGATGACTTAGCACTCTTTGATGTGCTTGAACGCTGTGTCAGCCTTGTCTCCAAAGAGGTGGGAGCCAACGAAGGGCAAGTTTATCAGAGACAACTGGACATCCCTTGAAAACCCAGCAGACTGCAACCAGGCATGGCTGCAGAGTGCCACTGTAGAGGCCATGCCTCTGTCTAGTGAATCAGTAGTGTCCAACCCACACTTAATGGCGAACTGTACTGAGTCCCGGCCACCAGCCAATTTTTGGTCGAGAATGGCCCGACCCTCCCCAGGAAGCATGGACAACAGCTGCGCAACCGAATTCCACAAGGCACTGTAGTATCGACCCAAGAGATGCAGAGTTCACCGGCCGTAATGCCAGGTTGGTGTAAGAGAGATATCCAGTCTCTTATATTCCCTATCCAGTGGGATGGTAGGGAACACGCTTGGATTGATCATGGCTGTCGAAGGCTGCACCACCAAGCTCTTGGGAGAGTGGTGCTGGGAAAGGAAGGCTGGGTCTCCGGGGGCTGGGCGATGTCATCAGGCAATTATTCTGTGCAGAAGAGCCACCATGCAGGGTTTGGCCCAGGCCCCCATGAGAGCATCGGTGAGGGCCTCATTAAAGGGGGAAAGGGACTCTGCAGAGCTTGCCCCCATTGAAGCACCTTCATCAAGACGCTGGTCTAGACCTCGGAGGGTAGCTGTAGGTCAAGGATCTCTGCCGCCCTGTGCATCACTGTTGCAAAAGATGCATCTTACTCCGTGGCAGGGCTCGGAAGAGAAATAAGGTCAGAGTCAGGACAGGTGTACAGGCCACTGGCATCCCCTTCTCATACCAGTTTTCCTCCTGGTAGGAGTCATCCTCCAGGAGGCCAAAACCTTCTTCAGCACCCCCTCCTTCAGGAAAAGAGGGACTGTCCAAGGGTTGCAAGTCTAGTGTGGGATGACATGATTCGGGCGGCACTGGTGTCGACATCGAGCGGGGTCGAGGAGGCGCCGTCTCAGAGAATTGAATACGTTTCTCTTTGATTGGACCAGAGATGGCGTTGGGTAGACTGGAACCGGAGCAGATAGAGGCACCGGTGCCAGTCTGGATCAAGAGGGACCGGCAGGTGTATAGGGTAAACCCGCCGACAGGAATCTAGCAAGGGCACCTCTCGGTTCCGTGGGGCCTTACGACACGCCAGAGTGAGTCGTGGGCCCAAATATGGAGTGCAAGGCAACATAATAATCCTTAAGTTGGGCAGGGGTCGCTCCAGCTCTGTGGAACTCGGAGAAGCGTGGAGTGGACCAGGCCAATGGCTCCGCGAGTGGAGTGCTGTGTGAGGCGTAGAAACATGATGCTTGCTAGGGCACACCGAAGAACGCTTCAACAACTTCTTGTGCTTTTTGAACCTATAGTCGGAGCAGGCCTTGGGATTGTGGCCTGATCCCAGTAACCATAGGCGAACCAAGTGTGGGTCAGAGACAGATATCTGTCAGTGACATTTGTCACATGGTTTAAACCCTGTGGGTTTGTTGAGAGAAATGTTCCTAGCACACTAGGATCAAAGTAAAAAAAAAAAAAGGAGTAGACCAAAAGTTGAAAGATCTCCAGATCCACACTGCTGATGTGGAAAGAAAGGAACTGATATCAGTGCACTGGGGGTGGTGCCTCTATAGCAGGCCTCGAAAATTCCTCTTGCACACTCGCTATGGCGAGCTGATTTTTAGCTGGGCGAGAACTCTCTAGGTCTTACTAGTCCTCTGGGTCGAGGGAATACTACACAAATAGTTATAAGCAGTGCCTATTGCGCTGAGCCTTTCTAATTAAAGCATGGGGCTGCAACACTTCGGTATATGCAGTGCAGCAAGCCCTTTTAGGAATAAAAAAAGGGATTACCTTCAAATGTTTTATTCTGTAAAAAGCTACTGTCTTAATAAAGCTGTTGGTTGTGGCGGAGTCAGTAAGTCTTGCTTTTTCTTGTCTTCTGTCTCTATGGCCTGGCTGGCACTCTGTATGGAGGGTGTAAGAGTGGCCTAAGTGACACTAGCTTCTCCTTTGAAGTAAAACTGAACTTCAAGGTTTGGTGCCAGGTAATTCTAGATTAAAGTCCAGGATGGCTGCAACACTGTATTGCTACACGTTTCAAACAACACATGGTTTCCATCGAGTTGCTGGTTTATTTCCCAGCACTGGCTGGCTTTGAATCCAAATATTTACAATTCAACTACTTGCACCTTGTTATCTGAAACTTTTCTAGTGTTAACTGAATGTCTAGGCAATCAATAAATTGTGTCAAGACGGGGGATCCCAGAGTCGTCTGAACCCAAGTGGGGCCTCCTCCCATTCTCTCTCTGTTATAGTCAAGCGGGGTCAGTGCTGGGTCGAAAAGAGTTAAAAGGTATGAGCAGGGCAAGATGTAAACTGTGCCCAATGTGAGCAGTGCACAGAAGCTGTACAGGCATAAGAAGAACAGGGGGAAGGTATGTTCTTATGGGTACGGTGCAAGCTTGGCCTGGCTCTGGCCAAATTTTCTGCTCTGCCCTTAGCCTTTCATTGTATCTCAACTGCTGCGTTAGGTTAGAAGACACCACAATATTGACATTTAAATAGTGCTCTATTCTCCCTTAAAGGAACTTTTTTTGAAAGATTATATATGTCAGATTGATTTAATACAAGGGTGTCTAGTAATGGCTCTAAGAAGGCAGGATCAATAATAGTGAAAATCTAGCATGGATTCAGTCCTCCTGCACCTAAATTGGAGTCCCTTGATTTAACATGCAATAACTGTATTTATTTAACACTGGTTACTATTTATTTCCCGATAAAACGGAACAAAAAGCAGTAGTGTTAAACAGGATAGAAAAGATTATATCAATCCAGTGGCTGAACTGGTTCAAACCCAGCTTCCCTGTGTGATCTTAGTAAAACCAGTTTACTTCGCTGTTCCTCAATTTTCTTGAACATCACATTGAGAGCATTAAATTCAGGGTATGCCCTCAACAAAAATCTTTTGTTTATATGGTTTAATAGGCTATAATGTTGCTTCATCTATAATGACCATATTAGCCCTGTTTAAAGGGCACACACTTGTTTCTCAGTTCTCTCTTGGCATGCCGGTCAGGGTGAAGGGCTTCATTAATGTTTAGAAACTTTCACTTTTAATAACTGTTACTCAATTTAGCACATCACATTACTATATTCAAACACTTCCAAATTTTAAAGAGTAAACTTGGCTACATTTTTAAGTATTATTTTTTTATACGTTTGTTACACAATTCACAAACCAAATAATTTTATGGCTCGGCTTGTGCTTTTGTTCTCGGTGCCATGCCAAACCACTCCTCAGTGTTCCCTGTTCATTTGCTGGCATACCTACCCCTATGCTCTTGAGTCACCTGTGCAGTATAGGAGCTGAGCAACAGACATGAGCGACCTAAGCAGTATCAGCTGAGTGGAATGTCATGCATTGAAGAGGGAGTAGCTGTGCATACGTGAACTATGCAGATATGAGTTGCACTGTAGAGAACAATGCTGGAATGGATGTTAGGTGTGTAGCTTGTGTTGGAGGGAGCGTTTTAGGGGGCTTGGGGGGGGCTAGGAGGCACCCTTGCCAGCTGTTCGAGGGAGTGATTTAGGGACAAAAGGGCAGCTTAACTTGAGGCAGGGTGCGCAGGAACGCTCATACTAAAATGAAGGAAACAGATGTGTGAGCCATGGAAACCAAGCCAAAAGGTTCAACAGATTTATTTAGAAGGCGCAGCTTCAAGAAAAAGGCATTTAAAATACAGAATACAAAATATAGTGACCTCGCATTCATAGAGAGTCTTACCAAACAGAAGGCATTATTACATAATTCTCAATAGGACTCAGAAGGCATTGAAACCGTTTGAAGAGAGACACTTCAGAAAACCTCAAAGACACATTTATAAATGAACTATGAAAAACATCATTTAAATCAAGGAAAATGTTCTCAGAATGCAAAACACATTTGATCTAAAATGCAGAGAATACTCACGTTTAAACCTAAAAGAAAGCAGCCTTGCAAATGTAATATAAGCATTAAATTCTCAATAAGAAAACACCAATTTAGAGACAAAATAGCATATACAGCAATTATATTGGCAAGTTAAATTGTATCTTAATAAAACAAAAAACAAGAAACAAGAGCTCTTGGGGAAAACCCACACCCGCCTGCCATCCTACCAACAGACGGGTGGGGTAGTCCGACGAGAACTCCGTGGACTCGTCTTTTATACCTTTTAGTGCTGGGAACTGAAGCAGAAGTGCTTATTCTAACGTCAGCCCTACCTACGTCACTTATAGCCACAGTTCGCACATTTATCAGACGTGTCGTGCTTCTTCAGTCAAATGCGGAACATAGACTAGGTGAAAGGTTATGTTCTCAGACCAAGCGCTCGTCGTAAATTGCATAGGGCAAGCAGAAAATATGTAATGTAAGGAATAAAATATATAGCAATGTCCTGGTTGCCACATTCATCACCCCGGTCTGACGTTCGTGTGGTGGGAACTTCTTTATTCTCATGTTCAGACCCAGGATGTGGTGTGCTATTTGTCGACAGGACAGAGGAAGAGATAGTGAACTTTGAGACACACGGGTAGGTTGGGGGCTATCCAGCCTGGAGCAGAAGAGCCTCGCAGAGAGAAGCTGGCTGAGATTTTTAGTCAGACAGGCTTAGAGCCTGCTGTTCAGAAAAATGGCAGAACTCTGGTCAATTTAACAAAAGGCCTGCAGAAAGACCGCAGGGCCTACCTAGGGGTTCATACTGACCGAGTGACTAGGATGGCCCAGGGCATTTGTTATATGGTAAAACCGGACCCTCTCTCACTTGAATGAGTTGTACGTGGTAGAAATTTGAGCTTCGTGATTCTACTATTCTCTCTGCGAGCAGCTTGAGTTGTGCCAGGTGCTGGCT
Organism: Calotriton arnoldi; assembly: GCA_963921515.1. Classification (NCBI taxonomy): domain Eukaryota; kingdom Metazoa; phylum Chordata; class Amphibia; order Caudata; family Salamandridae; genus Calotriton; species Calotriton arnoldi. Next base: position 146,948 of record CAWUFW010010157.1, read on the forward strand.
TGGCAGAATCAGAGCTGTGCAAGGGGGATAATCGGAGTTTGAAAAGATAACTGTGTCCTACAAGAGCTGTGCAGGGCAGGCATTGTGTAGGTTGTGATCTGTGTATCACTAATATAACCCGCACAGGTGTTGACCTGTTGATCAGGTTGATTGCCGATGTCCCCTGAGCTTAACCTCAAGTCTTGCTTAGCATCTATCAGTAAAAGTTCTCTTAAAAGGACAAGTTAGGCGGTCCATGAAATAAACTTCCTTTAACAATTCTACACTTTGCAAGTGACCTAACTGTGTCTCCACTGCCCTAACCCAATGTAGAGAATTGTAGTACAATCCCAAGCTAATCACAAAACTTTCTTAATAGAGAAAGAAAGACTTGTTTGCGCTTCTTTCACCTACTCAGAGACACCACACAAAAGACTAGGCCAGGAAGGATACCCAACTCAGTCGAGGGAGTCAGATCAACTGACATATGTTTGAAGGGCAAGAGTAAGTTCTGCATGGTGTGTTGTAAGAAACTGGCTCTATATATACTACACCAAAATGAGGTATAGTGTGTATAGGGTCCAGGTGACTCCAGAGGTAGGCAGAGGTTAAAGTTAGATAGAACCTTACTCTCTAATAGTGGTAGCTTGGTCGAGCAGTAAGGCAGTATCAGAGGACAGTGTTAAGCATTTGATGTACACACTCAGTCAGCAAATGAATTCACACACTCAAGAACTGAACTCTAGGCTAATTGTTTTTGTATAAAAATACACTGTTGTTTTATTTTAGAACCAAGCAAGCCTGGCACAGGTAAGCATAAAATACTTTATAGTAATAAGTTACTGAATGTCGAACAGTTTGAAAATGCAATGGAAATTGTACTTTGTTTGATTTACAGGGGAGCAGTAGTATGCAACACTTAGCAAATACAGTACATTGGAATGAATAGGCTTTTTCAGTAAATTACAGGTAAGTTACTTTTACGTTACTTTTTCTAACTCAGTGCTGGATGCCTGGATTCAGCACTGGGACATTTCCTGAAAACAGGTGAGTAAATGCGTTTTTGTTATTCGTGCGATTTTTAAAGAATATTTTCACATTTCAAAACTCCACACTTGGAAACGTTTTGGAGCAGTACATTGAAATGAATAGGCTTTTTCAGTAAATTGCAGGTAAGTTACTTTTACATTACTTTTTCTAACTCAGTGCTGGATGCCTAGATTCAGCACTGGGACATTTCCTGGAAACAGGTAAGAAAACACGTTTTGGTTAATTGTACGATTTTTAAAGAATATCTTTAGTTTTCAAAACTCCACACTTAGTCGTTTTTGGAAGAAAAATTGTCAATGTTATCCTATGGAGGAAAAACAGGTTATCGGTTTGCAGGTAAGTAAACGACTGTGGGAGTTAAGGTTCTGGGGTTAGAACAAGGGTTCCCCCAGGGTCAGTGATGCACTGTTGTTGCACCCTCAGCGGCACTAGGGCGGCCGGGTGCAGAGTGTTGAGGCCCAATGTTATCCTATGGAGGATAGGGGTCTCCGGTTGGTGGCTGCTGGCAAGCAGGCCACTGGGTTGTGGGAGCAAAGCTCCTAGGGTTTAGGTCAGGGCAAATGGGGAAACACGTTGGCACAAAAGGTGCACCCTCAGCGGCACTGGGGCGGCCGGGTGCAGAGTGCTGTTTCGACGTCTGACGCCCTGTTGTTTTCTATGGAGAACCTCCGGTTTGAAGAAGCACTGCATGCTCGGGGATGAGGACCTTCTGGGTGCGACCACCACTTCGAGGGGTAAGTTGGGATGTCTTGGGTTGGTTAGGCACCGTTGGTTTGGGCACACAAGGCCGTGGGGCGTCGGGTGCACGGGGTGCCTTTTAGGGTCGGATTTTCTTACCCGCTCTGGTCGCGGTAGAGGGCAGCCTCTGGATTGAGGCTGCAGGCGTCGTCTGGAGGCTTGAGGCAGGTCAGGAGTCGCTGGATCTCGGGTCAGGATCGCCGGGGTGACCTCCTCGTGGTGTTTTTCCACTCGAGCTCGGGCCGGGTTCGGCGGGTGCAGAGTGGGCTGGATTCGCGGTGTCCGGACGGAGCCAGAAGCTGCACGTCCGGTGTTCAAGGGAGAAACAGTCTTGGAAGTGAAGGCAGGCAGGTCCTCCGGGGTTTGTGAGGTTGCTGGCTGCTGGACACACCGGGATTTCGCAGGAGCAGGTTCGAGGGGAGACAGGTCTGTAGGGCTGGGGCCAAGTCAGTGGGCGTCGTCCTCTTGTTAGCTCTGCACGGCTCTTCGTCCTTCTTCTTCTTTTCTTCTTGTAGGTAAGCTGGATCTGAGGAAGTAAGGTTCAGGGTGCCCCCTAAATACTAGATTTAGGGGCGTTACAGGTAGGTAAAGGGCAGGGACCAATGGGTCCCTTCCCTGGGGTGGAGTACACCCCTATTCTGCCACTCTCCAGTGGGAGGGGGGCAGGAGCCTGTCCCTGGTTGGCTGGGTCCCCCCATCCTAAAGATGGCGGGGACTCGAGGTTGTGCTTCACCTCGTCTCCCCCACCTGAGGGGTGGAGTTGGCAGAGGTGGGCACACCTCCCTTCCTCACTTGTTTTTCCCGCCGGTTCTCCCGCCCAAAGTGGGGGGTAGAACCAGTGGGGACCAGTTGCTGAAAGCAGCAAATGGTCTGGAGAGGCTCACAAAGGCAGCATGCCTTTGAAGCTTCTCCTTCGTGAACCCTACCCATCCTGGTGGAGGAGGCTTGGCACCTCGTCCCAGGATGAGCATTGTTTCAGGCCCCAGAGAGCAGCAGGCTCTCGACCCAGGGGTCCAGAAACATGTCTGGTGGTGGCAGCCTAAGCAGTCACTCAGTCAGGTCACTAGAAGTTGGTTGAGTTTCAGGGGGCATCTCTAAGATGCCCTCTGTGGTGCAGTTTACATTAAATCCCACACTGGCATCAGTGTGGGTTTAATGTGCTGAGAAGTTTGATTCTGATGCAGCGCGTACAATAAAAACTATTTTCCTCCTAGGTCACTTATCGGTCATCCAGGGGCGACTTATATTTTCTCACATCCACATGACGATGGGGCCCATAACATCGCCTATCACACACACACACACACCTGGATTTCCTCTACACCTTGACGAAATTCTATACTCCTAGGAGAAATAGGAGAACTAAATGAAAAACATCATTTATGTACCGCTGGAAGGAGCCGGGATACCTTATTACCTTAACCTATCACTTTCTTGGTTATTTCTTAAGATATTCCTGCTCATTATTTTGTCGATGGATCATCTAGTAAGAAATCAGTTTATAGTGATTAAGACCAGCTAAATCACAATAACCAATTACCAGTTTCACAATCATTTAGTAAAATAACCACTGAGTCGTTTGATTTAAGAATCTTAAATTTTATATAATTTTAAAGGCATGAGAAAGAATTTAGACTTTTTATTCAATTATTCTTCTATTATTAATTCAAATATTTATTTAAGCAAAATCAATTTTATTGCAGAAAGGAAATTTTGTCATGAAGCAAAACCCTAATTACCTGCCTATCTTCCTAATTTAGCCTAATGATTTCTAACCTAAGTTTAAGAATTAAAAATAACCTGATTCTCATACTCAACTGGAAAAATAAGACAGCAACAGAAACTTCAGCTCGTCAGCATCAGCTACCTGCAACCCGTCTCATCTAACAGTCTTTCAGCATCTCCCGCTCAGTAAAATGGATCGATCTGGATCACCAAGCACTGGAAGCCACCAACTCCAACACCGACTCTGACTGCGACTACTCCTCCCACTAAGAGTAGGCCTTCTTATACCCTAATTCTAACTTTGCTAACTAAATTGTTGCAACATTAATAACGCGCTTTTCTTTCATTGGTTCACTCATTTCATCTATTCATTCTTAATCAAGTTCTCCCGGATCCAGCTTGTTCTTTTGGAATGTATATGTTCTTTTCCTTTCTCACAGTTCAAGACATGTTTCCATCCGCTTCGATCAGTACATTTGTAACTTCTTTCGATACATTCGAGAACTCTGCAGGCATTGTCCTTTCTCTTAAAACGGTTTCCCACGACTCTTTGCTGATCACCAAGGCACACTATCAGTTCAATTAGGTCACATCAGCCTTGACCATTCTTGCATCCTAGCCTCTCAGCATCATCACGTGGTTAGCCTTTCTCCAACTTTTTCTCCCTTGTCACGCGTTTTCCCAGCACATGCGCACTCTAATAACCGGCAGCCATTTTATATCGCCACTCGTTTATACTTAAAAGCACTATTTAAAAATAAACAAAACATAATTAAAATAGAGAAACATAGCCTTTTCGTTTCCCTCCCGTCATCTACGTACCCCAATTAGTTATTACCTAGCAGAAAGCAACATTTAAGCTGTTCCTTACTTACCATCACTATTGTTTTTGCAACGTCACGTTTATATTCTATGAAGCACAAATCATGCATTTATTATTTATTTAGTACGCAATTATTTTATGTTATAATTAGACACACAGACATTTGTTAATAGATTATTCAGCCCATATACTTGCGTGTTACCCTTCCCTCAAGTACATTGTTGATTAATACATTTAAACGAACATTTTTATTAATTATTTATAACATTTTGTTAGGGGTTAAAAAAATTATTTTCTCTGCTCCATCAACTCCCCCTTTGGTGATTTTTAAATCACCACATAAAACCCAAGTTCTACTTCTTTTTCAGGCAGCATATGTCTTTCATCCTTTTGCTTTTTGTTAGTTATACATCTGTTTCCATTTCATCTTGTCTTCTTGTCTCTTTATACATGCTTTCTTTAATTTTCTCTAACTCAATTTCACCCATTTCTCTCTCTCTCTCTTTCATTATTCTGTTATTTCTTTTTATCTTATTTTGTCTTACTTTTCTTTTTATACACGTTATTACAATTTTCAACACCATGGCTAACAATATTGCTACAGTTGCTATTATTATAACTTTCCCTATCATTAGTCTACTCATTCTTGTTAACCAATTTGCTACTGAAGAAAACCCTCTACCAAGTTTTCCCAGGACACTTTCAACCTCCAGTGGAACTAGTTCTTTGTGCAAATTTGTAATATTTGTAATATACTTTTGTATATTTTCACTTTTATCAGGAATGTAAGTGCAACAATGTTGGACTTTCAGCATACCACAAACTCCACCCTCTTTTGCCAAAAGAATATCAAGGGCAAGCCGATTTTGCATTACCATAGCTCTCATGGCAACTATTTCGGTATTTACCATCAAGAACCCTCCCGCAGTATCTGTAGACAAACGATCTACTACTGTGGATAACTTCCGAATTTTAAATGCATTCAAAGATATTCCCACTGCTGGTATTAATGCTCCAAAAATATCACCTACAATTTCTGAAAAACTTTCCCTCTTTCTACGTGTAAAGCTATTAATCATCTTGTATGTTCCTTTTTCTTCTCTGTCCATATGAAAGATTTTTGGAAAGACCAGGCCTACATAACAAGTTCCATACCAATGGTCCGGTAATCTGTAATAAGCTCTATTCCCACAAATATAATAGATACCTGGAAATATTGGATCTTTTCCACCTTTGAATCCCCAACCTCCCAAAATTTGATAATTGTCATGGCAGATACTGGAACCTACAAAATAATTGTCATAGACTGTCTTATTTGTCCTAATACACAACTTTCCTGTTTGCGGCCAATCTAATGTCATTGCTGCATTTATCTTTTTCCCTTCATGATTTTCTTCCTCAAACGTCCATAGATGTGTTCTTTCCTCTTTTATTGCTTCTCTTTGAAATTTCATTCTTCTTTCTTCAACCATTTCTAAAAATACCTTTTCTTCTTTCTTTAACTCACAGGTAAGGTTGTTTTTAGCTATTTCTTCTAATGTTAAAATTCTATGCTCTAAAAAGAATTCTCCTAAAACCTTTGCTTGTTTTACTTTGTTAAGTTCCGGAACTACAGGAACATTTGCAAAAATCTTATCTATATCAGTGTAATAAAACTCTAATCTACCTGTTTTATAAAATAAACTTGCTATGACACTACAGGTTATTCCATATGTTAGAGGTAGGTGATGATAAGTCACACCTTCTGACACTGATGCAGGCAACTGCATACAAACATAACAATCTCTCACATCCATTGTCTCTACATATTCGTACAACAATTTTGTAAAAACATTTTTAGAAAAGTCTGTTACTGACTTATCCTTATGTAATTCTGCACTACTTCTTAAAATAACTGGTTCTTTAATATTAGTTTCTTTTTCTGGTTTAGTATCATTCTTTACTTCTATTACAGCTATACTAATAGGAATTGTGATTGCTAAAACTATCCATACTGTCATTAATAAACCTGTACAAAAGCAGCACATTTTACACCATCTTTTTACAAACTCACATTTATCCCTTCTATCTCTAGTATTTTCCATTTTGCTTTTATCTTTTGTTAAATCTCAAAAAATTGTGTCACTACACCTCAGAAATGACTTAGATGCCACTCTGCTTTCAAAAGTCTTTGCTTGGTACTTTCTTTTAATTCTTTCCAGAATTCTTTCTTTGTCACATCCGGTGATTTGTCATATCCAGTAAAATTGTCACATCCGGCAGAAGCACTTTAAGTCTTCACTTCAGGTTTGTTGCATCTCACCTTTACCCATTCGGTTTCTTAGTCTCGGGTTCTCGTGAGTGTTTCCTTCTTCTTTGTAATCCGTTAGAGCAATGTACAACCACTCAGGTGACTTGTACTTCGAATTCACTTTCTTTGTTCTTTTAGACTTTTGCAGTCGTTTTCCACTTGGCTTTTCTTGTTCCTTTTGACTTGTTATTTCATTCACCTGTTCAGCACTTTTTTCTCCTGTTCTGATTATTCTGTATCTCAATTTTCTTATATAGTTGCTGGGCCAATTGTCTCCTTTTCTTGGCCTTTTGGCTTCACCTTCTCTTTCTCCTCTTTCTGATTTCCAGTTTCTTTTCTTGATTCAGTTTTTGTTTTCTCTTCTTCTCCACTTTCTTCAGATTCTGTTTCGACTTTTTCACAATTGTCTCTTTTTTTTAAACTTATGATCTCATCTTCTCTTACTGGTGGATCTGTCTTCTCCTTCTTGTGTTCCCTTATTACTGTCCCTCCTCGATGTTCTTCCGAATTGGTATTTTCCTCACTCTCTGTTTCTAATTTTCCCTGTTCTTTTGTTTCACTATCTGTCCCTATTGCTCCTATCTGTCCCTATTCTTCTCGATTTTCTAACTTTTTATTAGTCTCTTTCCCTACTTTGTCTATTAATATTACTTTTGAAGGATTTCCACCATAACTTGTACTTGGTTGCTCATCTAGATCATTTTCTTGTTCATTCTCTTCTCTAATTGGTTTAAATCCCCAAGTTCTCTTTCGAAATTCTTCACAGTTTTCAACTGAATCATCAGATCCTGAACTCGTGTCAGATATTTCCAGATGTCGACTTACAGGTCGATCTTCAAGTTCTGGAATTTCTGTAATTTTTCCTTCTTCTTCTTCTTCTTGCTCTTCCTCTTTAGGGGTGCTTGCAGTTGGGGTTTCCAGATGGCGACTTACAGGTCGATCTTCAAGTTCTGGCACCCTTTCTCTTATTCTTTTTGTCCCAGTCGCTGAACTCTTATCCCACACTTCCAGACGTCGACTCACATGTCGATCTGTAGGTTCTTGAACTCTAATTGTGTGGCTGGCATGGACCCAGTTCTTCACTCCTGCACACTTGACTGCGGTTGTTGTCACTAGGATTACCTGTCGTGGTTCGTCCCAGCGAGGAACTAGACAGTTTCTTCTCCTGTGGATTTTTATGCGGACCCAGTCTCCTGGATTCAAGTCGTGGGCTGGTTTTCTTTCAAGAGTGGTCGCATCCGGTCCAACCTGATGAAACACAGAACCCACCACATCAGCCAGTCCTTTGCAATAATCCAGTACTAGATCATCAGTTATAGTCAATAACTTGTTGACAGGTACTTGTGCTTGTCTCATTGCTCGTCCCATGATCACCTCATGAGGACTAAGTCCAGTTTTCTTTTCAGGAATGCTTCTGATGGTCATCAGGACAAGGGGCAGTGCATCTGGTCATTTGAGTCCTGTAGCTTGACACATTTTTCCTAACCTGTTCTTAATTGTTCCATTAATTTGCTCTACTACCCCAGAAGCCTCTGGTCTGTATGGACAATGCAGTTTTTGTTTAATACTTAATGCTTCACAAATTAATTGAATCAACTCATTTTGAAAATGTGTTCCTCTATCTGTCTCAACCGTGACTGGAAAACCATACCTTGGAATGAACTCTCGTAGCATAAGTTTTGCTACCGTAATTCCATCATTCCTTCTAGTGGGGTATGCCTCCACCCAACGAGAAAACAAACAGACGACCACTAGAACATATTTTAGTCTGTTACAAGGGGGCATTTCGATGAAGTCCAATTGCATTCTAGTGAACGGACCTCCTTCTCGTCCTATTGTTCCTAGACTCACTATTGTCTTTCTTCCTGGATTAAACTGTTGACAAATAAGACATCTTTGACAAAGACTTTCAGCTATGGCTCTGAATTTTGGGTTATACCATGTTTGTCTAAAAAGTCTGATCATTGCATCTCTCCCAATATGAGCTTGTCCATGGTACATCCGTGCCATGTCTGCAATCATGCTATCAGGCATAACTGGTCTTTCATCTCTGTAAACCCACACACCATTATTTTCTTGTCTTCTACATCCTGCTTTTATCCAGTAATCTTTTTCCTCATCATTTGCAGCTTCCTGTAACTGTCTCACCTCATCCCATGTCTCAACAGTGTTAGTAAAAAGCAAAGGAGAAGAGATATGCTCCCTTTCGCGATTCTTGTTTAGGGATACCATGTTCTCTGCACAATATTTGGCTATCTCATCCGCATAATTATTACCAACAGCTATGTAATCTTCATTTTTCTTATGTGCTTTGCATTTCACTACAGCTATCTGCTTAGGCAGCTGTATCGCCTCAAGCAGTTTCTTAACAAAATCTCCATTTCTGATAGGTGTTCCTGCAGACGTCAAGAAACCTCTTTGTGACCAAATCTGACCAAAATCATGCACGATACCGAAACCATACTGGCTATCGGTCACAATCGTAACTCGTACATTTCTTCCCAACTTACATGCTTGAATCAAAGCAATCAGTTCTGCAACTTTGGCAGACCTTATTCCTTTCAGACAAGACGCTTCCATCACAGTTGCCACTGTGCACACCGCGTAAGCTGCGCTTAGAAGTCCTTCTTTCGTTCTCAAGCATGAGCCATCCACAAACATGACATAATCTGATTCCTTTAAAGGCTCATCTTTTATGTCAGCTCTTGGTTTTGTGCAATATTCCAGCACATTCAGACAATCATGATCTACTTCATCTTGTTCAATTATACTCTCTTCATCTGGCAATGATGTCGAAGGATTCACATTCATACATCTATCTATGGTCACACTTTCTGCACTCAAGATTACTTTTTCATACTTAGTCAGCCGACTATGTGTCATGTACTGTGTTTTTGTTCTTGTCAAAAGAATCTCTACTGAATGGGGAACATATACTCTCAGTGGATACCCCATCAGTATACCTTCACTTTGTTCCAGACTTACACAAGTAGCAGCAACAGCTTTCAGACATCCAGGCAATGCTTTTGCTATAGGATCTAAAACAGCTGAAAAATAAGCAATTGGTCTCTTCATTGTTCCATGTTTTTGTACCAGTACTGAAAATGCACATCCATCTCTTTCACTGCAGTACAATTCAAAATCCTTTTCATAGTCAGGCATTCCTAAAGCAGGGGCCTCACACAATTTCTTTTTCAACTCTTTGAAAGATTTAATTTCTTTGTCATTCAACTCAAAAGGGTCTTTTACATCCTTCTTGGTCAGTTTTTGTAATGGTTTAGCAATCAAGGAGAAACCACTTATCCATTGTCGGCAATATCCAACCATTCCCAGAAACATTCTTACCTCTCTTTGCGTCATTGGTGCTCTCATTCCTTGAATCATTTTTACTCTTTCTGTCGCTATCTTTCGCACTCCTTTCTCAATTTTATGCCCTAAATATTGGACTTCTTTTTGACAAAATTGCAATTTTGAAGGGGACACTTTATGTCCTCTTTTCTCTAGATGGTTCAGTAAAGCAATTGTATCGCTTACACATGCTTCTTTTGTTTTCGATGCCACCAACAGGTCATCGATATACTGCACCATCACTGACTTTTCTGGCATTTTCAAATCTTCCAGGGACTTCTTTAAAATCTGATTAAAGATTGAGGGGCTTTCTGTATACCCCTGAGGAATTCGGCACCATGCCAAAATACGCTCTCCAAACCGGAACGCAAATAATGGCTGGCTATCTGGATGTAAAGGAATAGAGAAAAATGCGTGACACAAATCTATCACTGTGTACCACTCAGCTTCATGTGGAATTTGGTATAGAATTACTGCAGGGTTTGGCACTATTGGACAACAAGGCACAACTATTTTGTTGATCTTTCTCAAATCCTGTACTATTCTATATGTTCCGTTTGGCTTTTTCAGTCCCATAATAGGTGAATTACATGGACTGCTCATTATTTCTTTTAGGATTCCCTGTTCAATCATTTTATTTATTACAGGAGTTATTCCTTCAATTATTTCTGGAGTCAATTTATACTGTGGCGTACTTGGGTAAGTTGTTCCTTCTTTTACTGTTACTTTTACGGGATCTACTTCTTTCATCAATCCAATATCTTCTCCTGTAAAATCCCACACATTTTCTTTCACTGCATTTTTCAGTTCTTTTGGGAGTTTTTCTGCATCAAATGCAGGAAACAAACCATTCATTTCAGGTTCCTGATTCATCAATGTTACTTTATACAATACATCTTCATCTGGGGTCTGAAATCCAATTCAATCTGGCGTACAATAAATTGTGCAATTCATTTTGCACAAAAGGTCACGACCTAAGAGATTTACAGGACTACAATCGCACACTACGAATCTATGCATTTTGCTAAAAGAACCAATTTTTACTTCCACTAATTCAGTAAGTGGTGTTTTAATCTGCTGATTTGCTACTCCTACTACTTGGATGTATTCACCTGAGAGAGGAAGGTTTGGAATTTCCACTGATCTAACAGTAGAACGGGTAGCTCCAGTGTCGACAAGGAATGTTACATTTGCACCATTCACTTCTCCATCCACAAAGGGACCAGACTGATCTACCTCTAGAGTTGCGCCAAGTACGCACTCTTTTCCCTCTCCTAGGCACCGTCATGAACTTTCATCCGCCTCATCCTCACTCTGTCGCAACCAATACTGAGAAATGTTAGCTGCTCGCGGCAACTGTGTTACCTGCTCTCCTCCGTAGAATCCTGTTTCTGTACTGTATCTTTGCTGGTTAACAGTGTTGGGAAGTGGTGGTTGTGGCACCTGACCTTGTTGAACAACTACCTCATTCTGCACCTGTGGAGTTAATGATTGATTTTCCGGATTAGGTTTAGGTGGGAACTTACACTCGTTTCTCCAATGCCCTAATTTTCCGCAATTGTGATAGGGCCATTTCTTCTTTGCCTCCTCTAGACTCACTTGACCTTTCCCTTTACCTATGTTAGGTCGCGATTTATTCTGTCCTGTTTCACTCCCACTATTATTGTCCAATTGAGCTTCTTGCTTTTCTGCCACTTTCACCTGTGCCCACATTGCCTTCTCTTTCAATTTACGCTGTCTACTCTCAATATCATCACTACAATACTTAGCATACCTCAGTACCTCATCTACCATGCCATTTTGCCAATTAATCATATGTTGTTTAATCATTTCACTAATCTCTGGTTTCAGCCCAAACACAAATCTGAATACAAAATGACTCATATCTTTTTCACTCAATTCCTCATATCCACTATACTGCTTGAAAACCAACAACAACCTTTCATAATAGGCATGTACAGACTCCTTACTTTCCTGTGTAGTTCTATCAATTTTTACCCAATCTGTTTCTTTAGGAGGAATCTTATTTTTCAAAAAGGTAATCACCTTATCGTACTTCCTCATCACCTCAGGACCTGGAGCTCCTGTCTTAGGATCTCTTGGATATTCTGTAGTTGGCCAGTCAACTGTAATTTTACACTCAGACCACAAATCAGTTGGCACCACTATGTCAAACAATCCATCTAAATCTATCCACAACACTTTTGAAACCTTTACAAACCTCTCTACTTGTCGGTACCATTCAACTGGTTTCTCTCTCAGCTTCGGGAATTCATTTGTAAATGACAGTATATCCTGTCTAGTCCAGGGAATATGCACATAACTACCACCTGGAGTTTCTCTCATAGGGTATTCTCTTGCAACAGGTTCTTTTTCAGTTATCATAAAAGCTAAAGAAGCCTTGTCTGTAGTTTTCTCATTCTTTTTTGTCCATCTAACTTTCCATCTGTCCACATCACCCCATTTTCTCAATAAAACAATTAACTCTTTTATCTGTGTGAGCCTTCCTGCTGTGTTCAAGTTTTCAATATCTTTCTCACAAAAGTCTACTCTGTAGGGTTTCTGCAATGTTTTCACTTTCGCAAAATCTACTCCAATTTCACTTGCTATTTCTTCTAGTTTGTCATGTAAATTTTTAGCTCTCCATGTAATACTTTTGCACAAAAACATGATTTCATCATCCTGGTAATTTTTTAGCTTTTCTGTACCAATCGTCCCTAAAATTAATTCTTCCATGTCAATCTTTAACCTAATTACATCTAATGGTTTTTCTTCTGGTTCTTTTATTTTAAATGCCTTCATCCACTCATTTAACTCATCAGGAGTCGGACCTATGGGTGTATTATTTAGTTCTATCCAATTACCACTCTTTTCAGGAGTCTCTGTTGCAGATTCTGTTACCATATGCATTTTCCTACCATTACACTCATTCACAGTCAAATTTGTAGGTGGACTTGGTCTGTAAGTACTAGCCAAATTACTTGTACTTGCACTTGGTTCCATCCTTTCTTTTTCTCTCTGAAATTGTGAACTCATAGGAATCACTAAGGACCGTTCATCAATTTTCTGATTCTCAAAAACTGGTATTACTGGACCTATTGTTACAGGTACAGTCACAGCTTCCATGTTTTTCGTTAATTCCCTAATTTTCTCAGTCAGTTCTTTTGTTGTCCTTGCTAATTCACTTGCATTGTCACTTTCTACTCCTTCATTTTGTGAAGTTCTTATTTGATCTTGTGACCTATTTATTTCAATTCTTTTTCCCGGACTTTTATTTCGCACAGTCTCTATTAGCGGCGCATTTGGTGTCACCACTGTAGAACTCTGCTGATACGGAGGGGGATTTCTATTTAAAATATCTTCCAGCAATTCATCATCCGTTTCACTCTCATGCATATATTTTTCCCTCTCCATATGTTTCTTTTTCTCAGTACGTTTTCTCTTAGTCTCTTCCTCAACTGTAAAAGCCGGAAACAAACCTCCTGTCATGTTAGCACATCTCCATCGTTTTATTCTATCCTCATGATTTATTCCCCACATTCTTCCAGGCATAAACTCATGATCCCTTAAACCTCTGAATCTCTCTCGCTCATACATCTCATCCTCCCATTCCGTCAATGCTTCAAAATGTGTCGGTCTAGGTCTAGGTTCTAGATTTGTCATCTTTTCTCGCAAATTTCGCAAAACCGCTACACTAAATGAACCATTCTCAGGGAAAGCTAATGCACCATCATTCTTCGTATACTTTGCCCAATTTTCTAACCATATGCATGTATGATATCCATATTTCAGCATCATATGTGAAGCTGCTGATTTCGGCGGAGGAATTACTTGTCCCTCTCTAGTCACAACCTTTTTGTCTTTCTTAAAGAAATTCTTTATTTTTGTCGTCCATGACGTTCTCTCCCTTTCATACTCATAATACGGCATGTTTTCGATTGGTTTTTCTCTTCAAACACTGTTCTGTGTACGGAACTTCAACCAATCACAGCGCGACTCACACTAACACACCAATCAGAACGATTCCCTTCGTCCGCGGACCAACCAATCCTAGTGCGGCACTTCTCTACGTCACTCCTGTCTCTGTGTTCACGTGACTAGCGCACTATCCAATCCTAGCGCGGCACTGTCGATGTCACTCCTGCTCTTTTACCCCTCCTTTACAAAAATTATCGCCAATTTTTCTTTTCACTGTTTCTTCGTTAGTTACAACAATTAAAACAATTCCATAGTCTGATTCGCTAAACCAAAGTGACAGCTTTGTCCTTTTACACAAGAATCCTGTATTTCCAGTAGGCAGCGCTTACCTCTACCCTACCACAGAATTATTTACTCTCGCCGATAAAGTAGCACTTCCCTCTACCTTACCCTTCTTTCAAGCAAACAATTAACCCGTTTCTCTGGGGATAAGACACATGTGGAGACTAGGCTTCTGAGAATTAAGGCCAGAGTTTCACAAGAAAACGTGATTTGCTATCTCAGTTACACACCTTTCATACAGAAATCCCTAACATAACACAACCTGTGTTATTACCAAAATTTGAATTCAGACCATGTACCAAATTCCATGTGACTTCTCTTGCCACACGTGTTCCACTTCCTACATCCCAGAAGCGTGAAAACTCACATATAACATAACGCGACTCAACATATAGTGTTAGTCATCAAATAATCAATAATCAATAATCACCAAACTAATCTATAGAAACCATAACTCTGCTACCAAGAAATCTGATGCAGCGCGTACAATAAAAACTATTTTCCTCCTAGGTCACTTATCGGTCATCCAGGGGCGACTTATATTTTCTCACATCCACATGACGATGGGACCCATAACATCGCCTATCACACACACACACACACCTGGATTTCCTCTACACCTTGACGAAATTCTATACTCCTAGGAGAAATAGGAGAACTAAATGAAAAACATCATTTATGTACCGCTGGAAGGAGCCGGGATACCTTATTACCTTAACCTATCACTTTCTTGGTTATTTCTTAAGATATTCCTGCTCATTGTTTTGTCGATGGATCATCTAGTAAGAAATCAGTTTATAGTGATTAAGACCAGCTAAATCACAATAACCAATTACCAGTTTCACAATCATTTAGTAAAATAACCACTGAGTCGTTTGATTTAAGAATCTTAAATTTTATATAATTTTAAAGGCATGAGAAAGAATTTAGACTTTTTATTCAATTATTCATCCATTATTAATTCAAATATTTATTTAAGCAAAATCAATTTTATTGCAGAAAGGAAATTTTGTCATGAAGCAAAACCCTAATTACCTGCCTATCTTCCTAATTTAGCCTAATGATTTCTAACCTAAGTTTAAGAATTAAAAATAACCTGATTCTCATACTCAACTGGAAAAATAAGACAGCAACAGAAACTTCAGCTCGTCAGCATCAGCTACCTGCAACCCGTCTCATCTAACAGTCTTTCAGCATCTCCCGCTCAGTAAAATGGATCGATCTGGATCACCAAGCACTGGAAGCCACCAACTCCAACACCGACTCTGACTGCGACTACTCCTCCCACTAAGAGTAGGCCTTCTTATACCCTAATTCTAACTTTGCTAACTAAATTGTTGCAACATTAATAACGCGCTTTTCTTTCATTGGTTCACTCATTTCATCTATTCATTCTTAATCAAGTTCTCCCGGATCCAGCTTGTTCTTTTGGAATGTATATGTTCATTTCCTTTCTCACAGTTCAAGACATGTTTCCATCCGCTTCGATCAGTACATTTGTAACTTCTTTCGATACATTCGAGAACTCTGCAGGCATTGTCCTTTCTCTTAAAACGGTTTCCCACGACTCTTTGCTGATCACCACGGCACACTATCAGTTCAATTAGGTCACATCAGCCTTGACCATTCTTGCATCCTAGCCTCTCAGCATCATCACGTGGTTAGCCTTTCTCCAACTTTTTCTCCCTTGTCACGCGTTTTCCCAGCACATGCGCACTCTAATAACCGGCAGCCATTTTATATCGCCACTCGTTTATACTTAGAAGCACTATTTAAAAATAAACAAAACATAATTAAAATAGAGAAACATAGCCTTTTCGTTTCCCTCCCGTCATCTACGTACCCCAATTAGTTATTACCTAGCAGAAAGCAACATTTAAGCTGTTCCTTACTTACCATCACTATTGTTTTTGCAAGGTCACGTTTATATTCTATGAAGCACAAATCATGCATTTATTATTTATTTAGTACGCAATTATTTTATGTTATAATTAGACACACAGACATTTGTTAATAGATTATTCAGCCCATATACTTGCGTGTTACCCTTCCCTCACGTACATTGTTGATTAATACATTTAAACGAACATTTTTATTAATTATTTATAAAATTTTGATAGGGGTTAAAAATGTTTATTTTCTCTGCTCCATCAATACCAAACTTCCCAGTCTTCAGTGTAGCCATCATGGTGCTGTGGAGTTCGTAATGACAAACTCCCAGCACCATATACTCTTAATGGCAGCACTGCACTTACAGTGCCCAGGAATGGACTTGGGCACTGTAGGGGTACAGGGCTCATGCACCTGTACCCTCACCACTGGCATAGGGCACCCAGCTAGAGGGGTGACTGATGTATGCCAGGGCAGTGGTTTGTGGGCATGGCACACATGGATGTGTGCCATATCGACTCTTCACTTTGTTCTGCACCAAGACACGCAGTCTGCAAAGGCAGTGTGTGAGTGTCAGGGTACAGGGCCTCTAAGGGTGGCACAATAAGTGCTGCAGCCCTTAGAGGCCTTCTCTGGTCACAGTGCCCTGGGTACCTGTGGTACCATTTACCAGGGGCTGACATGTGGCCAGAGATGCCAATTGGGTTTAGGCTTCAATGCAGTTTTAGGGAAGGAACATAGGCCCTGGGCACCTGATTAGCAGGAACCCAGAGCACACTCAGTCAAAGAACATCAGCAATTCAGCAAAAAGTAGGGGCATGCCATGCAGAAAGAGGGCACTTTCTCACATGTGTTAGCAAAGTAATCTTTTCCTATGAATGAGGCTGGCAGCTGGTGACACACTCAGTGAGGCAACTGAGATGTGTTGACAAAATCTTTTTACAATTCCACATCAAAATGTAGCACTTGCTGCACTTTTACTGTGTTTACTGCTGCACTTTGAGCACTAGTGAAGTTACTTTCAAGGCAGATAAGTGCTCCATATAACTCATTTTGGCCTCCAATTAGTTGAATAAGTATTGATGAAAACATACAGTAATCGGAAGATACACAAATCCAAATATGGTGGCTCAGCCTTCCATCCTTCCAAAAATCTGTAAATTCAGTTTTAAATTGGTTAATAGTAACACCAGTTTTCAGAGCTTCTTAAAAAGCAGCAGCTCTAAAGGGTAAGTGCCTGAACCTTTGCACTGAGGTGTTATTTCACCACTGTGTTTGAGGTTTTTGTGTGTATTTAAGTGTTGTTATCCTGGAAAGTCCCCACCACCTATGAAACACATGGTTCATTTCTCAGGGAAGTACGTTTATGACAAATTCACTTTTTCTGTCTGGCAGCAACATGTTGGCCCACAGATTTTAGGGATGCCTTGGCCGGGGCTGCTAATTACAAAAAGAAAAAAATATATATGTATATGACCATACTGTGGGTCAAGTGTATTACAGATAGGTAGAGTAGATAGTTTATGTTACTAAACCTGCAGGTCTATCAACGTTTTTCAAATTTTTCGAGGCCTGTATAGGCGGTGCAAACAATACAGACACAGAGCTGCTAGATGCCACAGAGGTACTACTCAAGATTTTCCAGATACAGTCTGACACCTGGGGAATATTCTAAGTTGAGGAATCGGTGGTCATAAGTCTCTATCACACATCCCTGGTACTGCCATTGCGACCCCTGGTCTCAGATGTCATGACGGCAGCAGAAGAAACAGAAAGAAAATTGGAGTCTTACTGTCTATCATTTCACTAGCATCTAAGCACCAAATAGTAGGCTAAGGAGTGGCTAATTATTGAACAGCCATACAGTAGGGTTTTCTACCCAAACACGTTATTCAGAGACGCTTGCCTCTTTGAATCCATTCTGGAGTCAGAGACTGTACAGTGGCAGTGCAAAGTCACAATGTTATCTTCAGATAGTTGTTCTGAAAAAACTCAGCAAAAAGTTTGTTTTCATGCAGGACTGTAGAGTACCTTTAACTTAAGTCTTGACACCAGAGGCGTGTTTGCTTTCTGGCTGCAATTATGCAGACTACCCACTTTTTAGATATTTATCAGCATAGGAATGGGGCCACAGTTAAAGTGCTGGTTAGACTGCCTTATGTGTTTAGTTTATCTAGATTATATCAGAGGGCTCTCTTCATGTCCAGTTTGTGAAGTCATTTTTTAGATAGAGAACAAGGATTTGGAAGGAACATAGGAAGTTGTACAGTTTGATTAGAGGCCAGCTAAGATGGTGGGCGCATATGTGCATCGCCCCGCTGTACAAGCTTGTAATCAATCTGGTATCCGTGCCATCTGTGCACAGTTACATCCCCCCAATGAGGCCAATGATTAGGACACTGCCCTGACAGCTGTGAACAAGGCAGTGGCCCTCTTCCGAGAGGGCCTGCTGCCAAGCCCAAACATGCATCGGCACAAAGCGCAACTCTCCCTAAAGGACCAGGCAGAAGCTGTGACCGTTCACCCGCTTACCTCGAAGGGCCGCAGGACACCTTGCATTTCTTTACCGACTCGGCTACTGCTTGGAACTGGGTCGAGCAGCTCCCTGTGCCCACGAATCCAGCTCCATCCAGGCCACGATCTTCTCGAGGGTACAGTCACAGAAAATCCCAGCGCTGACTGGAGCAGCAGAGGGCTCGGATGCGACCTCTACTGCCCTTGAGATTGCTGCCTCTATATGAGCTTGAAAACCCCAGACTCTGATCCAGCAACCTGCTCCAGCTCGCAGAGTCCACCTCCTCCCAACTCTCTGCGATGACCTTGGGGCACCTTCT
The DNA here is from genome assembly GCA_963921515.1 of Calotriton arnoldi. Taxonomy (NCBI): domain Eukaryota; kingdom Metazoa; phylum Chordata; class Amphibia; order Caudata; family Salamandridae; genus Calotriton; species Calotriton arnoldi. The sequence goes on from CAWUFW010010157.1 coordinate 165,885, forward strand.
GACATTACACCCCACACTGCTGTCACTGCCCAGTGTCAATTTCCTGCCCCCTGGGGCCCTACTATTCTCTCCTCCCCCTTTGTTGCAGCGCATAGATAATAACAACTAATGCTTGCAGTGTCATTTGTCCTAATAGTCGTGCCAGCAGGTCGGGACTGGAAAGCCCGCTTTGCCCTTCCTAATTGTGGCACTAGCTTAGAACCAAGCTCTCCAATTGGGTGCTTAATTCTATACAAGCAGCATCATAGGCTGGGAAGACGAATCGGACGATATCCTAGAGGGTAACATAGCGAAGGCAATCAGAGGAGCAAAAAGTAACTTTGCCTTCTGGGGCTCCCTGCCGATATCCGTGGCTGGCCGCGTGGCCCTGCTCAAAATGATCACTCTCCCGAGGCTACTATACTACTTTGGAACCCTGCCGGTCTGGATCCCAACGAGGTACTTCGTCCAACTCCGTTCGATGATTACGGGGTTTATATGGGGCACTGGCAGACGTAGAGTGGCGCTTGCTGTCCTAATGAGATCCAGAGCAGAAGGGGGACTAGCGGTGCCTGACTTTGAGGCCTACTACCTAGCAGCGCAATTTCAATGGTTCACGCAATGGGTGGCGAGCACTATCCGGGGAGAGGAGCAGAGGGAAGACTTTGTGACCCAAAAGCAAATATCCCGCATTGTGTTGCAGCTTCCTGTTAGTATTGCAACCCTCACCACGGAACTACGCACGGCACGCAGGTGCTGGAACAGGTATCTGAAGAGGGCTAAAATTAAACGCCCTTATGCGCCGGAAATCCCGTTACTTATGTGCACGGCCTTGCACCACAGAGGTAATTGGCAGAGACTGATGACCTGGTCAGACCAGGGGTTGACTTGCGTAGGGGATCTATATGAGGAAGGGGCCATGATCCCGTTCGATAACCTGCAAACCCGTTATGATTTGCCTGGGGGGGACTTCCTGCTGTATACAGCCCTTACTGCTGCCATGCGGAAACACTGGGGAGGGGGCCTCACTGAACCAAAAACGTCACTGGGCTGCCAATACGCAGTTATGGCAGCAGGCACATTCAAGGTGGTAACGTGCTTATACAAACGCATAACACGAGAAATTTTACTCCCCCTATCAGATCTACGGCTTAAGTGGGAGGCTGACCTGGAGGAGGAAATCCCAGAGAAGACTTGGGGGGAATTGGTAGAGAGAGCGTGGAAGAGTACCCGGAATGCCAGATTCCAACTAGTTCATTTCTACATTTTACACAGGGCGTACCTCACCCCGGCAAAAATGAATAAGTATTTCCCAACACAAGTGGCGGCCTGTCCGCGCTGCAATAAAGAAGGCGCAGATTTTAAGCATATGTTCTGGGACTGCCCGTCCCTAGGCACCTATTGGGATGATGTAACAAAGTTACTGGCTGATATTACTGACAGAGACGTAGACCAGACTCACAAATACTGTATCTTACATTGGTTCCCTCACACATCCAAGAACAAAATCACGAGCAAATTCGTAGATATGGGGCTACTTCTGGCCAAGCGAGATATCTCCATGCACTGGAAGGCAAAGAAGGGCCCAAGGGCCACAAGGTGGAAAGCGAAGCTCCTCAAATGAGCTGAATGTGAAGGGGTGATTAGGCTGCAGATAGCTAAAAGGACAGGAAGCGAGAAGGCGCTAGAGGCGGCGAGAGCTTGGGAAGGGTTCGTTGCAGAGCTTAAATCTCCCACGGACACTGAGGACGAAGACGAGGTAGGCGCTTCCCCGGATAGATTAGCCTAAAGAGGCAGCCAGCTGTAGGTTTCTTAGAGACTAGAGAATTGCTACCAAGAATGGCACTTTACCGCCTGGAATGGGAGTTCTCCCTGGTGGTGCTACCCAGTTCATGCCAGTACACACACTGGGGATCCGACCTATTGTAGCTCAATGACCTGAGTGTACGTGACACGCCTGGGGGGAGGGTGGGGGGTAAGAGGGGGGGTAGTTGTGGGTAGAGAGTTCTACACATGGGATTGCATACCAGTACGGGAATAGAATTGCGAGTGACCACTGAGATGCCCGAATATACCGGCTGGGATTTTACTTTGCATGACACTTGCTGCCTTCATTGTATCCCGTGATGGCTAATGAATATGTTATTGAACAGCAGAGATGTGGAATAATTCCTCCATGTAACCTTGTGAAACTTAATAAAGTTTGTTGAAAAAAAAAATTATAGGCAGGGAAGGACGGCTACCTTAACATCTTTGTTCCTTGGCTGTGTGGGTGGGGGTGCCGTGGGATAGAGGGAATTGCTGGACCATTGTGAATTTGCATTGACACCTCACTTGCATATGATGCCCTTGGCTGCTGGCGGGAATAGGTCCAGTATACACTCTCCCCAAACAAGTCAAATATCAGTATACTGTTCCAAGGTGATTCATCCCAGAGAAACTATCCGTAGCTGAGTGCAGGCACCTTGAGAAGCATATGTTTCATGCCTTAGGTAGCGGTCTAGTGGCATTTCATCAGGACCAATAATATATGATGTGACCTAATCTTCTCAATAGAGTGAGGAGCTTTATAACTCAAAGCCCCACTCCGTGCGTAGATGATAAGGTGCAGGCTGACATCTTACCGTTGCTGCTGAGTGCTGTATTAATAAAGCGCTCAGTTTTAGATAACCTGCTTTAAAATAAAATAAAAAAGTGTATATATGAATGCACAAGGTTTAAAACTCCTGGAGAAAGTATCATTAAAATCAAACGTGTTGTTACAACGGCTTCGTAGCTGTGGGGTATGTTTCCTAGCTCTTAAATGGTTAGTCTCTTTCCTTCAAGGGCGTACTTTTGAGGTAGTACAGACCCCTTACGCCTCGGAAGGGTTTCCTCTGCCCCAGGGGGTGCCGCACTGCTCTATGCTAAGCCCTACGTTATTCAACATCTATATAACCCCCCTGGCAGATGTTATCGGCAAACACAATGTCTCTCTGTATCGTACGCCGATGACACTCAACGCTAGGCTCCTACCCTAATCCCAAGCCCAAAGTAAAAAACCTCGGAATATGGTTTGATGCACATCTCTCCTTTGACGACCAGATCTCCGGTTTGGATGGAAAATGTTTTGCCATTCTCAAAATGATCGCAAAAAATTCCGATCTGCTTCCCTTGTCCACAACGAAGGCAGTTATACAGGCTCTCATAGTCTCGAGATTGGACTATTGCAACAATTTGTATATTGGGGTGTCCAAAATAGTATCCAGAAGTTGCAAAGAGTGCAATATGCAGCTACCCGCCTTCTTCTAAACTTCCAAGACGAGCACATGTGTCGCCGGCTTTGACCGAGCTTCATTGGCTCCCTCTGGAGAAACAAATCAGTTTGAAGGCCATGTGCTTATGTCACAAAATTCTTAACAACAGAAGGCCTCGCTACTTGCGCGACCTGGTAAAACCATACCTACCTGGCTGCTGCCTTAGATCTTCGGCTACCGCACTAGCGGTTATTCTGAGGGCGAGGAAAGCCTGGATGGGTGGCCGCTCCTTTGATGTTTGCGCCACCAGGTTATGAAACACTCTCCTCCTGCATTTAAGATTAGAACCAGCTGAGGCTCCCTTTAGGAAAAATCTTAAAACCTGGCTGTTTAGACTAAGTCATCTTTCCTAGCATTCACTAGATCCTATCTTGTCGCTCGCCCTTTCTTCCTAATTGGGATCTCTTTACAATCCTGACCACCTTCTGATTCTTCCTGTTTCTGTCATGATAGCAATGCTAGCGCCGGGATGCTCCAGTTGGAGTAAGCTGTGCACTTTAGAAAATGTTTTAACATAACGTGAGTTCACACACCCCCCACAACATACCACTATTAAAAAACTGTGTTCTGCCTCAACACAATCCATACTAGCAAAGTGGTCTATGCAAACACGTGCATAGATAAAATCAACGGGTCGTGGATCAGGTAGTAAAGGATAGGGGGATATAACATGCAAGAAATAGGTTCTCACCCTCCTGAATTTTAAGGCAGATCGGCCTGTCAGGATGTGAGGATGCCAACACAGAGCGCGACCTGCACCAAGGAAGCAAATTGGGCAAAATTCACCATTTTGGCAAACATGCAGCAAATGTTTACCGCCGGTAGCCGCTGAGTAAGGGCAGAACCCTGACGCGGGGGACAGGTTCGCTGCAAAAAAGCCTAAAAACGGCCTCACTTACTTGTCTCTGATAGCCAGTGCCTACTAGCACCTAACTTGACCTCGCCTCTGCAGTTAGCGGACATTGTCAATGGCGAGTTTAGGAACATCCAGGAAGGTGTTCCGCATCCAATGTGAGACAGTAGCTCCTCGTCTTCCGTGTACGTCGAAGCGGGCCGTCTCAGCTAGCGGTGGGTGTGCCTACAACGGCATGAGTAGAGAGGGCTGAAAGACTGACTCTCAAGCCCCACAGTGAAAGGAGAGACCTAGTGGGTGTGTCCCTTAAGTCAAGGGCCGGGCGCACTAGAAAGCTGCAGTTCGCAGCCAAGGTGCAGGGTATGTTCCTTAAGGGAAGCCAATGGAATTTCCAAAATAAAGGGCCATGCAAGGTGGCAAGAGATTGCAACATAGTGGCATGGAATGTGTGCGCTTGTGACATATTTTGCGGTTATAGTCGCAACCTTTTTTTTCTGAAATTTGGGTTTAAATGGAGGAGATTTTTCCTCCTTTATATTCACGTAAGACAAGCATTGTGAGTCTCTTTTCGGCTTCACACTTCTTGTCTACGCTCCTATTTCCCTCCTCTCTGGTACTGCTTTTCAGATGAGTCCTGCAAGAAATGACGAGAATGTGTATCAAAAAGCTGATCCCTGTCTGGAGCCTTGTTTTAGAATGATCACGAAAATTGTAGCTCCTCTCAGAGGACTCCGGGGTGGAGAACCTCCGCGAGGTTTATCTTTCTGTGTTTGTTTAGATTTATCCCATGGTTTCTTTAACAAACTCACAGTTCTTCTTGGCTTCATTGTCAGTACTAGGTTTGCCAAGAGGTTGTGTTGTAGGTCTGGTTCCCAAAGTATTACGTCCTAATGATGTATACACATCAGTAATAATTATAGGTAGCTCATGTTCACGGTCGGCTTGTGTGACCGCTACAAGCCTCTAGCATATAGCCAGAGATGCAGCTTCGCCTTTAATATTAGACAGAATCATTGCGGACACCACATAGTTTCACTCCCCAATCCAGGGGGATTGGGGAGCTGCCCCATGTTCATTCAGTATTTGTTTTAACGCGCCCGACAAGACTGACAAGGATGGAGTGCCATGACTGATGGTATATACAGCGGCAAAGATTGTGCCCCAAGTGTTAGTCACCTGTTGCAGGAACTTTTCCATGGGATAAGGACATAGTCGATATCCTGTGCTTGACTAGTGGTCCCGTACGGGGAAACACAGCTTCAATTTGGTCGATTGTTTTGGGCAATTCAAAATGGAATTTCCTCACACTTAGTGGGAATTTTGCCCATAACTAAATGAACAATTATAGGATTTATTGTTGGCACTGCAGGCAACTGGGCTTGCTCTGGCAGGCCAAGCCTTGCTGGCACAGCCAACAAGGTGCGTGAAACATATTGATTCAAGCATCTATATAGTCTAACTAGACCAGTAGATAATTGTTGTAGCTGCAGAGCATTAGGATTTGCAATGTCAGGGAATGGTTTGTAACCAGTTTATGCTGGCCAGTTCGCCCATCATTACTAAGGGGACCCATGCTTACTGGTGCAAGAAAATGTGAAAGGGCGCTGCGGAACCAATTATGATGTTCCCAATATGATAGTGGTATTTCTAGGAGCACATATGCTCCGTATTGTGCTGGTGGTGCAACAATTGTATATTCATGAAATGTGTTGGTATTAGCATCCACAACTGTAAAATTGACCCAAGAATAAACTTCAAAGCGATAGCCATTGTGGTCTTCAACCATGGAAATAAAATCACCACCTGCATTAGTGAGTCCATGGTATGTCACGTGCATGGACAGCAGGTCTGCAATTAGCTACAATGACAGTAGATGCTGGTGCAGCCATAAGTAAAACAGAAATGGAAACAAAGAGCAAACACAAAAATGGGTTCTCCTTTTAAAGTTTCAAGCTTGAAAAAAAACAGAATTTGGTGCTTCCTAAATACTGTGGAGGATTAATCCCCAACACTATGGACGTCTCTGGTGGTAGGTGTAAGGGCTAATGTGGACACGCACAAGCACTACTCAGGAGATCTGTGCAATAAGTTCCAGACCAAACGTTGGTGGCGCCATGTTGCAGGGATTCTGTTTGAAAACAGAACTATGCCTGGGACCACAGAACGTCAGGACTGAGTCACCATACCAAATCAGTACCATTGGGCCCAAATCTGACTAGCTCATAGTGCCTTAACTGCCCTCCTAACCTTCCCAGAGTAACAGCTAAATGAACACCTCAAAACGTAACTCTCTAGTCCCCAATAGAACCATGGAAACAGATAGTCAAAAAGACACAAGGGAAGTTCACAATATTTATTGAAACTATTGTGCTCTATTACGAAGCAACTGTGCTGCTGCAGTTAGGAAACATATAAAACTGAGCAGAGTAATCAGTATTACGATTAAACTTTATACAATGAAAAGCAGCAGTTCTGAAATGAGCATTTACTGTGGAGTCATGTCATCGTGTTGGGTATGGAAAGCCTCGAGGAGGACATCCCAGCTCATTGATAGCAGGTACTTCTGGAGCCCATGAGTTTCTTCATGATGGAGTAGGGCGCTCTCGGCTTCTGCCCACAAGACAAGTCCCCGTCACCAAGCTTCAATGACGGGAGGTGTTGTGGCCTTCCAAAGGCGTGTCACAGAGCGAAGTGCAAGCACGAACACGAGATCAAGGAAACACGAGATCAAGGAGGAAAGAGGCATGACTTTTCTCATTTTACGTGCAAGCTTGAGACTGCGTGAAACACCTTGAGAGCTTTTATGTCCCGACAGCCTGTGGTAGTAGCGCGCAAATATAACAGAATGTCATCTGCGTTAAGGGAGATTGCATTCGCCCCAAAGAGAGATGCATTAGTCTACTTCACCTCAGTGCAACTGTGTCGCAGTAGGCTCCATCGCCAAGGCGAAGAGAATGTGCGGTGAGCGGACACCCTTGATGTGTGCCCCTTTGGACTGGGATTGCATCTGTTATATAACGACAAACCCATGCCTGCACCCCGGGGAGGGCATAGAGTAGTTGGACTAGTCGAACCAGACAATCGCAATCGCTGAAGCCAAAACGGCGAAGAAGAGTAAAGAGGTATGTCCAGTCCAACGAGTTAAAGGCGTTTTCCAGGTCCAATACAAAGCATTCCCAGTGGGCGAACTCCATGACCCAGAACAAATGGATATTTAAACATGTGCTATGCCCCAGCACAAAACCGTTTTGATTTGGGTGGATCAAGTGAGGCAAAAGTGGGGCAATCCTGCCTGCCAGGAGCCGGCTCAATATTTTATAATCTGTGTTTAATATTGCCAGTGGCTGGTAGGAGGCTAAATCTGTGGTATCCTTGCCCGGTTTTTGGATGGAAACCAGCGCGGCCACTCGAATAGAGGCAGGAAGGATCCCCTCATTGAGCGCAGTGTTGTAAAGTGTTTCTAGATGCAGTGCCAGTATATCAGCAAACATACTGTATAATTCTAAAGGAAGCCCATCAAGGCCCAGATTTTTCCGGGAGGTCAGCGAACGTATAGCTTCCTTAATCTCTTCAACAGTAATTGTTGTGTTCAGTGTCTGTCGCTGCTCAGGAGTAATGCTTGGTAGGAGGATATTGTCTAGATAGCGAGTTGCTTTGTTTGTTGTTGTGGGACTAATTGAGGCATAAAGGCCACAGTAGTGATCTGTAAAAGCAGTGTGAACTTCTTGTTCCGTGAGGAGAAGTAAGTCTGGTTCCACTCTAATGGAAGTGATGAGCTGTCTGGTTTGGTCCTGTCTTACCAGCCAGGCCAGTAGGCCAGTAGGGTGCCGGGTTTGTTTGCGTCCGAGTGCTTACCCTCCTTGTATGCCTTAGGATTAACACAGCGAAGCTGCTCTAGAATCTCTGCGTCAAGGTGCGTGATTGTAGTAGGGAAGGATGCCAGGTGCTCCTCTCTACTTGCTCTTTTTTTAGGAATTCAAGAGACTCCTTGACACTCTTAAGCTGCCCCTCAAGCTTGCGCCACGCACCTATCGTGGTACCTATGCATTGCCCGCTGATAAAGACTTTAAATGCCTCTCACTCTGTTGTTCTAGAGAAGACTGTACCCTAGTTCAGTTCAAAGTACTCTGCAATTGCCGTGTGAAGTGAGGATCAGAACCCTGCATCTTCAAGCATCTAAGGCTGCATGCACAAAGTTGGGAAAGGTGCTGAAGGTCGGCCCCAGCTAGCGGTCACTCACAACGGATTATGAACAGAGATGGTGCAACCAAAATAGTCTGCTTGTGTATTTAGAGCACTTAGATGGGTGGAGCATAATATTCTATCTAGTTGTTTATGCAGGTCGTGTTGAGGGGTATAGAATGAATAGATCCTATGAGTTGGATTGCGATATTGCCAAGTGTCTGGAGGGTCCAATGTGTGAGACAGTGTACTGGGCTTTAGTATTAGATGTTGTTGGGGACAGTGGGAGGGAGAGGAAGGATTTAAAGTGTGGTACCTAATACACAGTTAAAGTCCCCAAACACTATCCAAGGTGAGTCAGCCAATCTTTCCATCTGTGAGGATCTGCGTGAGGGTCATAAATGCAGCTGAGAACGATGGGGGAACCATCAGGCCGCCTATCCAAAAGGACGTATCCACCACCTTTGTCGATGCTCGAGGCTAGGAGTTGGAATAGGGTGCCTGCCCTATTCCAAATTAGTGATCCCCTTGCATAAGCTGAATAACCAGTGGAATAAACCTGGCCACGCCATGTCCTTTTGAGCCAAGTTGCCTCCTAGGCCTTAAAATGGGTTTCTTGCAACAAAGCTATGTGGGTGTTTCTTTGCTGTAAGTAAGAGTAAGCGGAGTAGCGCTTGTGCGCATGCTGCTTACACTGAGAAACCTCCTCCTGAACAGGAGTTGGGCAGTGACTCTCCTCGATAGGGGGGCAGAAGTCACCATAGTATGTCGGAAACTCCAGGAGTTTCTGCCAGCGAGAGCAACTGATATCTTTGTTACAGGTAAAACCCCAGATAGGCACGTAGCCCCTCCAGATAGGTTATATGACTTAGATATACAAATTGAGGGTGACACACAGCGCACCATTAAAGTAATCTTCTGGGAGAATTTAACTTTGTCTTAGACATCCTTTTAGCGGAGGTCGATTTGGCCCCGCTCTTTGTCCAAACATCCTCACAAGGTGAGGATGTAATTCTTCCTTTATTTTCTGCTCTTGTCTCTGAGCTTATGCAGCAAAATGGGCTTTTGCACAAGCGCGGGCTTTATATCGCAATCATGTCGGATGGGATAAGGATTCTCCTTATGTGATACCCATACGGTCCAGCCCGCAAGTGCAACCACGATACCCCATTAAACGGGATGCTAAAGCACCTGTTAGAGAAATACTCTACCAATTGGAGTACCAGGGAGTAATTGAACCCTGTGTCTCTCTTTCCTGTTTTAAAGCCAGATCATTCATATTGCATAGTCTTTGACTACAGACATTTGAATAGTCATACACGCACTTTTGCAATACAAAATACACACAGTAGGGCACTGATTAATAATATAGTCCGTAAAAAATACAAACCAACCTTGGATATTTCCAATGGTTTTTTCAGCCAAAATCTAGCACCTGAAAGCAGAGACTGGACAGCCTTCTCGGCCCTTGGCTTTCAGCGTCGCTTTACACGACTTGCAATGGCATATAAGAACATTCCAGGACTGTTTGCTGCACGCATAGTGTAAATTCTGCATGATACTGACCCTGACGCATTGTATTATGTAGATGACATCTACCTGACGGACGATGAGTTAACCCACATTAGGCCAGAGTGGACCGCATAATTTTAGGATTCACTGCATGTGGCTATAAGTTCAACTTTAAGAAATCTCATTCTAAGTGTTCTTTTCTTAGCATATGAACTACACATGAGGGTAAGAGTCCTGCACGCACTTTTTTAGAAAGGTGTGCACAATTGCAACATCCAAATACTTCAAAGAAACTACAATCCTTATTAGGATTCCTTAGTTTTGGCAGAACTTACATTCCTGATTATGTACAACGCAAGAAATCTCTCTATGAATAAGTACACCGTGATTTTTCCACTTCATGTTGGACATCTGAACACACAGACACACTCAGATCTTTACAATCTGACTTGCTTGCTATACGTCACTTACATATACGTGTAAATACCATGAACCTAATCATCCGTGTTTTACCAGGTGCACTTGGATTTACCTATATCACTTTTAACGAAGGGGAGACAGTGCCGATAGCATATAAATTGCATCAGTGCGGAAATGCGTTTTGCTTCCACTGAAAAAATACTGACTGCGGTGCAGATGGCTATTCTTAAAAAGCCTAGTTTAAATATATATATCCTCAAAATCCAAAAAAGGCACACATTATTGCTTTATAGGTGACTCTTATTTTATTCGGTCACTTTTCATAACATATTATCATGTTCAATGTTCAAGATAAAGAGGGGTTGCTCCAAGGAGAAAGTGAAGAAAGGAGGTGCTCGTGAAGTAAGATAGAGTATACAAGAGGGGAATCCAATCAAGCAAAACAATGGTTCATCATTTTATATACATTCACATTAGCAAAACTGGTCGTAATTCATGATGGCACCAGTTCTACATTGGGGCCTGTCCATTAGCTAATTCATGGTTATTCTTTTTGTTCTTTTTCAAATGTTGACAAACAACGTTCGTCTGTAAGCGGGTAGGACTGGGAAAATGTCAAGTACAGGCCCCGAGCGGGGGAGAGTGTCGACGTTTCGACCCTAGTGCAATGAGGGCAGTTTGTATCCTCTGCAAGCGGGTCTTCCTCAGGACAGAAAGGAGGGATGGGGGGAGCAACTGATCATGGGTGATGCACAGTTAAGGTGCCGCCCCTAGGCATGGATATAAAGGTCCGCAATAGAATTGCGGCTTGATAGAGGCTATCAGCAGTTTATCTTCAGTCAATGGGTGAGAAAAATCGCCCACAGCATCTTAGTGAATCATCTTCGCACAGCCCGGGGGAATCCAGCTGGTCTGCTCGATTCCCCCGGGCTGTGCGAAGATGATTCACTAAGACGCTGTGGGCGATTTTTCTCACCCATTGACTGAAGATAAACTGCTGATAGCCTCTATCAAGCCGCAATTGTCCTGAGGAAGACCCGCTTGCAGAGGATACAAACTGCCCTCATTGCACTAGGGTCGAAACGAGCTAATGGACAGGCCCCAATGTAGAACTGGTGCCATCATGAATTACGACCAGTTTTGCTAATGTGAATGTATATAAAATGATGAACCATTGTTTTGCTTGATTGGATTCCCCTCTTGTATACTCTATCTTACTTCACGAGCACCTCCTTTCTTCACTTTCTCCCTTGGAGCAACCCCTCTTTATCTTGAACATTGAACATGATAATATGTTATGAAAAGTGACCGAATAAAATAAGAGTCACCTATAAAGCAATAATGTGTGCCTTTTTTGGATTTTGAGGATATATATATTTAAACTAGACATGTACTGCATGCTGTTTATGAATGTTCCAGGCAACTAAGCTTTAATATAAGTCTAGGACCATTGTTTTCCTATACCAATTATTACCCAGGTCCATTGACTTCTATGGGTTACCCCATTATATCTTAATGGTTATTCTTAAAAAGCAGCCACTTGCACAAGGGAAACGCCTTATTGTCATTACTCCCATGCCAGCCTCAGGCTGTCACAAAGCCTAGCGTTCTTAATGCTAAAGCCCTCCATCCTAGATGGATATAGTGGGCAACATCCTTAATAGATGTTGATGTAGACTTTGTCTTTGACCCGTCTTTAAAACCACAAACATTTCTACAATATGAACATGTTTATCCCATGCCCAGCTCTGTTTTACCTCTCGAACAGCATAAACATGTTGTTTACACTGATGGTTCAGCCCAGCCTGCTATAGGCTCTATACAGCAATATTCGGCGTGGTGCGCCACCGCTGTTGGTGTAATGTTGGACGGAAAATTCTAACCACAAAGAACTCGTACCCAGTCCTTAGGTGACTGCACTGTGCAGTTGGCTGAACGAAAAGCTTTGCTTCTTGCACTTGAACATAAAGATCCTGAATTCCCCACACTTATTCTGTGAGATTCGTATTACTGTGTACAGTACTTTAATGATAATTTACATTACTGGCGTCAGAATGGATTAAAAGATTCGAAAGGCAGTACAATTAAGCATAAAACGTTGGGTTAAAGAAGTAGACCTCAAAGATAGGTTGCCACAGGCTCATGTTATACATACATGGAGTCATCACCGTGTGGGAGCACACATTGTAGGGAATTCTCTGGCTGATGAAGCGGCCAAATCTACAGTTGCGACTGCTACTGTTGCTTTGGTGCAATTACTCGTTCCAAAACAAGAATAGATTCTGATGTATTGGCTGCCGTTAATGCTAATAAAGACAGCACTCCCTTACCTAAGGGCTTTCCACATAAATATACATACCACTTTAGTGAACAAAACATTCCCTTTGTAACAATTCCAGGGGTTGATGATTGTTTGATTCCCAACCAATACCCCAGACTAGCTTTAGTGACAGCTGTGCATGAAGGTGTTGCCTCTGCCCATGCCAGTGTGGCGGCCACAATTTTGCTGCTACAGCAACGTTATTGGTGGCATGGCTTATATCAACAGGCCAAAAAATATGTCCTTTGTTGTGACATTTGTCAACAAATTAAAGCATCCACCGTGGCTCGTCCACCGCAGACACACCTGTTAATTTCTAACAAACCTTTTGGCTGCATTTACTAGGACTACTGTGGTCCTCTTATTTCAGATATACCGTTTAAATTCATCCTAGTTGCAGTTGATTCTTGCTCAAGGTTCCCCTGGGTTTGGTCACAGCGTTCAGCTGACACACGCACTGTTATTAAAGACATGCAAGTCTTTATTGGGACACACTCAGACCAGGGACCCGCTTTGGCTTCTAAAGCATACTGGGATACTATGGATTCCCTGGGTGTACAGGTGCATTATTCTTCTCCATATCGGCCCAAAGGCAATTCTGTTGTGGAGAGGATGAACCATGACTTAAAACACTCCTTAACAACTAAAGTATTAGGCACAGGACATAGTTGGATCCATCACCTATATGGGGTACAACGAGCATTTAATAATCTCCCTAAAAGATCTATGGGTGATTGGACCCCATACGATGTCCTCTTTGGCATCAAAATGTATGTTTCAGACCTTGTTGGTCCGGACATTGTGGCGGCAGCCACGACCTTTGACGTAAATGATCATTGTGCTGTCTTATAGGATCTACAAAACTTCTGTGACACCCAATCCAAGGTGCTGCTGAAGATGTCTGCCTCTGCAAGAATCAAGGAGAAACCAGAACCTTCCAACTGGATTCCACAAGTTGGGGATCTCATGTGAGAGAAGGTGGCGGTGAAGAAGGAGTTTGGCCCATCATACCGAGCACCGGTGCCAGTCCTTGGCATTCAAGGTGCAAGAACTGTAGTCTTACCACCGCTTCCTGGCTCTAAAGACAATCGTTTTGTCTCCAACACAAATGATTTTTTTCTGAATGACACTGTTCAGTTGACCAGTTTACCGGTGGGCCTGGGTGTGGTGTGAGCGAGGATCCGGCCCCCGGACTCTCTTCGATCCCTGTGAAGTACAGTTCCTCAGTTCTCTATCCTGGCTGCCCCCTTGCCTTGCTACCCTCAGCCACCTCCCTCCCCGAGAGGAGTACAGAGGGGAGAGAGGAGAGAAAAGAACGTCATTGAAAACGGTGAGGTAACGACCTGCTGTTGCTGCTGTGCACAAAGGTCCTTGTTTTTTCTTTGCATTGGCAATCACCTAACCACCTACCTGTTAAGGAAAAGGAGAACTTATACAGTTATACATTTTTTACTATCATCTAGGGTAGAAGAATTGCCTGAAGGGGGCTTTTACCTGACTGCTTGTAGGCTGGTTGTGAGCAGGACCTCGAGAGTTCATGACTTTTGAGATTGAGACTTTGAGTCCACTTGGAGGGTCAACCAGGCAGCAGTGTTTTTTTCCTAAGCTTCCTAAGCTCGAACTCAGCAGTGTGTCTCCTTGCTCTCATTAGGCCTAGGCATCCCTGTTGGTGGTGTGGAAGCGGCTGGCATTAGGCCGGTGTGGCTTGCACCCCGGGGACCAGAGAACTTTAGAAGTTCCAGAGAAATGTGGAAAGACTAAGGGGCCGATTCCGATTCCGGCCGGAAATCTCCCCGATCGAGCCGGACCCGGAGAGAATTCCGACCGAATCGGACCCTAGCAGTCCGACCGAACGAGTACGATGCGCACGCATGCTATCGGACTCGAGTCGGTCGGACTCCCATTGAAGTCAATGGGAGCCTGTCGTACAACGCGTACGCGGGCTCCCATTGACTCAATGGGTGCGAGGCGGACAAGGGCGCCCCCTACAGCGTGTACGCGTCCATGCGCATCGCGGCATACATGCACAAGTAGGGGGGACCCATGGGTCCCCCCTTTGTGCGACTCGCGCGCCTACGCATACAGGGGGGTCCGACGCGGACCCCCAAAGTCCGGCTCCGACAGCTTTTATGAGCCGGACGGCGCGAGTCGATCGGACTGCTCGCGGCGCGCATCGTACTTACCCGGCCGGGAAACGTCTCCATAGCGCGGTGCGAGTCGTGTCCATGCGAGTCGGTCGGAGCGTGTTGAAGCCGCGTTCGAGTCGGTCGGCGATTTCGCGGGTGCTTGCATCGTACTCGCTCGGCCGGACCCGCGTACGATTCGGTCGGGAAACAGGGCTCCGAATCGGATCCGGTGAATCCGAATCCGATTCGGAGCACTACCGGCCGAGATCGGAATCGGCCCCTAAATGTATAAAAAAATATATCTTTTCTAATTTTTCTAATTTTAACAAATGTTTTACTTGGTCTTTTTGATCCTGTATCTGGTGTTTTTATCCTCACCATAATTTGTTCCATGTTAAATGAAATGGATAGTTAGGTGTCTACTGCATGAGGCTTGTATCTGAGAGCCCCCGCCACTACTCTTTATTGATACTATTTCACTGACTCTGTGCCAAGCTTTTTGACTCCTAGCCAACAGATTGTGTCTTCTTGGAAGCTTGGTTTATCAGTAAGAGAGGTTGGAGAGGGGTATAATTGTCACTGCTGATCTTGAGTTTCTGACCTTCTGCATCTTGGACGGAAATTGGCAGATTATTATACAATGAGGTCAGGACGCATACGTGGGTCTTTACAGTCACAAAAACAGTGGAAGCTCATCAAGAAAGCCCAAAAGGCTATATTACCCTGCAATGAGATGGATCTGGATGAAACGCAAGTCCATATTGAGGTGTCATCAAGTTCAGAACATGAGAAAATGGTCCCTGATCAAGCAACTAAGACTGTTAACAACAATCGGTCTCACCTCTCCCAGTCCTGCATCATGGACTTTTTTTAAACGGTCAGATAAAGTTCAAAGTTTGGGTGTGCTGCCTTTGCCTATATCAGCTCCAGCAGCTTTATGCTCACCAATAGCAGCTTTGGCAGTGTTCGATGGTGTGTTACCCCAGGGAGCTGCGAGGGGGGATTGTTCACCACAGTT
This sequence comes from Calotriton arnoldi, assembly GCA_963921515.1. Lineage (NCBI taxonomy): Eukaryota > Metazoa > Chordata > Amphibia > Caudata > Salamandridae > Calotriton > Calotriton arnoldi. The sequence continues at coordinate 181,591 of CAWUFW010010157.1, forward strand.
TGCTAATAATGATGCCTTTTGTTTAAAAACTTCCGCTACAAAAGATATTCTATCAAAAAGAGGGCGGCACCATGTAACAGTAGTTAAGGCCAAAATACATTTGGACTCTGATTCTGGAGCCTCGTTTGCCTCTTCGTCAAACACGATGTTAGATCAAATAATGTTGCCTGTTCAACAAATCTGCCCTCAAAAGGCGGAAGGGAAAGCCCAGGTTGATGTTAATAGCTCTCTTCGCAACTGTGATGGCTCTGTTGTATGTTTGAATTATATTCAATTTAATAATGGTTCTTCTAAGTCACTCACACTTAAGAACTTAAAGGTCTGTGAAAGTTTAGGAGAGTCCATAAATCAGTCACTAAATAAAACAATTAGCATAAATCTGTTCAGCCCTTAATTCAGGATTGTGATCAATACTCTGACTCACAACCAACTTTAGCCCCTCAAAAAATGAATCTTAGAGGGTCTGATTATGAGCATAAGAAGACTGTTCAAATGGATAATTCACTGAACTCTGCAGATCTTTTGTTATTGGATAAATATGATGTACTCACTTTAGTACCCACGCTGGTGGAAGAAAGTCCACCCAAACACCATAATTCTACGGATAACGGAGTATGGCGAAGTTTGTTGTGTACAATGGATGCAAGAACAACAGTGTTGAATTTTAATTCCAATAAACTTAATATTCAGGTGGAATTAATAAATACCTTAGATACATATGTGGCTGGGATAGACACAAAGCTGCATCATTTAACTAATTTAGTGGTAAGAGCCCAGTCTGATGTTAATAATCAATTAATTAAATGTACATGCTCACATATCCTAGTTAATGTATCAGAACTCCCAATTATAGTAGGGTCTCTTATTGATGAAGTTAAAAAGTTGGCCATACAACCAAAGGTAGACCTATCTTTACCGCCCCATCTTGGGTTACGGGTGGGGTCTACCAGAGAGAGTACAAAGTTTTAAAAAGCTCAGTGTGATGTTGTCGTAAATATCTCTACTGGCCAAGTTGGAGATAAAAGGAAGTTGGAAGGAGAATTGGGGCCAGATATTGAAACAGATGAAGGTCCTTCTGTAAGAGAAAATGTTAATATAGAGAGAAACCAAGCTTTAAATTCCACTGCCTTATGTGATGGTATAAGTGGTGACCCCCTTTAACGAAAAGGGCTATAAAAAGGTTGCGGAAAGCCCAGAATAAAGCTAAGAAAACAATAGATAAATGGGTTAAACCTGTGCATCAACCTAGGGATTGTTATCCTATCTTTAAACCAACTGGTCAGAATATACAAAGGCGGGACCAATCACTAAAGGGTGTAGATAATCCCCTTGATTTTATCCAGACAAACCAATTAAATCCCCTGTTGAATTCACAGGTCCAGAGTCTTCCAACAGGTGGCAATAAAGAGTCGGCAAGTAATATTGATGTTTGTCATCCTCAAATGCTGGCTGACCCAGGTACGAACAATGGGATGGCGTCTGTCTAATATGACAGAGATATTCAGCGTATGCCAAAGTGTAAGATGGATAACAGTAATAGTTGAGAAGAAATTGCTTTTCATTCACAAATGTTGGTTGAACCAATTATAAATAGTGAAGCTATGTCAGCATCACAGGGTCATGTAACCCAGAGCATGCCTGGGCCTTTATTTATTAATGGAAATAGGTCTGGAGTTACATAGAGAATAGTATCTTCTAAAGGATGTTGGAATAGCCATCTAGCTAGCAACATTGCACAAGGCTTAGCTATATCTACAAGGGCCATGTCGGAAAATCAATCTTTTAATGCCCTGAAACTAGAATTCTATCCTTTATATGAATCTTGGGGCATACACGATAGTCTGAATCGGAGTTCAATTCTAAAACTTATCTCAACAATCTCAAAATTAACATTTATTAAATCTACGGATCTTTTATCTGTCCAATTTTTTTAAAAAGCACCCAAATTTGGTTTGTGAGTCCACCATTACAACTTGGACTACTAATGAAATAGTAAATAAAATCTTTGATTCAAGGTCCTTTTTATGGAATGGGGTATTGAGATTAAGTAATGTATCCCCTCAAAATATCCCTCTATTCTAGAAGTAGCAGTTCCAAAAACCGAAAAAAAGTTGATTGTAAAATGTCAATCCCTTTACTTAGAGGTGCAACTGGTCCACTGAATAAATCAGTTAAAAACACACGCCTGTTAGTTACGAATACATCAAAAGGAGTTCATACCTGTGAATTGCTAACCAAAAATAAAATGCCGTTTAATGATTGGACATGGCTCCCAGTGAGCCTTGCAAATGCGTCACCTGGCGATAAGGATTGAACCCTGCCCGCAGTTAGTGAAAATGATAACTGAAAATATGTTCTTGGAATGTCCATGGGTTAGCTCATTTGTTGGCTGACCCTGATACACTTTCCTTCTTAAATGCTTTTGAAATTCTGATGTTTCAAGAAACATGGTGGGAGAAAGACACTCCATTGCTTGGCTTTAATGAACTTAGCCTTCCGGCCACATGTATTAATAAGCACAGCTGAGCAAAGGGTGGTCTCCCATTTTATATTGCAGCTGAGTAAAAGTAAAAGGAATTGACTTGCAGTTGACATGGATACAAGGTGTGTTATTACAGTACAACCGTTATATGATGATAATATTGAATGTTTATTTGAGTACAAGGAAAAATAAGATCACCCAGCTGTTTACTTTGTGGGATATCATAAGAAAATTAGCATTTCAGTATCCAACAGCCGGCTTGATCATTCTGGCGACTTCAATATTCATCTGGTCGCATTCAATTCTTTAGATCTGCCAAGCGAAGGTATTACCAAGTTGTGCAGTGACAATCTGCAGCAGCTTGGGCTAATTATGTTAAATGAATCATCCATGTGCAAATCAAGGGTGGTTCCATCTTTCAAACAGTCCAAGTATTGTTCAATTATTGATTACACTTTTGTTTCTGATAAACCGTTGCTGACTATATGGTAATTCTTCGACTCGAAAGCGATCATAATCCTCAGTTATTAACTTTGCATCTGCCAATAAGCTGCAATCCCAAAACAAATGTGCTCCAAATATTGTCTATTCTTCATATAATTTGAAAAGGTTGGTGTGGCATTCAGTAAAACAAGTTGAAATAATGAAGTTTACGGAAACTCTAATTACAGATAGTGTTCAAAGTTCTGTGGGAGTAGGATCAATGATGGATAAGTGGAACCACATCAGTTCATTGTTGGTTGGAAAATATACAGCATGAAAACCAGCAAAAGTGAATCCATTACTACCCACCCCTAATAAATGGTATTCACACAAGTTGCTCAAATTAAAACAATCACTTCATAGGGCCTCAAGGGAAGCTTTTATCAATCAATATCGACAAGCTTACTGTGTTTTTAAGGATAAACTGAGGTCATTAAGAAGGTTATATAGACGGGGGCGTGGCCAACCGCCGAGCATGGCGGCAGCGACCTAAAGGGGCTCCGCGATACACCCTGACACGGAGGCATTTACTCGACAGATACAGGCACCCCGGCGCTCCCTGTGGGGCATAGCAGAGACCGGAGACGGTGGAGCCCACTGTGAAGGGGAACGGAACGGACTGCAGACTGTTTTTCACCCGATTGAGACCGGCGGTGTCTCTGGCCGGGCTGACGCTGCGGAGAGGGGTGGACCCCGCCGCGGCAACGGAGCCAAAACCCAGCAACCGGCGTGCCGGAGCGGCGATTGTCTGCACCGTGGCGGTTCCCGACTGCCCCTCCCCTCTTAACAGCACGACCATGGAGGGCAGGCTGCCGGGGCAGATATTGCGGTGAGCGATAGCGGCCCTGCTCGAGACCCGGACTGGAACCAAGATGGCGGCGGCGAGGCGGGGCTCTGCATCCGCAGATTGCTGTTCGGAGGTAGAGTGACCCCTGCCCTGGCTGCCGGACCGTCACATGGGGTCATTGACATCGACCTGCAAGCCCGGAAAGGAATAACGGAGACCGACATTTGGACCGCCCTGGACCGGGATCCACTGTGGGCGCGAGGTGCTCAGTGGGCGCTGAGGTGTTCAGTAAGAGCCGTCTGGCCTGGTGAAACGGGCTACATTCGGATGTTGGTCAGAGGTGGAGTGCCATGCCTGCATTAAGATACCGGCGCCTAATACCACTACGTGAACATTTGCCTTACGGTGTTGTGTGTGGCACTGGCTCAGTGGAAGGGACCAAGATCTGCCGCGACGACTACAGGGCCACGAGAGCGGTCCAGTGGGCATTACAGTGACGGGGGCGCGCTGGTGACTGTCCGTGTGCCGAGGCCCGAGATACTACACCTGGTCTGGTTGGTGTGCCCGGGACGCATAGCCGTGAAGGAAGCAGCTGATTGGAACCACGTTGGGGCCAGGACCCAGTTTCTACTTGGTGTGCATGGACTGGATCTCCAGACTGGTGGGGGCGCCCTGCACAGGGTGAATTGAGGTGAGCACAGTACTGCCCTGTTGTTAGCCGGTGCCTGGTGGCATTGCGGGGCTGGCTGCAGCGACGCTACAGGGGGCGCCTGGTGACACAACCCTAGCTATCCACCACCTACAAATCCTGGTGGGAAATGGGGCGACCGAAGGCTAAACAGGCGGATCCCCCGCCGCAAGACGGTCCCTCGGGAACTACGCCAGACACCCAACTGGGTAGTTCAGATATGGAAGCGATCCCACCCACTGCATCCAATAGTACAGATGGAAAGCTGGACTTAATACTGCGTGAAATACGAGACTCCAGGGCAGTGATGGAAACCCAAATTGACACGCTCACGACCAGTTTTACTCTGTTGAAAGCCGACCACACAAAACTGGCGGACAAAGTTAAAAATAACAGACTGGCGCTAGACGACCTCATACCACAACAGACGGCACACTCCTCCCAACTAGAGCAACTACAGCACCAGCTGAAAGGCTTGCAAGATAGGGTGGATGATGCAGAGGGTCGCTCCAGACGCAATAATGTGCGCATTTTAGGTCTGCCGGAAAAAAGCGAAGGGACCCATCCAACCCAATTCATCGAGCAATGGCTGCGGGAACAGGTGGCTACAATGGGTCTCACTGACCATTTCAGTGTGGAACGCGCCCACAGGGTGCCGTCCCGACCCCCTCGACCGGGTGCGCCTCCCAGACCTATAATAGCACGGATTCTAAACTATAAAGACAGAGACACTATTTTGCGTCTGGCAAGGGAAAAGGCTCCGATAACGTTCGAAAACAAAACGATCTCCTTTTACCCGGATTTTACACTAGCAGTACAAAGATCGAGGGTTACTTTCCTGGACGTCAAAAGGAAACTTCGATTGCATCACCTAAAGTATGCCTTACTGTTCCCGGCTCGCCTTAAGATTCTCTATGAACAAAAAGCCCTGTTCTTTGCTAATCCGGAAGACGCTGCGGACTGGATGGAAATTACACTGTCGCCGCCGGGATCTCGGCACTCCTCGCAGTCTACTCACGGACAGCAACCGAAAACGCAGAGGGTGAAAAAGGACAGATGTGAAAGACAGAGGCACCCTGCCAGAGGAGCAAGCAGACATCCTTCCCAAGAACAGATACTGGACAGTCAAACGGATGCGGTCCTGACTGCTGCGGCACTGGCTGTGCATGATGCAAGGTCGGCGGCGGACACTGGACACTCATCGGTAGAGATGGAGGCGCAGTCGGAGTCGGGGTCCAGCGTGGCCCTGTTTCCTCTGGTCACTCCGCAAACTGTTGATGAGTGTATAGGATGATACAAACTGTTGCCTCCGCTGCTGGACTGCAGTGTCGGATGAGTATACCTAGATTGATGTTCGACCTGGGCCGTATATGATCCTTAGGTGCTCCCTGTGTAACGGAACGGGGTGGGCTGCTTAATAAGATCTATAACAAATGTTTAATACTTGCAAAATAGGGTGTTGATGGGGGCTCCTGGGTCCCCAAATAGGTGTGTAACATGAAAGAAGCTACGCTCGGTACGGTTACCGCTACCCCTGGGGCAACTGCATTGAGTTATGTAACTATGGAATTATTCTTGAGTTTGTTTTGTTGGTTTGGTTCTCCTTTGTTGTTTGAGGGGAACCTAGTATTGGGGTGTTTAAGGGAATCTACTGGCTCGGCACTATGGAATGTGAGATATGCACAGCATGTTGGGACCTATAGGCTAGTTAGACTGCATAATCGGAGACCTGATGGCACGGCCCAATAGTTAATGAAATAAGGAGTAAAATTGAATGGTAACCAACCAGTGCCTACAAAGAGAGACATATAAATGGTCTTGATAAAGATGGGATATTAGAATCAAACCATCGAAACGCGTCGACGCTTCACTTTGCACAATCTGTTGGAAAGGCTTATCCTATAGATATAAGATGATAAGACTGTACTTAGGATTTGCTTTTATGTATTGAACCCGGATGTGCCATTTAACGACAAAAATTACTGTCTGTATTTGTCTCTCCGTGTATCTTTGTGTTGTTGGTATATTTAACTAAGACATAGGCTTCTTTTTTATTCTTTAGTTTTGAAATTAGATAGGGATGTGATTACCATTCTTTAGTAAAAATAGGCCTTTTTTAAGTTGTTGTTTTATATATGCAAATGATATATGAATTTGTTATTTGAGTGCAATATATACACATCCTCATGTGATTTTTAACCGTTTTTATTGTGGGATTTTAAATAAAAAATATTTTTTACATTCTGTATTTGGTTTGCTTACATTGAGTGTTATATATATTCTAACACATGGGCTTGTTTTCTGTTGCTGGGAACTTAGCAAACCTGGCAAACATAACTTAATTGTCCATCAAGGGAAAATTTTCTTTTTACCTGTTGGTAGTACCCTATTCCCCTGGTGTTGCTACAAGGGGTCCCTCTCTATATATTATTTATTCAACACGGCCCAATAGTTATACATACATATCCTGGAACGTAAGAGGGATGGGATCCATACCCAAACGGCATAGAGTTTTGGCTCAATTAAATCGTAGGAAAGCACAAATAGTTTTTCTCCAGTAAACGCATTTAATACACGCGGAAGCGGCTAAGCTCCTCAAGAAATGGAGAGGACAGCTGTACTCTACCTCCTTCTCAACATTTGCCAGAGGGGCGGCGGTGTGGCTCAGGAACGGTACCCCCTTCAAACTGCTAGAACAGAGGACGGATGCGAATGGGAGATATGTGCTGTTGTATGGCCTGTTGGATGGGGAACGTGTAGTGCTGGGAAGCGTATACGCTCCGAACACAGGCCAGGATGGTTTCCTGGAGGTTCTTAGCACAGCACTGGTGGGATGGGAAGGATATCCATGGATACTAGGAGGTGATTTTAATTCAGTGCTAGACCTGGAGCTGGACAGATCCCACCCCCCCCTGAAAGAGGCGGGATGTAGGAAGCAAACAGAGGCACTGCAGATATGGGCAAAAGGGTGGGAATTGGGAGATGTCTGGAGGGAGAAACACCCTACAGATAGGGAGTACTCCTTTTTTTCCGCACCACACAGCCTGCATACCCGTATAGATCGGATATTCTGTTCACAGCGCCTACTGGGTACTATTAAAGACACTACACATCTGAGCAAAATGTATTCTGACCATAACCCAGTTGAGGCTACATTACACTGGGGAAAGGTGCCGTCGCCAATCCCATCCTGGAGACTACATCCAGCGCTGCTGGAAGATTCTGTGTTCCGTACTGCTCTTGAAGTGGCTACAACCCAATACTTTGCGGAAAACAGGAATACAGCGAGCTCCCGGCAGATAGAATGGGACGCGTTTAAAACAGTGATACGGGGGTGGCGATTAGTACAAAAGTGGGAGTACGTGCGACACTTCTTGACAAGCTTATGGACGTAGAGACCAGAATGGGCAGACTGGAGCAGGACGCGGTTACTAATACAACAAGCAAACTAGAACTACAGGAACTATATATGACGCATGCAGAATTATTAGAAGACCTTCGAGTTCTAGACTATAGACGGTACACGCAATCACAGCATGTGAATGCGGATAGGGCAGGCCCCTGTTAGCCAAGATTATTAAAAATGCACCACCTATGACACCCGTTCTCGAAATTGACACCCCCGAGGGAGAAGTGAAATGCACACAGATGGACATTAACATTGCCTTTAGACAATACTATGAACAATTGTATGCATCCCCGGATAGAGTAGAGGATATGGAATATGAGGAGTTTTTTGAGGGGCTGCAAATTCCCACGCTAAACGCAGAGGAGGCGGCAGATTTAAAGGCTCCGATCACGCAGATGGAGCTTAAGATAGCGATAAAGGCCCTTCCCCGCAATAAATCACCCGGCACTGACGGCCTGCCCATTGAATTCTATGCGGCGTACTCTGAATTGCTGATTCCTCACCTATTAGAAGTATACAGTGCAGCAGTAGAGGATGGTCTCCTCCCTGACACAATGGTGCAAGCGACAGTGATTTCCCTGCTAAAACCTGGGCGGGACAGCAGAGATATAGCGAGTTATAGACCATTGTCGCTCCTTAACACGGACTACAAAATCCTCAGTAAGGTACTGGCAAACAGACTACTGCAATATACCCCTGCCTTAATACATACTGATCAGTGTGGTTTTGTACCAACCAGGAGTACAGCACTCAACATTCGGAGGCTCCATATGGTGATGACACAGGTGCCCACGGATGCTGAACCGCGAGGCTGCATATCTCTGGATTTGCGGCAAGCGTTTGATTCGCTGCACTGGGACTATATGCTGACTGCCCTGACTAAATTTGGGATCCCCCGGAATACATAAAATGGGTAAGATTGCTATATATGAACCCCACAGCGCGGGCTCGCACAGGACTCCATATTTCCAACCACTATCAAGTAAAAAGAGGCACCAGGCAGGGATGCCCGCTCTCGCCATTATTGTTCATATTAGCGCTGGAACCTCTATTGCACACAATACGGATGCAGGCAGGACACAAAGGGATCAATATAAATGGGGAGATGCATGTGGTTTCGGCGTATGCTGATGACATTATCTTGTTTCTTAATAATTTAGGGGAGAACTACGACCCCCTGCCCGAACTTTTTCAAGGTTCCAGAAACTTTCTGGTCTCACGATAAATGAGAACAAATCCTACGCCTTTTTCTTTAACGACGTCACTTGGACTGCGCCGATCCAATTTGGTCAATTGGAGTTCCAAACCGCGCCAGTTACCTTTAAATATTTAGGCATCCAAATATATAGAGACGTGGAAGATATTTTGGATGGGAACTTAACCCGATCCATAGCATCACTTCGGAAGCAGATTACGTTTTGGACCTCCCTACCTATATCGGTGGCTGGACGGATAGCCATTGCAAAAATGGTGGTGCTCCCGCGACTGCTATATTATTTTGTTAATTTGCCTATCCTGGTACCAATGTCTACATTCAAACTGCTGGACACCTTAATAATTGAATTAATTTGGGGTTCCGGACGTAGACGTATAGGACTTCCCAAATTGCAACTAGCTACGAAGCAAGGGGGAATGGGCGTCCCTGACATGAGAGCCTACTGCTATGCAGGACAACTTCAATGGCTAGCTTATTGGATAAAAGGCCGCAACCTGAGAGAAATATCTATGACTAAATTAGCATGGGAAAAAGGGAACTGCATGTGCTGTTGCTACCGGGCAGCAAAATTCCACCGACAGCGTCTCCACTGCTCCGCACGGCCCTTAGTTACTGGAAAAGGGCGGTGCGGTATACCAAGGTCCCCGCACCATACGCACCAAATATACCCTTATTGGGCCTTCCACTGTCATCGGGTAGAGTGATGCTCCGACACATAGGAGGCTGGAAAGACGGAGGAGTCTCCACGGTAGGGGATCTCTTCGCTGATGGTGTATTGATGTGCCATGAAGCCTTTGTGAGAGAAACGGGGGTACCAGACAGACTATTTCTATTGCATGCCCACGTTTCACGATATATTACAACAATATGGACACATGGGGGGGACGAGCCGCAGACCCATGCACTGGCGCACATGCAATAATTGATGGGGGAGGGAGATCACTTGACGAAATGGTTATACAGGGGAATACGCACGCATACCTCTGTGTCATTGCACTCGATCAGAGATAGATGGAACACAGATATTGACGCATACTCATGGATAGAGAATGGGGGGCAGTACTAGAACATGCGGGTAAGGTCACCAGAAATCCAAAGTTTAAGTTTATCCAACTAATGATAGTACATCGTGCATATTTAACCCCACACAGACTTAGCAAAATGTTCCCGGAGGCGTCAGGTGATTGTCCCCGTTGCTGCTCTCCATGTGCGGGTTTACTGCACATGTTATGGGACTGCCCCAGGTTACTGACATATTGGTCGACGGTCCAGGACCTAGTGAACAGCGTGGCACCGACAAGGAACATCAGATCACTGGACAGTTGTGTACTAGGTCTCGGTCCCAAGGGTAAGAAGGGAATCCCCACGCGTAGGTTTGTGCACTTGGCAATGATATTGGCAATACGGAATATAACCATGAGATGGTATAATGAAGTGGTACGCTGGGGGAGGGCTGAGGGAGCGGAACTACACAGGGAGGAACAGAAGTGACTGAGAAAGATGCCAATATCACTTGAGTGGAATACAATAATGGAGGAATTTGTGGCAAAAGACATATATGAATAATACTAGAATGTATAAAATTAAACTGTGTGTGGTATGGGGTACTATGGTCCCTATATGGAAGACAATGTAGCCAATGGTATGCCGCATGCTAACATTTTACAATTAATGCATACGAGACGTATTGCTGTCCTCACATAGATGATTTGTTAATGATCTGCAAATTATTGTTAGTCGAAGCCAGATTTGGGGGGTGGAAGGGTGGGTGGGGTGGGTTGAATGTCTTGTTTATGTACGACACAATGATCATATTATCTTCAGCAGATCAAGACTGTTGTATTATTTTGAAAAATTAATAAAAACATTAATAAAAAAAATAAAAAAAGAAGGTTATATAGACGAGAAGTGTGGCTGGCAAAATCACAATATCAAACAGAGCTATGGCACAGATTATTAAACGCCTCTAAGTTAAATAATGCAAATTCTTTTGGGGACGTCATTAATGAACTTGAAAGGCGAGGTAATAGGGCCTGCAGTGTTAATATTATGGAGGAGGACTGGGTGAGGTATATCACTCACCTGTATGGTGCTGGCGCCTCTGATACAAATAGGCCAGATTTGAGCCACTATAATGTGAAGATTAGCAAGTCATTTAAAGAGCGAGTGAGTAGTTTCAATCAGGACTCAGACTTGGGTTCTATAAGCAGTACTAAAAACAGCTGCCTTTTTGCGTCGGCTTAGATTAAATGGGGCTCTTGGATCATTTGGGGTCCCCAATGCTATATTCCGTGCAAATGTTGACATGTGAGTCGAAGTGGTGACTCCAGTTTTTAATGAGGTACTGGCACTAAATATTGTCTCAAAGTCCTGGCAAAGAAGCATTGTACAGCCAATTTTTAAAAGCGGCCCAGTGGAAAATCCTGCTAATTGCCTGAAAGAGGGACAGAAAGGGGATCCACAGCCTTTGCTGTGCACCATGCCACAAATTTGTTCCATCTACAGGCGTATACCGTTTTAGTGGAGGGATGCCTGGCTGCCAAGATGACATTACAGACTTCGGGAGGAAGGTCGAAAGCTGTCAACTGTCGCCGCTCAATCTCCACGCAAGGAGGTGGAGGCTGGACAGGTTCGGGTGGAGGACCGTCCCCTGCTGCTGCGATAAAGATCCTCCCGAAGAGGCAGTCTGATCAGAGGATCGATGGCCCTGCTCAAGAGCTCGGGGTACCAGACTCTTCGTGCCCAGTCCAGAGCCACAAGAATGACTTGGGCCCGGTCGCGCTTGATCTTCTTCAGTACTCTGGGCAGAAGTTGTACAGGCGGAAAGGCGTACAGGAGGCCGCAATTCCACTCACGATGAAAAGCGTCGCTGAGCGAGTGCTGCCTTGGAAACTCCAACGCGCAGAATTGCTGACATTGCGCGTTCTCTTCGGTGGCGAACAGATCTAACCAAAGCTCTCCCCACTGCCAAAAGAGACCTTGCACCACCTCCGAGTGAAGAAGCCATTCGTGATCCATCATGCACCAGCGGCTGAGTTCGTCCGCCCTGGCGTTCAGAGAAGCTGCCAGGTGTTGAACCACCAGAGATATGCCCTGATGTTCCAACCATGTCCAAAGGCGAAGATCCTCTTGACATATGGTCTACGACCCCGCCCTGTTTGTACCACATGGCGTTGGTGTTGTCTGTGAACACCTGCACTACTCTTCCTTTGACAGAAGGAAGGAATGCCTTCAGTGCAAGACGGATCGCTCGGAGCTCCAAAAGATTGATATGGAGACCGGACTCCGCCGGAGACCAGAGACCCCTGATCTCCGCCTCTCCCAGGTGGCCGCCCCATCCCAGGAGTGACACATCCATCGCTACTGTGAACTCTGGTTGGGGAAGGGAGAGGGATCTGCCGCTGACCCAATCCTGGTTCGTGAGCCACCACTGCAATTGACGTGCAGTCCCCTCCGAGATCTGGTCGACATCAGAAAGATTCCCCTGATGCTGCGCCCACTGAAACTTCAGGTCCCACTCCAGAGCCCGCATATGCCACCTGGCATGATCCACCAACAGGATGCAGGAGGCTATGAGTCCCAGCAGCCTCAGGGTCATTCTCACCAAAATCCGGGATAGAGGCTGAAACATCGGTATCATAGCCCGAATATCCCGGACTCGTTGCTCGGGAGGATAAGCCCGAAACTGCGCTATATCCAGAACTGCTCCAATGAAAAGGAGCTTTTGAGAGGGAAACAGGTGTGACTTCGGCACGTTGATAGTGAACCCCAGCCAGTGCAGGAGTTCCGCCGTAGTATGGAGGTGGGAGACGACTGCTTGGGGCGAGCCCGCCTTCAACAACCAGTCGTCGAGATAGGGGAAGAAAGGGACCCCTGATCTGCGCAGATGAGCTGCGACCATCGCCAACACTTTCGTGAACAGCCGAGGGGTGCTGGTAAGGCCAAAGGGGAGCCCAGTAAACTGAAAATGCTAGTGGCCTACTGTGAACCGTAGGTAACGCCTGTGGGCAGGCAGGACGGGGATATGGAAGTAGGTGTCCTGCAAGTCCACGCTACCATCCAGTCTCCGGGGTAGAGGGCAGACAGGACCTGAGCCAACATGAGCATCTTGACCTTCTCCTTCCAGAGGAAGCGGTTTAGGACCGTGAGGTCTAGGGTAGGACGCAGGCCTTTGTCCTTCTTGGGTACCAGAAAGTAGTGGAAGTAGCAACCACGACCTACTTCTGGCACAGGGACCCTCTCGATAGCTCCCTTGGCCAAGAGAGCTGCAACTTCCTGGCAGAGAAGGGCCAAGTGATCCTCCGACATGCGATGGAAGGATGGTGGCATGGAGGGAGGAGTAGTCTCGAAGGGGAGGGAATAGCCACTTCGGACTATCTGCAAAACCCACCTGTCCGAAGTGATGTTTTGACAGTGGGGGAGGTGATGGTGGATTCTGCCGCCCACTGGCAACTGGTGGTCCTGGAAGGTCGGACTAGGAGGGTTTGGAGGCTGCTGCAGGGGGGTTATGGGTGGACTGGCCCGCCCGCTGGCCCCCAGACCTGCGTCGCTGGGTCCCACGTCTGCGGCTACGCAGAGGCTGGGTAGCTTGCGCAGCCCTGCGACCAGACTGGGTAGAACGTGGTGGGGAACCCCTTCCGTAGCTACGAAAGGGGCGAAAGGCGGGCTGCGTGGGGCGAGAAGTTGCCGTGAGGCCCAAGGATCTGGCCGTAGCCCTAGAATCCTTGAAGCGCTCGAGCGCTGAGGCTGCCTTGTCGCCGAACGTGCGATGGCCATCAAAGGGCATGTCCAGAAGGGTGGATTGGACATCCCCAGAGAAACCAGACGTCCTCAACCAGGCGTAGCGTCTCAAGGCCACTGACGTGGAAACCGTTCTGCATAAAGAGTCGGCGGTATCCAGCCCACCCCGAATGGCGAACTTAGCTGTGTCTCGACCCTCTGCCACTGCGCGGGTGAGAACGGGAGCCCAGCCTTCTCCGAGCACTGTGGCAGCACTTGCAACCGTATCCCACACCGTATGGGAATAACAGACCAAGAGGCATGCAATGTTCAACAACCGCAGTGCTAAGCTGGCGGAAGAAAACACCTTCTTCCCAAGGTGTTCCAGCTTCTTGGATTCCCTATCTGGGGGAGCAGGAGGGAATGCGCCCTTAGAAGACGCGGCTCGGACTACCAAGCTCTCGGGGGTAGGGTGTTGGGAGAGGAAAAGTGGGTCGCCCAGGGCCGGACGGTGGCGTCGGGCAATCATCCTGTCCACAGGAGCCCCTGTGCTGGGCTTTGACCAAGTGCCCAAAAGATGTCCGTGAGGGCTTCATTAAAAGGCAGCAGGGGCTCCGACGAGGCCGCTGCCAGTTGAAGTACCTCTGTAAGGAGGTTAGTCCTGATGGCCACCGTAGGAAGCTCAAGGCCCAAGGCCTCAGCCGCCCTACGCAACATCACTGCGTAAGAATCTCCCTCCTCCGTAGCCACGGTAGGGGGAGAGAGCATGCCAAGGTCTGGGGAGGTATCCAAACCACTGGCATCACCCAGTTCCTCTCGCCAGTCCGGCTCCTCAAGCTGGTCAGCTAAAGGGTCTCCAGACCCCTACCAGTCCTCCTCACCCTCCTCTGGCTGCCAGTCCGGGCGATAGGGAACGCCAGGGATGAACAGCGGTACAAAAGTACCCTCCGTCGAGAGACGTCAGTCCGGCACCGGGTCCAAGTCGAGGGTGAGGCTGGGGTCGACGTCGGTTGGGGGCACAACTGGCATTGGGGCGTCGTCACTGGAATCGGCGCCGGAGAAGGTACCGTGAGGTTGACCGGCGCTGATCCGGATCCATGGCTGGATCCTCAGGAGCCCTCCGGCGCCGGAGCCGTCGGCATCAAAGGCCCAGGGCCCCCAGCCGCGTCCGTGAGGCTCGAAGGCACACCTGCGGAGTCGGGCTGCCCAAAAATGCTATGAAGAGTCTCGTAAAAGGCTCGAAGCTGGGCAGGGGACGCTCTGGCTCCGGGAAACGGAGGGAGGCACGGATTCGTCCCTGAAGGAAGCTCCGAAAACGGAGCTGGAAGCCGGTCCGACGATGGGACATCCCTCGTGCTACTAGGAGTGTAAGACCAAAAAAGACGTCGACAAAAGTCGAAAAAGGGATTAGTCAAAAAATTACTAAGGGGCACGCTCTCTCGGGATCTGCGCTGGCTGGCGCGGAAAAAGAAAGAACTAACGTCAGCGCGCAGGGATGGCGTCTAAGTAGACACCGCAACATCATCCCAGCGACCACGATGCCGATGATGGACGCGGAGTCGACCGACGCCACCTACCGACGCTCAGGGGTACTGCTAGAGAAGAAATTCTACAGATCCAGTCTGATGCCTGGGGGTAATTCTAAGGTAAGGAATCTATAACTAATTGTCTCTTTCAGATGAAAGACTACGCCAACCCCTAGGACGAACGTTTCCGATACTTCCAAATTAGACATTGGCTGATGCACCCATCAATTCGACAGGGAGCGGAGCGACTACTGACACCTTATGGGAGGTGGCTCCTAGGCAAACAGTCAGACAAACACCTTATCTCAGAACGTTACGTTCTTCTTCAGCCTCCGCTGACCGAAGACAAATCCCTGGCTCAGAAACGCTGGGAAATAGAATTGCGGCGCCAGCTGTCCCCGAAAGAGTGGCACGACAAATTCCACAGAGTGAGGCACACCACCTACAATATGTTGAGCACCGAAACTGCCATAAAAATCACTTCTTATTGGTACCTAACTCTGGTGCGACTCCACCAGGGAAACCCAGCCTGCAGTGATAATTGCTGGTGCCAGTGCGGGGCGAAGGGCATGCTCACCCACATGCTCTGGGACTGCCTGAAGATAACAGCGTTCTGGACCTTGGTACTAGATGATATTGATATCCACTTCTCCACCCAGCTCCCCAGATTCCCATCGTATATCCTGCTCGGCCTCCCAAACCCTCTCACATACCCTCTCTCATCACACAGGGGGCGCCAGATAACTATAGCGTTGGGGGCCGCCCATCAGACTATTATAGCACTTTGGGGGTCGACCACTACTCCGACTCATGCAGCTTAGTTACCACGCCTCTGGGGCATACTGGGGTTGGAGAAACTCACCCTTACGCTCACATCCCGAGGCAACACATTTAGAACCACATGGCGTCCCTTCATAGCTCTATTAACTCAGGAATTCAGAGAGCTGACCTGTCCCCACTACCTGCGATTATTACGGCTCACTGATCAAGATCCAGTTGGAGGTAAGGAGAGCATCTGATAGCAACCCATAGCCAAAACCCTAGACACCGCACACTACACAGATATTGGTACTGGGGAAGAAGGGAGGGAGTATTGAGGCGGGGGTTCTATTTTTTCTTCTCTTTTTTCCTTTTCTTTAATTGGGTTGAAAAGTTGCACTATTTGCTCAGAATGTGGAGGGGTTACCTCTAACACCAAGAATTGTTAACATGTTGTGCAAGATGTGACAATAAACAAATTTAAACCATAAAGCGTACCATGATTTGTTGAAGTCCATGGCTGTTCAAGTGCATTGTTCTTCTCCATAAAGACCTGAGTGTAATTCTGTTGTGGAGAGAATGAAACGTGACTTAAAGCAGTCCTTAACGGCTAGAGTTTTAGGTACTGGGTGTAGTTGGTTGAGCCATCTTTAAGGGGTTCAACAAGCATTAAATAACCTCCCTAAAAGATCTCTGGGTGGGCGGACCTAGTACGAAGTACTTTTTGGCATCAAAATGTATGTTCCAGACCTTGATGGTCCAGAAGTTGTGGCGGCTGCTGCAACCGTTGACGAAGATAATCATTGTGCTGTCTTACAGGATCTACAAGAGTTCTGTGACGGTAACTCATGCATACATTTGCCTGCATCTAATCCTTCGACTTCTAACGTTCCTCTTCTAGTTTCCGGCTGGCTTCCAACAATTGGAGATCTGGTTTGGGAAAAGGTGGCCATCAAAAAGGAATTTGACCCGACATACCGTGCTCCTGTTCATGTGGATTGGTTTTGTGACTGTTTTTTTCCTGCTGATCAATGGCCATTACCTTCTGGAACGTTTTGCTACAGAACTAGTCGAGGGGGTGTTGGCCCCCCCATTCTTCATCGCATAAACTGAAAAGAGACTTGTCCCTCGTTAACATTTCAGCCGTTTCAGTGACTGATGGAATTGTTTGGGATAAAGTTCCATTCGATATATTTGGTCCTACGGAGATCCTGCAGATACCATATGTGTTCAAAGTTCCTATCGGTGACGTAATAGTACCAGGGTTCCATTTAGATGATTGGGATGTTGATACTGTAAATTCTAAGCTTTCTGAATTAGAGTATTATACTGTTTTTGAATCAGGAGATCTATACCTTAACTCTGCCAATTACACTGAGATGTTCTACTACCATCATTATGGACACCATTCAACTCTGTAACCACATCGATCATTTCCATCTATTAGACCAATTTCAGTCTGGTTTCCATGCAGGACACAGTACCAAATCTGCTATGACACACATTGTGGATGATACACTAAAAATGCTGGATCAGAACCAAGCTTGCTTATTAATCAGGAACTATCCTCTGCATTTGACACGGTTAAGCACACAAGTCTCCTAGACCTTTTGGAACATCGTATGGGCCTTACAGGACCAGTCCTTAACTGGTTCTCCTCCTATTTCCTAAACAGAACTCAATGAGTCAAACTTAATCACTCTCTATCTCAGACCACGCCGATCTCACTAGGGGTCCCACAGGGATCATCTCTCTCTCCCACCCTCTTCGACCTATTCATGGAATCCCCTAACAGAAATTCTAAACTTATCCAACATCCACTACCACATGTATGCTGACGATACCCAGCTATACCTAAAAGTCTCCTCCCCAGAAGACATCAATTCCCTCAACACAACACTAAAGGAAACTTAAAACTGGCTAGCAACCAATCACCTGAAACTAAATAATGAAAAAACTCAGCTCCTTCTAATCGCTGCATCCTGCCAGACAATGGTCATCGAAGAATGGCTGAAACAGCTTACAGCCCTCAACTGACCTCCACAAACCATTGACTCTGCAAAATCTCTGGGCATAACTCTTGACAAGAACCTCAACATGCAGAAGCACATCAGTACCTCCACCAAAGCAGCAAATCATCAAATGAGTATTTTAAGAAAACTAAATCTTTCCTCCCCCCCAACGACTTCAAGCATGCAGTACAAGCACTAGTGATTCCCAGGTTTTATTATGGTAGTACAACACTATCTGGTCTACCCAGGTCCAAACTTGCTCCTCTAAGGGCCTCGCTCAATCCTGCCGCTAGACTCATCACTGGCTCAAAAAGATATAACCACATCACCCCGGACCTCAAATCCCTTAACTGGATCCCTTACGAAGCAAGAATCCAGCTAAAAATTACCTGCATGACTCATAAAGCCCTCCATCACAATACCCCAACTATCTCGCTCAGAAGCTCGAGCTCTCTGGCGGTTCCATAACATCCAGAAGCTCCAACACCTTTCTTCTGAAACCTCAAAGATTCCACAAGAAGAAAACCTACAACCGTGCCTTCTCTGGGATTGCCCCAAGAATCTGGAACTCACTACCTCCCGAAATCAGAACGAATCCCTCAATCATATAATTCAAGAAAAAAGTCAAGGAACTCCTTATGAACAAACTTTGTTCCTAGATCCTATGACTCTAGTGTCCTCAGGTGCTCACATGATTACCTTTCTCCGACTACTTTTATTTTTGTGCTTTCCCATGCAGTAACGTCTTTACTCCCCTGCTCCTCCACACTGCCTGGTATTTGCAGTGGTCTGAACTATGACAATATGTTGATTTTAATGATGGAACTATGATACTTGGTTGTTAGTTAATTTAGAATTTTTACTGAATGTGATATTACTGTTTTACTTCTCAGTTCGCAGAAACTCTGTACAATGCTCTGATACCGCAAGGGTCATGTTCACGCTTTATAAAACTACTAAAATAAAATACAACAACATTTTCTACATAGAATAGGTAGACAACGTCCCCATTTTAATGATACACAATGGGAACATTGTCCAAGTTCCCTTCCAGACAGTTCCAAAAAGCAATAAGAAAAGCATACATATTTCACTGGATATGACACTTCAGACCCCATGTCATATTTTTTTAAATTAACTCCAACACCACCAAAGAAATATATGCTTACTCAAACTTAGCTTATATATGCTGCAACATTTGTCAATCAGTTGGCCTGCATGGTTTATGATTATTGGAAGGACACTATTAATTTGAAGTCAATTTGGGGTACAAAGTCCTGGCAGGTTCAGGGCACAGAAACTTTGTTTTGAGCCAGTCTCATTCCCACACAAATGATTTTCCTGAATGAAACAATCCAGCAGACTGTTTGTTTGGGATTATCAAAAATTAAAGAAATGAATGCCCGACCATTTCCTCTGCTGCCCGTTTTGATAATTGACAAAGTTTTACAAATGACACAGAAGAACGATTAAATAGCATGGTACAGAACGGTACATTTAATTCTTCATTTTCAAGTCCTGGCAGGTGGTTATTGTGGCCAGTGGATATAAATGGTTGTCATGTTCATTTTCTTAATTCCACATCTGGGTTCAAATCAAGTAGACCTGATCCCCGATACTCTCAGTCAACATTTTCTGGCATTATTACCACCTATTCGGTGGGAAAGTTATGTCAACAATGGTTGAAACACTCCACACTGTCTGCAGTAAAACAACATCTTTCTCTTTTGTCCAAGGATATGAATTTGTCGGATTTATTTTAGGTCCCAAATCTGCACGTTCTTAAACTTTTATATATGCTACCTATAATGAAATTTGGAAATTATCCCAGATGGAATCTGCTGCATGTTTAACCCTTTGGGTGCTCATGACGGAATAGTTCCGTCATGAGCACCAGTGCTCCTGTGCTCATGACGGAACCATTCCGTCATGAGAACAGGGGCACTAAATCCCTCTGCTGCAGACCCCCTGCTAACCTCAAATTTAGCTGAAAAAAATCACATTTTTCACAAATTTCTGTGTGGGAAAGTTCTGGAATCTGCATGGATCCACAAATTTCCTACCACCCAGCGTTCCCCCAGGTCTCCCCATAAAAATGGTACCTCACTCATGTGGGTGGGTCAAGTACCCGCGACAGGCAACGGCCCAAAACGTATTGAGGAGACATCAAAATTACCTATCACAAAACAATCTGGTTTTGCACAGGGGGTCACCTGGGTTTTTGGCCCCGGGCTCGGCGGCCATCTTGGGAAACCTACCAAACTCACACATTTCTGAAAACTAGACACTCGGGGGAGTCCAGCGAGGTATGTATTGCATGGACCCCCCAACGTTTTCCTACCCAGAATCCCCTGCAAACCTCAAATTTAGCTGAAAAAATCAAATTTTTCTCAAATTTGTGTGTGGGAAAGGTCTGGAATCTGCATGGATCCACAAATGTCCTACCACCCAGCGTTCCCCCAGGTCTCCCAATAAAAATGGTACCTCACTTGTGTGGGTGGGGCAACGGCCTGTGACTGGGAAGAGCCAAAAACATAGAGATTAAGGGTATAGCACCGAGAATTCTAAGCGCTACATTTTTTTAAAAATAAGTTTTTAGCCAATTCTGCATTGGACACCCACACAAGTGAGGTGTCATTTTACTTGGGAGACTGAGGGGGACGCTGTGGGGTAGGACATTTGTGCCGGCACGGTGATTCCACACAAAAATATGTGGAAAATATGTTTTTTTCAGCTAAATTTGAGGTTTGCAGGGGATTCTGGGTAGGAAAACTTTGGGGGATCCACGCAAGCCATACCTCGCTGTACTCCCCCGGGTGTCTAGCTATCAGAAATGTGTGGGTTTGGTAGTTTCCCAAAATGGCTGCCGAGCCCGGGGTCAAAAACCCAGGTGACCCCCTTGCAAAACCAGGTTGTTTTGTGATAGGTAATTTTGATGTCTCCTCAATACGTTTTGGGCCCTTGCCTGTCGCGGGTACTTGACCCACCCACGTGAGTGGGGTACCATTTTTATCGGGAGCCCTGGGGGAACGCTGGATGGTAGGAAATTCGTGTAAGCCCGGTGATCCCACAACTTTCCCACACAGAAATTTGAGAAAAAAGTGATATTTTCAGCTAAATTTGAGGAGGGGATTCTGGGTAGTAAAACTTTGGGGGGCCCACGCAAGCCATACCTCGCTGGACTCCCCCAGGTGTCTAGTTTTCAGAAATGTGTGGGTTTGGTAGGTTTCCCAAGATGGCCGCCGAGCCCGGGGTCAAAAACCCAGGAGACCCACCTTGCAAAACCAGGTTCTTTTCTGATAGGTAATTTTGATGTCTCCTCAATACGTTTTGGGCCTTTGCCTGTCGCCGGTACTTGACCCACCCACGCGACTGAGGTACCATTTTTATCGGGAGACCTGGGGGAACGCTGGGTGGTAGGAAATTTGTGGATCCACGCAAATTCCAGAACTTTCCATCATAGAAATGTGAGGAAAATTGGTTTTTTTTAACAAAGTTAGAGGTTTGCAAGGGATTCTGGGTAACAGAACCTGGTGAGAGCCAGACAAGTCACCCCATCCTGGATTCCCCTGGGCGTCTAGTTTTAAAAAATGTATAGGTTTGCTAGGTTTCCCTAGATGCCGGCAGAGCTAGGGTTCAAAATCTACAGCTAGGCACTTTGCAAAAAAGGGTCAGTTTTCACTGTGAAAATGTGGTGTGTCCAAGTTGCGTTTTGGGCCGTTTCCTGTCGCGGGCACTAGGCCTACTCACACAAGTGAGGTACTATTTGTCTCGGAAGACTTTGGGGAATGCGGGGTCGGTGGAATTTTGTGGATCCACGCAGATTCCAGAACTTTCCACCACAGAAATGTGAGAAAAATGTGGTTTTTTTTTACAAAGTTTGAGGCTTGCAAGGGATTCTGGGTAACAGAACCTGGTGAGAGCCAGACAAGTCACCCCATCCTGGATTTCCCTGGGTGTCTAGGTTTAAAAAATGTATAGGTTTGCTAGGTTTCCCTAGGTGCTGGCAGAGCTAGGGTTCAAAATCTACAGCTAGGCACTTTGCAAAAAAAGGGTCAGTTTTCACTGTGAAAATGTGGAGTGTCCACGCTGCGTTTTGGGCGGTTTCCAGTCGCGGGCACTAGGCCTACCCACACAAGTGAGGTACCATTTTTATCGGAAGAATTTGGGGAATGCGGGGTGGGTGGAATTTTGTGGATTCACACAGATTCCAGAACTTTCCATCACAGAAATGTGAGAAAAATGTGTTTTTTTTTTACAAAGCTTGAGGTTTGCAAGGGATTCTGGGTAACAGAACCTGGTGAGAGCCAGACAAGTCACCCCATCCTGGATTCCCCTCGGTGTCTAGTTTAAAAAAATGTATAGGTTTGCTAGGTTTCCCTAGGTATCGGCAGAGTTAGGGTTCAAAATCTATAGCTAGGCACTTTGCAAAAAAAGGGTCAGTTTTCACTGTGAAAATGTGGTGTGTCCACGTTGCTTTTTGGACCAATTCCTGTCGGGGGCACTAGGCCTACCCACACAAGTGAGTTACCATTTTTCTCGGAAGACTTTGGGAAATGCGGGGTAGGTGGAATTTTGTGGATCCACGCAGATTCCAGAACTTTCCACCACAGAAATGTGAGGAAAATGTGTTTTTTTTGACAAAGTTTGAGGTTTGCAAGGGATTCTGGGTAACAGAACCTGGTGAGAGCCAGACAAGCCACCCCATCCTGGATTCCCCTGGGTGTCTAGTTTAATTTTTTTTATAGGTTTGCTAGGTTTCCCTAGGTGCCGGCAGAGCTAGGGTTCAAAATCTACAGCTAGGCTGTTTGCAAAAAAAGGGTCCGTTTTCACTGTGAAAATGTGGTGTGTCCACGCTGTGTCTTGGGCTGTTTCCTGTCACGGGCACTACACCTACCCACACAAGTGAGATACCATTTTTATCGGGAGACTTAGGGGAACACAGAATTGTAGAGCAACTGTTATTACCTATTGACTTTCAATGCATTTCTGCCCTACAAATGTAAGACAATGTGTAAAAAAGAAGTCACTTTGAAAAATGTCCTATAATTCACATGCTGGTATGGGTGCCCACAATTTCGGAGATGTGCAAATAGCTACTGTTTCTAAACTCTATATTTTGTTCCCATTTCAGAAATGCATAGGTGTCTTTCATACCGATTTTTCCCTGTTTATATTTTCCCAAATGAATTGCTATATACCCGGTACACAATAAAAAACCATTGCAAGATGCTGCTCAGTTATTGGCTCTGGGTTCCTCGGGTTCTTGGTGAATTTACGAGTCCTATATATCCCCACAACCAAAAGGGTCCACCGGATGTAACGGTATATTGCTTTAAAAAATCTGTCATACTTAGAAGAAGTTACAGGTGAAAACGTTGGCACAAATGGCTGTTTTTTTTTAACTCATTTTCAATTTTTCCTATTTTCAACTGTTAGTTTCTATAAGAAAACCTTGAGGGATCTACACAAATGACCCCTTGTGAATTCAGAATTTTGTCTACTTTCCAGAAATGTATAGCTTTCCAGGATCCATCATTGCTTTCATACCCATTTTTACCATTAACTGGAAGGAGGTTGAAAGCACACAAAATAGCAAAAATAGGCTATGTCCCAGTAAAATGCCAAAATTGTGTAAAAAAATTTGGTTTTCTGACAAAAGTCTGTCAGTCCCTGAAAGCTGGGAAGATGGTGATTTCAGCACCACAAACCCTTTGTTGATACTATTTGCAGGGAAAAAACCAGACGCTTTCATCTGCAGCCCTTTTTTCCCGTTTTTTTCTAAAAAAAACAAAATGTAGCTATATTTTGGCTAATTTCTGGGTCCCCTCCAGGGGAATCAACAAACCCTGGGTACCTTTAAAATCCCCATGGTGTTGGAAGAAAAGGACGCAAATTTGGCGTGGATACCTTATGTGGTCAAAAAGTTACAGGGGCCTAAGCGCGAACTACCCCGAATAGCCAAAAAAAGGCTTAGCCCGGGGGGGGAAAGGCCTAGCAGCGAAAGGGTTAAGACAAATTGACCAAGATAATTTGGACATAGTTCTTGCTGTTGTTGATAATAGTATTAATACGCTGTCATCTCATATTTACAACTTGAACAACATTGTGTCGTCTGTTATTGATATTGTGCAGAATGACATGTCAACGTTGTATCATGGGCAAAGTCAGTTTAGAACTATTATGCAGTTTAGCTAGATGCTTCAAACGCTCAAGAATGGGCGCGTTCCATGGCATTACTTAAATTGCAATGATTTGTTTCTACCTTTTAATTTAACACGTAAACAGCAATTGATGGCCATGAAAGACACGACCTACACAATGCTGCATTGAGAAAAATTAGAACAACTCCCATTCACTACAGCTGACACGCCTTCAGCGGTGTGGTTAATCCACAGAGTTTTTTTATTGCCTATCTCAACATTTCAATTCACTGCTTGAATAAGACAATTTCCTGTAGGTAGATATGAAGCCCTAGGTAGCAGTTACATTCATGAATTATGGTCACTCTACTTTACTTATCGTTGTGAATGTAGCAACAAGGACGTTTTTATCACTGGTGAAGAATGCAACTCTAATGTCAGACATTCACTTGTTTGTAAACATGTTAAAATCCACCACATATGCAATACTTCAGCGTCCAATTTGGCACTGCATTTAAATGGAATCCCGGTTCCCGCAATTCTCCCTTTCATCACGGTACTCTCTTACAGGAGTTATCTCATGCTTAGTGATCAAGACTGTTGCAGAATGTGGGCAGGAGTCCCGTATGTTTCGTCTGTTTCCCAATTAGGCACTTGTTGCAACAATGTCTTGTTTTACCCTCCACATGGGATTGTAGATAGCTCATTGTTTCCTTCCATTCCATCTTTGAAGGCAGATTTGAACAAGCTAAGCAGACTCAAAGCATTATTGTTTCAGCAAGAAGTAGCTCTTACATCTGCTTGTGAGACCTTCAAAGTGCAGGTGGCAAGAACTTCTAGTGAAATACAGCAATTGTTAAATACTAACCTTCCCCTGCATTTTGGAGAATTAGTGTATCAAATCTTTACTGCCTCTAGTACAGCCGGCTTTGCCCACTTTTTTAAGGTTGTATGCTCTGGCCTCGTTATTTTTTTAACACCATCTTTGGAGTAATCCCAGCTTTTATCTACTCCATTTTCTTTAGTGTATTTGGAGGATTATCGTTGCTGTTATTCCTCATTTGTGGCATTCTCGTCCTGTTCCTGCTTCTCCGCAATGGATGCTCCTTTTGTGGGCGCTCTGGGACTGGCATCGCTCCAACACTACCAGGAGCATATGTTTCATCTTTGGAATGCTTCTACTATAGGTCCTGGATCTTGATTGGCTTTCGCCATTTCGGCATGTCTGGTTTATCTATGTCCAATCCGATTTCTACTACATCTGGTGTCCCTTTTAATGGGCACTGGACATATGCCTAGCTTAAAAGACCTTCGCCTTGGACTGCTAATGAGTCCCCTAACGACCCATTTTCAGAACTCTCCTTTGGGCTTGCAACTTCTTCACAATGCGAGGTTTGAGCCTTTGGCCTACTAGGAACCGTGTACATCGGCACATGGACCACAAGATACAGGCTCAGTCAACACGGATGCAGATTGCCCGGTACCTGTCTTAGCATCGGCGGAGAGCGGACAGCATGTTTGTTCTTTGGAACTCGTGGCTTGGGCTGTTGACCACTCATCATGTGCAGAGTCAGATTTCTTCATGGAGTCATTTCCATCTAATTGTAATTTTCAGTGATTCACATTTCTGAAACAATGCTTTGAGTATGCTTACTTTCTGATTACATTTATCATGTCTAGTATCCTTTTTAGTGCTATTGTCCTGACCAATGGGAGGGTGCTGTATGTTCCTGCATGGCCCATTGTAGTTTTCCCTATGTTAGCCTAATTGTGCACGTCGTAGGCTAATTTTTCTTTGCACGCGTTACTATATACACACGCTTGCTTTTGTGCCGCATTGTACTTTCCATAAAACCTGCATATCTTTTCGCGTTCTGTTCTTTTCCTGGCATTTAGTCTGAAAATCACAGACAAGGACAAACAACAATGTCCCTTGTTATTATTTCTGGCCAGACACTAGCACCTAGACATAACACAGAAATGCAGCTGTTGTTTATTTGCACAAGTCTTGTCATATAGATGAACACATGATCCAAAAAGACACACATGAAACGAGAGTTCTGAGACAAGAGCACTGCGTCTCCTGAAATGTAGAAAGTACATCTGAGAATGCTAAGGTACGGGGTCTGCTAGTAGTCCCAGAGATCTTTGATATATAATCATTTTGCTTCAGCAGCAGGGGAGAGGGCATTAGGTTCCTCTGTCCTATAAAAATGAAAGGGCTTTTTATGGTATATGGATTATTAACCATGCTAACAGTATTTCTAGTATGCATTTGTTTTCTAATTGTGGCACGTTTAATGCATTTCAGATCACGATAGTTTAAATAAATATTCTAAACTTCCTTTGTGTCTCCTGGTTCTCTTATTGTGGACAAGTATGAGTGAAAAAGCGAAAGGGTGTGTCCTGTTACACGATCCCTGAGAGGGTCGAGAGTGTTGTGTTCTGAGGTGGCAATTCACTTTTTTCTCTAGTAAGGTTAGGAGGGCAGGTGAGGCACTATAGCTAGTCGGACTCATAGAAAACTGAGGTGGTATGGTGACTCCGTCCCAACATACTAATGTTCTATGGGCCCGATTCACAGAACTAACTTAAGACAAAATCCTAAACTTACTACCATTTTGGTATTCACAGAAGGCACTTACTCATTTTGGTATTCACAGAAGGCACTTACTTACTCATTTTGAGTAACTTACTCATTTTGAGTAACTTACTCATTTTGGTATTCACAGAAGGCACTTACTCATCGATGAGTAAGTGCCTTCTGTGAATACCAAAATGAGTAAGTTACTCAAAACGAGTAAGTTACTCAAAATGAGTAAGTTACTCATTTTGGTATTCACAGAAGGCACTTACTCATCAATGAGTAAGTGCCTTCTGTGAATACCAAAATGAGTAAGTTACTCAAAATGAGTAAGTAAGTGCCTTCTGTGAATACCAAAATGAGTACGTGCCTTCCGTGAATACCAAAATGGTAGTAAGTTTAGGATTTTGTCTTAAGTTAGTTCTGTGAATCGGGCCCTATGTTTCCAAGCACAGTTCTGTTCTAGAGCAGAATCCCTGCAACATAACAGTCACTCATCGCCCAAGACTGCTTCGCGCTTGTCAGTGGTTTTATGACAAGTATATGATTCCTCCGTGGTCCTATGCCTGGATCGCTTTAGGAACTTTTCTTCTGCATGTGGTTGTCAACGATATTTGTCGTTCTACTGCTACTCAATGGACATTTTGTCCCAGCAAGAACAATTGCATTAACTGTGGTTCGTGATCTACAGCCCCACTCTTTATCCCACAGAACATGCAGAGGTTTTTATGCTGCAAACATTACAGCTTATCCGGTGCCAGAGGGCATATCCTGGAAGAAATTTCCATATCAAATTATGGATCCCATATTGCAATTGTCTGATGTGATAAAAGTTTCTATGAATGATGTTATAATACCCGGTTCTTTTTCAGATGATTGGGACATTGAGACTGTTAAAAGAATGATGTCTGATTGGCAGGCATATGCTACTTTGAATAATGAAGATCCTTATCTGAATTCAGCAAACTGCAAAGAAATGTATTCCTATCATCACTATGCAAATTATTTCATACATAGGACTAGTTATCCTAGATAATTCACAATCACACACAATGGAAACATTGTGATGCTCTGCCTCCAGGGAGACATTCTAATTTCTTAAGGAAATTCCCATACTTTCAGAGTGCTGACAGGTCAACTCTTCAGCCTTTTATTTCACATAAAAGCCACTATAGCTTCCGAAAAACCGAATCACTGCTAACAAGCTGATTTATTCCACTGAGTTTAGTCAAAGCCTGGCTATTCAGGGATACGTGTATTGGAAAGCAAATGTTGATGTGAAAAGCACTTAGAGAACCAAATTCTGGCAGATTCAAGGCAAAGGAGTGTTATTTCGAGCCTGTATAATACCAAAAGAAATAATCTTTCTAAACAAAACTATCCAGCAGACTACTTGTCTGGGATTCGGAACAATGAAAGATTTTAAGAAACCTTCCATTCCAAAACACAATCTATGTTCAATAATTGACAATTCACAATGAATATGTCTGAATCAGATATAAACAATATGATACAGAATGGAACCTATAATTCAAAACAATTTTCTGTTGAAGGTTTGGCCTTATGACCTCATCATTCTAAAACATGCATGCAGCGTTTCCTTTCCAACACTCCTGGACCAAAACGTAATCTTCCTGATCCACATTACAACACACAAACACCTGTAGTGGTTACCACAAACAGTGTAGGCAAGTTATTCCAACGATGCATGGAACACTCTAGTCTCTCAGCTGTGAAAGAGCACTTCTCTTCCATTAATGAAAATATGGATTATTCTGACTTTCGTCTGCGGCCACGTCCTCAAAGAAATAAAAGATTCATTGCTATAGGAATATATGCCAACTACAATGAATTAAATGAATATTCTGAAAAAGAAACAGTTTTTTAAAGTACTAGCTGAATCATAGTTTGACCTCAGCCTTATATCTCATGAAAGAAGATTTAAAATTGCTACAACTTGGGCAGCCTCAGTTAAAAGCAATTATACAACTACATTTTGCATTACAAACCCTTAGATCAGGTTTTGTGCCGTGGCAACTTTAAAATTTGAACCATATAATTCAACACTTGCGCAAAAAACAATGGCCAAGATAGAATCCACATACACTTTATTAAGTATAGAACAAGTTGAAGATGCACCATTTACAGTCAGTGACACACCATTGATAACTAGGTTAATACACGGTATTATTTCTTTACTCATAAAAACCTGTCATTTTCATGATTGTCAAAAATATAAATCTAATGGTTGGTATGAAAAGATGCACAATTCACAACTGTTCCATTCATGGAAATTCCCTTTCACCCACATCCGTTTAAATGAAAATGAAAATGACCCTGTTTATATCAGTATAGCAAATTGGAAAAATCCTCTTGGACACTCCCTTCTATGTGACACTATATCTTTGCAATGAATATGTAGAACTTTGATGCCAGGGATAAGTTGTGTTTTATCTGTTTCCCCTATGACCTCCATTCCCACACATCATGAACTTCTGAATAACGGTTCTAATTTATTTTTAACAAATGTTACTTGTTGTGGGTTGGAACCTGGCCAGCCATACATGATCAACGATTAGAAACAATACAGTGTTTTGGACGGACCTTGCATCTTCCGCCTAGAAATGTTATTAGGAACATCCCTTGGTCTAGTATTAGTATGAAATCTATGCGTTTTGGTGATTTGAACAAGCCATTGTCTGTTCTCTTACAAAAAGAAGTCCCTTTGACTTGAGCGGTTGAAGTTTATGATCTGCAAACAGCCAAAACTGCTTCAGAAATTCAGCAGTTGTTACACACACAATACCCAACGCATTTTGCAGATATCGTTCAAACGATATTTAATTCATCTGTAACAGCTGGTGTTGTGCATCTTTCTAAGAACATTGGATCTGGTCTAGTGACTGGATTTAAAGTAGTATTTGGACTGATTCCGTAATTTTTTCTTTCTCTGTTTTCCAGCCTTTTTGGAGGATTTCTTATCATAATACTGCTAACTGGCTGTAGTATGATCATCTTTCTCCTATTCCACCAAGGAAATAAACAACATGGAGTACCCATATCCAACTGAACAAAGTTGCAGAGAGACTCTAGCACGCTACACGGGACATGCTTGGCTTTCTAAACTCAGCGAGCACTGGATGCTCACCATCCGCAAAGTGAATGCTATGCAAGTAAAACCTGTCTTCTGGTGCATAAACTGTCCAACAAACATCATGGACTTACATCTGGAACCTGCCCCCGGTGGCTTATCTCTATGGAAAAAATCATTCAACTTCTACATGAGCACCAGAAACAATGCAGAGCAATTCTCCTGTACCTTATATAGGATACTACATATGACAAAGCAGTATCACTTTTGACGCAGCTCTTGACGAATGGCTTGAATCATTGTTATTCTTCGAGCCCCCTGGAGGGGAGCCGCAACCAACATAGAGTGCCTCAGACGAGCAGCCAGTTGCTAGTCCATTGAACACACAGACTATTGACCACGAACATGCTCTCTATGGTCTTCGCAAAGATCACACATATGCTGCGTGTGCACCTGATGATGTCGACATGTCCTCATAAGAGGAGTGAACTCAACAAATAAGTCGACCAACGTTTCCTGATATATATCTATCATATATACCACAAAGCCTATTCAAACTAAGAACTGAAAAGAAAATCTTTTTTCCTTCTTTTTAATGGACTCTTTCATTTTTTGCTTTTATACCGATTATTTTTAATCTGGCTTATCTATACTATCACTGGTATGTTTATTCACCAACACGCATAACATGTTCTAGATAGATTATAAAATATGATTTGTTATTATTAGCTGTAACACAAGGATTGCAAATATTCATGCTTCGCTATGTGATATATATTATCACATATGTTTTATTTATTTTTTTATACCTTTAATGCACTACTGCTTTTATATTTTACTACAAGTATAGTGGGTATAAAGGTTTTCATTCAAATATCTTGTCCTAGATAAATATAGATGTTGGTTTGAGAGCATGAATTTTTCAACACTTTAGTCAAATTCCTGTTGGTTGCACACACACCTATGATGTCACATTCAGACGTACAAGCTGGGGAGGACATGAAGTTTCTAAGGTCCAACTCCATCCTATGTAGGCCCGACTCCATCTTAGTCCATGAAAGTCGCCATCTTCCTCAACTTAGACAATGGACGCTGCCATATTCCCTGATTTATGCAGAATCATTGTCATGTCTGCCTTTTAACGCAGATGTCGGCAGACCTTATCTTTCTAAGAACTGTGAAATCGTCAAGTTCTTTGAATAATGACATAGTTACAACATCTACTGCAACATTTGTCTGGGTGAAATATCTTCTCCTAACCATGTGAAGGTTAAAAAAGAACACATACAGACATATAACTAAAATAATGTATTGTGAACTGACGTCCTTTTCCCTTATATGTTCATAAGGAAACCTCTGGGATGCATACCTTGATGCACATAATCTATGTCAGACATTCCTAAACTTATGTCAGAAATTTCAATTTCTGGTAAGATTTAGGATATAAGGACTGCTACTTGACCACTTGTCAGGAGAGGTTGTTCACTCAGATTATCGCCAGAGATTCTGCCAGAGACGGTCTCACCCGCTGCCAGCACACTTCACACTTTGCGGATGGTACATCTTACCTGAAGCTGATAAAGCTATGTACCGGAGGAAGACAGACTGACTGCTACCACAGTGGGTGTTTGCCCTTCGCGGGGTACACTATCTTCACACCTCTGCAGATAAAGACAGCCTTTGCTGTCAACAAGGTATGCAGTGCATCTTTTCTCCTTAAGAAACTCTAGACTGCAACCTGCTCTGCCTATTATGCTGTCATATTATAGCACATAGAAGTAGGCATTGGAGTGTTAAGTTCTTAATTAAATGTTAGTAATGTTCATTTTATTCTCGTTATTTATAACGTGTCTAGTTGCTGTTTTTATAATATTCTGTGTAGTTGTTTTAGATGTACTGAGAAACAGATTGTCCCTGTAGTAATAAATACTTTTAACGTAAAAATGTTCATTCTTCTTAGTACAGTTTGTGTGATACTGCGAATAATGAAATAAGGCTTGTTGCTGTTTCCACTGTGCCCCTCATCCCTTTATTGGATTGTTAGTAACCCAAAAGCAATACTTCTATGTCAATTACACACTGAGTAGTGTCTTCCGGGGCTACAATAACTTGTCTTTTACATTCATCTCTTGTGCATTGAACCAAGTTCACCTGTGCCACCAGTGGGTGGGAAAGCACCCCTTGTAGAGTTAAGCCAAAGTCGTAGCTTATGCAACATTCACACAGAACCAGGGGCTTCTGTTCCTTGAGAATTTACTTTCTCCAAGAATCTGAAATGGAGGTCCTGAGACAATATCTGGAAGAAAATCTGCAGAATTGCCTCATACCATGATCCACTTCCCCTATCTGGGCCTCATTGTTTTTTGTCTCAAAGAGGTATAATGAATTAAGACCCTGTATCGACTTCAGAGGTTTAAACAAATTTACGATCAAGGGCAGGCACCGCTTACCTGTAGTCAAGGATATACTGGAATCTGTCCAGGGCTCTAAGATCCTTCACCAAGATAGAACTTTTTGGGTCATACCACCGTTTGCAAATCAAGGAGGGGGAATGACTAGAAGGTATCCTTTAGAACCCATCTCGGACATTTTCAATATTGTGCATTGGCTTTCGGGTTGAGCAATGCCCCAGCAGTTTTTCAGCGCTTTATGGACCAGGTCTTAAGTGGCATCATTCATCTAGTTGTTGTTATCTACCTGGATGGAATCTTGTTTTTGGCTTAAGACCCACTTCTTCTTCATCATGTCAGCCAAATACTAGCAGACTCCACCAAAATCTGCTATTTTGCAAACTAGAAAAGAGCAAGTTTGACCAATCTGAGGTGGAGTACCTAGGCTTCCATATAAACAGCACTAGAATCTAAATGGATTATGAAAACGTTTCCGGCATTTTGAAACTCAGTCTTTTCTTGGATTTGCCAATTTCTACCTGCAATTTATTGGACAACTGCTCTACCATTCAGTGAAGTAACCTGTATTCTAAAGAAAGATGCTTCGTCATGGCTTCCAGTGGCACACTCGACATGAGGTAGCCTTTATTAAGTTAAAACAAGCCTTAACTCAAGCCCTTCCGGATTCTACTAAGAAGTTCATTGTGGAGACTGATGCCTCTGACCGAGCTACTGGAGCTATGCTCCTACAACTGCAGGAAGATGATGGCCTTGAAAACCCCATTTTCTAATTATCTCACATCTTATCTGATTCTGAAAGAAATTACTCTGGCCTGGAACAAGAATTCTGGCCATGAGAACGGTTTGCTCAGAATGGAATCACTTTTTAATAGGGGCTCAGGAACCCTTTAAAATTCAAACTGACCATCGAAAACTCCAATGCCTCTGGAATATGCAGTGCAGGAATAGCCAATTGTCAGTTTGTCCTATTTTTTCAACCAATACTTTTTTTTCATTACTCATATTTGTGGGAGTAAGAATGTCCTAGCGGATGCTCTTTCACACATATATCCTGAATCTCCATCAACGTATGGTCAGAATATTCTTCCTCCAAAACGAATCATTGGGGTGGCACACTCTTTCCTTGACAGACTACAAACTAGTTATTTTAAAGTTCCTAAGAAAGATCAGGACTCCATGGACTAATTTCTTAACAAGGCAATTTTGTTTTCAAGGGAAAGAATTTACACATTTCCGCCAAGGTACTGTGACTTGAAGTTTTTAAAATGTGTCATGACTCCTCTGTTGTCATCCATAGAGGCATAAAGTCCACTCTGAAGCTCATACTTTGTTCTTTCTGGTGGACTTCCATTCGAGAAGATACTGAACGCTTGGTCCGTTCTTGACCTGTTTATGCCCAAAATAAGACTTTTTTAAGTTCGACATTCTGGGTTTCTTCATACCTTGCCAGTTCCACCTGAGCCTTGGCACACCGTCTCCACTGACTTTTGTTTTACTTTATTTTAAAAGTTTTATATAGCGCAAACATGATCCATGCAGGTATAAGAGCGCTTTACACGCGTTCAGAGAGCAGAGACCTAGGGAAACCAATAAGGCTCTCAAGGGACAGGAGAGATCACCACAAAATATAGATACAAATGGATATGGTAGTACAAAAATAAAAGCCATAGGAAAAACAATAACCAAAACAATTACACCTAGCATTAATAAGAGAGTAACTGACGAGTCAAGAGAGATTCGGGGAGAGGAGATCCTAGGATCTAGGGCATACATTTGTTCATGAGTAATACTTTAACTTCTTTCTTGAGATAAACAGTTGAGGGATTCAGTCTGGTTTCAGTGGGCAGGGAGTTCCAAATTATTGGGGAGATCCCCGAGAAAGCTCAGTTGTAGGTTTTTCTTTTAGAGAATCTCTGTGGTTTCTTCAGTAAGGTGCTAGAGCTTCTGGAGGATTTACCGTCACCAGAAAGTTCCAACTTCTGAGCAAGGTATCTAGGGGTATTGAAGTGTAGGGCCTTATGGGTCATGCAGGTGATTTTGTTTTTGAATTCTTGCTTCATAAGGGAGCCAGTTGAGGGTTTTTAAGTTGGGGTGATGTGGCTGTTTCTTTTTGATCCTGTGATGAGTCTTACAGCAGAGTTAAGGGAGGGCCCTAGAAGAGCCATTTTGGATCCGGGCAGGCCACAGAGGGTTGCACTTCCATAGTCTAACCTAGGAATCACTAGGGCTTGCACTGCAGGTTTGAAGTCATCTGGAGGGAGGAAGGGTTTTAATGTTCTCAGAATGTTCATATGGAGGTTCGCACCTTTGGTGGTGGTGCTGATGTGCTTCTGCATGTTAAGGTCCTTGTCCAGAGACTTGTACTTCTGCTAGTAAACAGATTTGTTCTAAGACTCATCCTCTTCCATTGCATCCTCTCCAAAATCTGAGACAAATCTCCCATCTAATTGTGTTGGACCGTAAGCTGTTAGCGAGGCATAATCACTACCCTCTTCTTCTTGATCTCACTGAAATAATTGAACTGGAAGTAAATCCATCACCTTTAATGGTGAGGAAACATTTCCTCCCATGTTTTTTATTGACTGCGTGGTTCTCAAAGGTAATGTCGTCGAGGGTGATTTCATCGTCAATGGAAGATCATTGTCCTCAATGGTATGGTCACCGTCAACGGAATGCTCGAAGTTGACGGTGTCATCGTTGATGGAATGCTCATCATCAACAGAATGCCCTGAAGGGGGTCTAGGAGCTCCCAACTATGAACAATATTATGCAACCGCACAACTGCAGTGGCCAATGCGTTGGCTGGCCGGCCACAACACTATCAAACTAGGGTGCTGGGCTACGGGACTATGCCAATACTCAGTATTAAAGTGGCTGATGGGAGCGGAGTCTGTGATTCCGAAGAAGTTGGGTAACATTTTAATGACCATTGCCCGTGGCTGCTGGTCTTGGTATTTACACAATGCACAACCTCTTCCTCCTTATGCCCGAGTTGCCACTCTGGGTGCTTCCTGGCAACTCAACACTGGCCCCTCGTCAACCGGCGGAGTGGTCCCGGACAGGTATTAATACATGAGGGACTTGTTGGTTGACTCGTCTCTATCCACGTTTGACACCCTCATGGACGACTATGGGATACCTCCAAGTTCTTTTCTGGTGTATACCTCCCTCACTCATCAAGTTTACAAGGTGTGGGGCAAGACACACGACGAAACTAAGATATCCGGATTACTTCAAACTTTACTTATCCATGCCACGGGCAGGCAGGCCATCACCATGCTGTACAATTCTTTGAAGATGGACACAGCGTCCTCTTTAACAGCACTCAGAGACTACTGGGACACAGCACTCTCAATGACGCTGTCCGACAAACAGTGGGGACAGTGCCTAGGTGTCCCAAAGATAATCTCTACAAACGCCAGACTCAAGTACACACAATTCAATTATCTCCATCACACATATCTCACTCCTCAAAGGTTGGCACAAATGTACCCAAGCTCCTCCGAAATTTGTCTGCGCTGCGGCCACGCAAATGCCACATTTCTTCACATGGTGTGTGACTGCCCCCACCTGTCAGCATACTGGGAGGCAGTGGCTACTACACTCACTGAGGCTACGGGCGTTACAATCTCTGCACGCAGCGCTCATTTCTTACAGGGTATCACAAAACATAACACACAGTGCAATACTCTAAGCACATTTCTAGACTTAGCGTTGGGTTTAGCCAAGCGGAGGCTAGCCATGTCCTGGAAATCGAACACAGCGCCTCCCATACAAAAGTGGCTCACCGGCCTTCACAAGGTGTTAGTGGCCGAAAATTAGCAATCCCACAGCACTCTACTGGGTCAACCTGCCCCCCTAACCCACCAGACTGGAAGAAATACCTCACTTTTATTTCATCAAATCCACCCCACATTCCCCCCGAGCCGCCAGCCTCTTAGGACCAAAATACAATTATGTTCATGCTGGGAGAGATCCGAAACCCGGAGGGCCCCTCCCACACATGCGCCTCCCTCCCTCCCCTCTTGCCTTCTTCCTTTCTTTTTGCTGACCTTGGACGGACATATTTCCCCCCTCCCTCCCTCCCTTTCTCCCCCTCCTCTCTTCTCGGATACATGTCATTTTTATGGCATGCCCCTGCTCCAGCGTGCTTGAGTCGAATCCTCCTCCCACACAAACCCATGACTAGAACTCACCCTCCCCCCTGCACAATGACACCCAGGCACAGTGGCGTGAGGGGGCCCCCCCCTCCAAGGGGCCCCCTGGAGCTTGGGGGCCCCCCCGCATGGCGGGGGCTGTGGGGGCCTGTGTTACGCCCTTGCCCAGGCATTGCGCAGTATGCCCTAAGCCCTTTTCCGCTAGCTGATCAGAGTGCTTCCAAATGTGAATAGTAGACACTGTTATAATGTTTTGTCATAAAAACGTGAATCGGACAATCAATGGCGACTATATCGACACTGTTACAGATTTGTTGTGCTTGATGTAATTACTGAAGATTTTGATGTACGCTATTGTTATGGTGCAATATGCGAAACTCCCATTGCCCTCGGAGTTGTGTACACTTCACTGAAAATAAATAAAGAATATTAAAAAGAAATCATAGACAGAAAGCTTGTCGTCAATGGTGGCATAGTCGACGGCATGCTCATCGTCAACGGTATCTTTGTCGTCGACCGAGATGAAGTTGTCGAAGGTCTTGTCGATGAGATTACCTTTGAAGAGGAGTCCTTTGAAAACCTCTTCTTTACAACAGACACATACCTATCCGGTTTGTCACCAGAGGAGGTGGCTGCAAGTGGTTTACCAAATAGATTATGTTCAGGAAACTGTAAAAGTCTCCTATTGTGCGCTACCTTCATGGAAGTGCTTGGAGGGGCTCTGCTCACAAAATCTTTCCCTTAAGAGGGGGCTTTCCCTTTAGAAGGAGGAAAATTGTCTTTATTCGTAAACAATAACGCCAATCTCCTGTCTCTGTCCTTAAAAGTCATAGTTGAGAAAGACTTACATATCTTGCAATCTGATGACGTTTAGGATAAAGGCAATAAATACACTATGAGTGTGGGTCATCAGTGTAAACTTTCTTATTGCCGCAAGATGAACATGGTTTACATAGAGATTTCTTCTCTTTGTCAGTCATGGCGACAGTTGGTGACAGTTGACTGTCAGACCAAATGATCTCCCTGGTCAAGAAATTGTAACAATCTTTCCGAAAAACAACTCACAGTATAATAGTGCTGTGGGTAAGGCTGGTTTAAATCCAGGGCAGACCAAACTAGAAACAATTTAAGGTTCACTGAAAAGTTAGAAGAAAGCTATGACAAGGGACGCCCTCACACACGACGTATGGAAATAAACGTTAGCTATGGTGAACTCTTGGGGAAGTAGAAGAGCTTAAGCTTTACCTCATTGGCTGAGGTTTAGGTTCTGATTCTGACGTGCTACTAAAGATGCTATGCTGTTTTAGGCCCATGACCTTTTTTTGATCTGTATATAGTATGCTACATATTTTACACTATATGCTGTTATGTTAGTGTACCCGGGATTGACACCCTGACGACCGAGAATGTTTCAAGCATGTGAATATATAAAAGATCTAATGTTGGACAAGTCTACACTTAGTTGTAAATCTATACTCAGAAATGGCAAAAAAAAGTATATTTTTTACCTAGGAGCAGTGGTATATTTACAAGTGAGAAATCTATACATGCAAATTTACATTTGTGAATCAGGCCCTATGTATATTTGCGCAACCAGAAGAGTCTGACAGACATTACAGTATATTACTTTTGGAAATGGGCCATCGGGGCAAAAAATTACAAATGAAAGCACTAAACCTATTTCTGTGTTCTCCTTCTTATGGTCAGTATTTTTTGATTTCATTTATTAGTTTCTGTGGGTAAACTTTGATCAATGTACACAAACAATCCCTTGCTGACTTCTGAATTTTGTCTCCTTTACAGAAATATTTAGCTTTCTGTGTCCACCTGTAGTTTTCAAACCTGTTTTCCCACCCCTTCAGGAAAGTTGAACCCACATAAAATAGGAAAATTCCCTAGCAGTCAAGTGGTTAAAGAGGGCCCTTTGACCAAGAATCTTTTTGGGGAATATCACTAACTTCTAATCACTTAATGGAGTGCACCTGCGTAGCAATGTTATGCTTTAACTATACCAATTTGTCTCATAGAATGAAGACTCCAGAATGTGAACCTTGCCACAAGTGGCTAAGAACTGCACAAACATATTTAATTCAGTACAGCTTGATAAGCATACAATTTAAAATATAAACCCAAGTGCAAGAAAATACAGTACAGCTGATGAGAAAAGCACCAGTCTAAAACTGTAGGATAGACAATCCATTCAAGGAAATTCGTATAGGAAAAACAAAAACAATTCCCAACAATAAGTCCAACCTATCTAAAAGATTCTCCCTGAAAGAATGGTTTTAGTTCTATGAAAAAACAGACACAGAAGGTGCAAAACGTACAGATAGAGATAATAAATTCCTTAGACTAGAGGTGACAGGAAGGTTTTTATATGGGTCTGTTCGACTCACAAAACATCTATATACACTAGTACATCAAGAACAGCTTGCTGTGATAGATTTATCAGCCAAATACAATAAATGACATCTAACAAGCTTCTGACAATGAGGCACCCTAATCTGATTTTAATTCCAGCCTTAAAGGGAAGTCTATGAAAGACCATCAGTATGGGAGTTATGCACTCATACTTTAATGCTTTAAGTGCAAGGTATACTAAACAATCAGGATAAGGTACCCACAAATGCCCCAGGAACATTAGGAAGTAACCACATACAGTTCCATGAGCCTGCTTGAAAAAGAACCTTAAAAGATTTTTTAAAGGGACACTCACCCACGACTTCTCCGAGACATGCTTCGTCAATGGGACCCTCACCCAGAATGTTGGTACATCTGGGTGGGCTCAAGGAGATCTCAATATTGAAGGAATCAAACTGTGTAAAATTATCTACATTATAATCCAAGTGTTTGAATGTACTGTAGATTGCCCTCATAAGATTTAAAACAGTGGTACCGGTTAGTCCTTCGTGGACGCTCAGAGCTAATTATGGCCCTGGTCTACATGTTACAGGCACATAATTAGTCCATATGGGTCAGCCTTCATCAGTACCAAGGTTATCCCTAAACAATATCTGGCAGAATCCAGTAGTGATTCACAAATTGTGAACTATATAGAAAAATATAATATGCACACACTCGTGTGCTTACATAACTCATTGGTCATCGGTAAAGTGGGGTTAAAACATAATTATTGTAACATTCCTTAAAAACATTTAGTTTTGAGTGAGGCACACACTATGAAAGAA
Organism: Calotriton arnoldi; assembly: GCA_963921515.1. Taxonomy (NCBI): domain Eukaryota; kingdom Metazoa; phylum Chordata; class Amphibia; order Caudata; family Salamandridae; genus Calotriton; species Calotriton arnoldi. The sequence goes on from CAWUFW010010157.1 coordinate 221,246, forward strand.
CAGCATACATGCACGTGATTGTGCTAAAGGTGATACACAACACAAAGGACAAGACAAAAAATAATAGACACATATGGCAAGTCACTTGCTACTCAAGGGTATTCACTGTACAAGATTATTGTATTATTTATCACTCACTCCAAAGAAATGGCAAATAATTGCCCACAAGGTCCCCAGCGGGACCAGTTTTGCAGTCAAACATAATTAATTACCAGTTAGCTTTTGTAATCAGGTAAAAAAAAGCCAATGTTCAAAGCCTCACCTGCTAAAAATGGGGCAGATTTTTAGAAGAAACTGACATTGTCAAAAGCCCCGGTCTGCCTTCTCACCAATTGTACATCGAACCGCCACCCCTGCATCTTGTCTGTATTAGATGTATGCAGCATTTTTAAGCAAAATTTCCTTGATGTGTGGCCAGCTATCAGTCATGTAACAGGCAATTAAATGTGAAATGCGTATGACATCGCATGCATGTTGTGTGGGAGAATGAGGAAGATTTGTCCTCCTAACCAAAGTATTAGTTGTCCTCAGTGTATTAACACAGGGCAAACACTAGGGCTTATTTCTAAACATCAGGGGTGTATGTGCTCTTATGTTGTTTAATGTTTTGTACGTTGATAATATAAGTGAAATGTTTATTATGCTCAAGTATTGAAATCTACTCGAAAAAAGATAGGTGCTCAATAGATGATGCCAGTGTTTTATTGAGAAGGTCATTGTCACAAATGCTAGAAAATAAAAGGAGGCTGTAGTCACCAGCAAAACCGATGTCTACCAACGAACGTTACTGATGTCACTGGGGCAGGTGTCAATAATTACCTTACGGAAAGAAAATAATGAAATAGATGTTTGGTGTACAAGAGGTTCTATAATCACTCCTTTCCGACTGCTGTTTAGTTTCTGTAAAAATGAAAAGGAGCCTTACTTGTCATTGGAGTGGTGTCAATAATTTCTCTCTGGAAAGGACATAACCTGGTGGGTGTCTGGTATGCAAGAAGTCCTCAAATCACTCTTTTGTAACTGCAACTAAGATTAATAAGTGTTGCTATGAATATCCCCACAAACTACAAAAACCTGGATAGATGTAGATCGTTCCTATTAGGCACAATTGTGTCAGTTCCTAATTAATCTCGCCCAAGGAATATCATCATTTAAACCAACAATATGTGTTTTTTAATGTGAAAATCCATCTTTGTTCTTTTTAAAGCAACATTTTTGACATTTTACTCGAAGAGTCTGAAATGTTCAGTTGTTCAAGCATCACCCATGACAAATCATTTACACTGTGTTGGACTTTAATAAAATGGTTTGTCATTTTCGGAGGGTTCTTCCTACATCTGATATTACTTTTGTGCTCACAAATTCTAGTTCTTACTTTTCTGAGGGTCATTCCATAGTATATTAAATCACATAGGAGAGTGATCATTTATATGCCATGTGGGAAAACCATGTGAATAGTGGTTCTAGGATCAATTCTTTTGTGCCATTAGTCAGCATAGCTACACTGGATGACCCACACAAATAATGGACCACGACTGGAGGTATACCCCAGAGGGTATACATCAGAGTTGTATGTTTGTGTATCTTAGGTCTGTTGTGCAGTAGGATATCTTTCAAATGTTTGCTTATTTTGTATAAAAGCATTGCTGTGACTAGGTTCAGTGTACCTGTTTTGAGGATATGCCAATTCTTGTTAATAATCTTCTTTACCTGATTTGAGATTGTGCTGTATGTTGTAATAGATATTGGTCTATCAGTTTGGGGTTTTGGTTAATCATTAGTAGTAAGTCCCCGTTGTTACTGCAGGTCCTCTAATTCATTTTATGGATGATAGAAACTGAGTATTTCTTCTCTTTCAATGTATGACTCAATGTCTCTGCTTGGATATTGTCAGTGATTAATTTGAGCATGTTGTTGCTGGTGGGGCCACTGGCATTATTTTTAGGGAACTGTACTTATTTCCATGTACCAGCTATTTATTGAACGCATGAGAGGGAAAAACACACAGATCGAAAGACAGAGGAAGAAGAAGATGGCAAAACGTCACAAAGGAAGAAAGGAGGAAACTGCAACGCGGAGAAAAAGGGCAGGAAGTGTCGGATAGTGGATTTAAGGCTACCCAGTTTTGGTATTCAGTGGTCCGACGTTAAATTGCACTGGCCTCAGGCGTCTGAGCAGAGCTTCGGGCACCAGCACTCTTTCTTTCACAAATCAAACATTGGATATTGCAATCTGAAATCTGGCTACAATTCCTGCGTAACCGCAGGAATTGGTCGATAGGGAAGCTCCCTGGTAGTGGGGTCGGGGGTGAATGCTGTTAGATCCTAAAAGGTTATTTCTTTCAGTTAGTTTGTTGTATGCATCAGAGGCAAGACAAACACCACCTGAAAAGATCCTGACGCCAAGAAAAGTTATGCTCTGTTTACTGATAGTGCATGTAAAAGTCAAAAACGATTCCTATCATTGATTCATTCAATGAAGTGGTTTTATTCACTATGAGTCCCATTCCATTATTAGAACTTCAACAATGCATCTCATCCAAATGCGTATCTTGTCTTTAAATGGATTGTCTGGACCAAATATATATTTCTGTTCAAATTGATGGATATAAAGTCCAGCTATACTAGGGGCAAAAATGCTCCCAAATGATGTCCTCATACCTGCAAACTAGACTGTCCTCAAATTTGAAGAAATTCCTCATAAGGGATAATCTGACGCATTTAGTCCCAATCGTAATTTTATAGTATCTCCTTTTATCAGATTCAATGATAGGGAGATGATAAGGCTCCCCAAAGTCTCCTTGTTCCCTCTTTTAGGTGACGCTGCAGAGTGTCACACAGATTGCAGTAAAAACAGAGTACATTCTGAGAGACCCACCAGCATGGCATTTTCTCCATCCATATATGAAAGCACTGATTATTAAACTGTAGTGGGAACGAGGTTTGATATGACAAATGAAAGAGAATTAGTATGCGGTCAGTTGGGTCTTTTCTGGTCTGGCGTAGAAACAGCTTCTCGGTTGCCTCATGTAATAAAAAATTGATAAATAAAAACAAAAACAAATACAAAATTTACATAGATAGAAGGACTTGAGTCCCCTTATTCATTCACTGCTTTGTTCAAGTGTCATTCATATTTTGCTTTTGACCACCACAGAATGCAGCACGAGCCAACTGGTAAGCCCACTCATCCAATTGCTCTCGAACTTGAGAGATAGCATTGTTCCTGATCACTTGCACGCATTCACCTAAAAAGAAGGGCCCGTCAGTGCCAGGGCTGGTGAGCTAATACATTACTTTTGCTAATGTTTTTTTTCTTTGAATTCTTTAGCCTTATTCAATTTTTTGTCATTTTTCTTTTCTTAAACCATCTCTTCACGGTACAAAACGTTTTCCTTGCACCAGTAAGAATCATATTTTATTGTGAAATAAATTAAACCTAATAAGGGTTTTTAAAACTGTTCAAAGTATACCTACCTTCTAGGAAGAACCCATACTGCTCTACTAAAATTATATATGATGATAATTTTTTATCCTTAAAATGCCACATCTAGACAACAGCTTGTTCTCTTTTTTTTATCTTAATGTGAGATATACTGGCAATAAGAAAATAAAAATATAACCATTGTACCAGCTCCCCAAAGCTAGACTTATTGTCTCTGCCAATGGTTGCGCCCCTATGACTTGCAGTGAAAACTCTGAATTCAAAAAAGGAAGGAAGGAACCGATGAGCATGAGGATGAACAGAGGGCATAACCACGCCTTAGTCGACCCTGATGACCAGATGCAAGAGGCAAACATCCTAGGTTAGATGAAAAGACCCCAGAGGGTCCATTCGATAAGGAGTGTGTCTGACATGCTAGAACAGAGGACATATATCACCCATGGCCCTTTGACTGGGCCCTGGCAGAAAAGGTGGCACAATACGTCCCTACCAGATGAGGAAACACTTGAACAATGAACTAGGGGGCCGACCATGGATGGAATGTCCTCGGCCCTCGCTTGACAACAAATAGGGCCTAATACCTGCTGAGATAGATGGAAAATGCCCACATTGCTGGCAATATTCATTAGGGATCTCAAATAACATATTAACTGATCATGGAGAGCTTTCCAAGACAAGCTGAAAAATATTCGCCCCTCTAACGAATATACTAAACATGGCTGAACAAGACAGGTAAACTGGGAATCTGATTTCCACAGATAACCTGTCTGGTTGGGAGCAAAGGACGATATACTTTTTGGGAAATGCGAACTGCACTGTTTCCACTGAATGGGGTGCTCACTCCTCAAAGACTGATCCCATTCTTGGTGGGTTGGCAAATTACGATGCAGGCCCGGTGCAAGAGAGGCCTATTTGGGGATCCCTTCATAAAAAAATTGGAGAACTTTGTCACTAAGTTTTTGTCCCTGGACAAAGCCCTACAATCAATCAAGATTGTGTTTGGCTACAAAAATGTTCATGGGGATGGTAGAAGTAGGGGGCGCTCAGCAGGCTCCTATTTCCGAGCCTTCAAATGAGGTCAAGGCCTAAAAAGTGGCATTTAGTGGCAGATTCAGCAAAAATGTAGTGAATTCTCTTCTCGATGCGAGGTGCCGACCGAGGGAAAAGAGGAATATTCCATTGTACTGCCAACACACCAAGAGGAGTTTTAAGTAAAGACTACCCAGGGCTTTAAGTGGGCTGGGTCCGACCGGTGCTGAGCACCGGCAGTTCTAAAAAGCAGGTGTCGAGACGGGTCCCAATCGGGCTCTCCATTTTTGCCATCACCCTCCGGGTAAAAAAAAAATCTTAACTCTGCAGCAGTACCACCCTTCACTGCCTTTGGAGTAACTTCGAAGAGACTCGTTAAAGTTCTTTCACAGTCTCATCATTTCAGAACTGAAGGATAGTCATATTATATTCAACGAAGTCATAGTTGTTGCTTATGCAACTAACAACCATTGACAAAGCCAATAGTTTTAGCTAGCTGTAGGTGTAATGTTACTTGTTGCATTGTATATCTGGATGCAATGACAGAAGCAGCAAATTACCAGTCGGGCGGCACACTATGCTAAGCACAGATTTTTAGCTTATGTGTTTTAAGCCACGCCCTCAGGGCACACGTCCTAAAAAAAGAAGTGGGGGGACTAACCTGGTTAATCAGTAGGCAAGTGACATCACGGCACGTGACATCACGGCACGTGACATCACAGGAAGTGGCATCATAAGAAGTGACATCAGATCTTAAGCCCTCACATATATGTTTAACATGTCTATCATGAGTACATTGAAGCACATTTCAAGTATACAGGGAAACCCTACTGATTTAGGCAGAAGATTCACACTTTTGTAAGCTACACATAAAACAATGTTGCCTTTTGTCAGCGCAAACTTCCTCTACCCATAGTGCTCTACAAGAAAAAATAGTGATATTTAAATTATCACAACGCCGCCTCAGGGGTAGTAAGCACTATATAAATGCTATTTATTTTGTGTAAATACTGGGAAAGAACAACACATCTGACATTCTTACAGTGCATGCATATCTCCTAAACAGAGCCTGAACAAAGTGAAAAGCTGCATCTCTTAAGTAAGTGTGAAGTGCTAACAAGGTGTGAGCCTTTGTTTCCCTTCTGCTGCACTTGCTTCTAGGTGGGAGGCTCCTGACTGCTCCCAGCCAGGAGACTCGAACAAAAGGAGGCCTGATGACCCCTCAAATTCGGCCTTTGTTATGGGCCCAGCAGGAGTCCGAAACAAGAAAGCCCCCTACCCACCTGTACATTGTTGCTTATCAAAAGCAGACAACAACGTGCAGGTGCTGCTGAATGTGTCCCAGTGTTTGCAAATTACCCCGGGACGAATTCAACATATTTTTCAGTGGGGCCCAACTTTTGGCAGGGTGGACGGCGTCCACCCCGTGAAAATAGTGGGTGGACGTCGTCCACCACATGTACCCCCGACTTGTGCCCTGCACAACCTTAATTACATTGGCCACGCTCCTTAGAGAGACCCCCCAGTTTTTTCATCCCACTTAAAGCCCTGAGACTACCTGTTTTTCCTAACCAAAAGTGGAAGGGAGGCTGGGGTATTCGTCCACAATGAGCAAGAGATAACATGGGACACAGTAGTTCTTCAAACAATCATGGCCTTTCAAATAGAGGTCTGAAGAACGCTCATTCAACGTGGCCCATGCCCCTTGTGTTTTCTGGGGAAGAAAGTTCCCTCATTGACCAGGAGGTGGAAGCATTGTTTAACAAAGGAGCAGTAATACTTAAAACCCTTGATTCAAATGGCTTCTGAGCAATTTCTTTCTCATAGAAAAGAAAGACCTCAAACTTTGGGAATTCAACAAGTAGTCTGTGTACCGCCATCTAAAAATTGAGGGAATACCTCTCCATGTTGTCATTTTGCTCCCAAACGGATGGATCGTGAGAATTAACCTGAATGTGGCCTACCTGACGGTGCTGAATTTTGCAGTGCACCCGGTGGTTTCTAATGTTCGTCCAAAGAGCTCAAGTTTACGAATTTGGGGCACTCTCTTTTTGCCTGTCCTAAGTTTCTTAGTGATTTACCAAGGTAATGAAACTGTCCACAGAGGCACTGGGGTTCAGGGAACTTCTACCTATTTTTCACCAGCACAACATCCTTTTGATGACAACAGATCTACTACAAGGGCTCGGTTTCGGCATAAATGGGGAAAAGTCAGAAATCACTCCAACCCGGAGGATAACATTCCTGCGGTTTGTGATGGATTCAGCCTCAATGATCCTGAAACTTCCTTAGAAGAAGACAACAACACCAGCAAAGAACTGAAAGCAGCTCTTCTCTTTCAAGAAAAAAGACACCCCTAAAACAGCTTAGCTACTGGCCTCAGCAATTCAGGGAATCTTTCCAGATTCCCTCCGTTATCGAGCTCTTCAAAGACTTGTAGCTTCTCATCTAAGGAAAGGCCTCCACTATTCGGAGAAGAGCAAGCTATTGAAGTACACTAGAACAGACATTCAATGGCGATTGGAGCACACAGGGGCTTGGAATGCCGGTAACATTTTTGACACATCCACAGATCTGGTCATAGAATCAGATGTAAGACGCTAAAGCTGGGGGCTCAATCTGGGGATATTACCAAAGGAGGTCAGTGGTCCGAGCAAGAACCAGATCTGCATATCAACATCATGGAACTCCAGGTGGGAACCTTAGCAGTGAAGCGCATGACGTAGGACAAAGTATCTTGTTCTGTCCTATTAAAGTGGAAAATGTATCTGCAGTCCAATACATCAGTTAATTAAGAGGAATGAGTTCCTCAGGGCTGGAGTATACACCTGGAAAGCATAACCTGGTAGTAGATTGGAACTTCAGGTTTCTGCTTGAATGCTGGAAGCTGTTTGAGCTCTTAATGAACAGCTGTTGACCTTGTGATGAGACCTCTTTGCCTCCAGCCTAAATAATCAACTGCTGCGGTAGTACAGCTGGAGACTGGCTACACTGATCAAGACTAGCGATGCCTTTTCCCAGGATTGGGGTAAGACTTGCAAATATGCTTTTGCACCTTTTACAATTATCGTGAGGTTTCCTGGGCAGGTGAGGAGCCAAGGGGCGGCTGCGGTCATAGTGACATTTTATTGGATATCACAAGTTTGGTTTCCAGTTCTTCTGGAACTTTCGTCGGATTCTCCAATACCTCTTCCCTATCATCAGAACATTTTGTTGGACAGTCTGAGTAGATCGCACAGGCTAGTCCTGGAAAGATCTCTTCACCTAATGGCATGGAAGATTACAGTAGACACTGGGAAGTTTCAGGACTTTCACTCCAAAATTCAGATTACATTAGGAAGGTCTGGGCAGAGGCCATTGTCAAACATTACAGTTTGTTGTGGAGAAGATTATCTCACTGATGTGAAGGATGGTATTAAGATCCCATGGAGGACAGAGGTTGTCAATATCTTAAACTTCCTCTCAAACTAGCATTAACACCTTTGGATATGTTGACTATTAAGGGACATTCACTTAGCAAGGGCCCCAGAACCTAAGCATTCTAAACTATTAGATGTGAATGTGGTTCTAAAGCTTTTTGTGTCATGGTAGGATAATCAGTTCCATCGAGTAGGGAACTTTCAGCCAAACTGGCAATGTTACTGTGTCTCATTGTGTACACAAGAGTGTTGCCCAAATTCTAGACCTTATAGACAAGATGTATAATTCAGGTGGTGTAACTTTTATGGTATCCAAGAGAACCAAATTAAATATAAGAATTGTCTAGTATCCGTATTTTCCTGATAATCCAGCTATGATGTCATCAGGAGCATTACAACATACAACAAAATGGCTGGAGAGTTCAGACCTCCAGGGGAGCAATAATTCCCGATCTCCATTCACAAGCACTTAGAACCAGGTATCACCCCAAAATATTGCAAGATGGGTATGTTGAACCATAAATGAAGCAGGATAGAGGTTTACTTTTTGGGGCTCATTCTGCAAGAGGGGCCATTTCTTCTAAGGCTTTCTCTCTGGGCAGACACCTAGAATATATCCCATGTGCAGCAGATAGATCCACTGAATCTACTTTTGAAAAGTTCTATTTCAAGCAAGTGATAGGGGTGGCACCATTAGTTTTCAGTAGGCTTTGAACATGCAATCCTCACCACCTGATCTGACACAGAATGTTACATTTCCTAGCAATTGTGAAGGACAGTTTCAATTTTATTAAGGACATGGAGGCAAGAATTTTTCCACACAATTCTTGTCATCTGAAATCCCATCCCGGGAATACAATGAAAAGATGGTACAAATGTTGGGTATTAGTATCTTTATTGATGATAGAATGAAAATATATAAATGTGAAATGAATTGATGGGCCACATTTTGTTATGTGATATATAACAACAATGAATGTTATATGGTTAATGTACAAAGCAGGAGGTAGCAGAGTTGAACAGTTCCCACCACCAGTCCCTTCTAGATAGTCATCCCCCACTTGGAGAGTGGATGCCTGTTTGCTATACTGATATCCTGAGATTGCATTGTTCAATATTTGCCAGTAAATGAGGGACAAAGGCCTCAATATTCTGAGGTGGAAAGGCTACAGATGGGCTAAAACATGTTTAATATATTGCTGTCAAGAATGGGCTTTATAGCTAATGTGTACAATCAACACATTCAGAAAGTCAAAACATTTACTGAACATCTCTACAGTATGGTAATCACCCAATGGAATATTACATATAAAAGACAACCACACAGACAATCTAAATTTAACAAAATCCTTCTGAAACTAATAGCACTATTCTTTTGGACAATAAATAAATAAAAAAGCCTACCGAATACTAGCAGATCTCTAAAATGCAACAGACAACATTTCACATGAAAGCTATAATATTCGAGAAGTGAGATTTCATTTAAACAAATCTCTGCAAATGCAAAGTAGCGTTGCACCTCCTTGTGATCAATTTGCTGCAGCAGGCAGTGTGCATATAATAGTTCATTAAAGCATACAGAAGAAGAAAGGAAATGTTATGCCAGAAACAAAGATCATAGCGATCAAGTTGATAATGTCTGTGCACTGCGACAACGCAACGGAGCACCATGTATAGAACCAAGAACAGCAGTATTGAACAAGACTTTGGACAAGACGGAATAATCTGCTGCATCAATGAGGGATGCTAGGACAGGCACAATGGAAAGATCCACAGAGTGCCACTGTCAGGGATGTCTGAAGGGTGGGCCCTAAAGAAGGATCTGCTGGTTAACATGGTTTGGCTGTGGGCAGGACACAATAAAAGGATTAACTCTGTGCTATGGTCACTTCTAACTGCAGGCTAGGCATGCCAATATGGTCTTCTAGTGCTCTCCGATGGGTGCTAAGGGTGCACGAGAGTATGCTAAATTGACTACGATATATGAGGTATAATCTTACCTCTCTAGTTTCTGACTACCATATTGACCTAGTACTAAATAATGCACTCCTTGAATTGGGTGTCCACTAGGTCCCTCATGTAGAGATCAAAACCATGGCCAACAAGGATGTTTTCTCTCAATGTGTAGATAGCAAACCACAATAGTCGCATATGCAGAGGATTTCAAACATTTCCAATGTTCCACTAAATATCGCCTGTAGATTCACAATCTAATTATAAACCACAATTTAGACATTGTGGGTCTGATGTACTATTCACATTCACAAACCAAGAACATGTAATTTGTACACGGACAGGTTTGTGAATGGTAATGCAATATGCAACGCAACCTTTGTACCAATAGGTCAGGCCGCAAATTGTATGTTTGCATCCCACTCCGACATATGTATGCGTTTTACAAGTATACATTACATACCAAAGAATAACACTTACCGCTCTTGCAAATGGAAACTTCACCTCTGGTGGGCCCCAGTCGGACATAAGACTCTCCCGATACTCAGCACAGCTTGGGATGACACTGCAGGAGGCATCAAGTCCAGGATAGAGGACCTGAAGCCCCTTTCTGCAAAGAGAAAACACAGGTCATGAGATGTCACTAGCTCTCATCCATTCGTGTGCATAGGGATAGTTCAATGTCTGACCATATATGAGAGGTGACCTCTCGATCATTAATCCAGTGTGAAGTGGCGTCATATCTGCCTGTGTGAGCAACACTATAGGGCACTGCACGAAGTGACATCCATCGCTGACCCTGTAAAGTGACATCACATTCTCTTACCCCTTTCAGCGTAAACTATCTTTCTCTAACCCCCTCTGCGTAGCTACCTCGCTATTCATGCCTTTGTACAAACAGACATGTTAAACATTCACTGTCTTCAAACTGATATTTCCCTCCTTCATCCTGTCCTAATGATATCTTTATCATTTACTCTTTCTCTTACGTGCCAGCTGAATGACTGATCGTTTGTGAAGTGGCTTCGCCATTTCTGACACTGGATTAATACATGCAACCCATTATGTCCTATCTGAACATCTGTTATTTTATTCACTGTCTGAAGCGAAACCTTACCCATTACACTGCCTGTCAAGCTAGATCGCCATCTCTGATTCTGTGTGAGGAAACATGATGAGCCTGTCCAAACTCAAACGTCCAAGTGTCACAATGTGAAGAAAACATGTCTAGCCCTAAACCAGGGTAAGCCTTCCTAAATACCCACTAGGAAGGAAACTCGAGCCATGGCGTAAGTCACAACAAACAATAGAAGCTTTCCCATTTTGCATTAGTGTAGTGTGTTTACTTTCACATTGTCCTCGCTCTCACGGCACATACTCTGTGTTCCAGTTTGGAACTGGGAGTGGGCGCTGTGACATTTGCTGTTGGATGTAGGCGCAAAAGGACGTGCTTACCGGCGGTGCTGTTTATGAGTAATAAACTTGTATTAAGTACCTTCAGTGTCCGCCATTTACTTTACAATTTGGCGACAAGGATGGTTCGTGCCTTCGTTTTTTTCAATCGTTTTTTTAGAAGAGGAACTCTGTTTTTCCTTTGGCAGAGGAAGGAATTAGTATTTTTATTCACTCTTCTAATTCTGCTGTTCGTACAAATACGCAGAGGCATTTTGGGGCACATGCATCAAAATTCGGTAAAGCGACTCCTTATTAGCGAAAAATAAGGAATCGCAAATAAGAAATCGCTCTTCGGGATGCATGTACAGATTCGGTAATATCTAGCAATTCGCTACAAATCGCTAAAAAGACCGAATACACGTCTGCGATTCGCAAAAAGAGAAATTAGCTAATACCGAATTCGGTATTAGCGAAATCGGTAATAGCGAATTCGGTATTAGCTAATTCGCTAAAAACGGGTCGCGCTAGAAGCAGGCTGATGACATCACACCCAGGAAGTCATCCAGGCCATGCTTCATTCAGTGCCCTGAGGAGCTCAGAGGAGGAGGCAGAGGACTGAAGCTGAGCTGAGAGACTTCACCCTCACAATCCAGCTACACTACACCTAGCCAGGATGGACAACAATGCTGCAAAGACAACTGCCACGCCCAGGAAGAGGAAGAGAAAGTTCTCAGAGAGGGAACTGGAACACCTGATAGAGGGGTGAGCAGCAGCCATGACAAACTGTTTGGCAAGTTGTCCCTGAAGGTGCCAGAAGCTGAGAAGCGCAAAATATGGCTGCGCATTAAGGAGAAGGTAAATGCTGTGGGAGTCACACACCGCAGCATTGACGACCTGAAGAAAAGGTGGTACGACCTCAGGAAACGTGCCAAGGAGCGCATAGCAGAAAGGGTGAAGGAAGCAGCTGGCACAGGAGGGGGAGCATCCAAAGTACCCGCCAACACAGCCCTGGAGGACCTCGTTGAGGGGACGATTGAGCCTGAGGCAGTCGTGGGAGTCACCCAAATGGACACTTCCGGCACAGCAACCACACAACAAGGTAAGAAGCATGCCTGCGCTAATACGCTGCGAATTGTATACCCATGCACATCCCCCAGGCAAATCACAGTGTGCCGGAAGAAGTCCATTACACATATACCCTCACATACGAATAGCATCATGGGAGTTGTAGTCATGTTAGCCAAGTGTGCATGGATAATCACCAATGCGCAAGAAAAGACACCAGCAGTACATGTCCGACAGTGTGTTTAAATCTGTGATTTATAATGTGTAAAATAGGCTAAATGATAAACAGATAGAGGAACAAACTAAAATAACAATGCACTGTTTCACACACAGATGCATCTCCGGTGGACTCAGATGACAGTGAGCGCCTCATGATTTCAGAGACACCGGCAGAGACGGATGGAGAGACTCCGCTGGACCCTCAATCCACACTACCACCAGCACCACCACCACCAAAACGCAGGGCACATGTACCCGCACTGCAGGAAATGGAAACTGAGCCGTTTGTGAGACGCCTCCGGCTACCGCTACGACCCCCTGGAAACTTCCGGACGCCAGTAGGTGCAGGCTGCATAGGACCTGGACGTGCGCAGGAATGGCATTTGTCCTACGGGTCTGGTGCTGCAGTAGTTGTTCCAGATCAGCAATTAGGCGCATTATCATGGCACGATTCAGACGGTACTTGTCATATACTTCCTCGTCATTTTGGCCCAGCAATGTAATGCGCACTCTGAATACCCTCTCCTGGATCCTCCTCCTGCGCTGTGCTGCTGCACTTATTCTCATCCTCCTTGCAAGCACGTAGAGGGCTGCCATTTTGGGAAACTTACGGGGTCTCCTGTGCCATTTCTGAAGGGTTTCAGATAGTTTACACCTGTGAGATTTTTTTTTTTGTGTTTCATCAACTTTACCTCCTGGTTGAGATTCCCCTTATTCTGCTCATGCTAAATAGCGATTTAGATGATATTCGTTATTTGCGATTTTTGATGCATTCCTTTGCGATTCTTTATTTGCTAATCGCTATTAGCACGCGCAATTGATGATTTCGCTATTTTCGAATCACTACTTTGCGATTCGGAAAATTACCGGGGTTTTTTTTTGCGATTGTGTAGTTTTTTTGCTATTGGGGTTGATGTGGAATATGTTGGTTTGCGCTCGCTAACGGCCTATTTTAACGATTCGCTAATTTAGCGAGGAGTATTTTGCTTGATGCATGGGCCAGTTAATTAGTAGCTGCATATTTATTTTTACTAGCATTACTTTTTGGGCTGTGCCTGGGCAAGAGTGAATATGGGACACTGAATTTTTTGCAAGTGCTTTGGCAAGGGTGAAGAATGGACACTGTGGATTTTTATTTTACAGCGAATGAATCCCTTGTGTTTGCGGTGTGGGTATCTTCTGAGTGAAGAATGGACACTGGTAGAGCACTACAGTCAATTAGTCCCTATTTTTTGCTAGTGAATCTTCAACATGTGTATGCAAAATTATTCATTAGCCCCCTCCTCACAGTTTGTGGGCTGCTGGGGGTACACCATGCATGAAGTGACCAAAACGGAAGGCATATTTTTTTAACTACATTGATACCCTGGTTGTGCAAGGAAAGATATCTGCTGCTCAGAAGAAAGATTTTTTTTTTTACATTCTGTAGTACTAGAGGGTTTTAAAGTTTTTAATCAAAAGTCAAAGGAGGGGGACAGAAATGTGTTTGAAAGTGCAGTGGCTGATTTTGATCGTTATTTCGCCCCAAGGTTTGTGTGTGTATCGCGCGATATATGTTCTTCCAAAGAAAACAGGAAACGGATGAATCCGTAGACAATTATGTAGCGGCTTTGAGAACTCTGTCATTAGATTGTAAATTTGTAAATTGGAGCATTACCAGAGGATTTAATCAGAGACCAAGCTGTGAAGGACCCATCCATACAGGAGAGGTTGTGGGTGAATGGAGATGCTATTTTAGAGTTTATTTTAGCTATTGTTAGGAAAGCCGAGATGTCGAGTAGGAGGGCAAAAGAAGTTAAAGCTGATATTAGGGTGAAAATTGATGAGGTATTGCTTAAAATTGGTAACAAAACTGTTTCTAAGAATGTTGAGGTTAAAAAAATATATTCTGGGAGTAGTAAGGAAAAGAATTATGAGGGTAATGTGGATCATTCAAGATGTTATCGCTGCAACAGTAAATTGCATTTTGCAAATAGTAAATTGTCCCCGGCCATGAGGCAAAAATGCGCAAATTGTGGAGTGATAAAGCTAAGGTGTCTCAAGGTCAAGTTTGTGGATGATGGTATTGGCAGTGAGGAGGAGTGTTCTGGTTATAGTGCACAGGATGAAAGCTCATTTGTGTTGAACAGTACGGAGGGTGAAAGTAAAATACTCAACATTGACAATGTAAAATTAAGAAAAATCCTTTGTGTGACATGATGATCTGAAGGGTCAAGTTACAAATTTATGTGGACTTTAATGAAGGTGTGTGGAGATCAAAATTTTCAGACAGATTAGGACCTAATTTGGAGAAACCAGATATCAATCCTGAGGGATATTCAGGGGAAAGGATAGAAATTGTGGGTTACTGCACCTTAATATTCAGATACTTTTTTTTCCACCATCGATCTATCGTCTACTTATCACCAGATTGTGTTGCATGACAAGTGTAAGAGTTACACGGCGTTTATTACACCTATTGGCTGTTACCAATATCAAAGGATGACGTTTGGACTCAAGTCGGACGGGTCGATCTTCCAGCGTATCATGAATGATTTATTTGGAAAATTGCAAAATGTGCATTGTTTCCAGGATGACATTTTAATATTTGGGAAGGACAAGAATTGGAAAACGTGTTGGAGGTCTTGTGTGAAAAGGGTATGACTGTGAGACATTCCAAATGCAAGTTTGCACTTACATCTGTTACTTATTTGGACCATGTGTTATTTGAGGAGGGCGTCAAACCTAAACCTGAGTTAGTTGAGGCTATTTACTCAGCACCTGCTCCTGTTTCCAAGGACGATGTAAGATCATTTCTAGGTCTTACAGAGCTTTACTCTAAGTACATACAGAATTATTTTTGCAGGAAGTAGAACATTAGGCAGTTGCTTAAAAACAAAAATACATTTTGTTGGGCTGATGAGTGTGACAAAGAATTCAGTGATGTGAAAGTAGCTATTTGTAAGACTTCTGCTCTGAGTGGTTTTGATCCCCAACTTACCTGTGTTGTCACTACAATTGCCAGTAGGTCCAAGGGGTTAGCTGCAGTTTTGGCCTAGAAGTTGGAAGAGGGGGGTGAAACCGTTATTGCATATTCGTATAAAGCACTTACACCAGTAGAAGAAAGTTACTCCACTATTGAAAGTGAGACTTTGACTTGCATTTGGGCTTTGGAGCATTTTAGACCTTTTGTGTGGGGGAAGCAATGTGAGATTAGAAGTGACCATAAACCCCTGGTACATCTCCTTAAGGGATGATTAAGGTGCCTGCACGCATCACAAGGATGTCAAAGTGACTCCAAGATTTTGTGTACAAATTTGTGTATGTTCCTGGCAAAAGACAAAGTTACTGCTGATTTCTTATCCAGAATGCCTTTACCTATTAAAGAGGATGTGCGTGTGGAAAGGACAAGTATCAGATTGCTTTGGTCCATCATGAAGGCACCCCCCCACCCCCCACCTATAGAAAAGAAAGTTGGTGCTGACGAATTTGCTAAGGATGAGATTTTGCAGGAGGTTTGGAAGTTCATGGCAAAGGGTTAGCCTGCAAAAAGTATGCTTAGGCTGGACTTACAGTGCTTTTGGGACGTGAGACATGAGTTATCGTGTGTGAATGGAATAATTTGCAGAGGAGATAGAGCAGTGCCTCCGTCTGTATTGAGACAAGCAATAGTTATGCAGTGTCATGAAGGACATGGGGGTATCATTAGAACCAAACAATCAGTTAAAAAAGGGTTTTGGTGGCCTGGTTTTGATGTTTTCATGGAGCATTTAATCAGAAATTGCGTTACGTGTGCCAATGCAGACAAGTTTTTGAAGATATTAAGGCCCAACATGAGCAAACACTTTGTACCAAAAAATTCATGTGAGACTATTGCTGTGGACATAATGGGACCTATAGGTGCAAATTCTAAATACATTGTGGCAGCCATTGATGTATTTTCATGCTGACCTGTTATTAGGGTTTTGGATAAGGTGGACACGGACACCGTGTTAGCTTTCCTTGATCGGGTCTTTCTGTACAGCTCATCACTGACAACGGTGTGCTGTTTCTAACTAACAAAGCTAAGGGATATTTCCAGAGGGTGAGCATCAAACACTGCACCACCTCTCTTTATAATCCCAGTGGGAAAGGTGCCGTACAGATTGCAGGGACGAATAATGATGGTTGGGTAGTCGAGGCGTTCAAGACGGTGTGGATGTATAGGACTACCGTCAATGATATGACTGGACATTCCCCTTTTGAAATTATGAGAGGCAGATTGGCCAGAACTAAGTGGCACCCGTCCTGGCTGGTGGAATCCACAGCTTCCAGTGTGGACGGAAAAAAGAGGAAACACATGAATCCAACAAGTCTATGTTTGATTCTAGAAGAGGATCTGCTAAGAGTCTGGTTGTCAGTATTGGAATGTTGGTTAAGGTGAAGAAGCCATGGAGAGTTAAGAAAGGCGAAAGTCAAATCATAGGGCCTTTTGAAGTAGAGAAAGTGTTTAAAAAAGTGCTGTGAAACTCAATGATGGTAGAGTATGGAATCTTAGTAGAATTGCCATTCTCAAGTGGGATAGAGAGGTGTACAACAAGGAAGAATCTAGGTTTTTTGGCAAGTATGAGTATGATGAAGATACACAAAATGAAGTGATACTACAGGAGGGTGGTAGTGGTAGAGCAAAACAAAGAGAGAACTGTCAGATGAATAAGCATATCCAGGACGAAATGGATAATGCTAATTTGGTAAACAGAAGAATTTGCAAGAAACTGGTGTGGATGTCTGACTATGTTTGCACACATAATGAGTTGACAAAGTAAATTGTATATCTATGCATTACGTTATTTAAAAAAAATGTTTTTGATTCACCTTGTAGTAGTTGTATTGTGTATAGGTTTTATTTGTTGTTTTATTAAAGGAGAAAGATGTGTAGTGTGTTTCATTTCACATTGTCCTCGCTCTCACGGCGCGTACTCGGTGTTCCAGTTTGGAACTGGGAGTCAGCGGCATGACAGTTGCTGTGTGATGTAGGAGCAAGAGGACGTGCTTACTGGTGGTGCTGTTTAGGAGTAATAAACTTGTGTTAAGTACCTTCGGTGCCTTACCATTTACTTAACAATTATTGCCCCAAAGGCAATCTTAAGGGATTCAATCTGGAAAAAAGGCTAGGATCTGTTGACACAGGTTTCAACTGTCCTAGTGACGTCAAACAACGCTGATAACATGTCTTTATCCAACTCCGGGAATGGAAAGAATGTTGGTATAATCACCCCTTGACATCTGCGGAAGGACGTGGGACTCGTAAGCAAGAAAGAAGAGGTCTCAAAAAGGCAAGCTTCTGGGTGGCCATAAATGTTTTTGTTTTTACTAAGCAGAGCTCCCCAAACTGCTCCAACCTCCTTGCTGACATGCTAATGCAAGAAAGAAAAGTTTCATATTCGAAAACTGCAGATCAATAGCCTCTAGAGGATCGATCAAAAGAGGTTGATGAAAAATTCTCTCACAATCTGGACACCAGATTTTCTCTGCCAAGGACAAACCCAAGAAGAATCTATCTTTTAAGAGCACGAGTAATAAATAATCACCCCAAGCAAAATAGGGGATTGAACATTTGTCTCCTAACTAAGGCGGAAACACAGGCAAATATTTGAGATTCCATATGAGAGCATTTCCTGCACTCCTGAATAGAACATGACATCTATGGACATTCTCTTTGTTTGTAGCTTCAGCTCCATAACATCCATGTTGACACTAGGGGAATCTTCCACGCTCGTGCTGTGGCCATCCCCTCTAACAGGAAAGCCAACTTCTATAGGATTAGAATGGGACTACCACAATTATTTCTCCTCAATTCTTCTTAGGAACTGGCATATTAATGACCTTTTGCCAGCTGGAAGATGCTGGGACACAAGTACATCTCCTGTGAACGTTGAAATTATGAATAATCTGGTGTCCAGGAAGTTTTTCATGCTCAAGCTGTCTGTGCGGAGATGTTCAACAGATGATTCTCTGTCTCTGAATCGAACACAAAGGCTAATCAGGTTTCCAGAAAGCTCATGAAGGTTACTGTGATTGTTATCAGACTGCAGAACTGCTGCCTTCGGCTGAATAGAGGGGTTAGAAATGTCTGAGAGCTTAAAGACCAGTGACAATTTTTTCAAGCTGTGACAGTGCCTCTGCTTCACTCTAGACCATCTCCCCTGTATTTTTAAGTAAAGAGGTATTGCTCCCAAACCCAATTACTGGCATCCATTGTTGTGACAAACGGAACTGCCATCCTTAATGGAACACCTATGTAGGGGTTGTTATAGTCTAGCCACAATTGCACATCCACCCACAATTGTGTGGACACCAGAACCCCAGCTTTGAATTCCAGGGAACCTGAAACCACAGTCATGTATGTTTTGGAGATGACCAATGTAAAAGCCTCTTGATGAGTACTCTCCACAATGTTGTATGCTGCTCACCAACAGACTGCTAGACCCTGTTGAGTGACATGATTATATCCTAAAGTGGTACTTCTTTTGACATGGGTGGCTACCATCCCCAGGACCAGATCAAGACACTGTCGATGGTTGGTAGCAGCTGTTTGCATAAGTAGGCAGAGACCTTTTTACCTAAACCTCTGTGGGGAGACATCAACACTGGCGACAGGCTTCCTGTGATGAGTGGCATATACAGGATGTCTTTTAAGGAGCTGTACTGCAAGTGCAGAATTAGCTAAGATGCTTGACCTAAAGGTCATTGAGAAGTACTGTAGCCCATAGGCAAGCCTTGCCTAACAAATGTACCATGGACTTCTGGTTTTGTGTGGGGACTACTGCAGTGTCACTGAAGTCTCAAAACTGATGGCCACCTGATATCATAAACAGATGAACTTGTGGCAAAGCTAGGCACTGCAGAGCTCTTACGAACATTTGATCAGACCAATGGCTACTTCAGATAGTTGCTACCCCTCGCACGAAGGAGAAAATGCCATATGGAACACCAACGGGAGTGCCCCAGTTCTGGGTAATGCTGTTTGAGCTGTAAATTTTGAAAGGTTAGTTAACTGCACCCTCTGTGAGTTTGAGAACTTCTGTATTGATTGTGGTCTGCAGTGCCATTTGGAGGCCCCCTCTACCACCTGAAGGAGGTTTTGACAGCAACAGTCTAAAGCTGTTGACCAAGGCAAGCGAGTGCCAAATCTGACAGCGCTTGGTTATCTATCTTTTGGCACCAGGTAAGCAGCGGGAAGATTCCGTCTTTAGAGGCTAAGCTGCGCTGGGCTAGGAGGTTCCCTGAAACTAGAAACAAATGTGGGCTTTTCAATGACTCACTGGGTATTATCACAGTTTTGAGGGGAATTATGAGATCTTGATCCATTGAATACCCTCATTTTTAAGAAGCACTCTAAATTAGTCAACTGTACTGTCAAATGTCAAGCAGCCATTGATAGGCTCAAGAAAGCTTGAATGAAGTCCATGGACTTGGGGTACCTGACTACAGTAGGCCCTTGATAGTGCAGGTAGATGCTTCAGGCAAGGAAGTCAGTGCTATTTTGGCACAACAAAAAGACATGGTCAAATGTGTGTTATTCTGGCACAACGGAAAGACATGGTCAAAGCGTATCCAATAGCTTTCATCAGGTGTTATCTCCTAACCCGAAACCATAACTGGACAACAATTAAGAAAGAGGCCTATGCCATAATAGGGGTGCTGAAGAAGTTCTGTCCACATTTGTTTGGGGCCACCTTCATAACAGGGTTGACCATAAGCCCCTGCAATGTCTGAAGGCCAGGAAAGGTGACAACCCAGAGTCGCTTTCATAGCATATTTCCTTGAAATGTTTAGACTTCACCATGGAGCATACGTCAGGACTGTCCCATGGGAATGCTGGTGGACTTTCTAAAAGGCTACAGAAATTCCAGTGTACGAGACTAGTCTCCGGAAGTTTAATTTCAGAAGGGTAGGCTGAGGGTCAAATTTCCCAGGCACTCAACTTGTGACAATCTGCTCATCATTATGTTAATCTGGCACCTGGGTATGCTTTCTGGTGAAGAATATTAAGTTACTTATCTTCAGTAAACCTCGGGGCGTAAGTTGTAGTTAGCTCGGGTAACCAGAACTGCTCAATTTCACTGGTTTTGTACGAGTGAAATCTGAGCCTAACTATAACATTCCTGTAACCTTTGTTTTCTTTCAGTGAATTTGAAAGTTTTTTTAAAATTCTATTTACCAACTATAACGTCCCTGTAACCTTTGGTTTTTTAAGTGAATATATATATTGTCTCTGTTTTTGAAAATGTAGACTTTATTTAAAAGAAAAAATGTTTGGTGCTCACCGTTGTGAACAAGGCTGCACCTGGAGTCGAAACGCATTGATGTTTGTGTCACTCTTAAAATAATAAACCAAGTGACAAACCACAGGAGTGCCGATTCCATCTCTTTTAAACAGGGAGATGTTTTGGATATATATATATGGATATATATATATATATATGGATATATATATATATGGATATATATATATATATATATATATTGATATATATATATATATATATATATATATATATATATATATAGATATATATATATATATATTCACTGAAAAAACCATAGGTTTTAGGGACAGTTATAGTTACTTGGACATTGCACTCGTACAAAACCCGTGAAATTCCCCGTTATAGTTAGTTCAGCTAACTATAACTCGCGCCCGCAATGCACTGCTGATGACGTCACATATTACATCACTCATGACATGGTCAGTGACATCACTGATGACATCACTGATGACATCTCAAATGACATCACTGATGACATCATCCAGTGACTGTGTGTTTCTGTAAAGTTTAAATATTTTTAATATATATAGGAAAAGACGTATTGAAGAATGAGTGGGTGTGTAAGTGTCTGTATGGATGATTTAGTAGGTGCGTGACTGACTCTATAAGTGAGTGATTTAACGTATCTTACTGAATGCATGGGTTAGTGACTAAACTGGGTGAATGTCTGTATCGGTCTGTCTGTTGCTGTGTAAGTGGCTGCATGTGTTTGTGAATAGCTAAATGAGTGTCTATATGAGTTATTGAATGCTTGTCTGAGTATCTGTATGGGTGCCTGAGTGTTTGTGTGGGAGGGGTGTGTGCAACTCTGTGCATAGATGTGTGAGTGGGTGATTCACTGGGTGGATGGTTTCAAGAGTGCATCTGTGATAGACTGTATGGGTGGGTAAGTGTGTGTAAGAGTGTGTTAGTGAGTGAATGTATGTCCCAGTGGTACATGTGTGAGTAACTACATATGTGAAAGGCAGTATATATGTGTGTTGGAGTATATAAATAGCTATAAGCAAGAGTGAGTGATTGTGATAGTGGCTGTATGGATGAGTGTGTGCTTGTATCAGTGATTGTATAAGAGCGTAACAATGTGCTACTATTTGTATGAGTAAGTGAGCTGGTGTGTGTATAACTGTATAGGTGAGTAAATGGCAGTGTGTTTAATTATTTGCATGACTGACTAGGTGTCTGAGTATCTCTATGGATGAGTGGCGTTGTTTGAGTGTCTATATAGGAGTAAGAGTGCATATGATAGTCCTGTACTGAGTGACCGTAAGTATGAGTGACTGTACGGGTGAGTGAGTGGATGTGTGTGTGTAGACCTAAGAATCAGTGAGTGGGTATGTAGTTATTGGTGTTGGAGTGTCTATGGTTTTGCGAATGGCAGTCTGTAATTTAGAGTGGGTGTATCAAAGATTATATTAGGGTGTGAGGAGGTGCATCAGATTATCACGTGGATGATGTCATCAGTGATGTCATTTGAGATGTCATCAGTGATGTCATCAGTGATGTCACTGACCATGTCATGAGTGATGTAATATGTGACGTCATCAGCAGTGCATTGCGGGCGCGAGTTATAGTTAGCTGAACTAACTATAACGGGGAATTTCACGGGTTTTGTACGAGTGCAATGTCCAAGTAACTATAACTGTCCCTAAAACCTATGGTTTTTTCAGTGAATTTCAAAGGTTTTTTAAATGCTAATTTGTAACTATAACGTGTCTGAAACCTATGGTTTTTTCAGTGAATTTCAAAGGTTTTTAAATGCTAATTTGTAACTATAACGTGTCTGAAACCTATGGTTTTTTCAGTGAATTTCAAAGGTTTTTAAATGCTAATTTCTAACTATAACGTGCCTGAAACCTACGGTTTTTCAGTGAATTTCAAAGGTTTTGTAAATGACAATTTTTAAATGTATTAATTGTTATATTAATTTTTTTCATACTGATTTACTACATTTTTAGAAACAATTTTTTTTTACAGATTTTATTTTTAAATTACATTGTAATTACATTATACATTACATTACAAAAAATACTTTCTCAGAATGAATTACTTTAGTTTAAATACTTTGCACATAGGCAATAGACTTTTAAGTACAGTAGTTACAGTTGTTGCAATGGGCAACACATTTTCAAACACAATGCAACATTCAGCTCAATGTGAATTTCTAGTTAAATGCAATTAGTTACTTTATGGATTACTTTTCTAACCACAGGACTGGATCCTAGATTCAGTCCTGGTACATCTCCTGTAAACAGTTGAGTAAAAGCGTTTTGGTTACAGTCGTGATTTTTAAGGAATATTATTGTATTTTAAAAGTTGACACTTAGAAACTTTTTCTCATAGAATCACCAATGTTATCCTATGGAAGGAAATTCACTTAGCAGGTAAAAACTGTTATTGTTACTTTTTCTTACTCAGTGTTGGATCCTGGATCCAGCACTGGTGCATCTCCTGTAAACAGTTGAAAGAATGCGTTTAAGTCATACAGGTGATTTTTAAGGAATATTTGTAGTTTGTAAAAATCAACACTTTGAAACTTTTTTGCTGAAAACCAGACAATGGATTCCTATGGAAGAAAATATAAGTTACTGGTAAGTATGGTTAAAATTACTTTTCAGGATTAGTACTGGGCTGAAAGTTGCAGCACTGAGGTCTCTCCTGATAACAGGTGAGTAAATCGGAATTCGTATTTCGGCTGATTTTAGAGGAATATTTTAAAGTTCTAAAACTCCACACTTAGAAGAATTTCCAAGTGAAACCAGTCAATGTTAGCCTATGAAGGAAATTCAAGTTACCGGTAAGTACGGTTAAAATTACTTTTCAGGACCAGTACTGGGCTGAAAGATGCAGCACTGAGGTCTCTCCTGATAACAGGTGAGTAAATCGGAATTCGTATTTCGGCTGATTTTAGAGGAATATTTTAAAGTTCTAAAACTCCACACTTAGAAGAATTTCCAAGTGAAACCAGTCAATGTTAGCCTATGGAAGGAAATTCAAGTTACTGGTAAGTACGGTTAAAATTACTTTTCAGGACCAGTACTGGGCTGAAAGATACAGCACTGAGGTCTCTCCTTATAACAGGTGAGTAAATCGGAATTCGTATTTCGGCTGATTTTAGAGGAATATTTGTATGTTTCAAAAATCAACACTTAGAAACTTTTTCAGCAAAAAGCAGGCAATGATATCCTATGGAAGGAAATTCAAGTTACTGGTAAGTACGGTTAAAATTACTTTTGAGGATCAGTACTGGGCTGAAAGATGCAGCACTGAGGTCTCTCCTGATAACAGGTGAGTAAATCGGAATTCGTATTTCGGCCGATTTTAGAGGAATATTTTAAAGTTCCAAAACTCCACACTTAGAAGAATTTCCAAGTGAAACCAGTCAATGTTAGCCTATGAAGGAAATTCAAGTTACCGGTAAGTACGGTTAAAATTACTTTTCAGGATCAGTACTGGGCTGAAAGATGCAGCACTGAGGTCTCTCCTGATAACAGGTGAGTAAATCGGAATTCGTATTTCGGCTGATTTTAGAGGAATATTTTAAAGTTCCAAAACTCCACACTTAGAAGAATTTCCAAGTGAAACCAGTCAATGTTAGCCTATGAAGGAAATTCAAGTTACCGGTAAGTACGGTTAAAATTACTTTTCAGGACCAGTACTGGGCTGAAAGATGCAGCACTGAGGTCTCTCCTGATAACAGGTGAGTAAATCGGAATTCGTATTTCGGCTGATTTTAGAGGAATATTTTAAAGTTCCAAAACTCCACACTTAGAAGAATTTCCAAGTGAAACCAGTCAATGTTAGCCTATGGAAGGAAATTCAAGTTACTGGTAAGTACGGTTAAAATTACTTTTCAGGATCAGTACTGGGCTGAAAGATGCAGCACTGAGGTCTCTCCTGATAACAGGTGAGTAAATCGGAATTCGTATTTCGGCTGATTTTAGAGGAATATTTGTATGTTTCAAAAATCGACACTTAGAAACTTTTTCAGCAAAAAGCAGGCAATGATATCCTATGGAAGAAAATATAAGTTACTGGTAAGTACGGTTAAAATTACTTTTCAGGGTCAGTGCTGGGCTAAAAGATGCAGCACTGGGTTCTCTCCTGATAACAGGTGAGTAAATTGGAATTCGTACTTTGGTTGATTTTAGAGGAATATTATAAAGTTCCAAAACTCCACACTTAGAAGAATTTCCAAGTGAAACCAGTCAATGTTAGCCTATGAAGGAAATTCAAGTTACCGGTAAGTACGGTTAAAATTACTTTTCAGGATCAGTACTGGGCTGAAAGATGCAGCACTGAGGTCTCTCCTGATAACAGGTGAGTTAATCGGAATTCGTATTTCGGATGATTTTAGAAGAATATTTGCACAATGGTGAAGGGAGGGGGCGGGGCCTGAGGTGACATCTGTGCAAACGCGCCCCGTGGCGCGTTTTAAGTTGGGGGATTAAGTCCCCTTGAATCCTGAGGGTCCCTAGGGGCCAACTAGCCCACCAGGAACCTCCAATATGCGCCAGGGGGCTGCGTTGCAGAGACGTGTAGAGAGGCCACACCCCTTTTACACCTCTCTGCAACGCAGCTCTGTGGCGCTTTCTGGATGTACCTGTTGGGCTAGTTGGCCCCAGAGACCCTCAGGATTGAAGGGGATTTAATTCCCCATCTTAAAACGCGCCACGGGGCCTGTTTGCACACATGTCACCTGAAGCCCGCCCCTCCCTTCACCACTGTGCAAACGCGCCCGTGGCGCGTTTTAAGCTGGGGATTAAGTCCCCTTGAATCCTGAGGGTCCCCGGAGTCCAACTAGCCCACCATATACCTCCAAAAGCGCCACAGAGCTGCGTTGCAGAGAGGTGTAAAGGGGTGTGGCCTCTCTACACGTCTCTGCAACGCAGCCCCTGGCGCATATTGGAGGTTCCTGGTGGGCTAGTTGGCCCCCAGGGACCCCCAGTATTCAAGGAAAATTCGTTCCCCCTCTGCAAACGCGCCAGGGGGCGCGTTTGCAGAGTGGTGAAGGAAGGGGGCGGGGCCTGCGGGCCCGATGGTTTTATTTTTTATTTTTTATTTTTTTGTCCCCTGAAGGGGGGCTGTGTGGCCCCCCTTCCTTTTTCCTGGTTTTGGGCCCTGGGGACCCCATCCCCCAGGGCCTTACCCCTTTTCTTAATTTAATTTAAAAAAAAAACGGGAAGGGGCCGCGTGGCCCCCTTCTCTGGGCCTGTATTGGCCCCGGGGACCCCATCCCCGGGGCATGGCCTTTTTTTATTTTCTTGGGAGGGGGCTGCGTGGCCCCCTCTTCAGGCCATTTAAGGCCCGGGGACCCCATCCCCGGGGCCGGCCTTTCCATTTTTTTTTTTTTTTCTTTTTGGGGAGGGGGCCGCGTGGCCCCATCCTGGGCCACTACTTGCCCCGGGGACCCCATCCCCGGGGCTGGCCCTCTCCGTTGGGGACTGTGGGGGTCCCCAATCCCCCACAGTCCCGCCGGCTCCCACGTCCCTTGGGAGCCGGCATTGCTGTTCCACATGGGGAGCAGCTGACATGCTGCTCCCCATGTGGAAAAGCAATGTGCTTTGGATATTGGAAGAGAGAGCAGGTTTCCCTGCTCTCTCTTCCAATATCCAAAGCAAGTTTGCAATGACAGGACGGGAGCCGCGAGGCTCACGTCCTGCCATAGCAAACTACAGTGTCCCGGGGTAGGCACCCGGGACACTGCAGGAGCCGACCCTGGGGGTGGCGGTCCCCAGGGCCATCAAGGGCTCCAGGAGGGGCCGCGCGGCCCCCTCCCTACATCAGCACAGCCCGGGGAGGTGGTGGTCCCGGGGCTTCGGGGTCCAAAACGGACCCCCATTTTAATTTGTTAGTGCCCGGGAGGTGGCGGTCCCGGGCGTGTGGGGGCTGGAGCCCCCACACAGGTTGTTCAATTAATAAAAAAAAGCCCGGGGAGGTGGTGGTCCCGGGGCTGCGGGAGGGCTCAGAGCCCTCCCGCACCATTTTTAAAAAGCCCCGGGGGTGGCGGTCCTCAGGGCTTGAGGGGCCCTTGAGGCCCCCACACATAAAATTAAACCCCCACCATGCCCCCGGGACTTGGGCCACCCGGGGCAAAGTACAGTCGAGCGCGGGAGCCCGCGCTTCGATTTTCCCGGCAGGATTCGCGCACCCTGAGCGCATCCTGCCGATTTTTTAAAAAATTTTTTATTTTTTTGCCCAGGGGTCCTTGTGGGACCCCTGAGCAAGCCTAGGGGTCAGGGTGTTTCTACCCTGCTCCCTTTGTGCGCTTTGCGCACTTGTTTCTGATGGCTGCCAACATTTCCTGAATCGGAATGTTGACAGCCAGCTGACAGCCAATTAACATGCAGCTCGTGATCGGGAGGGTACGCGGACCCTACTCGGCCATAGATATCACTATCTTTTTACTTTTGATTTTCTCAGCAACTACTGAACGGATTTACACCATTTAACAAAAGGGTTCTTTCTGAACCAAGAACTACCTCTTTGCCAAATTTGGTGTAATTCCGTTCAGCAGTTCAGGCTGTAGCCGTGTCTAAAGTTTCCTATGGAAAATTGCATGGAGAAAACGCGTTTTGGGACCCCCTTTTTCTCGGCCCCCGCTTGACGAATCCCCCGAGACTTTCAGGGTAGGAGCGGACCGGAGCGGGCCACAAAGTTTGAAAATTTCGCGAAGATACGTCAACCGGCAAGAGAGTTATTTCAAATAGAATGTCGCGGATTTCCTATGGATAATAGGTTGTAACTATAACTATCTACTGGCGACCGCCAGTAGATAATATATATATATATATATATATATATATATATATATATACACTTCACCAGTTCCGGTAAATAATCAGCTGGACAGACTCACGGGCGGTCCGAGTAAGAGCTACCGGTAGCTCCACAATTTTCTCCACCATTCCTCCACACGTCAGCAGGAAACTCGGACACCCAATCTTGCTCAATAAAGTTTTTAATGGCAGCAAAAAGCAACGCGTTTCGGCATCAGCCTTGATCACGCTATAACCAACAACCAAATCAATACGTGTTATATACATTTCCGTGACAATAGAAAAAGGACTAAAAACACCTCAGTGTAAAAGCTTTCAACATTTGGCAGCCATTTTGAAGTGTCTCCAATAGTACGCTAATTATTGTAAGTATATACATGTTTCAAAATACGTATGACAACTCATGTTTTCTCAATGCTTACTCATAAATGGTGATATAACAATAAAGTTATTCTATTGGGGACACAACCTACCCTGTAAATAATCATACCCCATCAGTGGTATTACAGTAGTACCGCCCAAATAGGCATGCAGAATCATTCATTGTCACAGTTTGTCCCAGTAACGCCCAAGTGGGCATACAAAATCAGTTGGTAAATTATTACCGATCTCCCAATAGATGAAAATCCTGTGACCTCGTGGTTCATCTTACATATAACAGCCAATCACGATTAAACCCAAATGGTCTTGGAACTTATCGTACACAAATATATGTTTATCAGTTCATGATTGAAATAAAACCATAAAAAGTAATGTATCAGTGAGATTTAACCTAATGGGGTCCTAAACTGCAATGTAAGATAGGTCCCCAGTTCCCACAATATTGCAACAATCCCGCCCAAATAGGCATGCAACATCCAACTTTTCCACAAGCTACCCCAGTATCGCCCAAGTGGGCATGCGGAGTCGGGTGGCAATTATCCTAACACATTTCATGGTACTTATGTCACCCAATAATTCATTCCAAACATAATAACATTTTACATACAAAGTCTAATGGAGTTTTTGTCTTCCTGCCAATGTTGATGAAAAATTGTGCCCATACCTAAAAATGAAAAAGTTAAAATTACTGAGAGGATATGGAGACTGCAAGATATATACACATGTCATAAAATCAATCTAACAAGTGGACTGCTAATTCCTCACTGGAACTAAGACCATTCGGTGTTAAACTTTCAAAATCAATTATGTACCTTGATTCGAGTTTTCGCAATGATAATTCTCGATTGCCACCTCTGACCCCCATCAAAACAGCATCAATCACGACCATTTTTACTAACTGTTCATTTTGAAAATGATGTTCATGGAAGTGACGCTCTACTGGGTACTGCCTGTTGTTATGTCTAATGGCCCTGAGGTGCTCTAATACCCTCTTCTTGGCCCGGTGGATAGTACTCCCCACATACCATTTATTGCAGGGACAAATCAATACATAAACACAGTACACAGTATTACAGGTCAGAGGTTTCCTAATCACAAATTCTCTATTGGAATTTGGTAACAGAAGTTTGACACAATCATTGCTTTTACAACAGGCTTTGCAAATTTTGCAGCACCTGCGGGAGCCGGCATTGCTTTTGCACAAGGGGAGCTGCTGACATGCAGCTCCCCTTGTGCAAAAGCAATCCTGCTTTGCTTCATTGAAGCGAGAGCAGGTTTCCCTGCTCTCGCTTCAATGAAGCAAAGCAGAGTTTGCAATGACAGGGCGGGAGCCGCACGGCGCCCGCCCTGTCATTGCAAACAGCAGTGTCCCGGGGGTGGGCACTCTGGGACACTGCAGGCGCTGGCCCTGGGGGGTGGCGGTCCCGAGGGCCATCAAGGACTCCAGGAGGGGGGCTGCGCGGCCCCCCTCCCAACGAGTGCAAAGCCCCGGGGAGGTGGGGGGCTCGAGCCCCCCCAGGTTATTTAACAAAAAAATAGAGCCCCGGGGAGGTGGCGGTCCCCGGGGCTGCGGGGGGGCCACGTGCCCCCACGGTTTATTCTGAAAGCCCCGGGGAGGTGGCGGTTCCCGGGGCTGCAGTGCCCTCGCATACAATGTAATAAGCTCCAGGGAGGTGGTGGTCCCCGGGGCTGCGGGGGCCCCCGTGGGCCCCCGCTAATTAATTGGCAGTGCCCCCGGGACCTGGCCCACCCGGGGGCTTTTTGAAAACGAAGCAGGGGAGCCGGCGCTTCGTTTTTTTAAAATAATTTCGGCAGGATTCGCGACCCCAACGTGAATTTCGCCGAAATTATTTTTTTTTAAATGCTTATTTTGGCCCTGGGGGTCCTTGTGGGACCCCCTGAGCAGGCCTAGGGGGTCAGGGTGTTTCTACCCTGCCCCCTTTTCTTGATTTTTAACCTTTTTTTTTTACTGTTTTCTTGTGACTCGGTTCTACCGAGTCACAAGATGGCTGCCAACACTTCCTGGTTTGGAGTGTTGGCAGCCAATCAGAGTGAAGCTCGTGCTCGGGAGGGTTCGCGAACCCACCGCGCCCACAGATATCGATATTTTTTCTTTTTCTAATTTCTCAGGAACTACTGAACGGATTTACACCATTTAACAAAAAGGGATCTTTCTGAACCAAGACCAACTTTTTGCCAAATTTGGTGTAATTCCGTTCAGCAGTTCGGGCTGTAGCTTTGTCTAAAATTTCTTATGGAAATTAACATGGGGAAAACGCGTTTTGGGACCCCCCTTTTTTCCTCGGCCCCCGCTTGACAAATCACCCCGAAACTTTCAAGACAGCAGCTGACCGGAGCGCCCCACTAGTTTTGAAAATTTCGCAAAGATTCGTCAACCGGCGCCATAGTTATTGGGAAAAGAAAAAACGCTTTTTGAATAGAAACGAGGTCCTAACTATAACTACCTACTGGCGACCGCCAGTAGGTAATATATATATATAGATAGATATAGATATGGATATAGATAAGGAGAGTTAGGAGTCAGAAAACCCTGTCAGAGTACATTTCACCTGCAGGGGAGTACTGTATAGAGGTACGGACCCAAACCTTAGTCCCTAGAAACAGTAGACACATATTGGTTGCTATCTTACAATAAAATGTAATTTATTATAATTTATTATACACAATTCGTACAGCTCATGTATCAGAATGATGGTAACACAGTAACCTTAGAAACTATGATATAAAAACAGGTGAATATTTGAAATAGCTCAAACATTTTTAATCACATATTCCTATTCTTTCCATTAGACTTGTCTAGTAGTTACCTAATGATATATGTTAGCACCTTGTGTTTATTGTATTGACTGAATGGTTAATGGAATTATCTAACTAATTATATATGTAAAGCCATGTAAGTGTCCCCCACATGCCTCAGAATGCCACTGGGTCAGCAGTTTAATTTCAGTATATTGATATGTCCCTTTAACAGTCAGTCCCCATTTCTGCCCCACCAAGTTTCGGTACTCTTTATACCTTCTCTTCTAATAATTTTCTACACAGGGGAAGGGGAAACTCCTGTGCAGCTTCTCATATCATTGCTCTGGAACATTAGCAGTGTTTCTGTAACAGAAGCACAAGGAAGGCAGGTAAATGTTGCCAATTTATTTCCTTTCAAGCCTGATTTGTGGTAGCTTGGATAAACCTGCACTCAAATCATTGCACATAGAATGTCTCAATTATTTTGTAATTTACAGTTTTGAAAATATCTGAGAATTAATATGGTGCTCTTGCACACTCTATTAACATTACCATTCAAAATATTAGCTTTCTCGGTCCCAAGTCTGAGGTACACATTCAAACATCTTCCCCATCTTTACCCCATCGTATATGCATTTCCTTCTTTAACAACTGCACGCAATTTCTAGAAGTATACTTTTATTCACATATAATCTACTATAATGTAATGTTCTGGAATGGCTTCCTGAGCAAAAAGAAAAGCTCACAGCTTCAAACCATGTGGCTGCATGGTTGTTATTCTTCAGTGGGTTAAGAGAGCACTCAGTTTCATCTTTCACATGTTCAACAGGATGACAACTCTTGGGTCAGAAATATTTAAGCTCTCCATCAGTTCAGTGCATTTCATGGTTGCGGGTTGAAGGCTAACCCAATTAACTTACCCACACCTAGAACACCTACTAGGTTTCTTAATTTCTTTAACATCAATATTACAAATAATGCAACTGAACCAACTATTAAAATGGGAACCAACCTGTGTGAAAAAATTACAAAGTATGTACCCTATTGTATGCAAAGCAGACTAATGAATCTTGAATATTTCTATCAAAGCTTTCCCATGTTTTACATGTATTATTATGCCTGTGTTTTTGATAGATTAAATATAGTTTCCAAACCTTCAATAAAAATACCTATTTTATTTATAGTATGCTCAACCCGTGCAGCATAATAATCACTCACAGATTCTAGCACTAAATCCAGTTTTGATAACAACAAAATTATGCATTCCAATTATTCAAGATTCACACAAAAGAGCTTGTTGGTATTTGGCCAACGAAGTGTGATGCCTACTTCTTGTTTTGTTTTAAAACACATTTTATTGAGTTTTACATCATTGACACATTACAAAATACAGGAGCAGCATCTGATGTCCCATTGTAGGTATGCCAACAGCATCTTACTCAATATAACATTAGTCTTAACACTCCCTAACCTGCTTAACCGTCCCCCCTCCCGCCGCTTCCATACTTTGTGACCCAGACAATTATATACTTCAGTTCATTAGGTTCTATCGAGAAACGTCACCACAGTGGTTATAGATTGCATGGAGAATTCCCTACTCTCTCCAGTATGGTTGAGGAAATGGGATGCACAGTGTCAGGGATCAGCTCATTCATACGCGTCCACTTCTATGGGGAAGTTGGAGCTGGGGGCCCTATAGTGATGGTGCCTGTGACTGGGGTTCTGGAACCTTTAAGCAGTCCACTAGTGCCTCCCAAGCTTTGGCCTTGTCCATCTGTCTTGCTCCACCCTCAAAAATACAACTCCCACAAGATGGCCCAAACACGACGAAGCAGGAGACATAAAACACAACAACACCTAGAAAAGGGTTTTCACTTTATAAAATGAAACACATCAAAGACTCTCTTTTTAGAATGAGGCTTGGGGTTTTATTTATGCAATGCTCTCTAACAGAAAGGCTTTCCCAGATGCAACATTCAAATGTATATAGAGATATATATTTATATGCAAGCAATAATAACACACTTGGCAAATGTAACAGTTAAATGCATGAATAATAATAATGAATAAACAAGCAGATAATAATGGACGTCCTGCAAGAAATCAGAAAGATATATACACTAAATACATCAAATGATTACTTTGGATGTGCACTCTGACTCACTCACACATCACAAAGAAAACACCTCAAATGATCATAGCCACTGGCCACACATCACAATGGCAATAATCAAAACTCAAACACTTCACCTGGTGCAATCTTCAGCCTGACACACTCCAGACTGGGGGACTTACAGCCGAAGCCAGGAGACTCAGCAACCAGATGCCTGACCTGAAGATGTGTCCATCGTTCAGGCTCAAACAATCCCGGTTTCCAAGTCAACAACCCTCCGCTTTATAGTCTCAAAACCCACTAGAAGGTTCGAGAGACCTTCCCTCTGCGCCAAGGAAACTTACTGGAATTGGCCACCTTCCATGCAAGCATTCCAGGGCAAAAGGAGTTCCCACGTTCCCTCTACATGCTCACATGTTCTAGCCTTTATCTTAACGAAGCTTACGAAAGCCTTCGGTACATTAAACAATCTCTTCTCCAAAAACAAAACAACCTTGAACGAGATTAACCCAAACAACTTGCAAACACCCTGTGGGCCTGTCTGTGCGCGCAGAAAGTTCTAGCAAGACAGAGTCAGAATTCAGGATGACATGAGACCATGTCAAAGCCAATAGTAAGAACTTCATAATACTTCCCAATGTACAACACAATGCACATTTGTGCACCACTGCCTATAGCATCACATACTTCATCTCTCAATGTACAACATAATGCACATTTGAGCACCACTGCTCATAACACTGCACTTCGAGACCAAAATGTACATTCCACACCTCTCTCTCTCTTATGCTTTCAAATGCACATCCCACACGTTCTGTTCTTGGCAAGCTGTTCTACTGTGACAGCTCCCACTTCAAAACTAAGAGATGAAATCTTCAAGAGAAACAAGGCATATGCAGGACGTACCATCAGGCTAGGATAAAATAACACACCAAAGTCAATTAAAATGATGGTAGTCAAAGGTCATCACGTGGTGTCAAACCATAAGAGTGCCTCTAGCACTACACCATCGATCTTATTCCTCGCCTTGCATCTCTCAACAGCACCCCCCCTTCATAACCAGCCCACCTCTGTGGTGCCTACTTCTTGTGTTGGAAGATGTAACATACAACACACTACTTAATCATTTCACACACAGTCACTAAATACTTGTAAACCTTCCTTGAGTGAGCAGCAACTTTCTGTGAGTATTAAAACATATTAACCATTGTTCATGGTTTCTAAAATTCTTGTGATCTGTCTTTGATGAAACCTGTTTACAAATGTCACTGGCATTTGTTGTGTTGCATTCATTACAGAAAACTATCTGTTTAGATATGAGTGATGTTTCTAAAGAGAAAGAGTATAGAAGCTACCAAATATACTTTAAAAAAAAAATTCTAAACCGAGTGTACCATCTAGCATGTTATTTCATAAGACACTCTTCAAATTGCAAAACATTAATAGGTATCATAATAAATCCAAGAAACAATCATGTAATTCTTCATTTTTCATTAGTGTTATACATCAGCAATTCAAACATCTGTATTGAAACTCAACTATCTGTAGTATCTGCTTACTTAATATTTACGGAGGACCACTCAAATTGTATATCTCAACATCATCAATTAGGATCCATGGAACTCTGGATGATTTCAATTAGTGTGAAGAGGTTTGCAATGCCAAGGATGACAAGGGGCCTCATCTTAAATTTGTTGCACTCCGTCCTCGCCTGCTACTGGTCCCTACTGTCCCAAGGCCCACTGCCACTACATCTCCGGCAGATTTTTCGACCTCGAGCAGAGTATTTGGTGCTCCTAATGACTTAGGGACAACGTTGCCGCTGGTGCTGCCCCCTCCTGCTGCTCAGGTCCCTCCTGACAAATTGGATACCATTTTGGCGGCCATAGACTCCACCAGGCAAAAGACACACAATTGATGGACGGAATGCAGAACAAATCAAAACATTCACCCCAGTCAAGAGATCTGGGTTAAATCCATCATTCTTTTGCTCACCATGCCACCCCAGTTTAGACCTGGCCATATGCAAATCAGTCTTGACCCTCCACCAGGGACACACTTGAAAGCAAAATTAATGCTCAGGTTGTCGATATGGGGTTCTTGCGTGATGACCACAGGAGAACGGCGGAGCGCGTCAGACATGTGGGATCAGAGGTACCCAAGCTGGGCTCGGCTTCAAGCCGCAAACCTGAGCACAACCTCAGCCAGGTTCAAGATACTTGAAGACCGGATTGAGGACCAGGCAGGCAGGGTCGGCGAAACAACAGAGTGATGGGCTTCCAGGAGCGAATTAAGGGCTCGTCAATGCTCTAGTTCCTGGAGGACTGGCTGCAGGAGGTGGTGGCCCTGGATGGTCTGTCTAAATACTACATTCTTGAACGAGCGTACAAAGTACCGGCGTGCCCACTTCGCCCGGAGCACCCCACGATCTGTGGTAGAACATCATTTTCATTTCAGAGACTGGGATTGCCTGCTGCGCAGGCATTCAATCGTAGTCCCTATCAAGTAGACTATGCTCGAGTCTCAATTTTCCCCGGTTTCACAGCTGCAGTTCAGAAGCAGAGAGCATCCTTCCTGATAGGGAAAAAGAGACTTTGGGACCTGGGTGTGCCCTCTGGGCTGCTGTCCCCGGCTAAGCTATCTGTCCTTTTGGATGTGAAGCCCATTTTCTTCTCCACCCCTAAGGAGACCTGGCAATGTCTGGATATGATACAATCGCCCCTGCTGCCCTGAACCTGCCCCACCGGAACATCAAAAACGTAAGAAGGCTTGTTCATATCGAGGAAAGGTGTCTCAGCCCACACAACAGCAGGTCCATGCTGCCCATGAAAAGGCAGTGGCAGCATCTGTCAGAATATTGCACTCTGATGGTGGCCCCGGGAGGCGACTGGCTGCGGGATGGATTCGCAGTCGGTCACTGGGAGTGGCACAGACTCGGAGGCTAGCATGCTTCTGCTAGATGTCACCCCTGGCACAGCTGATGAACTTATCTAACTAATTTTGTCATTGTCATTTCCGTTTTCTTCCACGGTTGTAATTCTTTGTACCATAACTTGGTGCCTATAGAATGAACAGTTAGGATCTCACTTTCCCTTGAGGTCCAGCTGGGTGCCTGTTCCCCGGGTGCTTTGATTCACAGTCCCCGCCCACAGTGCAATGGGGAAATGTCCCTGTATCGTCCTCTCTGAGTGCACCTTGATGGTATGGTTTTGAATGGTCTGGGCAATATGCATTGGTGCTATCATTTTGGGAGGGGTCCTTTGGGGGTTGTTTTCAAGGTTTCTTGTTTGGCCTTGCTGGGGGTTTCCTTACTGTCTCTGACCGGGGGTGTAGGATATGGGGCGGGTACTGGGTCCTGCGGCTTGTTGCAAAGAGCCTTTGCACCTTCATGGCTTGTGCTGGATCTGCAGTTCATCTCCTCACCTGGAATGTAAGGGACTTTGGGTTCCCCTAGTAAAAGATACAGGGTCCAGGCCTACATAAAAAGGTGCAATGTGCAAGCTGCTTTTCTACAGAAAACGCACCTAAGTAGGAGAAGATTACCTTACAAAAACTATGGTGGGTTTGCTTCTACTACACGATTTTCTATGCTTTCTCCTGGGGGTACATATCTGGGTGTTTTGCCGGGGGTACCCTTTCTCCCACAGATTGAGAGGATTGACCCAGAGGGTGGGTATATTGTGCTTGAGGGTAAACTAGAGCGGAAAGATGTTGAACTAATAAACTCATATGCCCCGAATACTAACCAACCTGCCTTTCTTTCCTCCCTCTCCACACACATTTCAACACTACTACATTACCCAATGTTCATAGGGGGCTACTTCAATGCCTTGCAGACGTGTCCCTGGATAGGTCCCACCCACCACTGCCCACCTCTCTGACCGATGCTTTAGCAAATTTCTTCTGAGGTTGTATGCAGGACTGGGGGCTGGTTGATACATGAAGGGGACACCACCCGCAGCTCAGTGAATACTCGCATCATTTGGGCTTACACAACATTTTTGTACGCCTAGACACATTTCTATGCAATGGGCTTTCCTGTGATAGCAAGATCTTCCTTGTGGGTTGCCCTAAGACTCACTCAGATCACAACTTCCTGCTGACCGTGTGCTGGGACTCCACTAGGCCGCCCATCCCATCTTGGAGGTTGAACACATAGGCCCTGGAGGACCTAGCTTTTCAGGACTCTCTGGGGACCACCTTGCACAATTACCTTGCAGAAAAATAGGGTACAGCTTCCTCACTTCTGACCAAATGGGAGGCCCTTAAAGTGGTGGCTTGTGGTCTTTGCATAGCCTCATCACTGGGGATGCGCTCGCAGCCTCAGCGAGAAATTATGCAGCAGGAATGTATCCTAGACACAGACTGGGGCCCCATGACTCTGTTGCATGCTGTTGGGCTGGGCCAGAGAAGGAGAAGCTGCTAGTTGTAATCGAATGACGCAGAGGACAACGACTCCTGCCATTAAATCGGCAAGCCGCAGAGCAAACAGGGCAAGGTCGGACGTCTATTGGCATGGCTTGCTAACCCCAATAGGCACTAATCCACTCCAAATAATAGCAAAGAGAGACCAGTGGGTCAATCAAATGCGACCTAGGGAAGCGAGGAAAAACATAGGATACGTCCTCTTGTCTTAAATAAATAACAACAAAAGGTATCCTATTTCTAGTCTGAAGCTTAATCACCACAAATCAACAACCTTTGTTGTTGGCACCATCATACACCCTACTAGTGTCATGCTTCTTCATCAGGTATCATCCTGGTTCCTAGAAACCAGGATGGGCTCAACCATATTCTAGGGAGCACTTTGGATAATCTCCTGCCGGGGTCTTAACAATAAAAATACCTTGGAACACCTAGGTATCCCTTTATATTTTGTTCCTGGTATGATTAAAAATTGTAAAAAGGGTGCCAATGGAAGTAATGACCCTACTCAAGAGGTGACGTTTCAGTCCTCAATATAAAGGGTCATAGGGTCCAAGTCTTTCATCAGGACTAGGTAAACTAAATAGCCTGGTATAATGTAGTTTAGAACTGAAAGTCTACCTAACGTAAATTTAGTCAGGACAATCCGTAACATACAATATAAACAGCATGCCAAAGATTGGCTCATTCTTTCCCACGATGTACTCAACTTGGGTCCCTGAATTTTCAGGATGCTATGTTACATGGGAGAAGTGAATGACATGACCCTGACATCACACATACATCAAGGGTGTCATGTCACCTGTATTACCTATTTGGGCCCCATCTCCTCCCCGAGCCAGCCCTTTGCATTCTATTTATGTTGTCTATTTGTTTTTCTACCAAATTCTAATCCTATGCTTAAAAACTTTGCTAGAAAAACAGACATTTGAGGTGAGCAGATTCAGTGTTGCTGGTGTTGGTGGGTGCTTTATATAGGAGCTGCTCTCCACCTAAACTTGGGAAATATCCAAAGTCTCCTGCTTCTTTATTTGCATAATTTATGAAGCATTCCAAGTCTGAAATGTATTGTTTTGATATATATATATATATATAATAATCAGTATAACATAACACTAACCTTGGAGTACAGTAAGGAATGTATCTTCTTTCTAGACTTGGAATTATATGTTAATAATGGACACTTGGAGTCTAAGTTACATAGGAAGTCTACAGCAGCAAACTATCTTACATGCAGAATCAGGACATTTGAGGAGACAGATAGAAAACATCCCCTATGGGGAATTCTTATGTGCTAAACCTAACTGCAGTGAACCTTAGGAATATGAAAAAATAGCTGATGACATTACACAAAAGTTTGCCAGAAGGGGCTATGACTTGGGTATCATAGAGGAAGCCAGAAAAAGGGCTCAGAGAATAAAGAGAGAAGAATTGTTAAAGGACAAAAGTAAGGACAAATCTGAAGAAGACAATATTGTGAGGTAAATTACAACATATAGTGAGGGGAACAGTAGAGTATACAACACTTTACGTAAACACTGGGATGTGCTGACCTTAGACAAGGACATAAATAAAATATTACCGGCGAGGCCAACAATGGTTTATAAGAAAGCACCAACACTTAGGGGCTTATTGAGCCCTAGTGATACAGTTAAATATGAAGTTCCCAATAAAGGTAGAGAAATAGGAACTTTGGGAAATAGTACGTTACCAACAGACTCTTACAGGTGTAATAACTGCATTTGTTGCAAACATGTTATAGAGAAGTCCAAGGATTTCTTTGATAGCAAATATCATAAGAAATATAAAATTGGTTCATTTATTAATTGTAACATGGACAGTTGTATTTATGCCATGACATATATCTGTGGAAAGGTATACGTAGGATCCACAGTGAGAAAACTTAAGATCAGGTGGATGGAACATTTACGTGTGATTAAAATTGTGACTTAAAATATCCCATGGCCATACATTTTCGAGACAATCACAAGATGACAGAAATAGGAGCTATCTGTTTCATGGGAATTGAACATGTCACACTAGACAGAAGAGGTGGTGACTTAGAAAGAAAGATACGTATAAGGGAAACATTGAGAATTAATAAATTGTAAACAGTTGAATTTGGATTGAATATGGATAGGGAACTATACACAGTAATATAAAAACTGAATAATCCACACTGAATCAATTTGTAATGTCAGGAAGCTTGTCTAGGGTACACTATTGACCATGTGATATATGAGCTTGATAACCAGTGGGTACACAAGTATGAGTTAGAACAATGATATCCCTCTTTCAATAGATTGATAGGTATGTAATGTGGCTACTTTGATAATAAACTATAATAATTTAGGGGGTTAAACTAGGATGCCACTACTACAAACACAACAAGTTCAAGTCTTAGCAAAGTCTCTTAGAGTTGGTAAATGGATTAATCAATCTTTATATTTTGTTTTCTTTTTTTGCCACAGTGTTGGACACAATTTGTTATTTCGATAGTAATTATTATATTTAACCACCATTGATAGTATCCACCCAGGTCAAACACTGAATGATTCACAAACATATATGCTTTGGAACTGAGTTGTAGGATAAATCTTACCAAACTAATAAGGAGCCTGGGGACATGGATCATAATGTAGATCCCCGGTATCACAGGGGATCAACAGGAGAGGTATGAGGATAAAGGTCATTGATCAGCGTTTCTTTCCAGGGAAGGAACAGAAATCGAATTTGTTTTACAAATACCAGACCAAATCAGAATTTGAGACTAAATTAATCATAGGTTTATTCTTATAGGGAGCTAAGTGCTGATTAAGCACGTACAAATTCTAAACGAGAGGAATATTCAGTTGATTACTACAATGTTCCTTACGGATTGTCAATTCATTTGAAGAATTGGTTTAAAGAGACAAGAGGTGACGCCTAATAAAAGTAATGGGGTGAGATTCCCATAGCATACAGTTAATCAGGGAAGAGGTATAGTTTCCTTAAAGGGGTACATTAACTATTCATAAGAGCTGGAGCCTTATCTTCCTCCCTGGGTTCCATTTATGTGAACCAGTAAAAATGTATCTGAAGTTGAGATAAAAGACAAGGAGGACTAAAAGATACAGATCTGAGAGGTAAACACCCTAATAAAAATAGTTGTTAATTTAGTCAACTCTGCAAAAAGCGCTATTGATAATGAAGGTTCTGGATGTAGGGAAGAAGCGGGATAACTAACCAATGTCCACACTGGGCCTAATCAATACATAGTGATAACTATCATGTAATTCCACAGAATTTCCATTCGCTAAGGATTTATAGCAACTCCCATGCAGTTAGTTGAAGAAAAGTTGTTATGAAACCTATTTTTATGAGTCACTTGTTTTTGAATTTTTTGTATTTAAAGTAATATTCATGTACATAGTCTATAACAAAGTGTGTTGTTAAAGAGGAATATAAACGTTAGAGAGGTAGACTCTTATAGAACAAATACGAAGAAATCATGATTTGTTTATGTTTTTGGATGATGTAAATTGATACATAATTTTTGTTTGTAACAGCCCTGAAGAAGCGCGGCTGGGTGCGAAACATGTGTTGGCTGTTTGCTGGACTGGAGACTGTTTGCTGTATTGAATGAAATATGTAAAGAAAGAATAAAAGAAATCTAAAGGAAACAAAGCAAGAAGAAGTTATAGTTGTTTGTTAATTCTCAGTGCAATGTTGTTTATATATATATATATATATATATATATATATAGCAACACACTTCGTCGTGCTTCGCCGATCCTCCTCCCAAAACGACGCCGGTGCCAGCAGCGGTGACGACAACCGCGTTAATTATTTCCAAAGACAGTTATACTTCCGGGACTCCGTAAAGATAACAGCGCCACTCCAAAGGATAGCACAATTACACTTTATTGTGCCCACAACAACGCGTTTCGGCGATGCCTTTTTCAAGTTTGATGACCTGTGCCAATTCATGACATCCAATGGGAGGATGGCTATCAAATGATAGCTTTAGACGTATGCTCATTGTATACTTCCATAAATCAGCAACAGGGGGTGGATGCTTGTATGTATTTCTTTCGGGAACGACACATTGCATTATGGGAGCATACACAAATGTTGAAAACTATGATGCTGGACTGTTTAGAAGAAAACAACTTTATCTTTGAAAAAACACTATACCGGCAACGGTCTGGAACTGCGATGGGCACCTGTTTTGCCCCCAGCCTGGCAAATCTTTTTCTGGGCTGGTGGGAGGAACAGGTGGTATGGGTGGAATCCAATGACAGGTTCACCGAGCGTATCCCTATCTGGATCAGGTACATCGATGACCTGTTCCTGATATGGGATGGGCCGGTGAACCTGGCACGGGAGTTTATTACAGAATTGGGCAGAAATTACTTAAATCTCAAATTCACCCATTCCATCAGCCCTACATACTGTGAATTTTTGGATGTGGCAATCAGAATTGAGGAGGGACAGATGGTTACGAGTCTTTTTCGGAAAGAGACTGCACGGAATACCCTGCTACATGCTAGAAGTAATTACCCTATCCCCTTACGAAATAGTATCCCATATGGGGAGTTTCTCCGGGCTCGGAGAAATTTTAGCACAGAACAGGGCTATCAAAAGGAACAGAACATAATGAGAAATAGGTTCCGCATGCGCGGCTACAATGACAAAGTTATTTCAACTGCCATCTCCAAGGTGGCAGAGGTTCCCCGGAGTGAAGCATTATTTGCGAATAAGAAGAAGCAGAAGCAGGATATCCCAGCTCCAAGACTAATTACCACCTATAACATTAAATCTAATACTTTGAGGTATGCCATGAAACGACATTGGAATTTACTAGTCACAGATCCAGTCATAGGTTCTTGTGTTGGTAAAGCTCCGCTAATAACTTACAGGCAATCTAAGTCATTGAAGGACCAGTTAGTTCACAGTTATAACAATTCAACCAATGTGACCACCTGGCTAGGTGGCGTTGAAGGTTTCAAAAAATGTAATTCTTGTAAGGCGTACAGGCATAGCCCGAGTCGAGACAGCTACAGGGTGGATAGTGGCAGCCCCCAAAAAAACAAGAAAATCAAAAAGATTAAGAAATTGATAACTTGCACTAGTGATTATGTAGTGTACGTTCTAGAATGCCCCTGCGGTCTTCGGTACGTGGGGAGCACTAAATTACTTCTCAAAACCCGGATTTTACAACATATGCGGGCGATAACAAACAGAGATTGTAATTATCCAGTTGCCAGGCACTTTGAGGAACAGCACCAAAGTGATAATAAACTACTCACATTTTGGGGGATAGATAGGATCCTGCCGCATCCCAGGGGAGGGGATCGTGAAAAAATCTTAAGAATATCCGAATCCAGACATATCATCGAATTGAATACAAAGACACCGAATGGCTTAAACTCGGGAGAAGAGCTGGCCACACATATAGGGTGCAGATAGAGGCCCTGTGCATATCTCTTCCTGGAAGTCAGTGTACGATATAAAACACAATGCAATTGTTGTTTTTTAAAATAAATTCACCTAATTTTAATGAGTGAGGGAAACTGGGAATTTAGACGTAACGATATACTGTGAGGATGACTATAATAGGACACACTTGCTGGTGGTCCTTCCCTGACAGTTAGGGTACTGAGTTAATGAAGACGAGGTCCCGTTTGTTGTAGACGCCTTTCCTGATATATTGCCTAAGAATCCCCTCCTCTTCTGTGCACCTTTTTTTCTCTCATATAGATCACTTACTACACTTTTCTTCACTACACTTTTCGACCACTTTCACTGATATACCTGTTTCCTTATTCCCATTATGACAGAGAGGTGCAACTATTAAGCAAAAGCCGATGTGCCATTAGCTCTATACATAATGAAGTCATGATGGTTGTTATCTGGAAATGTTTAGTAATAATTTTAACCTTTATTGTTTAGGGTGGGTATTACCTACAGATGGTATTGAGGCTCAGGGTACATTACCCATGATTGGCATCAATGATAATGTTATGGATATAATAATGTTAACTTCCAAGATCAACCAGGTATTAGGGTACATTACCCGTGACTTCCATGTAATTTGAAGCAATATGACCGCATTATTAATTTGCATATTTTCATGTCGTAATTCTATGCATGATTATATAAATGTTATATGATGATTTCTCATGAATACATGTTTTAATGGTGCTAGCAGTATTGCTGCTGATTTCTATGAATTACTATGAGCTGCCTTGTTAATTGGTACTGTGCGTAAGTAAGACATCCTCCGTGATTTAGGAGTTACTAAGCTAACTGACTGATATTGCAATGGCTCCGCGAATGGCGGTTCGTTGGTGGAAGTGCTTTAATGATTGAGATTCAGACAATTTTTGATTGTACCTTTATTATTATAGAATTTTCCTGCGCACTTGTGTATATATATTTT
The DNA here is from genome assembly GCA_963921515.1 of Calotriton arnoldi. Lineage (NCBI taxonomy): Eukaryota > Metazoa > Chordata > Amphibia > Caudata > Salamandridae > Calotriton > Calotriton arnoldi. The sequence goes on from CAWUFW010010157.1 coordinate 264,940, forward strand.
GTCGCCGATAATGAACTGACGATAATGTAAGGTATTTACTAGACATTTTATGTAATTTCATGAATTTTAATGCAATCGATAATGCGATTAATGAAACGCATAGTTTGTCTTTTGTTTCCATGCACCTTGACCTGTATTTCTGTGGGAAGTTGGGCACAGGTCATCAAACTTGAAAAAGGCATCGCCGAAACGCGTTGTTGTGGGCACAATAAAGTGTAATTGTGCTATCCTTTGGAGTGTCGCTGTTATCTTTACGGAGTCCCGGAAGTATAACTGTCTTTGGAAATATATATATCTATATATATATATATATTACCTACTGGCAGTCGCCAGTAGGTAGTTATAGTTAGGACCTAGTTTACATAGAAAAAGCGTTTTTTGACTTGCCTATAACTTTGGCGCCGACTGACCAATCTTCATGAAATGTTCCAAAAAAAGTGTCAAGGTAGGTTGTGTGTGTCATGGAAGGCTTGGGGGTGATCCATGCAGTGGGGACCGAGAAATAGGGGCTCAAAATAAGGGTGCATTTGTAAAGTTAATTCCCATAAGAACACGTTGTCGAACCTACAGCCCGAACTGCTGGACGGAATTACACAAAATTTGGCAGAAAGGTAGACGTTATTACGCATATTGTGCTTTTTCTTTATTAGGTGCAAATCCATTCCGTAGTGTTTGAGAAATTTCAATTGAAAATGATAGTGATCTCTGGCAGCGGATATTTCGTGGCACCTTTGAGATTAATTGTGAATGCGTGTGCCAACAGGGATGCTCTGATTGGCTGGACGCAATCAGAACAGAAAGCTGCGGACGACATTTTTTCGATCGGGAATGATTCCCAGGGCTGAAAATTTCTGTGAAAGCTAAAATAAGGGGTCAGGGTGGAGGTACTCTGACCCCATGTTTGAGAAATGGGGGTAGGAAGTTATGTGTCCAAAATTGATTTTTTTAATCATGTGCGATATTCTCGACCACGCTACGATCTCCAGCGCACCCACTGTGTACCATCGTGCGGATGTTGCGACTAACGTGACGTCTTCGTGGCAAACGTGGGCACCGACGTTATTGCGAGTCCTGGCGTCAACGCGAAAATGGAAAATAGGTTTTAGAGATGGTTTTTATAGAAACCCACTAGAAAAACATGACTTTAGACATTACAGTAATAAACACTGTAACAATCAAAGAAGTCTCGTAGACAGCTCTTGTAGTTAGTAGTTTATTCTCCAAGTTACATCTTAGTGAGTTCCATTATATGTCTCAATGTAAGCCCCACCAGGAGCAGCCTCCTGGCTGCTCAGCCCATCTTCTCCATCCAACTCTCTCTCTCCAGTACAAACATTCCTCGCATTCCAAATGACATCATATTGTTAGAGCATCAGGCAGAGAACAAGGACAGGGAAGGTGCATTACTTAACAAGCAGATTACTACACATCTTCCCCCTTATAATGATTAAACAAAATCAAACAGTATACACATATATAAACATAGGAAAAGAGGATAAACACTCCAGAAATAAACGTAATAGAACACAGTACTAATATGGGAAGAAACTCTCCTCATGTAATAATAATAATGAAAAATGTAACAATAGTAATATAAGTAATAAATTGCCTTACCTATGTAATAATAATAATAATGTAATAATAGTAATAGTAATGCAGTAATAATAATGTAAGTAATAAACAGTGAGATAGAAATCGTAAACATAAACAAATAGCAGGACCAGGGAATATCACATGCCCTCTACTGCACGCACTATAATATACCGTATACTTACCCTTACTGCATACTTTCGAACTCACACTCCCGCAATAATACTCTGTTCACATTGTGCATTCCCATGCAGTACCAGTAACAAATAATAAAGGAAAACACTTCCCTGTGACATTAAATATCAAATCAGACTTTAACATCACCCTATAAACCATTGTAAAGGGGAAATCCACCTCCCTATAAACCACACACACACAGTAACCTCCCAAATCATTGTAAAGGGGGAATCCACCTCCCTATAAACCACACACACACAGTAACCTCCCAAATCATTGTAAAGGGAAATCCACCTCCCTAAAACCACACACACACGCAGTAACCTCCCAAATCATTGTAAAGGGGAATCCACCTCCCTATAAACCACACACACGCAGTAAGCTCCCAAATCATTGTAAAGGGGAATCCACCTCCCTATAAACCACACACACGCAGTAACCTCCCAAATCATTGTAAAGGGGGAATCCACCTCCCTATAAACTACACACACGCAGTAACCTCCCAAATCATTGTAAAGGGGGAATCCACCTCCCTATAAACCACACACACGCAGTAACCTCCCAAATCATTGTAAAGGGGGAATCCACCTCCCTATAAACCACACACACGCAGTAACCTCCCAAATCATTGTAAAGGGGGAATCCACCTCCCTATAAACCACACACGCAGTAACCTCCCAAATCCTTGTAAAGGGGGACCAGTTGTTAGTTTCGTGCAACAATAGTAATATTTAACTCATTGCTGTTATTAGACATTAACATCTGACACCACTATGAACACATGTCCCTGATGAGCAATACAAAAAAAGTTAAGACACTCTTTAGACATGCTAACATTAAAAGCTTCAACAAGAACGAATATAGTTTGAAGTGGAATTGCAAGTAAAATGTACAAGTTGCTGACACAGGACACAGAAACCACCTCCCTTTGCAAGCTCTGAGTTTACAACGTAGGCAAGAATCGGAGAACAAACACTTCAGCTTTTAACTAACACTCAGGCCCACAAAAGTAATGTGGCAGCAGTAGACAAGAAGAAAACACAATTAGGCAGAATGGCATCAAATTACTCCGTGTGTCTCTGGTCAGAGTGAACACCTCCGTATAATGCAGGTCCTGCATATCAGTCCTCGACCATAGGTGCCTCCACGGTGTGTATTCCAACTCGAATAAGTAAATCACGGTGTCTTAAACAAGTGAAATGTATATTTCCTTGCAGTGGTGCTAAACAGCCACAAGATGGCATTGTTAAACTAGTTTAAAATTTTCCACAGCGAAATTCCCGGTAATGTGAAGTTTTCAATTAACTTAAATGACAATACCTGTGACCTGTTGCCGATCCTCAGGCAGTGACGCTCACTTTAAAATTATCTTTATCGTCAGTACTTGGTTTATGAAATTAACTTTATAGGCAATCCTGATCCTGTAGATACAAAATGGAGGCACGCATATTGATGTAGAACCGAGTGGTTCTCGGCACGAACATGCAGCAAATATTGTCACACAGAAGTACAGACGTGGATGAAGTGAGGAGTCGTCACAGAAGAGGTGTTGGCACGATGACGCTGAAGGTCTCCGTGAGAAGGTAAAGCGGCGCGTGTATTGCCCATCTCGTGCTAGATATTTAAAAAATAAACCGTAACAGTTGATCCGCTATTGAGAAGACAACAGAGCCATCTGTTGATCTTTGCTCTCACTCCATATTTTAGTATGTGAAAACAAAATACAGCAGGACTCAATTTTCGCCCCACACTTCACACCAAGACGATGTACAAGAGATCAGTACTTTTAAACTGGGATACAATCTTTTCATAAGATGAATTCATTTCATGGTGTTTAACATCCCAGCAAAACACCATCAGATAACGATCTCTGTTCCCAATAAGTGGCTTAACCACTTCACACCGAGACTCGATGCTTGCCCCCGACAACCACATTTCAAGGGTCAGCACTCAACTCCGTGGCACGCTGTTAGTCTCTGTTACATCTTGATGGTCATAGCCTTCAACATGGGTTTAACACTCACTTCGTTGTTGCCTTAATTACTTTTCACACTGCATATTTTCAGATGGTCATACTTTCAAAACAGGACTGCAGTTACTCTTTACAGTCTCACACACAGGTGGATCTGGCACCTTGAATTTTTTAGGGCGACCATTATCGGGGGTCACTGGTGGGGCGGGTGCCAGACAGCTTAAATAGTTCAATGTTTTTAGTAATATTAGTACCTTAAGTCCCAGTAGCCTTCTTTTCTCCACGCGTAAGTTCTTTTCCATTTAAATCGTCGCCAATGTAACAATCAAAGAAGTCTCGTAGACAGCTCTTGTAGTTAGTAGTTTATTCTCCAAGTTACATCTTAGTGAGTTCCATTATATGTCTCAATGTAAGCCCCACCAGGAGCAGCCTCCTGGCTGCTCAGCCCATCTTCTCCAACTCTCTCTCTCCAGTACAAACATTCCTCGCATTCCAAATGACATCATATTGTTAGAGCATCAGGCAGAGAACAAGGACAGGGAAGGTGCATTACTTAACAAGCAGATTACTACAAACACCTAGTGTGTAAAATACAGTAATATGTGTGCATATATGTGTTTTACACTTTATGAAAAAGGTGCGATCGTCACGGTTGACGACATTGTCGCGACCCCCTGAATAACCGCAAACAAGGAAATTAGGTTTTAAAGATGGTTTTTGAAGAAACTTAGTACAAAAACATGACTGTAAACATGTTTTTAAAAGAAGCATGTATAAAGTAATATGTGTAGTGCAATGATTAGAATTGATTTTTTTTTAGATATTATTTTTGCATGTGCTGGTGTTTGTTGAATGTCTGCTTTTGTTTTGTGACTTATTCGAGACCATCACTACGAAGATCCTCAAAAACTTAAAAAAAGAATCTTTATAAAAAAAATTAACAATATTTTGGGTACTAGGGTGGCTCTGACAAGAGCCTTTGGTGATTGTGTGTATATATGACAGCTACATATAAGACCGGATGCAGAGTTTCAGGTTACTTAGAAACACCCTGTTGCCTTCGTCTGTAAAGTGCACTTCAACATTTCTATAAATTCCATGCATGTCAAGACGTAGGTTGTTTTTTTATAGATTGTGCTCATGTTCTGGTCTCTGAGGAATGCAGAAACAGTTTTATTAACGTGTCCTGGCTTTGTCAATCTGTGGACAGAATTGATTTGACCACTTCCATTTCTGTCTTTGGCATATATTAGAGTAAACCAAGACATTGTGAGGGAAAAGCGACATGAGCTCTGCAAAGGTATCCTTCATTAGAATTTCCAGCCCTACCCCAGTCAATGTGCCTAGGTCATTGCCACCACAGTGCACAATCATGAGGTGAGGAGCTCGGCAATCCATAATGGTTTTAACCAAAGCCAGCAACTGATGGAACTTTAACCGTCTCTGGCCAAACCAAGTAATCTCCACATTTGGCAAACCCAAGTCCCTGTCAATGCTTCTCTTTTTTGCAGCCTCTTTAGCCCAATATACATAGTTGTGGCCAACAATACACACTCTAAGCATTCTGAAGTGAAGGAGCAATAGCAGTCAAGAGAAGGCTGGAGCTGAATGAGGTAATTTTCCAAATGAAAAGCAGTAAAAATGGAGGGGTTTTCTTTAAAAAAAAAATATATATATATTTGATTGGATGCGGTCAGCATGTAAGTGAATAAAATTAGGTAGTGTGTTGTATGCATTAGCAAGAAGTCCTATTGTTGGTTGTTGTTTAAAAAAAAATGTAATACAGACCTGGATATGCTTTTGAATCCGTGGAGTAACCCACACATGCTGTATCTGATTTGGAAGTAGCAAGGTCCTTCTAGAATGTGCTGTGAACTTGTGACCTATTGGTTCCTCCGGGTTGCTTGATACACTGTGCTAAGAGTGCATTGGGGAGAAAAGTGTTAAAGAGACAGAACATTTTTTTAAAAGTTGAGGAGTTATGACACAATTTAAGTAATGATAAACTTTAATTTCCAACTCAGGGCTATGTAATAAATTAGAAAAAAACTTAGAGATTGTCCCTTGTTTGGTTGAGAGTCAGGAAGTTAATGTGATTAACCTGTCAGATGTCATTCTTACACCAGATATGTACACTGTTTTGAAACATGGTTTATTCTTTTGTCTGGCACGATGTTGTAATCAACTTGAAGTAAAGGTTGAGTTGTATAAGTTTGTTTGTTTGTTGAAACTAAAAGAACAAGTTACTTACCTTCGGTAACGCTTTTTCTGGTGGATACAGTATCTGCCTGGGGATTCTTCACCTTTTGAATTACCACTTGCGCAGCATTCGACGGAAACTTTTTTTCATAGCTCTCCCACGTCGACGAGGAAGTCACAATAAAACAGCTCCGCTCGCGACTCCGCGTGACGTCATCGAAGGCATAAGAAGACCTTGTCGACGTGCTGACGTCAGTTCCACCCATTTTTTCCGTGCCTTCGAGGCGAACGGGTGAACTGACAACATTTACACAAGTATACATCGTATACCACATTTCCTCAAATATACAAAAAATACCATATAGAGTAGAGAGAAAACTGGAAATTCTAAAGTATAGACATTTCCTAGCGGTAAGCATCACAACATCTTGAATAACAATGAAAAACAAGAACTTCATATCAATAATCTTTTTTGTATAAGTAGACAGGCAACGGGGAGGGGGGTGGGTCAGTGAGGAATCCACAGGCAGATACTGTATCCACCAGAAAAAGCGTTCCCGAAGGTAAGTAACTTGTTCTTCTGATGGATACATCTGCCTGTGGATTCCTCACCTCTTGAGGGTGCCTGCCTACCTACACCAAAAAATCCTGCAACACAGAGCGTGCAAAGTGGCCGTCCCTCCTCACCTCTGAGTCTAAGCAGTAATGCTTCGCAAAAGTGTGGAGGGAGGCCAAAGTTGCCGCCCTGCAGATGTCTACAACAGGGACACCTCTAGCCAAAGTGGAAGAAGAAGACTTAGCTCTGGTGGAATGAGCTTGAATACCTTCAGGAGGCTCCTTCTTGGCCAAGGCGTAGCAGATCTTGATGCAGAGGATGATCCACCCTGACAGTGTTTGCTTGTGGACAGCCCTGCCCTTCATTTTTCCCACATAACCAATGAAGAGTTGGTCGTCCAGCCTGAAGTCCTTGGTTCTGTCTAGGTAGAAGCTGACTGTCCTCTCAGGGTCCAGGCGGTGAAGTCTCACTTCCTCCTTAGAAGGGTGAGGGGGAAGATAGAAAGTGGGTAAAGTGATAGATTGTCCTAGGTGGAAGGGAGTGACCACCTTAGGCAGGAAAGCAGCTCTGGTCCTGAGAACCATCTTATCTGCATGACTAGAGGTGAAAGGAGGCTTAGAACTAAGAGCCTGTAGCTCACTAACCCTCCTGGCAAAGGTAATCGCAATCTGAAAAAGTGTCTTCAATGATAGAAGCCTCAACGGACAAATATGTAGAGGCTCAAAGGGGAGCCCATCAGGAAAGTAAGAACTACATTTAAATCCCACTGAGGCATGATAAATGGAGTGGGAGGAAACCTGTTAGTGAGACCCTTAATGAACCTCATGACTATGGGAGACTTAAACAAAGAGGGTTGGTCTGGTAAGCAAAGGAAGAATGACAAGGCTGACAAGTGGCCCTTAACAGTTGCTACCGCACAACCCTGTTGAGCCAAGGAAAGTGCAAAACTCGGAAAATCTGAAAAATGGGCCTGCAAAGGATCAATTGAACTCTCTCCGCACCATTTAACGAACCAGGACCACCTACCAGAATAAACAGATTTGGTGGAGTGTCTCCTGGCCGATAAGATAACATCCACCACATCCGGTGGGAGAGAGAAAGAACTCAGGTTGCCCCGCTCAATCTCCAGGCATGAAGGTACAGGCTCTGGAGATGGGGGTGTAGAACTTGCCCCTGCGACTGCAAGAGGAGGTCTGCCCTGAAAGGGAGATTGAGCGTAGGGTGCGATGAGAGGTGAAGTAGGTCTGTGTACCACACCCTTGGCCAATCCAGGGCGATCAATATGACTTTGGCCCGGCCTTGGTGAACCTTCCTCAGAACCCGAGAAATCAAGGGTATGGGAGGGAACGTGTAAAGAAGCTGAGAGCCCCAATCTAATTGAAACGCGCCCCCCAAAGCTTCCCGCATTGGATACTGGAGTCTGCAGAACAACAGGCAGTGCGCGTTCTTGTGAGTGCCAACCAGGTCCAACCGAAGAAACCCCCACATCCTGAAAATGTGATGGACCACCTCCGGATGAAGACGCCACTTGTGATCGGCTGAGTATTGCCGACTGAGACTGTCCGCAGACACATTCAGCACCCCAGCCAGATGATTTGCAGTTACACAAATCTGATGGTCCTGAGCCCTGGACCAGAGTTGCAGAGCCTCTCTGCAGAGGCGATACGACCCTACTCCTCCCTGTTTGTTGATGTACCACATCGCTGTAGTGTTGTCTATCAGGACCTGAACTGACTGACCGTGAAGGAAGGAAAGGAAGACCTTGAGAGCCAAACGTATCGCCCGCAATTCCAGAAGATTGATGTGAAGCAATCTTTCCTTTGGAGACCAATGGCCCTTGACCTCCAGATCCCCCAGATGAGCTCCCCACCCTAGAGTGGAGACATCCGTTATCACTGTGGCCACTGGAGAAGGAGGATGAAACCGCTTCCCTTGAGACAGGTTTCCTGGAACACTCCACCATAACAGCTCCGCTGCAGTGTCTCTGGAGATTCTGACCACCTCCCTGAGATCTCCATTGTGTTGAAACCACTGCCTGCGGAGACACCACTGGAGTGCCCTCATGTGCCAGCGTGCATGGTTGACCAACAGTATGCAGGAAGCGTACAGACCAAACAGGCGTAGAACCTTCAGGACTAGAACAGCTGCTCCATCTTGAAACATTGGAATCATAGCCTGTATGTCTAGAATTCTCTGAGGAGATGGGAAAGCACGACTCACAGTTGTGTCGAGTACCGCCCCTAAGAACAGGTTGCGCTGAGAGGGCACCAGGTGAGATTTGGGTACATTTATCGAAAAACCCAAGTCAAACAACAGCCTTGTTGTCACTTGCAAATGTTACAGCACCATCTCTGGCGACTTTGCTTTGAGCAGCCAGCCGTCCAGATAGGGGAAAACAGGAATCCCCGACCTCCTGAGATGTGCTGCTACCACCGCCATCACCTTTGTGAAGACCTGTGGTGCGGATGTAAGACCGAACGGAAGGACTGCAAACTGGTAGTTTTGAGACCCCACCGTAAAATGGAGATACTTCTGATGCGACTTCAGGATGGGTATGTGAAAATACGCATCCTGTAAATCGATCGATACCATCCAGTCTTCCTGCTGCAGTGCCAGTAGAACCAGAGATAGGGTCAACATCTTGAATTTCTCCTGTTTGAGGTAAAAATTCAAGATCCTGAGGACTAGAATCGATCTCAATCGTCCATCCTTTTTGGGGATCAGGAAATACCAGGAGTAGCATCCCTGACCCCTTTCCTGCTCCGCAACCACCTTTATTGCACCTTTCTGTAGCAAAGATAGAACCTTCTGCTGCAGAAGCAACAGCTGGTCCTCCGAACACCAACCATGACAAGGGGGGAAAGGAGGGGGAAACTCCCGGAAAGGAAGGCTGTAACCAGTTTCTACGAGATTCAAAACCCAAAGATCTGATGTAACAGATTTCCAATTTTGTAGAAAATGGGACACCCGATCTCCCACGGGTCCAACATGCTCTAAGATGGGGGATCTAGAGCTGCTTCCCTGCGGAGCCAGGTGGGGGAACAGGAGAGGAGGAGGAGGAGACTTATTGGCGAGCAGATCCCCACAGACGACCTCTACCTTTCAACTCTGTATGTTCTATACAGTGGGTTTGCCTGTTGTTGTTGCTGCTGCTGCTGTCGGGCCCAAAATGAAGCCTTTCCAAAGCCCCAAAATCTTCGGTATCCAAAACCCCTAGGCTGAGATCGCAGACCTAGAGATCTAGCGGTAGCTCTACTGTCTTTAAAGCGCTGTAGCGCTGAGTCCGCCTTGGTCCCAAAAAGTCTAGAGCCATCAAAAGGAAGATCCAAAAGTGTGGCCTGAACATCTGGAGACAAACCTGATCCTCTCAGCCAGGCATGCCTCCTAGCTGCCACTGAGGAACCCATCACCCTAGCAACGGAGTCAGCCGTGTCAAGCCCAGATTGAATAACCTGACGAGCCGCAGCTTGAGTGTCTGACAGCACCTCTGCAAAGTGGCCCTGGACATCCTCTGGGAGTTGATGAATCACTTCCTTAGCCGAGTCCATCAACGCATGGATGTAGCGTCCCAGCAGGCACGTTGCATTAGTCGACTTTAAAGCAATACTGGCTGATAAAAATAACTTTTTTGCCGACTGCTCCAATTTGTTTGAGTCCCTATCCCCAGGAGTGGATGGAAAGGAAACTGAAAATTGCTTCGAAGAACATGAAGCCCGAACCATCAAGCTCTTGGGTGAAGGGTGCGTTGATAAAAAGGCTGGATCCCCAGGTGCAACCTTGTACCGCTTTGCCACCGATCTGGACACAGCTGGGGCAGACATAGGCTTTTGCCATACTTCCAGAATGGGTTCTGTCAAGGCCTCATTGAATGGAAGCAAGGGCTCTATCACCGATGAAGGTGATTGAAGAACCTCCATCAGAATGTTCGATTTGACCTCTGCAGTGGGCAACTGCAAATACAGAAGGCCAGCAGCCTTCCTGATGACAAAATGATAGGAAGAAACCTCCTGAGAAGGAAGAGCCTTAGGAGAAGAGAGTTTCCACTCTAGCGATGTATCCAGCCCACTAGCGTCCTGAAGCCCTCCAAATTCATGCATGGGGTCCACTATCTCCCCTTCCTCCGTCTCTTCCTGTTGCTCCTGTAATTCTTCCTCTTCCAGAAGCCTCTGTGCCTCCCTTCTTGACCTTATCTTCGGTATTGGCGTCGGCGGTGCCATACGCGGCGCCGGTGACTTCAGAGCCGGGGTCGATGGAGGCCCTTCAGGGACGGCCAGAGGTGCCGTACAATGCCGAGAAGGTGCCCGGAGAATAATACATCCTTCCCTCCTGGGATGGAATTGGCGTAGAAAACCTTGGCGTCAGGAGAGGCCAATTCGGGGTCATCGGCATGAAAGGCATAAAAGGTGCCTGGGCATAATGATGGGGTAAGCCCATGTTGAATGAGAGAGGTCCCATGGGGCTAACAAGCGCACCGGAAGGGTTAGCCGCCCTGGCAAACATGCCATACATCACATTTAAAAATGCGAAGGATCCGTACCTGGAGCTGGAAAAGGTGGGTACAGATTTGGTACCGCTTGTTCAGGAACAACCCGAGGCCGTAAGGCTGGATCCGGCTGCGGCGCCGGAGACATCGGAGCCGGGGGCGGAGTGGTCGGAGGCGAAGGCGTCGCTTCCCTGGGCGTCGGAGATCCCCTCGGAGTCGGAGAATGAGCCATGAGTCACCTGCGGTGAAGCAGAAGGCGAGATCTCATCCTTACTGTGACGCCGTAAAGCTGGGGACCCCGACTTCGGCGACTTGTCCTTAGAGGAGCAACGTCTGGAGCCAGGACGCCGCTTCTTCTTGTGCTTCCTCGATGACTTCGAGGTGTGCGGCGTCGGCGACTTGGACCTCGACCGTGCCCTTTTCCGACCCCTCTTCTGCTTCTTTGCCCTGGCCATGAACAGTTTTGCTTCCCTTTCCTTAAGGGCTTTCGGGTTCATACGGCGACATGAAGAGCATCCCTCGACGTCGTGGTCAGACGACAGGCACCAAAGACAATCATTGTGGGGGTCCGTGATTGACATATGACCCCCACATTTCCTACAAGGTTTAAATCCAGACTTCTTCTGAGCAGCCATCGCACTGCTACAATTACAGACGACTGTAACAATGTTAAACTACAAAGAAATGGAGAGTCCTAGAAAAACCGTTACACGTCGACGGCGCGTAAAAAAGGGAACTGACGTCAGCACACCGCGGTCTTCTTATGGCTCCGATGACGTCACACGGAGTCGCGAGCGGAGCCATTCCATTGTGACGTCCTCATCGACGTGGGAGAGCTATGTAAAAAAGTTTCCGTGGAATGCTGCGCATGGGGTAATTGAAAAGGTGAGGAATCCACAGGCATATGTATCTAGCAGAAAAAATGTTTACTATACATCCACCAAAGACTAGAAGGAATATAGAGAGTGCTAATTTTAGCAATTTGACGATACAGGATGTTTATGATACATCCACGCTTATCTCCCTGACTGATTATGAAGATGACCCCCTCACTATGAGTAGGTTACCGGTCAGATTTAGAACTCAGTATGGACCGCAGTACAGAGAGTGGGCTCAAGTCCCAATCAAGGTGGCCCCCCAATTAACACCAGGGAACAGTAATGACTTATTCTATAAGGCGGTTAACTACGAGTTAGATACATGGAGGGACAACGTACGTCTGAAAAATAATATTTTTTCCCAGGACAACTTAACTAAAAACAAATGGGTGGCTTTGAAATCCTTACAAGACAATAAGGAATTGATCATACCGATGGCGGATAAGGGTGGCAATATTGTTTTAATGAATAAAATGGATTATGACAATGAAGTTTACTCACAATTGGGTATGGTTATGAATTATAAATGTTTGGGCAATAATCCAATACCGGGAATTACCACCAAGATCGATGGCAAACTCAAGAGTTGGCACAGTGCTGGATTACGTAGTGATGATGAATACTTTTACTTAGTGATAGACCATCCATGTTACCCGTGCTTATATACCTTGCCTAAGGTTCACAAAAATTCACTGTTTCTCCCCAGGAGACCTATAGTAGCTGGAATAGGTGGACCTACAGAGAGACTTTCACAATATGTGGATGTTTTTTGAGATCATATGTGAAGAATTTACCTTCCTATATACAGGATTCAAAACATATTCTCAATTTAATAAGTGGTGTTACTTGGGAGGCAGGCATGACCATGGATGTGGTATCACTTTATGAGAATATCTCACATGAGTTAGGCATTAAGACACTCAACCATTTTTTGAACACCAGAGCTAATGAATATTTGGCACACACGGAGATGCTTTTGCATATGACCAAACTTATTCTTGATAACAAAAGTGTTCCTGTTTAATGACTCGTGGTATAAACAACTGAACGGAACTGCTATGAATTCCAGATTCGCTCCGTCTTTTGCCAATCTCTTCATGGGATGGTTTGAGGCGGAGTGGATCTGGAGTCCTAAAGGGGCGAAATGGATCATCAAAATACATTATTGGGGCAGATACATCGACGACTGTCTCATGATTTGGACATGAGACCTGGAACTCCTGAATGAATTTTGTATATATTTGAATAACAACAATTGGAACAAGTCATTCACATTTACACACACCCAAGAGAGAATGGTATTTTTAGATTGGGAACTGTTTATTCAGGGCTGCAAGTAGTAGATTACATAGAAAAGAAACCATATGTAATGCACTTTTACATGCGACCAGCTCCCATCCCAAATCACAAATCAATACTATTCCATTTGGGGAAATGCTGAGGGCGCGCAGAAATTGTAGCGAAGATGTAGACTTTGGGTCCATTCTGACAGATCTAGTACGTCGCTTCTTGAACAGAGGGTATGACAAGAATATTGTGGCAAAGGCTAAAAGGAGGGCATGTCACTTATCGCGTACACCAGTACTGAAACATGCAGAGAGGGTTACAGTGGGCAAACCAGAGAGAATTCCTCTCAATACCAACTACTTTCCGGATTCTGGTAAATTGTACAAGATCTTAAAGAAACATTGTCATTTTCCGACTGCAGATTAAGATTTACTCCCTTATATATCCTGTACACAGGGTATCACATACAGGAGGGGTACAACCTTGGCTAACCTCGTGAGTCCCAGCTATCCTAAAGTACAAGGACAACGGAATTGGTTGACTGACTCTAACCTAGGATTTTATAAATGTGGTCACTGTACGAATTGCAGGTGGGCTCAGGATAAGACTGTGTCATTTAATTACAATGAAACTGGCATGCATGAGAATAAGGTGCACATTGATTGTGGCACAAAATATGTAGTTTATGTGATTGTGTGCCGCTGCCAGAAAATTTATGTGGGAAGTACTATCCGACCTCTACGGGAACGTATGTTGGAACATTTTTGTGCCATTAAACAGAACAACACATATATCCTACAGTTCTACAAACCATGGAGTGTGGGACTTCGGCACACTCTCTTAGTTTTAGATTTCATGGGATTAATCATGTTAGAATGGACCCGAGAGGAGGGAACCAAGAACTTATACTCAGGAGATGTGAGGCCACCTGGATCATGAAACTGAAATCAGTAGAACTAGGACTCAATATTGATTGCGAGGTACAGTATTTTCTGGGTGATTAGATGATTGGGGATTGACGCCAGTAAGAAGATTATGATGTACAAACATGTAATAGAAATGAAATTTTATGAGTACATTTTTATTGAGGTTATTTGAAAGAACAGTTGCTGTCCTAGTCAGGACACCTCATGTATGTAATCATGAGGAGAGCGCATCTCTGTACTGATCTTGCAACTGTATATTTCTACCTGTATCATAGAGTATGTATTGCTGAATAGTAACGGGGTACATAAAGTGACATAACATGTTCACGTCCGTGGTTGTTTTATTACATAGTGAATTTCATCCCTTGATTGTTTTTGATTATGAATTTAACTTATGTAAATGAGATATGGTTTGAACAGCTTATGGTGTTGTAATGATGTATTTTGACTTTGTCGCAACACATAATTATGTATTGGTGGTGGTAAATTTACTCCACTATTTGGGTTCTGGAATACGTTTTCTGGTTTCTATAATTGGGATTCTTTTACCTTTTTTACCAACCTTTTATTCCTTCTTTCTTATTACTTATTTCCTTTACTTAGTTTGAGGGTGGCGCTGGTTTATTTTGTTGATTCTCCCCACCTTAGTTTGAGAATTATTAGCATTTTGGTCTAGTGAGGTTTTATTCGTACTCGATATTACAGGATCATTTTATTCAGGAGGTATACTTTTTTCACCCCGGGTTGCTGATTTACAATACAGGTTGGGTGACACGCCTAATATTATTGTTGGTACTGTTGAGGAAGTGTATCATGATTGGATACATTGAGTTGTTTTGTGCTACATGAATATATGACCATTTTACACAGTAATGAAAGACTTTGCTTATACCATAACTATACTATAAGATGGCCGGCACGTAACTTTGAAGGTCATGTGACTTGGGAAGGTAAGTAATTAGATGACGAGAAAGATGTCGCCCACAGTGAACCCCGAAATCTGTTGTGTGGCGTAGTCTCTGTGTGATTGATTTGGATACCCAGGTAAGTTTTATAACTTGATGTTTGATTCCTTACGAATATTGTTTAAGAGATTTTTTTAGCAAACAGATTACTTTTCGTTCACGATTACCCAAAACAAGCAATCATTTTAAATTGCTTTTAGATGTTTGAGTTAGGGAAGGTGGTGTAATACTGTTGAACATTCGTAATACTAGACCTTTTGGTCTGTGACATTATTTTCATATGAATTGAGATTATCGAGGTGTGGAGAGAAAGGTGAATCAGGCAACTGTGGGTTATATTGGTATTAGATTTCTTCTGAGTAGATCGGGGGAGTGTATTATGTGACCCTGAACCTTAATATTTGTTGTTGTAGCACGTCCGGGATAGATTAGACACTGTTATACTGAGTCTACTATATACTGCCTGCTGTCGGTAAAGACATGACTGAATGGTGTAGATGAAGATTGTTATTTACATTGTGTCACTATTCTTTTGACCTTATTGAGTGGTGTGTATATAACGGAGGTGAGATCGCCCCAAAAGTGATGCCTTAATTGGAGAGTATTCTATCTCCAAGGAATTTAGAATCAGAGTGATGGGGCCAAGTGGTACAAGAATTGTTGTACTATTGAGAGGCGCTCCCTAATGTTGTTGTCATTTATTACGGTACTGTGTGGTTGATTTTCTTACTGAGATTTCCTTTTTACTTATATAGGAAGGAGTTAAGATTAGGTACACTACATTACCGATCTGGCCTGCTACAGATGGTGTTATATCTACATCTGAAAGAAAGTGGTTAGTTATTGTCTTTGTGCATGCTGACTAGTACGTACATGTCTTAATTCTTTCTCTACTCTTGGTGTCTTCTTTTCCTATTTCAATTACCTTTTCCCGTTTCACTCTGGCGGTGTTTCACGCAATCTTGGGGTACTTTGGTTTGTGGATGAGTGACAGTATAATTACTGCTTGAGGATCTTATCCTGAGTGGTACACTCTATGGCTGCTTTGGTGAGGACTACGTTTTGTTGGGCACTATTTATGTCTTAATACTTTGTCTAAATTTCCGACACCCTTCTGGTGGGGAATGGTGTACTATACCCATAAATGGGTAGGTCTAATTTAGGGTTATTTGATTTTTGTTACAGCCCTGAGGAAGTTGAAGGCTTATCAGCCATATGACGAAACACGTGTTGGCAGTCTTTATGATGTCACATTGGAGTACTTATCTTCGTGCTTACAATTGAAGAACTTCTGGATGAAAAATAAAGAATCAAGAATATTTCTGAAATCTGTGGGACTCTTCGAGCGCTCAGGACTTTCATTAATGACTATGTAATAAACTGTTGTGCAATATTTTAAAAAACTGAAGCTAAATATAGTTTATTTTTCTCGAGTACTCCGCGATCATCGTCAAAATATTGCGAACACGCATAGACAGGAATCTCTTTTTGAAAGAGAGGGAAAGGGTTAACAGATGCTAACCATTCACAAGTGGAGATAGAATAGTCTAAAATGAAAGACATGATTTCATTTGCTGCCTTTCTCATGATCATAGAGTGGAAAGTTGAAGAGATTGCCATTTTATAGTTGCTTTATATGAGAGTGGTGTCCCATTCTTGTGCTTAGTTTTTACAAATCACAACAGTGTCAAAACTATCTAAAGAGAGCTAACACAACAATATAATCTACTAACTAAATTCACTGGTATGCACATAACGTTTTAATTATTTAAAGAATTTACATTAGAAATGAAGATGTATATGGGAGTTTGATAAAAAAGAGTATCACAGTGATATGAAAATAATATATATGATGAACTGCATCTGGCAGAGGGTATGTGTTTAAGATATCAGTACCGAATGTTTTTGGAAGTTAGAGGAATATGACTCAGTGCCCCTTTATTCCATTGTGTACTTATAGAAAAACAACAGTATAGTATTGTTGAAAGTTAGAATGAGGAATGTATTTAAAAGTAAGAATGTTGTAAATGTCTAAGCATTATGTGCAGAATAGATACATCTATGTAATTTGCATTCTGGGAATTGTAGTACTTTTAGTCAAATTATTAAACATGGGGTAGTGTAGTCAAGAATAAAAGTTAAGAAAATGTGCTGTGCCTGTATATGAATTATAAAGTAGTAATACTTGTTGTCAATGTTGTTTTTTAACTTATATGACTGGTTTGCATATGTTTTTTTTTATTTTTTTTTTTTTTATTTGAGTTTTATATAGCGCTGGCTAGACCCGGAGGTATCAGAGCGCTTTACATAAGGATCCAACACAGATTACATCAGTTACAAGTTCCATCAGTTACAGGAAAACATTTCAAGAGCGTTGGGAGGCGAAGTAAATGGAGATTAGAAAGGGCAAGGGGTGGGGAGAAAGGTGTAGGAGGGAGAAAGGATGGAGATAGGATGGATGGAGAGACGAAGGAGAGTCTGCCCAAAGTCCGGCTGGGTAGGTGACGGCCGAGGGGGAAGTCCACAGCCCATCTCCTCTATAGCTATCAGGTAGCTCCACCGGGCATCAGTCAAGCGGCTAGGTCTCAATGAGAAAACAATTAGAGAGCATGTTTAGATGGTGAGATATGGTATTTCTGGTTTCAGATAGTTAAATGTAAGATGAGAGTCTTGGGTTTACTTAAATGTATAGAGAACTATATATTTTTGGAAAGAGGGCCTGAAAGTGTATATCTATTATGGAATCACATATATGTTTACATGGTGCTCTATGCCCTTTAAGACTGTTGAAAATGTCATGTATATGGTGAGGGTGGTGTATTTCTTTAAACATGCTGTGTTTAAAATTGATGAGGGTTAATAGTGCAGAATGTCTCTTGAGAGTTCCTGTGCTAGCTTCACTTGGAGTGTAACTTTTCTTTGAGAAATACTGAATATATGTTTTAAAGACACAATAAATATTTGAGGAATGATGTAGGCATGCCATTAAGAAAAGGTTTTGTGCTTTGAAAAAGTGAGAGTTGTTGTTTTCAGTTTTAGAAACTCATTGATGTATGTGCACGCTGAGTAACAGAGCAATGTATGCTCCTAGAGAGCCATGTATCCAATTATATATCAAGTGTGATATCTAGACTTCACTCACACATAGCTCAGTAGAAAAGGATGGATACACTAAAACAGGTAGTTTGATATTGACAGAAGGACTTAAACAATGAGTCACAGATTTAGTCACAACTGTTATGTATCTAATAGCAATGGAGGTACTTTCACAGTCAGACAGGCACTACTCAGGCACTCATCCAATCACCCAGCCACTACTCAGGCAGTCATCCAATCACTCACGCACTATCTAGGCACTTATTCAATTACCCAGGTACTAATTATGGAGTCATTGAACTAACCATTTACTTATATAATCACCAAGGCTGTACCCATGCAGTCATTCAAACACACAGGCACAACCAATGCACTCATTCAAACATCCACTTACATCCCATGCACTTATCGAAATACTGAGGCACAACCCATGCACTCATCCAAACACTCTAACACTAATCAGGCACTCATCTAATTACACAGGGAGTATCATTGCAGTGAACCTATCACCCATCCAGGACCTATGCACTCATTCAATTACTGAGGCAATACTCTTCCACTAATACAATCACCCTAGAAGTACATTTGCTTTCATCCAATCACTCAAGCTTTAACAATGGGCTCATGCAATCACTCAGACACTAGTCATGCACTCATCTAATCAGCCTGGGACTACTGATGCACTCATTCAATTATCCCGGCACAACCCATGTACTTATCTTAACACCCAGGCACTGACTGATCACTCACCCAAAACACATGGGCAGCAGCCATGTACTCATCAACACACTGAAACACTACTCATGCACTCATCCAATCTGCCAGATGCCATGCATACACTAAAAAAATCATGTATGCACTATCCATGCACTCTATAAATCACCTATATACTATCTATGCACTCCTGCAATCATTCAGGAACTAGAGTTGTACTCATTTAATCATTCAACCACTATTTATGTATGTACTGAATTATTGAGGCATTAGTCATAATAAATAAAGTTTTGTGTTTTGCTTTGGTATATTGAACTAAGTGCATGTAGTTATATAATTAACTAGGTTCATTTGTAGATTTAAAACTGCAACATAACATAAAAACTGTTTTTGTATTATGTGTAAGTCAGCAGTAAAGTAGTTGGTGCGTTGGCTAGAGTAAAAATTAAAATATACTTTTTTTTTTTTTACAGACCACTGTCTACATAACTACAGACAGTTAGAATGCCTAAAAAAGCTTGGAGGAAAAAGCAACAGAAGCAACTACAGTATCTCTGCAGAATTGAGACACAAAAGGGGCAAAATGCAGAAAAGTGGTGAAAGAAAAAGCGCTACTGGTAAGAGGAAAAAGTCATTTCTCAAAAATATATGTGGACACCTGCAAAGATTACAAAATAATGAAAATAAAAGCAAACTTTGAGAAAGAATAAGAGTTGATGTAACAAAGATGGACACACCTTAACCAGGAGACAGAAACAGTTTAAGGAAATCAGAGCCAGGATGTTTTGTAGTAGAGTGGTTGTAACTCTCCTGAGAAAGATGAAGAAGTATAGAAGAAGGAGAGAGGCACTGAAACAGAAAGAACAAGTTTTTTTTTTTTTTAAACAAATTGTATTCATTTTCTGCATATTAGCCAATAGTACAATTATACTGCAGGAGAATACAAA
This sequence comes from Calotriton arnoldi, assembly GCA_963921515.1. NCBI lineage: Eukaryota > Metazoa > Chordata > Amphibia > Caudata > Salamandridae > Calotriton > Calotriton arnoldi. The sequence continues at coordinate 284,730 of CAWUFW010010157.1, forward strand.
TAATCATACAAGCGAAACAAAGTGGCAGTTACATTACAACGTATCCGCAAAATACTGTTCAGACTATATTACTCAGTATAACGCTCGTCTGCACACTCCTCGTAATAACAGTTGTTGTTGGTCCCGCTGATTCAGTGACAGATTACAGTGCATAAAATTTTATTGATACAACAATTAAACTGCAAACGATCCCCCAACACTCCCCGCTGACGGCTCCATGATTGTGAAAAGAAGAGAAGCAAGACACCATAGGAATGGGATACATTGACACTAGTGCTACTGAGATATTCAATACTATATAATGATTCTTGTTGCGGGATACTATACAGAGTCATATAGGATTCTCTGATGCCTATACTTTCTAATAGTGTTAAATACCACGATCAACTAGGCCTAATTTCCAGGGGTTAGGACGTCAGCTGCTTTAAAGTATTCCAATATAGTCTCCCAACACATGGCTACGGGGTTTTTCCGCAGTCCTCTCCTTTCTTCTGTGCGAATGGCTACACTTTCTGCTAGTTCCCATTTGACTACTTCGTCCTTCCAGGTTTGTCATGTAGGAGCTGTTGGAGATTTCATCTCCTAGTTATGTCTCGTTTGGCCAACAATAGGGCCAAGTCTGTGAACTTAGCGTGAACCTTGCGGCCTTTCCACCGTTTATATAACCCTAGAATACAAACTTCAATTGTATGGAGTCCCACATAGCCCAGTATCTCTTTCAACACCTTAGATATCCCCTCCCAGTACCCTCGTAGTTTATTACAGGTCCACAACATATGAGTCAAGTCTGCGTCTTGTTCGGAGCATCTGGGACATGTTGAAGTGGAGTCTGGATATATGGAATTTATTTTATGGGGTGTTAAATATGCCCTCTGAGTAATCATATATTGGATAAACTTAAAACGAGCATTGCGGGACACTCGTTTAGGGTATTCAAGTATAGTAGCCCATTCCTTGTCTAGTAATGGTCTATTTATATCTCGGTCCCATTTACTGCGCACTGAGGTTAGCGGGGTCGGTTGGTGTGTACGTAACCCATGGCAGAACCAGCGTGTTAAGTGACTACCTGTTCCCATAAGGTACAGTAAGTGGACGAGTTTATTCGTTGAGGGTTCTGTTCCCTGAGGAGTCCACTTTTTCTTGATATAAGCTGTTAAGCTGGCGTGGGTCAAGAACAGTGTTTCTGGTACTCCTCGTTCGTTAGTGAAATCATTATGTGTTAAGAGTGTTCCCTCTCCAAAGAGGTCTCCCACCATGCTCACCCCGGCCTGTGTCCAGGGTTCCAACTGTCGAGTAGTTAATGTTCCAGTGTTAGTGGGGATGCCTAATAGTGGTATGTTGGGCGCATATGCTGTGTATCGTAACGCCAGTCTCCAGTAGTCTATTGCTATTCTGAGCAGCATTTGGGACATGGGCGGGTGCGTAGCGTTGGGGCACAGCAAGCGGTGTAATCTACCCTGCGCAAGCATTTGTGGCATGTATGCAATTTCACATGGATTTCGGCCAACTAACCAATATGATAACCATTGCATTTGTGCGGCAAGGCAATAAGCATAGAAGTCAGGCGCACCCATTCCTCCTGCATTGGATGGGAGTTGTAGTTTCTTTAAACTCAACCGCCGACGGCCTGTGCCCCATATTAGACTAGTTAATAGTGTATTCAGGGTTTTAAAAATAGTTGCAGGAGACCGCACTGGAAGGTTCGTAAAGAAGTATAACAGCCGCTGTAACATTACCATCTTTGAAATTGCCAGCCTGCCTGCGACTGAGAGGGGTAGTGACGTCCAGAATGCAACTTGGGCTCTTAAGAGATATAATTGCCTTCTGGAGGTTTCCGTCAATAATATCTTGTGGGTCCCTGTATACCTGTATTCCCAGGTATCTAAAGGTGGTATGCGCTATTGCTATGTGCCTATTACCGAAAGGGATGACTGGTGCGTCTACATTATCGCTGAAAGGGAACGCGTAGGATTTTTCATAATTAATGGCCAGTCCTGCAATGGATTCAAATTGTGTAAAGGTCTGTGCCGTGACCAAGGCGTTATCCTGTAATTTGCGGACGTACAATATAATGTCGTCAGCTTAAGTGATATGGCATGGTGTGTACGATAAAGAGTAATGTCCCATCCGAGTGCTTCAGCTCGTATCCTGTAAGCTAACGGCTCCAGCGCTAGAGCAAACAACATGGGCGAGAGGGGACAACCCTGTCTCGTACCTCTCTGTATATCAAGTGGTTTTGAAATGTGTAATTCGGTACGTACTCTGGCGGTTGGAAGGTGATATAGAGTTTGTATCACAAAACAGTACAGAATCCTTGGGTCTATGAAAAAAAGAGAGAAAGGAAACTCCAAAAGTGTAATGAATCACTATTACATAGTTAGAAAGCATACAAATATAAAACACAGAACCTAATGACTAGGTGCCACAGATCTATCTATGGGCACTTCCCTTTTCAGGACGAAATCCCTCACTCACCATAGGTGACATGCTTCATCATTTGGGATTCTCCTCCCAGAGGAAAAACCTAGTTCCTCTGAGGGCTACAACCCCCTCTCTAAGAGGGAGGAGCTCAGGGATGTTTTGAATAACTAATAGGATATTATAAATCCTCAAATGAAGAGATAACTGTGTGAATGAGGGCGCAGCGCAACAAAAGATTGATAAATGTGAGAATGGTGAAGTTAAAACTAGCTCCAAGAGCGTAAACACGATACTTTATTCAAATACGCCCCTTGCCAGGATTAAAAACCGTGTACCCGCGGTATAAATTTTAAACCGCAAAGGTAAAGTAGATAGTGGTCAACATGTTTCAGCCATACACCTAATCGTAGGCAGGGCTTTCATCAGGACCTATAAAGCTGCTGCTGTCTCAGTGCAAGTGCTACAACAAAAAGGATATCAAGACAGAAAATCTTCTTCGTCTTCCCATTCCAAGAGAAAGGATTACCTATATTCAAAAGAAAAGAATCAAATTTGATCCATAATAATGATCACAGGTATCAACCATGAACTGAAAAAGGTTCTGTAAAGAGTAATGAAGAAAAAATCAAAATTGAAGAGAAAGCTTACCCGCCACTGCTGGGTAAGTAACCACACCTCTACCTGGCAACCGCTCAGGAAAGGAGCACCGCTCTGAAAAAAACGGTATGTCATGTCATCAACAAATCATGTCCTATCAAAAACCAGGGTTATAATAATGCTACCAGTACCCCCGATAGGCATGTTTTAAGGAGTGAGTGTAAATAAGAAAGAAAACAAGGCGCACTGACCATTTAAAACATAAGATGTAAAGTTAATAAAAGGCCATCATATATAAAGCCTAAATGGCTGCAACATAGACACCACCATGTGGACCCAGCTGAAGATAAATCTCTAAATAAAAACTAAAACATGTCCTAATGGCCACATAAGCCACAAGAACTCAAAGGATACACCAAAGAGGCCAAGGAGCCTGCTATATAAAGCTCAAATAAGCAAACAGCAGAATCTGAAAATAGTATGACAAAACCACACTCCAATCAAAATGCAGGAAGATAAAGGAAGGCTCAACCAAGCAAAAGAGACTGACCTCTCCGTCGGTACACCGGAGCTTGCAGAGCCTGCAGCCGGAGGTGTAGTCAAGGCTAACTTAGTCTGCTTTTATAGCCCAGAATCGTAACTAATTGGCTCCAGATGGGTGCGCACACATGAGTAATGTGAGCATGTGTCGAATGAAAGTCGCTCCTCTCTGCACATGCGCACTATAAATGAGTGGCTGCTGTGTTCATAAGTCAAAAAAACAGACCAAATCGCCGCACAATGTGAAAGACTGCACAACGCAAACCATCGCGCATCAATTCCTCTGATATTAAACATTTCAAATGGAAGGGGCGAATCCGTACTGCGATATACCAACACCGCGCATGTGTCGTATGAAGATACTTCTCTCTCGCGCATGCAGGTCTTCAAGAGAGTATATCCAAGCTGTAAAAAAGATGCAGTAGATATAGCATCAATTACTCTAAATCGAGCATTTCTTGTTTCAGACTATAAAACGCCCGTCAATACAACGCTCATAAATGGAAATCAAACTAGCGTCAAAAGATGGTCACTATATCAAGAACATATTACCACAACGCAGCAGCAACACACAAGAAAACATTAACGTGCTGCATACCTGCTTCACATATATCATAGCACACGGATATCACTCAATAATATGATAATTCTGGATCGAATCGCAGACACTATGTACTCTTATATGCAATGGTCTGAACCCCGTATATAAACTCAAGGATGAGTGTGTATTTCAGGACCCTCACTAGTATTTGAATTTGTGCCATCAGATGTATAAATATGAGTCCATCGATAACCAAGACGTACTACAGTACCTCCTCTTATCGGACGGAATGTCTTAGGCAACTTGAAGATACACGGTTTTATAAACCTTTGAGTGAAGATCCCACTAAAAGATTGGAACATGAAATTAAGATTCTTGTGGAAGAAGCACGGTCTAATGATTGGATTACAACTCATGAAGCCTCCTTTTTAGTAAACATTCATCCCGTTGTTCCCTACTTTTATGCACTCCCTAAGGTGCATAAGAGCCAGAGACCTCCTCCTGGTCGCCCGATTATTTCGGGATTAGGCTCTCTACTGGAACCTCTTTCCACTTTTGTGGATTACTTTCTGACGCCTCTTGTAGTGGAGATGCCCACTTACTTGAAGGACACTAAAGAGGTTCTTAGGCTAGTTGAAGACCTCAGTTTTGACGTTGAAAGTGATTACCTCGTCTCTCTTGACGTAGAATCACTGTATACGTGTATTCCGCAAGATGAAACCTTGGCTGCCATTGAAACACTTTTGATGAACAGACCCCCAGACTCGATTACACCTGTCTCATTTATCATTGATTGTGCCAGACTAGCCATGAAAGAAAAAAAAAATTAATTTGAAGAACAGCTGTTTCTCCAGGTGTCTGGTACTTCAATGGGGAGCGTTTTCGCTCCTAGTCTGGCCAATCTCTATGTTCATATTTTCGAACAAGAGCATATTTTGAATGATGATAATCCATACAGAGACCATATACGTGTATGGAAAAGGTATATCGATGATGTGTTTGTAGTGTGGAGAGGCACATCTACATCTATTATTGAGTTTAAGATCTGGCTGAACAACCAAAACCAATATTTGAATTTTACTTGTGAATTTAGCAAAACACAGTTGCCTTTTCTGGACATTATGATTTCTCCCTCTGAAGGGGGCTTGAGTACTGAACTGTATAGAAAACCAATGACGAAGAATTCCCTTCTATCATATAATAGTTTTCATCCTCAGGCCCTACTTGACAATTTGCCATATGGGCAATTTTTACGTATAAGGAGGAATTGTTCATCATCCATGAAGTATCAGGAGCATGCCCAGATCTTATCGGACCAGTTACAAGTTAGGCATTATCCTAAGAAGCTTGTAAAGAGATCCTTAAAGCGTGCTAGGAACAACAATAGGGGATCGCTTCTTGATTCAGGTATTCCTAAAGTAACTACCAATCGACTGACATGTGTTCATACCTTCTGTAGTTTTTCTAATCAGATTAAGAAAAGCATACTGTCCAATTGGAAGATCTTGAATATTGGCGTCACCTCTTTACCACGTCCACTATTCGCTTTCAAGCGCAGTACTAACATCAAAGATCGTTTGGTACATACACGTCCACGTACCAGTAACAAGAATCCACAGGGTACTCTGTGGGGTTTACCTCCAGTACGGGGCCATTTCCCCTGTGGGTGTTGTGCGGCTTGTCCACACACGATTCGCACCACGGAAATTGACATTGGATCATCTAGACCATGGATTCTGACTTGCCATACAAACTGCAATAGTGACAACCTGATTTATTTGATCCATTGCCCATGCCCGCTTCGATATGTGGGCATGACCACACGTAGAGTAAAGACTCGCATCCTTGAGCATAAGAGCACCATTAGATGTAGGAAGTCTTCGACCAAATTGACTAATCATTTTCTTTCTGCCCAGCATAGCCCACAAGATCTTAAGTGGACGGTCTTGGAAAAACCTTTTATCCCACCACACATTACTGACATCACAACTTTCTTGTTCAAACGGGAACAATGGTGGGTGCATAAATTGAGGACTGACAGTGTAGGTCTGAATGATGAGATTCCGTGGGTTTTACTGTAGTATGTCTTGGTTATCGATGGACTCATATTTATACATCTGATGGCACAAATTCAAATACTAGTGAGGGTCCTGAAATACACACTCATCCTTGAGTTTATATACGGGGTTCAGACCATTGCATATAAGAGTACATAGTGTCTGCGATTCGATCCAGAATTATCATATTATTGAGTGATATCCGTGTGCTATGATATATGTGAAGCAGGTATGCAGCACGTTAATGTTTTCTTGTGTGTTGCTGCTGCGTTGTGGTAATATGTTCTTGATATAGTGACCATCTTTTGACGCTAGTTTGATTTCCATTTATGAGCGTTGTATTGACGGGCTTTTTATAGTCTGAAACAAGAAATGCTCGATTTAGAGTAATTGATGCTATATCTACTGCATCTTTTTTACAGCTTGGATATACTCTCTTGAAGACGCGCATGCGCGAGAGAGAAGTATCTTCATACGACACATGCGCGGTGTTGGTATATCGCAGTACGGATTCGCCCTTTCCATTTGAAATGTTTAATATCAGAGGAATTGATGCGCGATGGTTTGCGTTGTGCAGTCTTTCACATTGTGCGGCGATTTGGTCTGTTTTTTTGACTTATGAACACAGCAGCCACTCATTTATAGTGCGCATGTGCGAGAGAGGAGCGACTTTCATTCGACACATGCTCACATTACTCATGTGTGCGCACCCATCTGGAGCCAATTAGTTACGATTCTGGGCTATAAAAGCAGACTAAGTTAGCCTTGACTACACCTCCGGCTGCAGGCTCTGCAAGCTCCGGTGTACCGACGGAGAGGTCAGTCTCTTTTTTGCTTGGTTGAGCCTTCCTTTATCTTCCTGCATTTTGATTGGAGTGAGGTTTTGTCATACTATTTTCAGATTCTGCTGTTTGCTTATTTGAGCTTTATATAGCAGGCTCCTTGGCCTCTTTGGTGTATCCTTTGAGTTCTTGTGGCTTATGTGGCCATTAGGACATGTTTTAGTTTTTATTTAGAGATTTATCTTCAGCTGGGTCCACATGGTGGTGTCTATGTTGCAGCCATTTAGGCTTTATATATGATGGCCTTTTTATTAACTTTACATCTTATGTTTTAAATGGTCAGTGCGCCTTGTTTTCTTTCTTATTTACACTCACTCCTTAAAACATGCCTATCGGGGGTACTGGTAGCATTATTATAACCCTGGTTTTTGATAGGACATGATTTGTTGATGACATGACATACCGTTTTTTTCAGAGCGGTGCTCCTTTCCTGAGCGGTTGCCAGGTAGAGGTGTGGTTACTTACCCAGCAGTGGCGGGTAAGCTTTCTCTTCAATTTTGATTTTTTCTTCATTACTCTTTACAGAACCTTTTGCAGTTTATGGTTGATACCTGTGATCATTATTATGGATCAAATTTGATTCTTTTCTTTTGAATATAGGTAATCCTTTCTCTTGGAATGGGAAGACGAAGAAGATTTTCTGTCTTGATATCCTTTTTGTTGTAGCACTTGCACTGAGACAGCAGCAGCTTTATAGGTCCTGATGAAAGCCCTGCCTACGATTAGGTGTATGGCTGAAACATGTTGAACACTATCTACTTTACCTTTGCGGTTTAAAATTTATACCGCGGGTACACGGTTTTTAATCCTGGCAAGGGGCGTATTTGAATAAAGTATCGTGTTTACGCTCTTGAGCTAGTTTTAACTTCACCATTCTCACATTTATCAATCTTTTGTTGCGCTGCGCCCTCATTCACACAGTTATCTCTTCATTTGAGGATTTATAATATCCTATTAGTTATTCAAAACATCCCTGAGCTCCTCCCTCTTAGAGAGGGGGTTGTAGCCCTCAGAGGAACTAGGTTTTTCCTCTGGGAGGAGAATCCCAAATGATGAAGCATGTCACCTATGGTGAGTGAGGGATTTCGTCCTGAAAAGGGAAGTGCCCATAGATAGATCTGTGGCACCTAGTCATTAGGTTCTGTGTTTTATATTTGTATGCTTTCTAACTATGTAATAGTGATTCATTACACTTTTGGAGTTTCCTTTCTCTCTGTTTTTCATAGACCCAAGGATTCTGTACTGTTTTGTGATATAGTATTGGGGATTGAATCCTGTGAGGTCTTTAAAATATTTTCCCTAGGACCCCCTGGCGTTGAACCGTTCTTTGTTTGGTAGTTTTTCGAGCAGCTTCTTTTGGCTGCGGGTCCCTTTCTTTCTTAGGTATCACAGTTGGATACTTCATTCCTAATAGGAGTTTGTTTATATAGTTTTAGATTTCAGGGTGGCACAGCCATTTTATTTGTCCCTAAGCAGTTTCTTTTATATCAAAATGGCTGAGCGACAGGGTTTAGCTTTTGACGACACAATGGCTCAATCCATCTTGAGCACACCTAGCATTTTTGACACTTTTCAAGGAGGTGCCCCCACACAGGGTGATGAATGGACCAAATTATTGGTGCTTAAGAAATCTCATTCTCGGGTTTATATACATGGAGCCATCATGACAGAATATCTCAGGGGTAATTGTGCACCAACAGGACTAATTGTTACTAATGCCCCCCGTCTTTTTCTGGATGACAAATTATTTCTCAAAGATTGGTCATTGGTGGCCTGGCGGTGTACCCGCGATTGGCTGATTCTTATTATCAATACAGCCAAACGTATCGCTGACACTATTTTAATTGAGATACAGGCCTTAGAGTCCCAAATTAAAGTCACTTTGTCAGGGGCTATGTTTAAGAAACAAAATGAAGAGTCGAATAAGAGCAATAAGGAGTTTAAAGACTCTGTTTTGATGTCTAAGATCAATAAATTTAAAAAAGATTTAGCACGCTTTGCAATGGAGAAAGTGTACCCATATACTAGCGCTGAATATGTGCCTCCTCAATACAATCGCCAGGGACGCAGATATGGGTCGAACTACTCCACATCAGACAGCGAAGATTGGTCCAGTGACTCGGATAATTCCAACCAAGGTGATTCATCTAGCAGAGGGAATGCCGCAGAGGCAACTGGAGGGGGTTTCGAGGTAACATTCAACATATACCACCACCACAATGGTGGGCACCTGGTCCTTTTCATTATCCACCTTTTCCACCACATGGGCAAGTTTTTCCCTATCAGCCACAACCTCAGATGTACCCCAATCAGCCTTTTTTAGAGTTTGGTCGAGCAAGATCCAGAGGCAGGAGGCGACAACAACAAACTCAGGTACATTGGGCAGACAATCCGCCGGCTCGCTCAATAAGGAGCATGACAGAAGCTCAGGCAGGATCGAGCTCCGAAATCTAGTTATCAACCTGAGCAGCAAGGATTTGACTACAGATGAACTAGCCCTTCTTAATAAGGGACTTGGCTTTGTACCCTCATACAGGGGTGATATTTTTGAGATCAAACGAGAACTTGCTCAGTTCTTCCGGAAAATCCGCTTGAACTTTTTCTTCAAAGACAAAGCTCTAGATGCCACCGAGGATTTTGATACCAATACTGGCTTAAGGAATAAATCCACATTTAATCCTCTTGCGAGTCAGGTTCCTCCTCAAGTCTTGACATTTGAGAAAGCCGTGACTTCACAAGTCACTACCATTTGTGCTAAAGACAACAAACAGTATCAGAATTTGACTAAGAACGAACGACTAGCCATGGCTTCCTTGATTGCTGATGACACCATTACAATCAAACCCGCTGATAAAGGGGGATCCATTGTAGTAATGGATACCTCCTCTTATCGGACGGAATGTCTTAGGCAACTTGAAGATACACGGTTTTATAAACCTTTGAGTGAAGATCCCACTAAAAAATTGGAACATGAAATTAAGATTCTTGTGGAAGAAGCACGGTCTAATGATTGGATTACAACTCATGAAGCCTCCTTTTTAGTAAACATTCATCCCGTTGTTCCCTACTTTTATGCACTCCCTAAGGTGCATAAGAGCCAGAGACCTCCTCCTGGTCGCCCGATTATTTCGGGATTAGGCTCTCTACTGGAACCTCTTTCCACTTTTGTGGATTACTTTCTGACGCCTCTTGTAGTGGAGATGCCCACTTACTTGAAGGACACTAAAGAGGTTCTTAGGCTAGTTGATGACCTCAGTTTTGACGTTGAAAGGGATTACCTCGTCTCTCGACGTAGAATCACTGTATACGTGTATTCTGCAAGATGAAACCTTGGCTGCCATTGAAACACTTTTGCTGAAAGACCCCCAGACTCGATTACACCTGTCTCATTTATCATTGATTGTGCCAGACTAGCCATGAAAGAAACAAAAATTAAATTTGAAGAACAGCTGTTTCTCCAGGTGTCTGGTACTTCCATGGGGAGCGTTTTCGCTCCTAGTCTGGCCAATCTCTATGTTCATATTTTCGAACAAGAGCATATTTTGAATGATGATAATCCATACAGAGACCATATACGTGTATGGAAAAGGTATATCGACGATGTGTTTGTAGTGTGGAGAGGCACATCTACATCTATTATTGAGTTTAAGATCTGGCTGAACAACCAAAACCAATATTTGAATTTTACTTGTGAATTTAGCAAAACACAGTTGCCTTTTCTGGACATTATGATTTCTCCCTCTGAAGGGGGCTTGAGTACTGAACTGTATAGAAAACCAATGATGAAGAATTCCCTTCTATCATATAATAGTTTTCATCCTCAGGACCTACGTGACAATTTGCCTTATGGGCAATTTTTACGTATAAGGAGGAATTGTTCATCGTCCATGAAGTATCAGGAGCATGCCCAGATCTTATCGGACCAGTTACAAGTTAGGCATTATCCTAAGAAGCTTGTAAAGAGATCCTTAAAGCGTGCTAGGAACAACAATAGGGGATCGCTTCTTGATTCAGGTATTCCTAAAGTAACTACCAATCGACTGACATGTGTTCATACCTTCTGTAGTTTTTCTAATCAGATTAAGAAAAGCATACTGTCCAATTGGAAGATCTTGAATATTGGCGACACCTCTTTACCACGTCCACTATTCGCTTTCAAGCGCAGTACTAACATCAAAGATCGTTTGGTACATACACGTCCACGTACCAGTAACAAGAATCCACAGGGTACTCTGTGGGGTTTACCTCCAGTACGGGGCCATTTCCCCTGTGGGTCTTGTGCGGCTTGTCCACACACGATTCGCACCACGGAAATTGACATTGGATCATCTAGACCATTGATTCTGACTTGCCATACAAACTGCAATAGTGACAACCTGATTTATTTGATCCATTGCCCATGCCTGCTTCGATATGTGGGCATGACCACACGTAGAGTAAAGACTTGCATCCTTGAGCATAAGAGCACCACTAGATGTAGGAAGTCTTCGACCAAATTGACTAATCATTTTCTTTCTGCCCAGCATAGCCCACAAGATCTTAAGTGGACGGTCTTGGAAAAACCTTTTATCCCACCACACATTACTGACATCACAACTTTCTTGTTCAAACGGGAACAATGGTGGGTGCATAAATTGAGGACTGACAGTGTAGGTCTGAATGATGAGATTCCGTGGGTTTTACTGTAGTATGTCTTGGTTATCGATGGACTCATATTTATACATCTGATGGCACAAATTCAAATACTAGTGAGGGTCCTGAAATACACACTCATCCTTGAGTTTATATACGGGGTTCAGACCATTGCATATAAGAGTACATAGTGTCTGCGATTCGATCCAGAATTATCATATTATTGAGTGATATCCGTGTGCTATGATATATGTGAAGCAGGTATGCAGCACGTTAATGTTTTCTTGTGTGTTGCTGCTGCGTTGTGGTAATATGTTCTTGATATAGTGACCATCTTTTGACGCTAGTTTGATTTCCATTTATGAGCGTTGTATTGACGGGCTTTTTATAGTCTGAAACAAGAAATGCTCGATTTAGAGTAATTGATGCTATATCTACTGCATCTTTTTTACAGCTTGGATATACTCTCTTGAAGACGCGCATGCGCGAGAGAGAAGTATCTTCATACAACACATGCGCGGTGTTGGTATATCGCAGTACGGATTCGCCCTTTCCATTTGAAATGTTTAATATCAGAGGAATTGATGCGCGATGGTTTGCGTTGTGCAGTCTTTCACATTGTGCGGCGATTTGGTCTGTTTTTTTGACTTATGAACACAGCAGCCACTCATTTATAGTGCGCATGTGCGAGAGAGGAGCGACTTTCATTCGACACATGCTCACATTACTCATGTGTGCGCACCCATCTGGAGCCAATTAGTTACGATTCTGGGCTATAAAAGCAGACTAAGTTAGCCTTGACTACACCTCCGGCTGCAGGCTCTGCAAGCTCCGGTGTACCGACGGAGAGGTCAGTCTCTTTTTTGCTTGGTTGAGCCTTCCTTTATCTTCCTGCATTTTGATTGGAGTGAGGTTTTGTCATACTATTTTCAGATTCTGCTGTTTGCTTATTTGAGCTTTATATAGCAGGCTCCTTGGCCTCTTTGGTGTATCCTTTGAGTTCATGTGGCTTATGTGGTCATTAGGACATGTTTTAGTTTTTATTTAGAGATTTATCTTCAGCTGGGTCAACATGTCTATGTTGCAGCCATTTAGGCTTTATATATGATGGCCTTTTTATTAACTTTACATCTTAAGTTTTAAATGGTCAGTGCGCCTTGTTTTCTTTCTTCTTTACACTCACTCCTTAAAACATGCCTATCGGGGGTACTGGTAGCATTATTATAACCCTGGTTTTTGATAGGACATGATTTGTTGATGACATGACATACCGTTTTTTTCAGAGCGGTGCTCCTTTCCTGAGCGGTTGCCAGGTAGAGGTGTGGTACTTACCCAGCAGTGGCGGGTAAGCTTTCTCTTCAATTTTGATTTTTTCTTCATTACTCTTTACAGAACCTTTTGCAGTTTATGGTTGATACCTGTGATCATTATTATGGATCAAATTTGATTCTTTTCTTTTGAATATAGGTAATCCTTTCTCTTGGAATGGGAAGACGAAGAAGATTTTCTGTCTTGATATCCTTTTGTTGTAGCACTTGCACTGAGACAGCAGCAGCTTTATAGGTCCTGATGAAAGCCCTGCCTACGATTAGGTGTATGGCTGAAACATGTTGACCACTATCTACTTTACCTTTGCGGTTTAAAATTTATACCGCGGGTACACGGTTTTTAATCCTGGCAAGGGGCGTATTTGAATAAAGTATCGTGTTTACGCTCTTGAGCTAGTTTTAACTTCACCATTCTCACATTTATCAATCTTTTGTTGCGCTGCGCCCTCATTCACACAGTTATCTCTTCATTTGAGGATTTATAATATCCTATTAGTTATTCAAAACATCCCTGAGCTCCTCCCTCTTAGAGAGGGGTTGTAGCCCTCAGAGGAACTAGGTTTTTCCTCTGGGAGGAGAATCCCAAATGATGAAGCATGTCACCTATGGTGAGTGAGGGATTTCGTCCTGAAAAGGGAAGTGCCCATAGATAGATCTGTGGCACCTAGTCATTAGGTTCTGTGTTTTATATTTGTATGCTTTCTAACTATGTAATAGTGATTCATTACACTTTTGGAGTTTCCTTTCTCTCTTTTTTCATAGACCCAAGGATTCTGTACTGTTTTGTGATATAGTATTGGGGATTGAATCCTGTGAGGTCTTTAAAAATGTTTCCCTAGGACCCCCTGGCGTTGAACCGTTCTTTGTTTGGTAGATATAGAGTTTGTACCCACTTAATATATTCCTGGGGGATTCCGAATTTCTGTAGCGTAGCTAACATGTACTCCCAGCTTAATGTGTTGAATGCTTGAGTTATGTCAAGAGATATGCACCCTGCTTCTGGTAGGTCCCTTGTGCATGAGAGGCAGCAGCTGCATGCCGAAACCTGAATTTGTCTGCGGCAGGGGTACCCCGGCGACGCCTCTACCACAAAAAGGTCGAATGGGCCTTCCCGGCTGGTAGCACCAAAGGCCCTCATATAGACAAAAAACAACTGCCTCACAACCACTACAAGGGCCATGAGCATGCGAACCACAGCTGCCCACTCGAACATGACCACCAAGGGGGGTCCAAACAACCCAACCCTAGAGAAAGGAAAGGTCACCAATAACGCCCCTGGGCAGCAGCAGACTACCATTACCTAAACCATCACTGGTGCCTGATCAAAATGGATGACCCAGCAGAGGATGCAGCCACACCCAGGGAGCCAAAGAAATGCCAGACAACAGCCCAACCTGCTGATCAACACAGCCAGGGCAGGAGAGATGCACACACACTGACCCATCAGCACCGCCAGGGATCGGAGTATTACAGTAGAGACAAAATGGACCAAGAATAGGCCCTCGACCTAATCGACAAAGGAACGCATAACCGCCACATCCACCCCAATAACAACAGGGTCCATGGGAGGGGCGTCCACAGAAACAAACACCAATATCCATCTCCCGCTCTACACTCTCCATCACCGTCTGTATAGAGGGATGGAGTGGCAGGGGCAATCGCACATAGCACAGGTATTGGGAAAATAATCCACATACACCTCCTGCAAAACTACAGCAGGAAAAGCCATGTATAGCCCAATGTGTTGGAGGACCACTGTAAATTCAGGACCCCGCACATACCTTCCAAATGATGGGTCTTTATAGGAGCGACCCCACTAGCCCATAATGCAAGAGACAGAAAGCTACAGCAAGCAGAGCCTCTTTGCCCCTTGGAGAGGTGATCAGACAGGAGCAGGCATACTGACACGCAAATAGCCCACAAGCGCCCGTACATGTAGAGCACCACCAATCAATCATCACGCTTCCATCTGTCAACCGTACAAAGTACTAGTCAGTCAGCCTGCACTTGCTCAAACAGAGCACCCGGCAATGAACACACCGCGCTAGTCAAAGCTGGGCCGGAACAGACGCAAGTGCCCTCGGGACCACAATCATGTAATGGGAAATCCCTGGGGCCATGGGCGTTTAACAAATCGGCTGTAACAGAACCAGCATGAACCCGCTGCAAAGCAGGAAAAACAACAAACTTCAGTGCAGGCTCTGCTAGCGCTAGACCACTAACTGCTGGGCATAAATGAGTCAGCTATAGCCAGACCTCCGCCGTTCAAACGGACACGGGACGAGCCTGAATGCACTTCCTCAAGCAGAGCGCCCCCAACCCATCCAGGCGCATCCTCCGGGATCCTCAGTCCTGGCAATGAAGATACCGTGCCTGATAATCCTTCGAGCCGGAAATGAACCAGCGACCTAAGGACGCCAGAGATGCCACAGACCTCAGCCCTAATCTGATCTATCAAAGGCGCGGCGAAAGCAGGGCGGGAAAAAATACAAGCACCCTCGGGTCCACTCAGCAGGTCCTCAATCAGGCAACTGGAAATGCCTGGGGCCATGCGTGTCAACAACGTGGCGGGAACAGCTTCTGCATTAGACCATCATAAACCAGGCAAAACAACAACAAGACCAGGCCAGGGTCTGCCAGTACAAGACCTTATCTGCTGGGCATAAATGAGTCGGCTACAGCCATACCTCAGCCCCAATACACATACCTGCATAGTAGATTGCAGAATTACGGCTCGAGGTATCGCAGAAACCAAAAAACAGGATGTGCTGTGGGAGGACTTCCTCTTTATAGGAGGAAGAGGATGTCGGCCATATTGGAGGGATGGGAGGCTAGTATGCTAACTTTTGACTTGGGAGTTTCTGTGGGAGGCTAAAGCTCATTGTGTAATTACTGTGGCGAGGAAGACTGACGAGCAGGTAATGAGTGATGGTCAGACCCTCGTCACGGGGTCCCGAAGAGACTGATGGGATGCTGAACGGACCGTGGCCCAGGCTAGCTCTGGATGCTCTGACTGCTGCTCAAGATTCCGAGTTGCAGAACTGCTTGAAGACTGAGTCAGTAGGGGGTCTTGGGCCTGACAGTATATGGCATAGCAGCTCTCTCAATGCACGTGAAGTTGTCTACCATAGGGAACGGTGTTTGGGGTGGAAACCCCAACCTAATATTATGCTATCTGATGTCAAGTAGGACTGATTATCATAGGATGCTGTCAGAGGCAGAACGCTGTGCCACTGGTCAGATCTTAAACAGGCATCAATGCACAAGAGTCAGAGAAGCACACCCTGCAGTGGTGGCTGTGCCTCTGTTGGGCTCTGGACAGACTTCAGCTCCCCAAATCAACGGCTCACCACCTCTCCTTACCAGGATTTCACTCTGAAGCAGCTTCCGATACAGTATTACATGACTCGCACGGCATGGTCTGCTTGGGGGTGCACGAAATGGCCAGGTACATACGTTTGCCCCACCCCCCGGATCTTTATAAATGCGGGGTGAAAGTTGTGCCATTTTGAGGGCAATGTTAGAAGTGTGCCCTGATTAATGTGGGCTGAACAACGTAGCCATAGGATTGCACTGTAAGAATTGCGCCATTCTGAGTGCAGACTGAGCGGTGTGCCTGGGTGAATGTGGGGTGAGCAGTGTAGCTGTATGATTGCACAGTGAGAGTTGTGAGTGAAGGGTGAGAGGTATGTCTGTGCTAGTGCAGAGTGAATGCTGTGCAGGGCCGGCCTTGGGCATGGGCGAGCTGGGCCCAGGATGCCAAATATTTCAAGGGGCGCAGCAGGGAGCTGCCTGACAATGGCATGCAAGCAGCAGCTCGTCCATCCCAGTTGGTCTCAACCGGGTCCCTTAAAGACTTTGTATCAGCCCTTAATTTACCCCCGCCCTCCTCCCATCTTCATCATACCTCCTGCCATCACACCGCAACGATCCCCCGCCCCCACAACAAACACCAAATTTTCTTTCCGCTTAGGGTGCTGTGACGGTCAATATGTTTTAGGGCTGGCCTTGATGATGTGCTTGTAAGCACAAGGTGGTTGGTACATCTAGGTTATTGCAGAGTGAGCAGTGTGTGTGTGTGTGTGTGTGTGTGTGTGTAAGTGCAGTGTCAGCAGTGTTTGAGTGCATATTCACCATTTTATTGGTGCACGCTCAGCAGAGTATGAGTGCAGGGGTAGGTCTGTGTGAATACTGGGTGAGCGATGTGCCTGTATGAGTGCACTGTGAGAGCTGTGCCTATCTGAGTGAAGGGTGAGTAGTGTGTAAGAGCACAGTGAATGGTATGTGAGTGCAGGGTGAGCAGTGTGTCCGCAGTGTAAGCCTGTTAACAAGCAACCCAATTCCGGTTTCGCCTTGACTGGGGCTTGTCAGTAAGGTGTAGCTAAGAATGAAGCTGCACCCAACTGACAACCACCAATCAGGACAAACCAGTCTTGGGTTGCTGGTGTTCCGGTTTGGAAATACAGCAAGCTCGAATCTGAAGTGGCATGGTGGGCAAATGAATGATGGGTTGGAGTACTAGCCCGAGCGACTGCCAGTGGTTATACAAACTGCAATCGTTCCTCCCATCACCTTTTGTGTGTTTGATGTACCGCCCTAAGTGGACAGGGGTATTCCCAAACGTTGATCCCATGCTCACTGTGATACTGGAACCAAGCTGTGCCTGACTTAGGGCGATACGTGTCTTGGGTTGCGGGTTGCTTGTCGTCCTTTTTGGAGACGACCTAACTTGGCAGTTCGGGCTGTACTTTTCCTATTGGAGCAAAGTCAAGGCTGATTTACATATGGCAAGGTCTAATCTGAGGTGGCATGGTGAGCTAAAGAATGATTGGTTGGCATGCTAACCTGAGCGATTGCCAGTGGTTAGACAAATTGCAACTCATCACCTTTTGTGTGTTTGTGTTGGTAGTATATGAAGGCAGGGGTCGATCTGTAAGAGTGGGGAGGTGCCAATGCGAGTGCAGGGTGAGCAGTGTGTCTTTTTGTCTTTTCAGGAGGAGTGGTATACGTGTGTTAGTCCAGGGTGAGCAGCAGTGGCGGTGCGTCCATTTGGGCGCTGGGGCGTTGCCCCACCTGCCACTAATGCCACATGCCCCCAGGGCCCATCGTTCTCGCTCTACACAGTACAGTACTAATGTCTGATGATTGTTGTGTTCAGTTAGTAAATCAAGTGAGTCGCACTCGTGCCGCGCGGCTGTTCCGGCGGGCCGGCACCTGACCGGGCCACGCCCACTTACCAGTGGTGGTGACTGACAGGAGACAAAAAGCAGTGAGCGCAGCAATAGTGCGCATGTTCGGTTTTGGGCATGGTCATTTTTACGACCAGCCCGAACATGCGCACTACTGCCTTCCCCTTAGGAGAGCGAGGGCCGAGGGACCGAGGTTGCTTGCTTCATGCAGCAGCCCCCGGCCCCCGGTCTCCTAATGGGCAGGGGGCATCTCTGCTCTAGCCAATCCTGGCGCTGCTAATGCAGCGTCTGGATTGGCTGAGAGTGCCCGCGGGTGGGTGGCACAGCACTGCCGCACTTGAAGGCCAATCACTGTGTGGCTTATGTGAAGCCATGCACAGTGATTGGCCATTTCTGCAGCCTACTGCTCGTCGTGGCTCGGATCACAGTCCACCTCGCCGCGCCCGCAAGGCCGCAACTGCATCCGTCTTTGGCCAGAGACTGCAGTATCGAAGAGAGAGAATCACCGCTGCTCGTCACTAATGTAAGTTCACTATTTTTGTCTATATTTCTTCATGCATACCGTCCATACGCGAGCCTGATTCGGTCTGTTTTTTTTATCACATGTGGCAGGCCAGTGTCTTGACGGTACCAGTCTGTAGAGCTTGGTGACAGACAGGCTGTGTCGTGTCGGTCAAAGGGTCATCATAGTTCTGTTATACTTAACATCCACACTGACTGCTCCCACGTGTGTTTTGTCTACGCTGGTAAAAGTGCTGCCTCGGGAGGCGTAAAAGATACACAGCCCTTCGGGTACTGAACTTCTCAGTTTTCACGCACTCAAGCCATGCTTCTTCGTCGCTTGATTTGCCACATGGTACTTACTCACTCTTGCCATCTATCCCTGTTCTCACCCCTGCATTTACTATGCACTCCTGTACACACCGTGCACCACTCCCTCACCTCCCTCCCCTCACCCCCCTGCATTCTCCCCTACTTATGCTCACACTGTTCATTCCACCGTCACCACTGTACTGACCCTTGTGCACGCCCTCCTGTACTCCTAGACATACTGTGCATGCAAACTTCCGCCCTGCACTCTCCCTTCTGCACTGTCCTGTCCTTCTGTACAGATGATGCATGACTCCATCATTACTCCATCGGCCCCTGGACTCGCCCGCCTGTACTGTCCTGTCCTTTTGTACAGGCTATGCATTCATTCACTAGTCCCTGCACTCGCCCTCCTACACTCTCCTTTACTTTGGTGCAGATTACGTACTCCCCCGTCACTCCCTGCACTCTCCTGTACCTTTGTAACGCTGCACATTCCGTCGTCAACCCCACCCCTGGTCCCGTGCACTCTTCCCTGCAGTTCTATACAGACTGTGCATTTCGTAATCAGTCCATGGTCTCATTCCCTACATTGCACCATCCCTCCCTTCACTCTGAGTGCACTCGCCCCTGTACTGAGTGTTTGTCGCGCCATCAGTGCTCACTCTCCTATATTCTCCTGTATTTTTAACCTCACTGTACATTCAGTGTTTTCTCACCCTGCACTCCTGCATACCTTGTATATTCCGCCATCTAGTCTTGCACTGCCCCCCTGCATTCTCCTGTACTTCCACCACTGGCGGCTTTCTCCTCACCGTAAACAACTTTATTTTTAGTGCAGTGATACTGGTGATTTGTGGTGTTTGGACTGTTTGCCAGCTGAGATTTGCACATGTCTTTGTGTATTTTGCCAAGAGATGAGCTAGTCAGCTAAAGACGAACATAAACAGTGGTAAATTAGGATTATTTTCAAGGGAGTGGGTGTTTCAGTCTCTCATTTCTTTTTAAACTGGTAAACAATATTTGTAGGTTGTAATGTTGGTGAATTGATTATTTAGGCATTATGAAAATATTATTATTAATAATACCTATCTTCCGAAATAGCAGCCACCTGCAATTTTATGTTGTGTATTCCCGCCTCGTGCTCTTCAGACTCTTTCTGAAACCTGCAAACACTCAATGTTCCAACCTGATGCAAGAACAGTTTCATTTTATGATCATTTACGAATATTATCATAGAGTGTTTCATCTTCCAGCGCTCCGAGACCGGGCTTTCTCACACATTTCCACATGAAGGCCTCAAAGTGCTGATCTGTGCGTGGTGAATGAACACAGCAGTTTTTAAGCACAGGTAGTTTGAGTTTATCTGTCTCAAGATATCTTTTTTGCTTCAGAGTTAGAGAGTGGCACCACTAGATATGTTTGTATTTTTGTCGGCTAATCTGTAGCTGAAACAAAATTGTGCGAGCTATAGCCGAATAGTTGTTGTGGAAATTCAACAGGTCTTTCTTATTTAAAAAAAAACATAGGGTTTTGCATTTTAAGAAGGCAGGTGTATTGGTCGGCTGTATAGTGTTCCAATCATGATATTACTTCGAATACCATAAGAGACAATATGGTATATTGGCAGAGGCCTATGGTGCACCCTTACTGCTATTGCAGGCACTTCTGCTGTTGAGAATTTAGGTCACTTGTAGTGTGTGAGTAACCCCGATCTATGTGTTAGGGAGGGAAGAAAGAAAGAAAGAAAGAAAGAAAGAGAGAGAGAGAGAGAGAGAGAGAGAGAGAGAGAGAGAGTGTGTGTGTGTGCGTGTGTGTGTGTGTGTGTCTTGCACAATGGCGTCTGCTTGCACTGTTCATTGCTGTTGGCCAAGCTTTGTCTGCTGATGTGCTCCCTGTTACTTAATCTAGGTAAAGCCCATTCCAGTATACAGAATCCAAGACCTATTGACTTTGTTGCCATTCTTTACCATGCAGATGGGGTCATTTTTGTTTTGTTCTGGAATCTCAGCATCCCTGACTCTGTAATCTATGGTTGGCAAGTACTAGTACATTCAGAGGCACAGCGGGCGATGGTTGACCTGAGGCCCTCTAGGGGCTGCAGACAGAGAGGGGACAGGAGGGGAAGGGAGCCTATACTGCGCTGTGTCCCTCACAGCTGCCTTAAGCATGGTCTTCAGTCCTCACTCTCCCACCTACAAATCTCCGTGGCTGTGCCTCCTCACTCTCCCACCTACAAATCTCCCTCCGTTTCCTACTGCTACACGCATAAGCCCTACTGGCTGTAACCGATGTCTTACATTTTAAGTCAAATAACCAAACTCTATCACAGTTGCACTTGTACTTCGTGTATTTAAGAACACCGTTCTGGTTTAAACATGGAAGTACCCTGTCTTCCGGTTCCTTGTCTTTGTGGATGCTCTGGGTGTCCGTACAGGCGTGTGTCGGTGTGGTTCTGCCTGCTCAGTTTACCTGTGCATACATGCTTTTGCATCGTTTGTTGCTTCTACACCTGTGCATAGAAAACATTGAAGTGAATGCCTTGGTCCTCCTGTGTGCATTAGTTTTAGGTGTCCCCTGATCTGTGAAGCAGCGGGAGTTGCGTATTTACATACTCGCTGTGTAAAACAGGGCGGAGTAGTGCCGAGTGCCTGCTCTGGCTCTGTGTGCATTAGTGTTGAAGGGTTGGTGCTTTGTGCAGTAGTAGGTAAAGGGTGCTACCTGGTTAAGTATGCAAAAACGTGACAGTGCGACAGCCCTGCATGTGTGCAAGGGCCCTTTCTGATGTTAATGACTTCATCCACCTTCTACGAAAAGGAACAGTTTTTGCGCCTAACAGTCTGGGGTGCACTTATAGCCAAAGTGCCTTACACACAGCCTTTCTGTGTTATGGAATTGTACCTTCTGCAGTCACTGTCTTTGTTAGAACAGATTCACAATTGCTTTGTTAACCTTCCTGCTTTCTCAAATTTGCTTAAAAATGCACCATTTGCCCACTCTTTTTTCAAAATTTTCTTGGGGGGATAACCCCCCCAAACCCCCTGTAGGTGGTTCAGGGTCGCTCGCTACGCTCGCTCGCTACAGTGCTGTACCACAATTGTTTTATGGCCCACCACTTTCAAATGTCACCAGCCGCCACTGGTGAGCAGTGTACCAATGTGAGTGCACAGTGATTGGCGTGCGCGTGTATGAGTGCACAGGAGCGTATGTACACAGCGCATTATGAGTTGTGCATGTGTTAGTGCAGGGTGAGGGGTATGGGAGTGCAAGACGAGAAGTGGAATAGTGTACCTTTGTGAGTGCAAGGGGAGCAATATACAAATGTGAGTGACTGGGGAGGGATGTGCCTGTGTGAGTGCCAGGGGAAGTATAAGCCTGTGTGAGTGTATGTTGTGCCTGTTTGTGTGTAGGGTCAGGGGTGTGCCAGTGTGAATACAGGATGAGTGTTTTTTGTGTGTGTGCGCAGGGTGAGTGATGTATAATTGTGGGATGAGTAGTGCGTCTGAGTGTAGGAGGGTGTGAATGAAGGAGGGTGGCAGCTGTATTCATGTGTGTGAAGGGTGTCTGCGTGAGTGTAGACAGGGTGGGTCTGTGTAAGTGCAAGGTGAGTGATGCACCTAGGTAATTATGGGGTTTGTGGTGTCTAAGGGGGGAAATTATGAGTGCAGAGTGAGATTTGTGCCCATGTGAGTGCACAGTTAGAGGCGTGTGAGTGCAGGATTGAGTCTATAAAACTAGAGGGTGAGAGTTGCGCTTATTTGAGCATAGGAAGCAAAGTGTGACTGAGTGCAGGGAGAACGTCCTGAGGAGTGGGCCTGTATGAGTGCAGTGTGAGAATTTTGAGCAGTGTGTAAATGGAAGGTGAGAGATGTGTGAATGCAGTGTGAGGTGTCCTGGGAGGGTCTGTAGAGTTGTGTCTGTATGGGGGGGTGCCGGTATGACTGCATGATGAGGGTGCCCATGTCGATGCAGGATGAGTGGTGTGCCCTCATTTGATTGCGGGACGAGTGGTGTGTGCCCATGTGAGTGCTGGGTGAGCAACGTGTCAATGTGCATGCAGGGAGGGAGGTACACACTTGTCAGTGTATGGTGGGCCATGTGTTTATGTGACTAGAAGGATGCATCTGATCATCTGCTCAGTACTTGATCTGTGGTGTGCCTGTAGGAGTATATGGTGAGCACTGTGCTTCTGTGAGAGCAGGGATGTGCCCATGTGATTCAGGCGAGTGGTGGGCCCATGGGAGCGCCGGGTGAGAGATGTGTGCCACTGTGTGTGCAGGGGTGAATCTGTAGGAGTACTAGATGGGGTGTAATGAGGATAAACACCGGTTTAGTAGTAAAATCCTTTATTGCTCTGAGGAGCACAAATCGGCACGTCTGTTCCGTGCCCTGTAGATCAACCGTCTCCCCTCGTTCTCATAAGGCATTCCAAGAATGCTTGACAACAACAGGTTGCCAAGCAACACAACACTTCCCCCTCCTCACAATACAAAGAAACAAAACAAAACAATAATAGGAAACTTAAATAATATAAAAATTATATGTGAGAGAACAAGGAGAAGGATATGATACTATTACATATTATTGACAACAAAGTCTTTGAGCCAAATAGGTGCCTTTCTGTTCCTGGTCAATCTTTGTTTAAGACCTCCTGTCTCACGAGAAGTGACACACGAGTTCTCATCCAAAGAGGAGTTCTCATCCAAAGAGGATGATGAAACCATCCCATCCCCCTCTTCACAATTGGGAGTAAGGAAGGACATATCATTATTGGAAGCAGAATTATCTGCAACGGAATTGGATTCCATGATAAGATCATCCTCCATCCATTCAGAACTATTATTACTGTGTACATTAGTTCCATCACTTCTTTTAGATCTATCCATAGCCACTCTTTTGAGATTCCAAACCTCCCCATTCCTAAGTCTGACAGCGTTCTGTAAAACTTCGATTACTTCTTCAGCATCAAAAAGGCACTTTCACCTTTGCTTACAAAACCAGGTTTTTTTTACACGTACCCAATCACCAACTTCAATATGGGTGGCTTGAGTGCCATGTCTTGAATCAAAATAACTTTTACTTCTCTCATGAACACGTTCCATCCTATTCCACACATCGTCTTTAGACCAATTAACAACACCCGAAGAACACAACCAACCAGGATTAAATTTAGATCTTGGTTTACGACCTCTCATCAACACAAAAGGAGGAAGTCCAGTGGCCTCAGTGGAAGTTACTCTATATGCCCAAATAGTTTTACCAACCTCCGTGGTCCAATCCTCTGACCCACTAGAAGCAAGTTGAATGATACCTTTCAAAACCCGGTTAAATCTTTCAACCATGCCGTTCCCGCTTGGATTATATAATGAAGTGGTTCTGTGTCTAATACCTAATTTATCAAAGTAATTCTTCGCCTTGTTGGACACAAATTGTACCCCATTATCACTAATCAAACAAGCAGGAATACCTTCAGAAGAAAAATTTCATCTAAGAACTCCAACACAGTAAGCGTATCTGCTTTATCCACAATTTTAACAGCTGGCCAGCGCGAAAACAGATCCATAAGAACAATGATGAATTTTTGTGAATCACCACATGAGTTCCTGACCGGTCCTAAAATATCAATTGCCACAGTGTCCCAAGGTTCTTTGACCACTAAATTGTCGTACATAGGAGGTCTCAAAGTCCTCAACGATTTGTCCGCATTGCTACACAAAATACAGTCCCTGACAAGTCTTTCCGTCTCAATGTCTACACCAGGCCACCAAAACAACTTTTTCAATACTGATTTGGTTCTAATGATGCCTGAATGCCCTTCATGACACAATTCCACAATAATGGACATCAAACCACAAGGAGGAATAATTCTCTCCCCTCTTAATAAAAATCCATCATTGAAAGATAGTTCAAATCTAACCTCCCAAAAAGGTCTGATGGAATCCACCAAGCTATCTTTCCGCGGCCAACCATTCATAACATAAGAAACAACTTCCTCCAAAATTTTGTCTTTTTTAAATTCAGTCTCCCATTCAACTTTATTAATGGCAGAACGACCCTGATCACAGACCAAAGCAACTTGAAAATTGTTCCATTTATCATCTTCGCACCTTTCCAACATAGTGGGCATCCTAGAAAGAAAATCAGCAACTAAATTGTCCTTACCAGGAGTATAAACAATCCTATACAAAAGATTTTGCATCCGCATTGAAATCCTGGCAAGTCTGGAGGACACATTCATAGAACCATCAGAGGTCAAAATTCTCACCAATGGTTTGTGGTCACTTCTTAATGTACAAACTTTACCCCAAGTAAAAGATTTAAAATGATCCAAACCCCATGCACAAGCTAATGCTTCCTTTTCGATAATAGGATACTTTTCCTCACATGCTGACAAGTATCTGGAGGCATATGCAATAATATATTCATTTCCCTTCTCATCTATCTGAGACAAAACAGCCCCCAAGCCTTTATTGCTTGTATCAGTTGTAATAAAGCTTTCAGCTGTAGGATCAAAACTGTTTAAACTAGTGGCACCTGCAATAGCAGTCTTGATGACATTAAAATCTTTTCCACATTCATCCGTCCACACAAAATTAGCATCTTTTTTAAGTAGTTGCCGAATATTGTAATACTTATCTGCAAAATTTGGAACATATTTCGCGCAAAATTCTGCCATACCTATAAAGGATTTGACATCATCCTTATTAGAAGGAGTAGGTGCATTCACAATAGAAGATATAAGTGAAGACTTTGGTCTAACACCATTACAATCAATGGTATGACCAAGATAAGAAACACTTTCACAAGCAAATTTACACTTTGAAAACTCAACAGTGAGTCCTTGTTTTTCCAAAATGCTCAACACATTTATAAGCCTAGAGTCATGCTCAGACTTGCAACCTCCAAAAATTAATATGTCATCCTGAAAAAATGTTACGCCACTTTCCTTATTGAAAAGGTGAAACATTAGACGTTGAAAAACAGCCGCAGCTGACGCCAGGCCAAAGGGCATACGAGTAAATTGAAAACAACCAAAGGGAGTAATGAAGGATGTAAAAAAAATTTAATCAGGAGACAAGGCTATTTGATGATAAGCTGACGAAAGGTCGATGGTTGAAAACCATCTAGCACCTTTGAGACAACTTACCATTTCATTTATTTTTGGTAGAGGAAATCTATCCACCACAATGTTATTATTTAAATGGCGTAGATCAACACATAACCTGATTGTGCCATTGGACCGCCTGGCGATAACCACTGGCGAAATCCATTCAGAAGCTTCTATAGGTTCAATTACACCCGCAGAAACAAGCTTTTCAAGTTCTTTGGCTACATCATCCTTAACTAACAAAGGAACATTGCGACAACGGTGAACTTTGGGACTGGCGTATTCTTTAAGTCGAATTAAATGTTCAAACCCAACAAGTTTGCCCAACCTGCCACTAAATACTGAAGGAAACTGTTTAATCATCCTTTCTCCCAAGGAAGTGCCTTCATCAATAACTAATACTTGCTCCTTGCTGTTAGGATCCAAGATAATATGTAACATCTTTTGGTCTAGCCAGCCTAGAACAGGTGGACCTGATTTGGCAATATACAATTTCCCCGGCTGCTTCTGTTTTTAAATTCACATACAAACCATCTAAATCCTAAAAGATCAATTTTTTCTCCGCTAAAACCTTCAGGATGTACATCTGGTGACAATAAATGTGTACCTACTTTCTGAACAAAACATTCCTTCCACAACCTTTCATTAATAATAGTGTACGGTGAGCCCGAGTCTGCAAATATATTAATATTGACACCACCAATAAACATGTTGCAGATAGGTTTGTTGTAACAAGTAACATCATTGATATTGAGCATCAAATTACTTTTAAAGTCCAATGACAAATCATTCGCAGGAACAACTGTGTTAGGAGCATTTTGAGGGTTACTAGGACTATTATCTTCACTGGGATGTGTGGAATAGGATGGAACGTGTTCATGAGAGAAGTAAAAGTTATTTTGATTCAAGACATGGCACTCAAGCCACCCATATTGAAGTTGGTGATTGGGTACGTGTAAAAAAACCTGGTTTTATGCTAATTTGACTGCAGACTGAGCGATGTGCTCGTTTGAGTATAGGGTGTGGGAGTTGTGCTTATGTGAGCGCAAGATGGGCTGCGTGTAAGTGTAGCGAGAGGGGTTTTGTGTATGAGCGCAGGGGGAGCACTATGCACGTTTAAGAGCAGGGCAAGAAGTGTGTCCATGGGAATGCATGGCGAGGGTATGCCTTTTTAATGCAGTAAAATAAAGACAGACCAACTGGCATTGACAATGCTTGTCTGTTAGAAGAAATGACACAAATGCAGTCCGCCTTTAGATTGTTTCTATTTTGCATTAAATAGAGATATCCTGCTGTAACTGGATTCTGTGTCACAAATCTCTATTACTGGGCGCGGATGTACGGCCAGTAACACTGCATGCACAGTGCATGGTAATACCCAGTATTACAGCATATGCAAGATGTGCAGCACAGCCACATTACAAACAAGATCCCCAACTAATGTAGGGAAATCCTCGCTAACGACAGCGAGGGAGGAAAGAAAGAAGAGAGGCTCGCAAGTCGGGATGTACAAAGCAAATCAATTGAATAGTGTTTTGCTAGACATTTATGAGGCTAAGCGTGAGAAGAACATAAATAAATAACAATGATATATATTTACACCAAAAACTGATTTTTCTCAAGAACTGGTATTGTTTAACATTAATATTTTAATTATATGTTCACTCAATGCACATAATGTTTTTTAGATAAAAGTGAACATTATACAAATATTACGAGTTATTGAACAAACACGTTTACCAACAAATCTAATTTGGACAATAATGCATCAATATTTACAGTACTCAGCATTCATATGCACTCTTACAAACATACACACATTAAAAATGTGGGCGCTAGACCACTTATCAATCCAAATCAGTGAAAAGTCCGAAACATCTCAAATCATGTTACACTGTAGTCAGAAGGTAAGTGGCCCCATTAAAATGCGTTGACATATGCTTCAGCGGTTCTAAAGACTTTTCCGGTCATCTTCCTCAGAACCACACACATTTCGATAACAAGTAGGGGAGTCCTTGTTAATTGCGTTCGTGATTTTGTATGGAGAATAGCTGCCTTTATGAGAGATTGTTGGAGAATAGTTTGGAATACAGAGAATTGTGCAGGTAATCAAGTTGCGTTGAAAAGATGAACTCCTAACTATGTTTGAACATTAACTTTAGTGAAGGTAAAGACTTTAGAAAGATTGCTGCATATGAAAAAATAAGTTACACACCTGTAACTGTAGTTCTCCAGTAATGGATCTTTCATAGATTCATACGCTTGGATCTTTCCCTTCGTTGAAGTGGGATTACCATGAGTATAATTGTAAAGCAGTACAGTATACTACACATAGTCTATAAGGGCTAGAAAACATTCACTTCATTAACTTATCAACATAATTGATAAAGAACCAAACTTCAGCCAATCAGGTGACAGCATCCTCTTAAACACTCCCCACAAAGGCTTCCTTCCCTCAATTTTTCAAGAACTAGTGGGAAAGGTAATCCTATAACAATAAGGGAAGCCTCCAAGTGGAATTTGAATCTATGAAAGATGCCAATACTGGAGAACTACAGTTACAGGTAACTTATTTTCTTCTCCAGTATTGAATCTTTCATAGATTCACATGCTTGAATAAGAATACCTAGCAGTTAGAGCATTTGCACAATCATCATTACAATTGCACAATAGCGTAAGGTGGGATAATAGAATTAAAAAAAGCTTCACCTTTTTTAAACAAATGGAGTAACACTGCTTGCCCCACAGCTGCATCACTGTGCTCTGACGATTCCAGGGAGTAATGTTGCGTGAACGTATGCATGTTCTTCCATGTTGTCGCTTGACATATCTCTTTGAGAGGCACACCAGAGAATAGAGTGGTCATAGTAGAAACCACTATAGTGAAGTGTGCTTTAACATTGTTCATCAGAGGTCTTCCAGCCTTGCAGTGACAAAGCTGGTTAGCAGCTGAAAGTCATCGAACTATACTCAATTTGGAAACTGGAAGACCCTTATGGTGATTCTCATATGTAACTAGTAGTTGATCTGTCTTCCTGAATTGTTGAGTGCAATGTAGATAGAATTTTAGGCATCTTTAAACGTCCAATGTATGCAATGATCTTTCAGCTGCTGTTTGTGGATTCAGCAAGAATATCCTCAGGACAATAGGCTCATTTAGATGAAAATCCGCCTGGACTTTGGGAATGAATCTGGGATTGGTTATGAGAACCACACAATTGTCCTTGAACTGTAGAAAAGGCACTTTAATTGTGAAGGCTTGTATCTTGCCAACTCTCCTTGCTGACGTAAGGGTCAACAACGTCGTAGTCCAAGTTGAAAATTTTAGATTAGTTTTGTGGATAGGTTCGAATGAAGCCTTTATCAGTTGCGTAATCACTATGTTGAGCTGCCAAGATGGAGGCAGCACCTTAATTGGAGGAAAAACTCTGATAAGGCCTTTAAGAAACGGTTTAATCACCCTATTAGACCACAAGGATGGTGAATCAGTCGATTTTCCAAAGTTTGAGATTGCTGCTAAATCCACCTTAATGGAAATATGGACAAACCTGACTTTGCCAAAAGTAAGAGATTTAGTAGAATTTGCTCTGGCGATGCTGAGATAGGGTGAATTTTTGATTTCTGGCACCATACACAGAAACACTTCCATTTCAGTTTATATGTCTTATTAGTGGTATCAGCTCTGGCTTTTGCAAGAATTTCTCTACAGTCTTGACAGATGCTCATGCTCGCAAACTCATTGCATTCAGGAGCCAGGCTGATAAGTGTAAGAAGGTCGGGTCCGGATGAAGTACCTGGTTGTGGTTAATTGTTAGTAACACCGGTAGAGGTTTTAGCTGAATGTGAGTCCTTTCAGATAGGGGTAACAGTTCTGTGAACCTGTGCTGGCTGGGCCATCTTGGAGCAATCAGAATTATTCAGCATGTTTCCCTCTTCATTTTGCGAGAACTCAAGGAGATTGGGGGAAAGCATAGGTAAAGATACATGACTATCTAATTGAAAACACATTTCCCCATGCCCCCTGTTGTGGGTGCTAACTTGAATAAAATTGGCATTTTCGATTCTCTTGTGTGGCAAAAAGATCCAGTGTCAGCTTGCCTCATCGATGGAAAATGTTGTCCAATGTTCCTTGGTTGAGTTCTCATTCGTGGCAGCTGTTCTTGGTCCTGCTCAATGTATCTGCCAGAAAATTGCTTGTCCCTGGAAGATGTTCCGCTCTTTCTGTTATTTGCTGTTATAGTGCCTATATCCAGATTTCTTGCACTTCCTGCAAGAGCCACCGATCTTGTGCCGCCTTGTTTGTTTATATAATGCATGCTGGTGGTGTTGTCTGTGTGATCAACACTGACAAACCTTTTATCCTTGGTAGGAATGCCTGGAGACTTAGTGAACTGGCTTCCAGTTCTAACTAATATATATGCATTTTCATTTGTTGTGGAGACCATTTACCACTTATTTTTAAATCCTGTAGATGGGCCCCCCATCCCTGTAGGGATGCATCTGTGGTAATAACGAAGTCGTGTATCTGAGGTAGGAATGTTAGTCCTGGCGACATATTGCCCTCTTTTGTCCATCCAGGTAGAACCACTATCTTGTTCTGAGTGATCCGGATTATGTCATGGGAAGATCCCTGCGTTTGAATCCATTGTTTGTATAACTCTTCCTGTAAAGGCCGCATTCTGAGGTGGCAAAACGGTACTAGGGAAATGGCAGAGGTCATCATCCCTAGAAGTGATTTGAACAGGTGTACTGAAACAGACTTTCTTTTCAGTAGTCTTTGCGCCAACAGTTTGAGTCTTATTTGCCTTTATTGTGATAACTATGCTTTGTCTCGAATTGTATCTAGAACTGCTCCCAGGAATGTAATCTTCGTTGAAGGATTTATCAATGATTTCTGATGACTGATGTTAAAACCTAAGTAGTTGAATAGTGCTAGACAAGATCTTGTTGCTTCTATTGCTTGACAAGAAGTTGGTGCCTTTATTATCCAGTCATCAGGCATGGAAAAACATGGAAACCCATCTGTCTTAAATGAGATGCCACTGGAGCTAAACATTTTGTAAAAATAAGGGGAGCGGATTTGAGCCCAAAATGGAGAACCCTGAATTGGTAATGAGTGCCGGCCACCCTGAATCTCAAGAACTTGCGATGTTCTGGGTGAATGGGAATATTCAAATTCAAATTTTTCAAATTCAAATTCATTTTAGATTTAGACCACTAAAGAGATCAACAAAATAATGAGTATTAATACAAATTCAACACATAGACTTTCATACTATGGACCATTTACAATACATCTTTTAAAATAATTTTAGAAACGTTTAAAAAAATTATACAAGTTATGACAAAATGGCAAATTCATTGGGTGGGGATCTTAAAAGCTCGATTAAATCTCTAACAGTAAATATATTGTATATAAAACATATAGGTTTAAAAAAATGACGTCAGGCCTATACCAATAATTTATTTGGACAGACATTTAGCACATGGGTAATATCTTGAACTCCTACACTGCATAATTCGCTTAAGCCTGTCTTATCGCCAGAGTTGCTGCAATACTTTGTATAGGCTTTTATAGGTAAAATCCCTAGGCACTGCATGATAATGCAGGGTCAAACACTAGGTTCTAATGTAAATCTCAGGTATCTTTGATGGATCCTATATTCTAGGGTACCTGCATAGGATTTGTAATGCGATAACTGAGAGCAGTGCTTGAGATTGAGCGCAAAGCTTAATCTCTGTGTCATATTTTTCAAAAATAATTTCAAGTGTGGGAGACCAAGACTGCAAGAGTGCTATTGTACTTTGGGAAAGTTCTAGTGCTGTCGCAAGATTTCTATTAAAAGTGTAGTGCCCTGATTCACTATTAAAAGTTTCAAGTTTTAGTAGGGCCCTTAAGGAGCCAACTTCAGCGTGCAGTAGATAATACGCCCATTTGATTATATATTTTGGAGCTCTAGAAAAGGAGATTATTTTGGAGAGCTCAAGGCGCAGTGCTTGAACTGGGACTGCTTGATTTACCATAGTAATTTTTCGAAGCAGCTTCCCTTCGTTCATATTTGAAGTATGCCATTTGTGTATAGAAATATATTCCAGGGCATATGATAAAATAGAAGGAACTTTTGTGCAATATACATCTAAGAGGGGAAGGAAGTGTCTCTTTCCGGAAGTAGAGTACAGTCTCTTCAAGACACCGATATGGGCTTCCGCCTTAAGACCAATATGCTGAAGATGGAAGGAGGCTTGGAGTGTCTGAGAGAAAATTCTCCCTAGATAGTTATATATGTTGGCTACCTCAATAGGCCTCCCACCTAATGTCCAGTCATAGGGGTTATAATGTTATCTCCCTCTGAACGGGACTACCTTTGTTTTAGAGATATTTACTTTTAAATCCTTTTCCTCTGTATAACTGAATAGTGCGTCTATGTTTCGTTGTAAGCCGATCGGTGTAAGGTCAAAAATGACCACGTCATCTGCATACATTAGGATATGTATGGTGCATGATGCTATTTTTTGGGGGAAATTATTTATTTAAAAAAAACATTCTGGTAAGTCACTTAAAAATAGGGAGAACAAAAGAGGTGCTAATAGACATCCCTGCTTTAAGCCATTCAATGTAGGTATCTTTCGAGTCAGACCCTACCCCCCAATCTGTACTTTGCACCAAGTTGAGGAATGTAGTGCGACAACCAGCCTTAAAAGACTTTCTGGCATTCTTATATTCTTTAGCTTCCTCCACCCTGTCGAAAGCTGTTGAAAAATCAACAAACACACTATAAACCACCTGTGATTTAAATGCTACTTACTTGTCAATAACAGTCTGTAAAATTGCAATATTGTCCATTACAGAATGTTTTGGTCGAAAACCAACTTGGACCATGGGAATTGACCCTCTGGAAAAGGCCCAGTCTTTCAGATGTTCCAGAATACTGGCCGCAAAAATCTTCCCGGTTGCATCCAGAAGAGCGATTTGACACTAGTTGCTGGGCAAAAGGGGGGAGCTTTTTTTAAGGAGTGGTATGACGATGCTCTCCAACCATGACCATGGTATTTTGCCAGTTTCGTAACAATATGAAAAAGGGGGGGATATAAACTTGCTCCAGCCCTCTGGGTTGCTCTGGGGGACTTTCACCTGGATTTTGTCTGGCCCCATAGCTGCTGAAGCTCTGGCCTTCTTTATGTGTTGAGCGATTTTCTGCTCAGATGGAGCTGTTATCTGCTGGTCCATTTTGACCTGGGGCTTCTTGTTAAAAGGTTCTCTGCGGGTATCGGAGGCAGAGTTTTCTTTATAAAGATCAAGGAGATATTTTTCCCATTCACTCTGAGATACAGGAGAGGCTTTTAAGGATATTTTACTGCCAGTTGTTTTAGCGATTACACTCCAAAATAACTTGCAGTGTTTAGGCCAAGCGTAAGCATACGACCTCTTGTATACTTTAGTATATTTCTCTTGTGGGATTAAAGCCATCCCCCTTTTAATTTATTTGTTCCAGTAACCTTTAAAAAACCTTGTTTGCTAGTGGTCAGTCCTGCCTCTTTGTCCCTTCTTTTCTATTCCGTTCCTCCTACAAGAGCACATACTAAGTACTGTCTCATTCTGCTATGGTTCATTATCTGTTCTTTGGGGGACTGTTTTTTTCTTGGTTTCCTGCTCTGTTACTGTTTGCCTGTGTTCAGCTTCAGCACCATAGCTGCTGACATGTAAATATGTTTTAAGGAACAACGGTCCCTAACATAAAAAACATTTGCGAAAATTCATATGTATAGAGATACAATGAAGTCTATATTTTGGCTGTCCAACTGGACATCATCTTTTATTGAGAAAGTAAAAGAAAACATACAAGTGGGGACATATATATCATTAGAACGGAAAAAGGCTCAGGCAATACAAGAAGGTGTGGCTAGAAAGAAATTATAGCTATTAGGCCAACAGAAAATACATTAAAGCACCCTAGCACATATTAATACAAAGTATACACTTATGTCAGAGTGCAAGACGACGTTTCAATCCCTTTAACTTAATGCTGGGATCATCTTCAGGACAAGACAAATTGGTGCCTGAGGCAATTGCCTGTTGAACAAGGTTCTGGGACTCAACTCGGAGTCGGAGAGGGATGCTTGGTCCAGGTGGATCTAAGAATTATTGCGGTACAATTGGATGAGGAAGCACCAGGAATGACCTGCGGAGATGAGGAAAGTCTGTAGTCCGTTTCAATGAACAAGACCTGCCGGTTGTTGGTAGTGGGGCGTGAAGGGTAGGTGAGCTCCGAGGTAGGGTCAAGTCTGCTGAGGGAGATGGAGGCGGTTTACAGCGTGATGGGTAAATATAGCATTCCTCCGTCCCAATTCCTCTTAATGCCACAGCTGTTAGTGCTGCCTCTCACGCTGCAGCTCCCACTCGTTTGTATTTTTTTTAGCCTTTTTGCACTTTCCAATGTTCACCGTCACTATGGATTTTTTTAGGTAGGATATTCATTTGGTTTTGGGTTTCCTTTTAAGGGGGATTGGTCTTGTTGAAGTCTTGTTTATTATTGTCGCTCCAGCCATGTGGTTATCTAGCTGACGCATGGAACTCTTTCGACAGATATAATTCTCAGCATGTTTTGGAGCCAGCGGCTTTCGCAGGAGCTACTCTCCTAACAGGTAAACAACCAACAGCAATGGACTGCCAAGACAAGATAGGGCAAACAAAAATTTCTCTTGGCTGGCTGCTCCACCCAGCCACTCGCATCTTTAAAAAAAAAAAGTGAAAAATAAGAATTGGAAGATGCAGCTACCAAAGACGTTAAAGGGAAACATAGCAGGCAAGAAACGGTCAGTACTTAAATAGACTGCGTTGGGGTCGATTGCGGGTCATTCTTTAGGCCGGATGAACACGGTCTATTCATTGGTCATTACATCCTGTGGGCAAGGGGTACGTGCCTGTTCTATGATGTTTATTGTTGGGTGTGGTGTTGTCGTCTGTGGGATCAGTGAGCTCGTTCTGCTAACGTGCAGGGATACCTTTTAATAATAATAATAATATCACTTATAAAGCGCCTGGTTACACCAACTGGTGTGTCCCCGCGCTGAGACCACTCTTCTGAAAAAAAAGGCATGAGGCACCGGGCCTGGAAAACACGGGAAGATGAAGCGACAAAGAACTCAAAGCTGGAAAAGGCAGGTTTTTAATCTTTTTCGGAAAAGGTTCTCCGATGACTCAACGCAGAGGATCAGAGGCAGTGCATTCCAGTTATTAGCTGCCAAGTAGCCAAATGAGCGCGCGCCCATTCTTGCTCTTTGGACTTTGGGGATTTTAACCAGATAAGTTCCGGTCGATCTGAGATGACGTGCTGGGTTATAAGGGACAAGTAAGTCCCGGAGGAAAGTCGGGCCTTTGCCCTGCAGGCTACGGTGGCAGATGCACAGGGCCTTAAAAGGAATCCTTTTGTTTATAGTCAGCCAATGTAAGGAATCAAGAGCTTTCCTGGAGGAAGCTTTCCTGGGTAGGTTCAGAACTAAGCGGGCTGCCGCATTCTGAATACATTGCAGCCTATGAAGACATTTTTTCGTTGCTCCTAAATATAGGACATTTCCATAGTCCAATTGAGATGTTACAAGGGCGTGGACCAGGATTTTCCTAACTGAGGTAGGGAGAATGTCCAGAGTTTTCCTTAACATTTTAAGAGTTCCAAAACACTTCCCTGCAACCTTCCTGGTGTGTGTCTCAAAGGAGAGAGTAGAATCCAGCCATACTCCTAAGTTTTTAACCTCCTTTTTTGGGTTAGGAGCAGGGCCCAAGATCGGTGGTTACCATGCTGAGGACCAGATGGAGGGGGATTTTCCCACCACCAGGATCTCTGTTTTACTGCCATTCAGTCTGAGGCAGTTATTTGCCATCCAAAAAGCCAGGTCCTTCAGGCAGGATGAAAACTTGCTGGCAGCTTCCACCGAATTATGGGACAGGGTGATATCAAGCTGTGTTCATCCGCATAGGACACAATGGTGACACCATGTTTTTCCACAATCTCCACCAAGGGTGCGATGTAAAGATTAAAAAGAGTTGGGCTCAAAATTGAGCCCTGCGGAACCCCCTGAGGGAATGCAATGTTTTTTGAGATATGTGGGTGTTGTATAACTTGGAAGCTGCGATCCTACAGGAAGGAGGTCATCCATTTTAAAGTGACTCCATCCAATCCACCTAGTCTAAGGCGTTGTTGGAGTAGTTTGTGGGATACCGTATCGAAGGCTGTACTGAGGCCCAGCAGGACCAGTGCAACCGTCAGGCCATCATCGACACGCCTACGTATTGTCTCCGTGGCAAAGAGCAATGCTGACATTGTTTACTCGACTTACATTGTTTACTCGACTTGAATTGGGCACAATAATTTCGCCCAGAGGTCCTTCTTCCGCACTAACTTATTCTGCGTTTTACGGTGAATGGCTATATTTTGGCATCTCTTCAATGGCTTGGGGTATACACCTTGTAACATTCCTGTTATCTGTGCTTTTGCAACCTCAGGCTCCTTTCTGTGTGTTTTTTCAAAGGTTGCTCACATTTGCAATCTGTTCTTTTGGATATATCTCTGGCGCTTGCAATTTCTGCTCCTCTTGGTGTGTGGGGAGCGAAAGGCCGCTTTTGGGAAAGGGAAGCTGCTGGTTATTGTTGTGCTTTTGTAAAGTGGAATATAAGCTAATAAGGGACTGGAGTTTCATGTTCCTAAAAAGCTCAATTGTAGTTCTGTTTTACATATCCATGGCTTCTGGTTCTGTTATTATAGATGACCTAAGAGTGTATTCGTCTACCTTATATAAACACTTGAGAGTGGTTACCATTGAGGCAAATTGTTACTCGCTCACGCTGTGGAGCAAAACGCTCTGGCCTGTGTTCTGCCACTTGGACTGTTTGATTATGCAAACAACCGGAACGTGTCCTAACTGGTCTAGGCATTTGTCCTCCGCTGTGCGTGATGCCTAATTTTCAGAATGACCTCTCATTCTGTGAACTTCCTGGGTGTTTATGCACTGCATATACATTCTTTCAGGGCTCCAAAATGCAGCCGGAAGCATCCGATTTGGGCACTCTTTAATGGAAGCAAGTCAGCCGATGACGGGTCTTTCTTTATCTTACATTGACTAAAAGATTGCGTTTTTTCCTTTGGATATACGTTTAATTTGGAGTGTGAATATAAAAATCAGTATTTGGGGGCTTGTAGATTTCTCCACATATGAGTAATGTGTGTTGATGTGCTCCCTCGTGGCACAAGCGGCGCCACAGAGTCTTCCCTTCAAGAGGTGTTTGAGAATGCAGTATTTGTTCGAATACCACAAAACAACCAGGGCAGGCCAAAATGGTGAGTAGTAACTTATCAGCACAGTTGGGCTGGTTCACGGTTTCACCTTACTGTGGTACAGGGAATTAAACAGTCTAGACTGGTTGGGCCCCTACGACATAGGTGCCCCCCTCTGCACATGCATCACACTAGCCCCTGGAAGGCCACCAGACACTAGGTCAGTACGATGCAAGATGCCCTTAGCCTTACTAGACCGTATGTTTTGGCCGCTGGGGAAATGTGAGCGCCCCTGCCATAGATAGTATTTTCAGTCCATCCCTAGTTGTAATTCTCCGGCATTTGTTCCCAATCTTGTGTTTGTACCACCAAAGGCACATTTAAGTCTTGACGGCGTTGTATGACTTTACTGCTTAAATGTAATCCTTTCCAGATTCCTACCCTGCATGTGGTGCCTATTAGGATGTGAACTGAATGGGCTAGAGTGGTTCTGTTTTGTGATGCATGCTAGGAGTGGCATCATATCCCTGTTTATGTAAACATTTCGTTTGATTATATGTATGTATCTAGATATGTGTATTTCTTGATATAAATATGTATAAGATGTACCTATGTATCTATATATTTATTACTTTACTCCTACTGTAAAAGAAAAAAAAACTTTGACTATCTCCAATGCACCACCCTATATTTTACCCTACACCTCTCTCAATATATCCTCTACCCAAGGAGAATTTTACTGGTTAAATAGGAACTGGAACTAAAAGATGACAAGGACCAGGAGGCAACTGGAATCCAATAGGATTTAGGCCATATCATTTCAGTCAGTGCTTTAAATGGGAAAGAATAAGTGCAGGTACTCATTAAATTAGAGGTGTGGCAAGTGGGCGGGGCTAGGGGCGGGGCTAAGGGCAAGATATGATCATACATAATGACTTATTTACCAGTTGCAGCACATATCAAAACACAAGAGAAATGCATTTATGTCAATAAAACAGATTAACTCATTACACATAATGAAAGCCATG
The DNA here is from genome assembly GCA_963921515.1 of Calotriton arnoldi. Lineage (NCBI taxonomy): Eukaryota > Metazoa > Chordata > Amphibia > Caudata > Salamandridae > Calotriton > Calotriton arnoldi. The sequence goes on from CAWUFW010010157.1 coordinate 323,093, forward strand.
ATGGCACTTTCCCCCAAATGGTCGCTGCGCAGCTGATTGACAGTGCAGGGTCTGTCTAGACCTTGTCCTGATAATCACAGCGTGACACAATCCCTCTCAAACCCCTGCAGTTTGGGGATATTCAAATGGGCGCTGCAGCTCTGCAAAAGGCTACTTCACTGCTGGCTCGGTTAATTACAAGCTCCTCGGAAGCAGAGCAGCATCTGCCCTGCACTGGAGGAAAACTTAACCTGCGCCTCCCATGCATCAGGGTACCGGTACTCTCACTGGCTACAGAGAAGTGCCGGTACTGACTGCAGAAAAATTCGGAAGTGCCGGTACTCAGTACCGGTGAGTACCGGCCCATTTAAAGCACTGATTTCAGTACAAGTCCAAAACGGCACACATGCCAAAAACTGTCTCCAGTACAATCCACGTGTCCATTCTAGCGGGATTTACACCACTAAGATCACACAGGCCATTCACAGTTGTTGCTCTTATTTTTACTCTTCGACAGTAACAAGCAGAGCTTCTCTTTAAGAACTACCCACCATACTTAAGTTTGCTGTGTCAGGCTTTGTGCCAGTGTGATATTTCTGTGGACTGATGCACATATTGCAGATTACTTTTATGCACACTTCAGGATACAAGGTTGAAACACAGCGGGCCCACCAAGCACTTAATAAGCCATTCTACATGTAAATAAGTTATTGCCATTGGTGAAAGCGTAATTTCTCAATAAACATCGCACAATGATTCCACGTTACCGGTAAGGTTTAATTCATAGTCTTGTGTCCTATTCCCTCCAAAGAAATGCACTGTGCACAGCCCGCTGGTAGCTAACGTTTGCCTGCTTTGCGCTTTACTAAAATCTTGAGACAAACAAATAAATCAAAATATGTATGGTGTTATAGCTCAGAAAGGTGTAAGGTGCAAGAATGCAACGATTTGGAAACATTATCAATATGTTTTTTTTGTACTGTAAATTTGAATTACTTCAACTGTCAGGGCCTATGAGAAAGAAATGAGCTTGTGTTAGCACTATAGATTGTGCACGATAGCTCAGTAGGCTAAACACCTGCTCCAGTGACTGGTCTGAAGTTCGAATACAACCACAGCAACAAACGCTGCAAAAAATGTTAGTAAAACTCTAAAGGGAACTTTTCTGATGTGTGAAAGCAGAATAATAACATATCCCAGTCATGCCCCCCTCCACAATGCCCAATGACGGTGGAACGTGTGGGAAGATCTCCAGATGGCCCTTAGCACTGGGCTCAGGAGGGCACAGTGTGAAATAAATACAGAGGTTGGTACATAAGAGCTTTACAAATAAAGAAAGCCATGAGATGTGCAGTACTCAGGCCCTCACATATTAGTCCTCTTGGAATCATGTGCGTCTATTCATTAAGCAGTTTGCAGAATTACTCTGCTGCACAGAATGTGCAAACAGCACCATTGCAGAAACATGGCAAGGCCCAGTGGGGTTTACCTTAAAATATCCCAAATCCATCATTTTCCTGCATGTATGCACAATTACTAAATGCTCCAGAGAGAAACTGTTAAAATTCATCTGACTCCAACATTTTCAAAATTGTCTTGCAAACTATGAGAAACAGTATTCTCTGGTCAGTAATATTGCCCCCACCTATTCAGATGACTGGAATATAGTCTGACTGGAAGGCACATACCATTTTATAGGAATCTCCCTCTCAAAATTGTTTATGGTCCATTGTGTCTATTGAAACCCGCCCACCCTAACCTCAGTACAAAGCAGTGTTCTCCCAAAGAAAGAACAATATATTTCAGAAACAGTTCTTAAATTGTAATAAAATAAGTGCCAGGGCCCTCGTCAGGAGGCCACTGCAGCTTTAACTACCCAATGCCCCTCCCAGCGCTGCCAACAACAGTACCTACACAACTACTAATCATAACACTCGTACAAGTGTGCCATTTCATACTATTCCAGGCCCCCAAAGCTACAAGAATGGCTTGAGCGGCAGGCATTATTCCTTTTTAGGTCGAGCCTCGAGTAGCGCGCAAGCGCTGCTCTGGCGAGACTTTAAGTTAGGGGTTTCAGAAAGCTGACCACACGCTCGTGCGTCATGGCCTTTTCCGTGCGGTTACCCGCAAGCAAAAGGCCATGGTGCACGAGCGTGTGGTCACGCCTGCTGCTCGCAAGCGCACAAGCGCGCGCGACGTGCACAGCTGCCATCTGGCTTTCTACAGCGCGTGAATACCCTCCCCTACCCCTTCCTCCCCTCCTCCCACTCCCTCCTCGTCAGCTTCATTTTCCTTTCACTTTCGCGCCGCGCGGCCGTGTCACTTTCACGGCCGCGCGGCTATCAGCTTAATTTTTTTTTATTAACTTTCAGCGCGAGGCGCGCGCTGGTTTTAGAGGTTTCACAGCACACATGGGTGTTCGTCTGCACTGAAGGTGTGTTTACTTGTTTAAAAGGGAAACGGGAAGAAACCAATTTTGTTACTTTCAGCTTTAAAGTCTTCGTTTTTATACCTTCATGTTTTTTAACGGCTTTTTCCTCAATATCTGTGAAAAACTGTTATTATACTGAAAATTCCAGGTGGGTTGAGCAGCACGGGAGTCTGATCTGGGGCAACGCTTTACTTCATTGTATTGCACGATGTCCCCCGACCGAATCACTTTAGTGACATAAAATGCATTAAAAGTCCTATTACATTATGTATTGTAGGCGCTACAACATGCATCAGGGACCTTCTGATACAGGAAAAACTACTGAAGAGATGTAAGTCTTTCATTCAGCCGCCTCCTTCACAACCTAGGGATGCGGCGCTCTCTGTTCAGCTGGCAGCATGTCTGTTGGATACTGCAGGATTAAACACCACAGTCAAGACAACAGAGAAAAACAAGCATTGGCAAACCCAATAGGTCTCGCTTCTGAAACCTGTTGGCTTTGGCACGTTTTTTGGCCTTTCTGTGAAACTGAACGGCTGCTGCGCAGCATAGCAGAAACTTATGTAAAAAAAAAAAGAGCTATGACGCAGCCACCTACAAAATGAGACGAGCATTTTTTTTTCATTTATTGAGTTGAGATGTATTAGCAAATACTCTATAATGAGCTACAAAACAAAAACAAATGGGGGAGTAGGTTTGGATGGGAAGCAGGCAGGGGATGAGGTAACACAGAGGGAGGGAGGGCAGGAAAAAAGGAGGCGGGTGGGGAGCGAAGGACAAGCGAGAGACAACAATGGGGATGTACACAGACAACGGAGGGCTTGGGTTAGGGAAGCACATGAAAAACAGAGGTGGGCAGGCGGGAATGGGGAAAAGCACAGAGAATGTAAGGTGGGTGGTTAAGGATTGGGAAGCACTCAAGCAATGGAGGGTGGCTGGGGATGGGAAAGCACACGGACAAGGTAGGAGGGGTGGGAAAGCAAGAACAGCAGGAGAAGGTGGGCTGTCGTGGAGGAAGCAAGAACTGCAACTGAGGAGGGAGGACAAGGTGAGAAACACACAGGAAAGAAAGAGGAACACAGTGCTCTTGAGGAAGACAGCCGGGAAACACATGCACTCTTGTAGGGTGCTTAACCCAAAAGAAAAAAGAAGCACCTGAAAAGGGAGAAGTGGAATGACACAAATAATGGGTCCATGTTCCACAGAAGGCATAAAAACAAACAAGCATTGGCATAGCCAATAGGTCTCGCCTTTGGGACCTTATAAGTGTTTAGCCATGCAACACTTGATGTTGTTGCACCAAGGATATTGTGCTGGATAACTAAACACTTATAAGGTCCCAAATGCGAGAAATATTGGCTATGCCAATGCTTGTTAATAAACAGCTGCTGTTGTGCTCATCTCTAAATTACACAGCCAGCGTCACCATGTGGCAGACTGTCATAAGTCATAAATTGTTGACAATTAAGTGCTGGTGCTGAGATCTGGAAACCACTGGCTCAAATGAAGCACTACTCAGAAGCCATGTTTGTGTAGGATCTACGTTTGTAATCATCATCTTCACTACATCATCGCTGTACAGGAGGACCCCACTTTACTCCAGATGGACATGCCTGTAAGTGGCGTCCCATACCCTGCAGTACCTATTATAGTTCACAAGCAGGAGGTGGTAATTAGCGTTTGGAGTCAAATCGATGGTGGCTACTGGGTGTCCGTGTGCATTGTGGCCAGTGAAATCCACACTGTGGCACGTGGACATAATTGTTCATTTGTACAAATGGCACATACCAATTATCGCAGGTACATGAGAAATATTGCCATGGATTATTCTATGCATAGCATTTTGCCATAAATTTTATTCCGTGACCTGATCACAAGTCCAGTTTGTAGTTATGAGAATTTTGACCAAGGAAACACCTTATTCAAATTTGCATTCTTGCTCTTTAAGCTTGCATCAATAATATACGATTGCTTGGTGGACTGAGCGGACTATGGGCATGCAGGCCGCTGGTACGAGGCCAGCAGGGCCATGAGTGCCTTTAATCTTTCTGTGGTTGAAGAAAGGTGTACTGTTGAGATGGATATCAATGATGTTTACTATTTAAGGGCCTACAGACAAAGCAATTTATAGTGTGTGCTCTATTGCTGCGTTCTAGTCATAAGAAATGAGTGTCAGACAGTCCCGTTTTTGTATCCATTGGCACTTTGTATGCTGGAAGGTGTAGGACCATACTTAAAGTGAAACTACAGGTCCCAGAACCCATAGTGCTGTTTGCTAAAAGCCAAGATGAGTCGTTAAGTGACTCTTATGACACACGGCCAGTTACAAATGATGAGATGTCTATACCAGTGTGCTGAGTAACCTCTAGGTGCTGCTTGGACACATCTGTGACTGGACTGGAGACATCTCATGAAGGCTTTCAGTCCTAGTTATCCAGTCCATAGTTTGGACTTGCAGTGACAGCCTGTGGTGCTGCACCCTCCCTTTGCCATTTACCCCCACGCCCTTTTGCCATTTACCACCACGCCCCTGCATGACACTGCTTGCCCGCCGCGACATTGCTGTATTAAATTCTTGTTATTTTACATTAAACGCTTTTATTTATATAGTGCACATAGTCATGGACTCTGGGAAATTAAACAATCAGCCCATTATCACAGGATGTTGAGCCGACAGCAGACTCAAACACAGATCCCCAGCTCACCAGTCGGCAGCTCTCGGTGCTGCACCATATCATTTGCCTAGCCATGTTGCAGGATGCAGTACCATATGTGGCCCAAAGAGGTCCTAAAGGGACACCTTGTGACAGCCTATGGTACTGCACCCTGAGCGGCGGGGACATCTCCGTCTATTCTGCCATTTAGTATCACTCCATTGTTTCCATTGGATAATTCAAGCAGCATTTTCCGGCATATGTCTGCTTTTATGGAGACTGGAAACTCTGGAATTGGTATAGATCTAATTTCTTCAAGATCTTTATTCCTATAGGTTTTCAAAAGAGCATTAGAAACGTTCCCGTTAAAATCACCCATTAGAAGAACTTGCGATTTTCCACTTGCTTCAAGAAGAGTTCCTACTTTATCAAATATTCTCGCTAACAGAGGATTAAATTCAGGGCCTGGAGGGGCATAGATGTTGAAGATAAATAAAGATTGGACTAAGAGAGCTCTTTCTTTCAAATACTTTGACACATTGAGCGTTACCGCAAGACAGGTCAATTATTTCAAAGTCCCACTGGATTTCTTTCCTTAATAATATTGCAAGCCTGCCTTTTGCATGGCCTCTTCTTACCCCCACAGCGGGGCTTTCAAAAACGAAGTCATCTTTCTGATCGAAACTAATTTGGGACCACATCTCTTGGAGGCACACTATAGCGGGAGAACTTTCCAGTATACAAGATCATTTTTGAGGCTCCATACTTGCGATATCCCAAGTAGCAATGGTTATATTTCTGCTAAAAGGGAAGTTTATTTACCCTTCCTTGTTTATTGCTGTTTAAGTTACCAGAGATCCAGGACCATGTGTTATCCTTTGGTGATTTTTCTGGTTTGGATGCATTGTAGTTCCAGATTTGTCTTTCTCCGTCATTGATACAGATGGTTAATTTTTCGACAGGGGCGCATGGAGGGCCGTTGTTACTTAGATTAAATTAAGTTAGTTGTTGCTTTATCTCAATGCGCGCCGCTAACCTTGTTGAAACCACTGGAGGAATTTTTTGGTTGACTACTACTATGTCAAACCCGTTTTTACGAAGTATGTCGCTCTCATTTAAGATTATAGATGGAATTACACTAGACCAGAATTCCACTCTTACCATAGAGACTTCAGATTTATCTGGGAAGACCACCAACTTTATTTTTGCAGAAGTAAGTGATTGAAGAGTGTCAAATTTGTGCAGGAGATTAAGAATCTTTTGGCGGTTTAAGGGTTTGTGTCCTGTAGAGAAAAGATCAATAATCTAAAATACAGTATTGGTTCCGTGAATGCTTTCTTTCTGATACTTCTGAAGTTTAATTATTTTCTTCTTCGAATTGGATCGTAGAATGATGGTCATTGAATGGATTTAAACTTTTAAAGTTGAGCGCAAGCGGGTTAAATTGCGTAAATGTTTCCTTCCTGTGAAACAATGGGAATGTTCCCTCATTTTACGAGGGCTCAATCATAGATAAGTTTCCAGTGTCCGCCCGTTTTGATTCCTCTGTTGTTTCAGTTTTAGAGAGGGCTTGCTGCTGGAACTTTATTTTCCGATTTTTCTGCTTAGAGATTCTGCTGTTGATTCTTTTACTTTTCTTCTCCTTAGAAGTTTTTGTTGGCATTGTCTTTTTGCGATGGAGGTTTTTGAGGGTGTTGATCCCTTGATTGACTTCATCCGCTCTATATCCGAGGGTTACATTAAAGAATCTGATTCTCCTCTATAGTTGAATATAGAAAAACTGGGGATGTCACAGTTTGGGTCAGTTTCGCTGACTGGAGTCATAAATAATTTTCGTAGGGAATAAATTATGTCTGCTTTTGTGCCTTTTTTATTCCCTTCTCTCTCGTCCTACTAGTTTGTGTTGCACTTGTTGTTTTTAGAGACCTAATTTGTGTGGATCACTCGGATTGGAATACTGTATGTCCTGACTCATTTTCCTCTCTTTTGTTTTCCTCATTGGCTGTTGCATTTGAGATTTGAGGATGTAAAAGAATTTGCTTGTTGTTCTTTTGATCCACCAAGTACTGAAGCATAGTGGTTTGTATTTCCAATATCTGATCAGAATTGTTGGCAGATTTCTCTAAGAGAGCCATTATTGACTCAAGAATCCTGTGTAGAGCAAAGAGCAAATCAGAAATTGAATCTTGCTTATTAATAGACTGTGGGGACGTGAACAATGGAAAATCTGGGGAGTGAGATAGATTCTCTTTAAGACCGGATGGATTGCTCAGGGTACTGTTAAATAATTGTAATGTCTCCTTTATTGGTTTAATCTCCACTAAATGAGGAACTAGACTCAAGTTTATGTCCGCAATAGTATAATTAATTTCCGGAATGTAAGATGGAGCTACTTGAGCTATTTGAGAGGAGAGATGATGCTGTTCAGCTGTATTATGGAGTCTAACGAGTTGTTTCCTTTGATTGCGTCTTCTTGTTCGTTTTGTCTATTAGCATTTATTTTCTCTGATTTGTTTTTTATTCTCTGGATTGCTCAGGTGTTATTCTTTGCTCGTTTACTTGACTTTTTGTTTCAGTCGATGCAGAGGGGGAAAAAACATAGATATTTCATGGGTCCCTGGGAGAACTCCTATATGAGCAGATTTTAATTTACGCTTTCTCAGAGATTGCTCCTTGCTAAGTCTTTTCATATGAATTGTACGGTTTCTTAGTTTTTTAAAAAGCCATGTCTTTATACACTTTAGAAGAACTTGAATAGCCTTTATTTTCGTTTGTGCTCCAGACAGAGCCGAAGGGTTCTTTTGATTCCTGCAAATAATATTCTTTCCCAGGGAAGATGCTCGATTAAAGTACCCGCAGCTACAGTCGCAGGAAATCAAGGCAACTCAGCTCTGTACCTAGTGCGGCGAATCAAGACTATCTGGCAGCCGCTTCCAACCATCCACCATCAAGGCTTGTAGTGTAGCTCCTATTTCCCTAATAGGCTCTGCGCATTGGAATAATATACCCTATAGGCTTGACATAGGTCTGAGGTCGGTATGTCCCTATCGAGTATATTAAACTTAATTACTTGTGCCAGCTAGCTCAGAGGCCACTAGAAACTCCTTGGATAACAAGAAGGGAGTAGTTTCTGGCAGCCGCAAAACATGACCACTTTGTTTCCCTTTAGAATCAGAACGTGTACCAGAGTCGTGGAAACAATAGATAACCATTTCACTCAGCTCAATCGTGCATGCTTAGTTTTCCTCAAAGTTACACAGAAAGAATAGACGGGCGTTTCAATAAAAGATTTATTGAACAGTCTTGTTTCTCGTGTAAGTAATATGTGCCGTTACGATCACAAGACAGTATGTAAGATAAATAATGTACAGCGTAAGCAGTAGAAATAAATAATACTGCGCTAGCATGATCTTTAGTAGATATTCATTTACATAAATAACACATACTAAAAATGCGAGTACTCGTACGATGCGTTTCTAAGCTAGTTCTACCCCAATGTACCTAACCTAACCTAGGTGTAGGGAGAGGTATGAAGTAGGTGAAGTATTCCTTACTATGGTATACTAAGAGTATGTTACGCCTAGTATGCCTAGTATGCCAAGTATGCCAAGAGTCCCTCTAGGTTCTAGTCAGCTCCATACCTGAAGAATGAGAGAGGTAGGAATCTCTTGCCAGACTCGAACTCCAACACCCCGCAAGGGAAGTCAGATCACTGGAAGCTGGACTCTCTACGTGCAGGGATGACAGCGTCTTCTCAGTGCGTCAGGCCGGGAAACGGGCTCCTCTGAAGTCGAGGTCTCCTCTAGTTTACAAGGGCTAGGGAAGGTATATTTATACCTGAGAGGTACCTCAGAATGTTAGCATTGACGTGAAACGGACAGCGGAAGAAGTCATGAATGAACCCCTAAGGTATAACGGTCCATGCATAATAGATGAGGCCTTGAAGAAATCAATAGTCCTGTGCTAGGGAAACTCCCGAAGCCTAAGGGTCTGTTCTTCAAGAACTCGTTGTGACGTTAGGGTGGACGGATGTCGGAGACCATGCCTGTATTTGGAGTGCACGGTTTAATGCCTAAATAAGGACTAGGATTTTATGCCTATATAAGGGCAGGGCGAATTGTGCCTATATAAGGACATGATACAGGAAAACCTATATACGGACACCCTAAGAGGAATACAACACCCACTCCACTTTCGTGTGTACGATAATAATATAAATGCTAAACATTTAAAATGCTAAACATAAAATGGAGTACCGCATATTGCTAAAATATCTCTTAAAAGCATTTAAAAAACCTATTAGAATGCAAAAAGTACTGTACATTTTAAGCATTGCTTCTCATTTCAGGCATATATTTGAAAATAAAAAATGCAATTGGAATGAAATAAGCAGTAATAATTACATGTGACAAAAAAATGATCGATAAGTTGTTCAAAATCAAAGTCATTTCATGTCATGGAAATTAATGAACTTTTTAGACAATCAAGATGACTAAGTGTCAGTGGAAGTACCGCGAAGTCCGTACTATAAGAATAGTTCTACTTCAAGCAGATTGTTGTGCCATTTGGTTTGAAAAACGGAAAAAAGTTCAATTTGGGAAGAGTTCCAAGTTTTTGAAATATGAAGGCCAAATTGTTATTGCATCTCCGGAACACTGTGGGCTGAATCAGAGTCAGTGTACGGGTCTGGTGTAAACATGGGATCATCTATTTCTGTAGACAAAATATCGTCCACTGTAGTTGGCAACATTCGGAACACCTCGTGTAGTAGATTAATTGCACAGAGATGTGAAGCATCGCTTTCAGCATAGGATGCCGCAGCAATGTTCGCGTCCGTTGTTACCTGTGTGCCTGTAGATCCATCTCGCACCTCAGCAGCAGCCGGAAGCGTCTGTGAGATCTCAATGAATGCCATCATCAGGATTGGTAGCCTCTGGGGACAACACAGAGCATGGGCCGTTATCGGGTCCAGCAGAGTATCCATATCCGTTGGCGTAGCTGATGGAAATGTTAGACAGGTGTCCAACATGCATTCGTCACCGCATAGCAGGCATCGTAGAACAGGTAAGATGCAATCTTGCCAGATTAGTCTGAACGACAGGAACCACGTGGTATTAAGTTCCCGTAGACGATTCATGCCCAAAAGCTGTACTATTCGCTCACGGCACTTTCGTTCAAGGAGAGCTTTCTCCACTTCGCTCGGAGTGATGTCTGCGAATAGGCTGGCCATAGCGTAATAGCAGGAAGAGAAATAGAATTCCGGCAACAAGTGCTAGAATTAATGGTATGCCACCAAACACCGAATGTGCAAAGTTTGGGATTATTCCGAGTATTGCCTGGAAAGGTGTTAACAGACCGGAACAGATGCTCTTAAATACATGTACAATTCCGCTTGTATCAGACATGTTAAAGATACGTCCTATCATTTCCACGAAATGTATAGGGCAGTTTGTACGTATTAAAGTTTGTATCTCAGCCGAAGTCCTTGCAATTTGTAGATCATAGGTTTCTTTGGCCGAGGTCAAAGGCACTGTTTTTGTAAAAGCATGGCTTTCATTCTGCTTAAAGTATCAAATCTTATAAAAGAGACGTTCAGCGAAGGCCACAAAGGCGACTCCTGACTGTGTCTATTGGGGCAAACAATACTTGCATACAGCAAGTGACCCTGGAGTTCACCGTTACTAGATATGGGATGCCTGGCAACATGCCGCAGCAACTCTGATCATTCAACATGAGGTAACTCCCATTAGAAAGTTGTCCAAACGTTGGATTAATCACAGCAGCTGGTGTACCCTGCTGGTGGCAAGACAAATTTGCCACAGAACCATTACAAGCCCCGTGTAAAGAAATGTCCTGACATATTAGTGAACCGCTCAGTGCATTTTTACAGTGTGTACCGCTCAAAAACACTTCACGATCCCCACTCCAACATCTATATGTGTATGGTAAATTCCAAGATGTCTTAATGTATTCCTTACCCAACCTTTCATATTTGCCTGCTTGCATTTGTTTGAGGCAATACTGAAACTGAAAAGTAGTCACAGGTAGTGTGATTTTGCCATGAATAAGCCATTCTGTAGCTGGTTTTTCTGCCACTGTGAATGGTAACTTTTCCAGTTTTTCAATGCCCAGCACTGTATACCTTGCTCCTCTTTGTGCCAGTTCGATCTGTTTATCAGTTAGATTGTATTCTGCAAACAGAGCCGTTGTGTTGATAAACGCCAAGGCACATAGCCCACACGCAAAGATTGCAGCGTCCAGCTTAATAACACAATAGAACGTAATTGAGATTGGCCTTGTTGTAACATCGCCAAATCTTGTTCCAGTATGTCGATAGCAGAGGATACAATGCCGTCCAGTGAATATATTCTGGAGGACAAAGTTGTTAACCCATTGTCGACCACAGAGAGTGTTTTCTCTAAATTAATACGATCAAGTTCACGTATTCGTTCTGCGGCCTCCATCTGTGACACTTTCCATGCTTCATTATAGGCAGCATAAATGCCGGCATATATGAAACGTTTTTGACGCGGTTTTCTTGGTCCAAGCAAGAATTCCCTAAGGTCTGCGTCTTCTTTAAGTAAGGATGTGTTGTTTCACATCCTGTAGTGTAGATTTCTGCAGCCAATCGAGGCATAATTTACCTACACTGTATGTTGTTACTACCCCCGGATGCTGTCTTTGGACGTATCTTGGGTCTGGCCTATGAGTAGTAAAGCCCTGAGTTTTATTCAGGAATCTTTCCTGACAGTTGTTCGTGTTTGTGGGCCAGATCAACCATTTTCTCCAATCAGGATTAGATCTGTTGAGTTGTAGTATTCTGTCAACTGTAACTGCTGCCTGTGTATTGTTATCACTTGCAGGTGTTGGTACAGAAGGTGTTTTCATCTTTTTGATCTTGGCTAGACCAAGACAAGATGTTTGTTGGACACTTTCATTCAAAAACATTATTTGTTCAGGGATGATGCAGGCTCTAAATAAAGCTTCTATCCCCTGCACTTGCCAATCTTTAGTACCCCAGACAGTTTTTGTGTCTATTGTGTCTTTCCAAAAGTTGAAACCCTGTATAGACAGGTGGGCAATAAATGCTGCAGAATAAATCTGTTTTGTATTTGTTAACATCATTTTCAGTCCTGTTTTGTTTACATTTTTATAGTAAAACGTTTCTGGATCAGATGTATTGTAACCTGAAAAATATGGAAACTTATTAACAAATGTTTTTGAACTACCTTTTGGTGGTGTAGGACAATGCTCCCATTGGTTAAACATAAACACATTTCTAGGGTATGCAGATTTATGCAAATAATGATGACCATAGTGGTTATAGCAATACAGCTGTTCATAGTCTGATGAACCCTCTAAATATTCATTTTTAGAAAATGCAGCAGATTTTTCTAGGTCAAACATCATGTCATTAACAGTCTCAAAGTCCCAATCATCAGAATAGGTACTGGACGAAATGAGATCACTTAGTGAAATTTTAAACAAATGTGGAATGTTCAATTGTTCCGTCCGGCCAAAGATATCAAAATCTGTTTTGTCCCACACTATACCATCCTGTATAGGAACGGCTGTGATGTTCACTGTTGACAAGTCTCTCGCTTCACGATGGGAAGATTTATGAGGTTTCAAAAGTAAGTTCACGTCTTTTCTTTCAGTGTTCACATGGATGTATCTGCCATTTATAAGCACGCTCATAGTCATAACCAAAGCTAGCCAAAGCAGGAAAACAAATATTCCAGAAATAATCCAAAATTCAATCCATGGTGAAACCAGATAAGTTTTTTTCAGAAAGTGAAGAAAGTCTTGTACTTGCTGCTTCAATGTTAATGATGCTGGCATCGTTTCAGGTTCACTCGGATCTTCTGAGAACTTATCAAAGTTAATGAAATAGCCAGAAGCAGTTCTGTCAATTGTTGAAATTGCATCAGGATTTGTAGAAATCGCTGGAACCAGTTGATCACTTGCTACATTGGTGTAGACAGGTGTATTTGGACGAACTGTTACTTGATTTTCAAGAGGGATGAGTTCCATTGCATTGTTGCTTAGTCCTTCATCTGTTACTGCTGAAGTCTCGATGGTTATCAGTCTGTCAGTCTGAACCTCTTGGATAGTAGCGAGAGGAGTACGTCTGCTACTAGGTCGGAGTCCACGAGGCCTACTATTTAGTATTGGCCACATACTGTGGTTTGATGAGGTCGATGGACACAAATCTTTTCTCCTTTTTTCCAGCAAGGGGCAGCAGAAGTACTGTTCTTGTTCCTTGAACTGCTAGGACAGGTACTGGTTGTCTGTAAGAAGGTCCAAATTCCTTCTTGTCCGCAATCTTTTCTCTGACTAGATCCCCAACTTTTGGAATCCAGACAGGCCTTGCTGGGACCGCCAGTTTTTCCCCAGTGGTGGTTGGCTGCAGGAATACGTTGCTTTGTTTCGATCTTAGTTCATTGAGTTCCTGTAAAACAGCCAAACGATCTTTGATATCAAACGGTTTATTTTCCACCACTGTGCCTACGTGATCAAGGTCTGGTACCCACATTCTTGTCCCAAATAGGACCTCATATGGAGTGACCCCCTAGAGAACTTCTTGGCAAGTTATTTAATGAGCGTTGGACCCCATAAAGATGTTTGACCCACCCATCACCCGAACCTAATACCCTAGCTGTTATAGACTGCTTTATGTCCCGGTTTTCCTTTGCACAGCCGAATTTCCCTCAGAATGGAATGGAGAGGAGTACCGCAATGCAACGCCCAGACTGGCCATGGCTTCTTTGTAAGCCCGAGAGCTAAACGCAGGGCCCTGGTCAGAATGTAGCGTGCCTATTGCGTATGTGCCGATAAAGACTCGCAAATCTTTTATAACAGTTCGAGCGTCAGCCGAGCGCTGAGGCCATATCCATAGGAACCTTGATTTTAGTATTTGTGGGATTGCACTTGTCCACGAGGACGCCTGTGCATAGATAGTCTAATGCTGTCTAACAATGGTGTCTGTGCAGGGCAGCTACATTCGTAGCACGGTGTCTGGTGGCGTTCTGCATCACGCTGTACCTTACAGTCTATGCAGTTATTGATGAAGATGTGGATCTGTGTATTCATTCCAGGCCACCAGTACATCTCTTTTAACGTCAATATTGTTTTAGAGATCCCTTGATGTGACAGACCCTCCCCCAGATGTGTTTCATAAATCAAAGCTGCTCTACGTTCCATGTTTGGAATTACCCTATCCCCCACTCCAGGGATTCGAGCAAAAGGAACGTTGTTCGCATCAATTACATAAGAGTACTTGAGTGGAAACTTTTTTGGTAACGCTGCACCACTGCCTTTGCTTGTAGCATTGACAGCCAACATTATCTCACTGTCTATTTTTGTTTTTGAACGAGTGATCGCAGCTACAGAAGCCGTCTGAACAGCCCCTTTGCGGCTTCGTCAGCCAATGAATTCCCTGCAACGTGAACGCCATCACGTTGATGACTCAGTGTGTGGATCACGTGAGCCTTTGGTAGTTCGTTTTTAACTGAAGTACTTGTTCCCAAAGCGTTTTATGCTTTATTGTGCCACCTTTCGCATCTTTGAATCCATTTTCAAGCCAGTTTTGTATATATTCATTATACGACTGAACACAGTAAAGGAATCGCACACTATTAGTGTGGGAATTCTCGATCTGTACTTTCAAGTGCCAGTTTGAATGCTTGTAGTTCAGCTCGCTGAGCTGTACAATCTCCTAGAGATTGAGTTTTTGTGACCATAGGTCTGAAGATACCATCTCGCATGCGACCTTTAACGATTGCACATGCTGCACTGTAAGCTTGCTTACCCCTGTTGCGGGTTGTGCGGATCCGTCAGTGTAAATTATGAATTCGTACTGATCGAGAGGCAGAATTTCAGTGGGCAGAGGACATTCTTGTTCATATTGCAGGAATGCTTGTGTTTTTAAATCAGGATCAAAAACATATTCAACATCTGTTGCAGCAAGAGAATTAATCCACTGTATCCATCTTGGATGTAACGCTTTAGCATTTGGAATGCTTGCTTTTGTGACCGCTTCTAAAGCTGGTACTGGGGTTACGACAATAATGCGTTTCCCTTGGGCTAGGGCTCTTTCTTTTGCTACAGCGGTTTGAACTGCTGTCAGAATTTTTTCAGTTGAAGTGAAGCGCATTTCCGCTTGTGTGTACAAATGAGATTTGTATGCGATTGGTATTTTCTCACCCTCATTGAAGGTTAAGTAGGTGAATCCGCATTGACCCGAAATTATTCGGATCACCAGGTTGCGTTGACTTACGCGTGTTTGTAAGTGATTTGTTGCTAACATGTTAGCCTGTAGTGAACGCAAGATTTCTGTGTGTTCTTGTGTCCAATTCTTGATTGAAAAATCAGGTTTTATTAATGCGTAGAGAGGTTTAACCCTTTCTGCGTAATTTAGAATGTATGCTCTTCCAAAGTTTAGGAAACCCAGGATGGATTGTAAGTTTTTTGCGTTTTTGGAGGTTGGAGCAGCGCACACTTTTCTAAAAAGTTAGCTGCCAAGCTCTTGCCTTCACTTGAAAGCTCATATCCTAGAAATAGGACATTGAGATGGGCAATTCGGGACTTTTTAAAGTTGAACTTGTAGCCCTCAGAGGCGAAGCCCAGTATAATGGTGCTTACCCTGTTCAAGTGATTGTCCAGGTCATCGTTCGTCAGATAGATGTCATCGACATAGGACAATGCCTCATTGTCATAAATTTGTAGTAACTCTGTTACTCTCGCTGAGAATAACCCCGGGCTGTTCTTGAACCCTTGTGGGAGTCGACAAAATTGACGCTGGGTCCCCATTATGGAGAATGCTGTTAAGTACCTGCTTTCAGGTGCTATGTTTTGACAAAAGAAACCATTTGAGATGTCTAATGTGGTTTTACATTTTTTACGCACAATGTTATTCATTAATGCTGTGCTATGTGCATTTTGCACTGCAAATGTTTTACAACAAGTGTTTAAGTGTCTGTAATCCAAAACTAGACGATAGGTGTTGTCTGGTTTGGAGACAGGAAACAAAGGATTGTTCATTGAGGAGGTGCATGTTTCAATCACTCCTTGGTATTCAAGTTGATCTAAGATCTCCCTGACCTGTTTTTTAGCTTCTTGCTTTATTGGATACTGCCTTTGTGCAGTTGGTTCATATTTCAGATGTATTTTATGGTGAGGTGAGTCCTCATCCCATCCTACATGATTTTTATATAATGCTGGGGCCTGGGCTACTGCCCATTTCCTGGCATAAGTATATTTTAAATGAATTGGAATATGGTTAGAGAAGGCAGGCATAATAATGTCCTCGCCATGTGGGCACTCCCTGACAAATTGTGGTGGCCAGTCTTTTTCTGCTAGAAGTATGTCATAGCCCCTTGAAAGTTTTTCCCAAAAGAGTGCTTTCACCTGTCTAGGTATGTCTCCCTCCATTCGGAGTGTTATTTCATATAACCTTTGTGGAGTACTAACCCTGGTGTCTACAGTCTCAACTATAATGTACTCATTCAAGTCCACTATCTCCAGAAGTTCCTTCAGGTTCTGGCGAACTATTGTGACTTCTGCTGCACTGTCCAGCATTGTCTGAGCCCATTCTCCGTTCTTGAGTTGTGTTCTCAGTATTCTCGGCATGTCTGATCTTTAGACCTGCTACTTTCTTTTTGGAGAATTGAGGTTTTGTTTTATTTTTTGGTGCGTGTTTATCTTCTTTGGATTTCACGCGTTCTTCTCTATTTTCTGATCGTCCTCTTCTTTCCGAAGTCCGTGACGAGATCTGAAAGTTACGAGAGGAACGTGTATCAGTATCTTGATACCTGTCAGGTTTTCTCAAATTATCCCTATTCTCTGTGTGTGTTTGTCTGTGTCTTTTTTTCCCATTTTAGATACACGTTGGGTTCCATCTTTCCCACGGTAACAGCAGGTTAAAATCCATCCTTCTGTTTTTTCACATACATGACCTCCAGGTTAGGGTGAGCCTTAGCGCGCTCATACCGCCGGGGTCTGCACTATTGGTCCTGAAGAATGCCCAGCTAATGGCAAGAAAGTGGCAGAAACATGTCGACCACACGTAGTGAGGTATAGCTGATTAATCTATCCAGCTTAAACATCACTCACTTAGTTTTTATCCGTGGCTGGTTGGCCAACGAATAAAATTATGTTTGGACACAACCACGTCACTTTTAAACTCACATCACAATGACTTGCACTTGTCATCCAGACACAAAAAACATCTTTTGAACCAGCTCCGCAGTAATTCTGGCGTCGCAGCACACCGGGAGGTATTCGACCTCCCTGGTGGGGCCCTATGATGAAGCATGTCACCAACTAGGTTGGTGAGTGAGGGCTTTTTAAAGAATCACATCTGCTTCTTCTTCCCAGCTCTTCTTTAAAGTGGATACACTCTTTTGTTGTTGTGCATAAGTCTAACATCCGCCTGTCCAATGTTATCTCTTTCCATTGGTGTAAAAAATTTGAGATTTTGGCCCAAGTGGTTGGTGGAATGGAAAGGGCGTGACTAGCACCCTCAGCTTGTCACTGTTTTCTACCAGGGTCCCTGCCTTGTGAGGCTAGTTTCCTCCTCTGAGCGTGTTTTGTATAAGCTGCTGTTGATATGAAGCACGGTACTGTTGTTGAATGGGCTGATATTGTTGGAATTTGTATGGCTGAGATCTCCCTCTATATGCAAACTAACTTCTTCCTCTTGCACCTCGAAAAGGCAGCTTTATCATCTGCAGGGTACCTAAAGATCTTGTGGTATCTTATCTGCGTTAATCGCATGTACGGCGTCATCCACATGCTTTCCAAACAATGCCTCTCTATCATATGGCATGTCTAATATCTTGCTCTGAACTTCCTGAACAATGTGGCCTTCAACCATCCCTGTCATCTAAGGGCAGCAACTCCCACAAACTGTCGAACCCTGTCAATGTGATATCCATCGCACCTTCTATTATTTCTGAAGAGTTTATTTCATCTTCTAGAAGGATCTTCTTTGCTTCCCCTCTTACATCGTCAGGCAAGAGATATATGTATGCTGCGATGTCTGACCACATTTATCTGTCATAAAGGCTAAGTAGAGCCAGCGAATTGGCAGCACAAATAGTAGTTGCTGACATAGTTGAAAAACGTTTACCAATGTTGTCTAGACGCCTGCCTTCTCTATTTGGTGGTGTGGAGATAGGCGTAGAAGGATTCTTGGACAGACGCTGAGATGCTTGGGTCATGAGTTTTCTGGTGCCTTGTATTTTTTTATCTAACCTTGGTAAAACAGCAGAGACTGTTGCAGGGTTTTTCATCATCTTGACCCCTTCTCCCAAATAAAATCCACTATTGGAATTGCCCTGTAGTCGGGAGGTGGCTCTTCCTTCTCCTCTTCATGGGGAAATCGAGGCCGGAACAGACAGTAGCTGCAGTCTAGTCTCCACCGCTGAAATCATCACGTTCCCTTCAGGACGGGACAAATGTCAAGCCGAGGCAGCGTTACGAGGAGGAGAGGCGTCAGATGGACGGAAGCGGCAGGAGCGTGCTGAATCAAAGAAGATGCTGAGAATCCAACACTGACGGAGACCCTGGAAGAAGCAGGCCCTTCGAGAGCAGCCGACCCGACAACAACGGACACCGCGGAGGAGGTACGCTGACCGGAAAAGCAGGCGGACACGGTGCCTCCCTCTGCTGCAGCCCAGGAGGGTCGCAGCCCCAGGCAAGTCTTGTGGGCCGGGAAATCAATAATACGGAGGTGGTGGGAGGAAATTCAGAGACCTCCGAAGTGCAGAGGCTCGGAAAGGGGAGGCAGGATAAAGGGAGAGAGAGCGGGCAAGCCGTAAGAGCATGCTACAGGAGTTGAGAGCACCCTTCATGGGAGAGTGGGAAAGCAGAGAAAAGAGAAGAGCACACATAACCACTTTTCACGGGTGAGACGGTAAAGGTACACGGTATAATGTCAACCTCCGGTCTGATAGCTATTTCTTTTTGTTGTTTGCCTTTGAGGGACGTCTGAAGTCTGTGGACCTGGGAGGCTGGAACACTGAGAACACAGAATGGAGAAGTCAGTGTATTGGGACCAAGAGCCTGTTGTACGCTTAGAGGAGACTCGACCAGACAGAAATTGACTACATTCTTTTTTTTTGTTTTGACTCCCATAGTAAAAACAAAGTCCTGGACGTATTACATTCTCAAGCCTGTCTATCCTTCGTCCAGGTCAGTTCACATGCCCAAACTGTTGGCTCTTTAAAGCCATATAAAAAACAGTCTGACTGCTTAATACTCAGTGGTAGGTAAAACCTTTTTGAGGCTCTTTCCATCAGATTATGAAAGCCTCTGATGTTGTCAGGTGGAGAGTTCACTGATTGAGGTGCAGTCGGAGTTGGTGCTGGAATTAAATAATCAGCACATTCATTGGGAGTAGATTGGTTGTCAGAGATTTCTCCTTCTTCTCTGTCCTTATCCGAGGAGACTCCTTCATTCGCAGGAGGCACTGCAATATTAAAAGCTGGAGTCCTCCAAGGTGTTAGAGGTGTAGCTACAGGACGCGGAGTTCCCAGTGTGGGGGCTTGTATATGAGGGGATTGTGATAGATGCATAGACTGATGGAGATACAGCCTTTGTAGGTTCTGGAAAACTTTTTCTCATAGTCTTGTAACATGCCCTGGAGGTCTTCTACTAAATTTAGTGGGACTTGAACCATGCCTTCCTGAAGTGGAGGATGACTATAATGCTGGAACTGTTCAATATACTGTGCAGGTTTTTTAATCTATATTGTTGCGGTCCGGATATACAATAATAATCATCATAGTATTCCTCTTCATCCTCATCATGGTATTTGACATTTAAATCAGAAGGACTGTGGACCGCTCCAAATGGTCCTTCCTCGTCCGAATCCTCTTCATCAAGCGTCTTGGCGGGAGAGGAGAAACCTTGCTTGGAGAGGTGCGTTCTGGCCCTAAAAGTTCTGATTGTATGTTTTCCACCCCGTCGACGATGTCATTGAAGATTCCATTGTTATTTTTAATCGACGGCAAAGGCCTCTTTCCCCCATCGAAAGCATCGTCGATGGCTTACTCAATGCAAGTGTCACCGTCATCGACGGTGTCTTCGTCTATAGCGCCGTCGTCGACAGTGTCAGTGTCAACAGCGTCTTTGTCGATGTTGTCCTCGTTGATAGTGTCGTCACCATTACCATTGTCTCGACGATATCATCGTCCTCAACAAAGTTGTCTGCGTTGCCGTTGTCAGTGTTGATGTAGACGCAGTTGTCGGTATGGTCGACGATGTTGTTGTCAGCATTTTTAAGGCTGATTTGGCAGCTATCGTCGATTGTCCCTGAGGAGGTTTTTTCCCAATGCAATGCCCAACTGGGGGATGGAGTAGTAGGTTCAGATCTCACTTTTCTGAGGAGACTTTTCCTTTTTTCTCCGTGTGAGAGCGCTCTTCTGATGTCCTCTCTTGAAGACCCATGAGGAGTCTTTTTTAAGGTATATTTTGGTGACTCCGATGACCTTTCCCTTTTTCGTGACCCCACTTCAATATGTGAGGAATCCTCACCATCCTCCTCAGATAACACAGCTTCTTTTGGTTTTTAATTTTTGAAGCCATATAAGAAGCCTCCCCTCTCTATCTTTAGGACTCTTAGAGGAAAAAGTATGGCAGATTTTACAATCCTTTACCTTGTGAGAAGGATGTAAGCAATAAATACACTCCTTATGTGGATCTTCTGATTAGTTTTTGTGTATGTCTACAAGGTCTGAATATTCCTTTGTTGATTC
The DNA here is from genome assembly GCA_963921515.1 of Calotriton arnoldi. Taxonomy (NCBI): domain Eukaryota; kingdom Metazoa; phylum Chordata; class Amphibia; order Caudata; family Salamandridae; genus Calotriton; species Calotriton arnoldi. The sequence continues at coordinate 343,918 of CAWUFW010010157.1, forward strand.
TGACATTATGAGTAGTCAGATCTTGGCAGTTGTAATTTAGAGTTGTCCTTCCTGATGACAAAGGGTTTAAATGAAAAAACTGTTGATAAACTAAGCAGAGCTCAGGGAAACTCCTTCACATGACTTGCGGTAGAAAATCTGAGGGAATGAAGCCTCTTTCAGGGAGTTATTCTAAAGGGTGCTATCGCCCGATTGGCTGAAGTTTGGTTCTTTATAAATAATGTGGATAAGTTAATAAAGTTAAACTTTTTTAGCCATTATAGGCTATGTGTAGTACACTGTACTACTTCACAATTATATCGTGGGACTCCCATTTTGATGAAGGGGAATGATTCAAGCATGTGAATCTATGAAAGATCCAATACTGGAGAACTCTAGGTTACTTCTTATGAAGTAATGAGAAGACATTGTGCAGAACTACATGATATTTATATGACTAGGTTTTGCGGCTATCGGTAGAAAGCGATAAACCTCAAGAATAACCTTACGATGCTCTAATTAACAGATCCGGTTTTCACTGAGATCCACTGATTTTTCATATGCCTGAAGTGGCATTGCTTTGACACCTAAGTGGGGCACAGCCATGCAAATGCAGACAGCCAGGCTATTTTCTTTTGATGATCTTCCTCACCTTTTCCAAGAAGGGTTGTGACCTCCTGGAAAAGCTGGTGGGCAGAGTTGTGGCCCTTTCAATTACCCATGCCCTTTGTCAGACATGCAACACCCATTGGGCTAAAAAGGCTTAAGTGCCCTTTCTCAGACTGGGCTGGTGCAGCTTCCAGGAAACACACACAATTCTTAAGATGATGTGCTGGACTACGCTGGAGATGGGGCCTTGATGAAAGCTTCATATAATGTATTTCACTGGTCATCTAGAGACTTAAGAACATAAAAAAAGGAAAAGAACTGTGAACCTGAGTGTAACGGGAGCGGGGCCACAGACATGGTTAAAAAAGAACAAACTATTCAGAGACTGTTTTCTTGGCCTTTCACCTTAGAGTAAATACATATAAAATACAGTGCATAATCAGAGGGAAATTAAATCTTTAAGGTTAAAAAAGATCTATAGGTTAATGAGATCACTGCAGGTTTCTGTGTGTAACAAGAAGGTCACAGAACTGAATCCTGGTAGGTGCACAGAGCCATAGTGACATGGTATTCATAGTACCACAGGGTCCCAGCCTAAGACTGAAAACACTGAGTATGCACGTCATTATTACAAAATGTTATTACTCACAGTTTAAGATGGCTGCAGCAAAATATGGAGAGATTTAAGGCCTGATTTTAAGTTTGACAGCTGGCACTCCATTTGTGAGGGTACGGGAGAACATTACCATCGCCATCCTGATGGGACCACATTCCACCAAATTTGGCGATGGGTTCCAACCCAGCAGTCATCTCTATTCCTTGAAGGGGACTCTCTTTCGCAGTACCGTTCAAGTTACAAGTTCCCTTCAAGGTACAAAAACGTTTGTTTGACGGCCGCCACCGTTTTTACCGGCCGTCCACCAAACTATTGAAAATTTTTTGTTTTTGCAAAACAAAAATACTGATGATCCTCATAACTTGGGATTTTTCTCCCAGGGTGTGGAGGTCATTGTTTTTTCTATCCCTCACATCCACGTTTTTTTCTGGTGGTGACAGACAGAAACAAACATTGGCAAAGCCAATAGGTCTCGGAAATGCCCGAGCTATTGGCCTTGTCAATGTGAATGTCTTTAGCCATATTGTTTAGTAGCACATCTGATGTTCAGCGTGGCTGAAAGTCACTGAATGCTCAGAATCACAGGATGTTGAGACGACACCAAGTCTCTTCGCCCCCATGTTGAGTTATTGTCCTGCCTCTCCTAACACAAAAAAGTGCTATGACGTGGCTTGCTCTGGTCGCATCAAAGCGCTTTTTTTCAGTGACTTTCAGCCATGCCGAACAGCAGATGTGCTTCTAGACAACATGACTAAAAGACATTCATATTGACAAGGCCAATAGTTTGGGCAATGCTGAGAGCTATTGGCTTTGCCAATGCTTGTTTGGTGTTGATGGGGTCTCGCTGTACAAATCGACCCTCAATAGGGTGGGTGGTGCAATGCCCTAATGCTCTTCCTCTGAAAACCCCTTCTTCGTCGTGTCGTCAGAGGAAGCTTTGTGTTGATAGAGCCAACGGTGGCTCCGTCAATGGAAACTAAGGTCTGGCCATCTCTACTCCAGGCAGGCAGGCAGACCAAGAGTTTGGTGGACATGTATCTGTTTCGTTCGCGATGGAGTACTGTGTCAGCCAAATTTTAAATTAGCCCCTTAGTGTTTCACATGAAGTAACGATGTTAAAATATATATTTTTCGGGTGTGGCTTAACTGGCCATGGAGTGAGACGTGCGCTGCCGAGCACCTGCCGGTGACAGGGCCCCAGAGCCAGTAATCCTGTCACAAATCAATGGTCCAGCCCCCGGATGATGTGGGGTATTGATACCTAGATGGTGGAGTGGCGACTGAGGAGGCCATGGTACAGGAGGTGAGCGCAGTATTACCCCAGAATTGGACGACGGCGGAGTAGTGCGAGGCCAAGATGGCAGCTGGTGCGCCTTAAGAACGCTCCGACCGCCGACAAAGGCTAGAGGCAGCCAGGAAGACAGAAGCTGAGGAAGCTGCCGGGGCCTGTCCTGTGGCGCTCTGTGGAGCCAGGAGGCCGGAGAAGAGAGACGCCACTGGAAGGCGAGGCGAGAGGTGAGGTGACTGGCCCACAGAGGAGACAGGCTCTCCTGAACATCAGCAACTGTGGCGGTTAGGCAGTGCCTGGTGGAGGTAACCGCCCCCACAAGCAAGTGGACAAGGCCACAAGGGCACGACAAGAGAGCCCAGAGGGCGCAGTAATCTGTTGAAAGGAGAGGCCCTGGGGCCATAGAGGTGGGAGATTTACTGGCAACAGGGAGTGCGAGGCGCCACCAAGCCCCCCTCTTTCCATTCAGCAGAGCCGGCCACACTGTGGGGGTGCGGACTAAGGGTGGAATAATTGAAAAGAAGCAGACATTTTCAGAGGGTGCCTGGATTTGTGCACGTACGGGCACTACTGGCAAGAGACTCTATGCTGGCACAAGAGCAGACGGCACTGGTGGAGGTGACGAACGTTGCTCGGAGGGGTCCGGGGGTGCAGAGAGCCCATTGTAAAGAGGTGGAGTGAGGTGTTTGGTCGGCAGTCGCAGGGTGAGATGGGAAAAGACTGGAAGGTCAGGACCAAGTCACAGGGCGTGATGGTAGACGAAGGCACAGAAGGAGCACTGGAGATGGACGGGGCGGGAACCTCCCTGGCTGCTCACACGGCGGCAATCCTGGAGGATATTAAAGACTCCAAGGTAACCCTGGAGGCCAAAATAGCCGAAGTGGTAAATAAAGTGTGGGCACTGCAGGATGATCACAAAAAACTGGTGGCACGAGTGAAAGAAACAGAAACACAGCTCGGTGCTGTCCAACCGACAGCTCAAGACCGCACACTGAAATGCACTACCATGGAGAGGGAGCAGAAGGTCTTGTCTGACCACCTGGAGGATGCAGAGTACGGGCCCCGGCGGCATAACGTGAAACTTGTGGGGCTCCTGGAGAGGGCTGAGGGTCCTAACATTGAGTTCTTTGTGGAGGAGTGGTTGGCTGGGACTGTGCTGCAGGGGCACCTCTCAGGATTCTTCTTGAGAGGGCCCACAAGGTTCGGGGCCTTGCACCAGTGCCAGAAGTGAATCCTCGGCTGATCATAGTCCAGCTGATGAACTTTAGAGACCGGGACATGGAGCATAGATGACACAATATCAATATCTACCCAGACTACACCACTCTGGTCCAAAAGAAAAAAAGGTTGTTTGTGCCGGTGAAAACAGTTTTGAGACAGCTGGATACGAAATACGCGCTTATCTTCCTTGCAAAAGAGTGGATTGTAAACAGATAGAAAGCTCACTTTCTAATGCCTGCACAGGAGGCATGGAACTGGCTTGAACAACAGGGACTATGGTCGGGGCCAAATGTTTGCCCGCGGAAGGACTCCGTATGGAAAACAAATCCACCCAGGAACAGGAACTGAAATAGAAACAAAGCCTTGCCACCAAGACGCCAATGCAAGTGGAGCAGGTTAAAACAGTACTGGAGGCCAAACAGCACAGAAGTGTTCTCGACAACAATAAATGGCGAGCACTGGCAACTGAGGAGGAGGGATGTGGACCCGACGGCACAGGTATGGAACCGGAAACTGAGGAGGAACAAGTGCAGATTGTAACCCCGATGACTGCGGAGGACATTTAGGATCCCAGCCACAGGTTGAAAGTTTTTTTCGGGACCTCCTCCAGAGGCTGACTGGACTGGACATGACTGGAAGTATGCTCTGGGGTGCCGGATGGGAAAGCAGGATGGGAAGCAGGCATTGTGCTAGGAGACTGAATCAAGAGGGTCCCAGAAACGTTATCAGTTGCAGCAATAGTTCCCGGTAGCAACACCCCCTGTACAAGACGAACTAAAGTATTGTAATGTTGTATTGGTTTGTAAAAACACATACCGTGAATTGGGGGGGGGTAAGTTACAGGATGACGCAAGGTAGGGTTGGGGTGGGAACTTCACCAGACACCAGGCCATGGGCGCAGCAACTAGCTACATATTCACTGGTACAGGAAGGGAGGAATGGAGGGATGGATTGCAGGGTCTATGACACAGAGGCAGAACCTGACACTGTTGACGTGAAACCCCAGTGGTTTGCGCAGGGTTAGAAAAGAGAGCCCTGGTTTCCAATGCGCTTACCAGATATAAAGCTGACATAATATTTCTCCAAGAAACCCACATGATCGATAGTCAACATAACTGACTGGGAAGGGTCAAGTATAGAGTGGCCTGTCACGCGCAATACACCTCAGGCTCCAGGGGTGTGGCTATTCTGATTTAGAAAACACTGGCGCTCCAAGTGTCCCGTACGTGGTCGGACAAAACAGGTTGTTACACTGCACTGCTGGGTGAATGGGAAGGCGAGGCTACAATACTGATAAATGTATATGCTCCAACGGGGCTACAGGCTGCAACCCTGTAGAATTTGGGACGCTTATTGACAGACATGTCCCAAGCCCTAACAATACTTGGTGTTGACTTTAACCTCATGCTGAACACACTCCTAAACAGGATGAGAGCCAGGCCAGAAGGGGAGGCGGCAGCGGGAAAACTGGAGCTGTTTACACAGGCACTGGTGTTGGGAGACATCTGGTGAACACATCATGGGCAGGAGAGAGGCTACTCATTCTACTTGCACATACTATGCTGTCTAGGCTCGATTACTTCCTTCACCCACAGGCAACGATGCATAGATTCTCGGAGGCTAGGTACCTAGCGCGAGGGATTACAGACCACTCCCCTCCTGTACATTACACTGACAACCAGTAGGCCACAGGAACCCTGGGAATGGGGGATGGCAGCCTGGTCCCTCACGAACAAAATGGAGGTACAGAGGCTAGATAAAGCCACACAGCACTATTTTAGGGAAAACGCAAAGGCAGTAAAAAGTGCGATTACGCTATGGGAAGCCTACAAAGCCACGATCAGGGGCATAATCATCTTGTGCGAGGTAGGAGAGAATAGAGAGAGGCTCAGACACCTGGCCAACCTAGAGCAGGACTTAGTGCTGGTGGAGAACAAATATAGTGCCTACCCTACATCCCAGTTGAAGTGTAGTCTTGACCTGAAATGGTAGGAATTCAAAGTGGTAGCACAAATTAGAAAAAAAACGCCTACCTCACTAAGCAGAAACAGATCTATGAGGCCGGGGGTAAAGCAGGAAATCTGCTGGCTTGGATAGGGAGCAGAGAGAGCTCAGGCGAGAGACTGGGGGGACACTGAGAGGGAGTAAACAGATAGCAGAGGCATTCATAGACGATATGACCGATTTCTACAAACAAGGTCGGAGGCCTCCTCTGAGGAAGTATGGGACTAGTGTTTCCAGCGGCATTACAGGAGTTCATACGCGAGCACAAAGAGTAAAAGAATTTTAAGGAAGCTTTGTTCTTAAATAAGGAGTCCTGGAAGTGAATTTTGTCATTCTGACTGGTGCAGTCACTTTCTGTGCTTCATTCCAGAAGTGCAATACTTAAGGACCTAGGCCTGTGGCATAGGCATTAGTTGGTTATAATCTCCTAAGAAGTAGGTTGGAGCTGTTACACTATCAGACAGAAGTGGAACGTGCTGTTGAGTATTAGCGGGTATTTTATGTACAGATCAGAAAAAGTGATAGAGAAGATACCCCCCCCATAACCACGTGTTGAAGAATCTGTATTGTTGTGTGGTCCTGAAAAAGGTGGTTGGATGCAAACCAATACCCACACTGAAACGTGCGTTGACCGTTTTTGGAAAAGTGATCCCAGCCCACAACACTGCAACGGATAAAAATCAAATCTGTTTTTCGTTGTTGTTTGTTTTGTGTATGTGTATTATGCTGGGTCACGGTATGAATGAAGTGTATGATAAGGAGTGACCTTGAATGAGTGCATGAGTGAATGGAATGATATGTGGGGGTGTATCTTGATTTTATGCTATATATAACAGTTTTTTCTTTATTGTGAAAAAGAGGTGTTTGTAGCAATATATGGAAGGAATTGTCAAAATGTACATGTATACTTTTCTATGAAATGTGCTTATCACGACCAATAATTATGATAAATAACATGAGAAATCAATAAATATGGTCTGTAAAAAAGATATTGCATATATAGCACAAATTTATTTGGGGATCAGAACCAATAATATTTGTAAGATACATAAGAAGAAATACAGGTCAAGTGGGAAATATTTTTTTCTTACTCAGTTGGGACTTTGTAAGGGACGGCCCCATGAGAAAACTAACTCCAGACCAGGGAAGGGCGCTGGAGGCAGACATCTTGGTGGCAGAGGTGGCATTTGCCCTCATCAAATGCAGACGGTGGAAGGCTCTGGGCCCGAATGGGCTCGCAATAGACTTCTTTCAGAAACTGTTGAGAAGGGTGGCTGGCCCACTTTACACAACGTATGTGGAGGCGTACCAGACTGGGGTACTGCCAGCAGACATCTGAACAGCAAATGTCGTTCTCGTTTCAAAGGCTGGGAAGCCCCGAGATAGGTGCGACTCATAAAGACTGATCTCCCTACTTAATGCAGATGCTAAAGTCCTGGCAAAAGTATTGGCGAATAGGTTGCGTACGATGGTGACCGACTTGGTACACCCGGACCAAACTGGATTCATGCTGTACCACTCATCTAGGTTGAATCAGTGGTGGCTCCACAACAGCTTAGCCACTGCTGGGACGGTGATGGTGCCTTGCACCATTGTATCATTAGATGCCAACAAGGCTTTTGACTCGGTTGAGTGGCCCTTTCTGTTCGCAATGTTGGCAAAGATGGGCTTTGGCCTCCGCTATATCAAGTGGATAAATCTGCTATATAGAGACGCGAGAGAAACTCAACTGCCGTGTTTCCTGGGAGTTCTGCATTGAGAGGGGAATTAGGCAGGGATGCCCCCTATCGCCAATGCTTTTTGCACTGTTGTTGTAGGTGCTGGCTGAGTGGGTGCAAATAGATGCCCAGATCTGGGGCTGGACGGGGGCACAGACTGGGAGGAGAGGATCTCGCTTTATGCAGATGACATCCTCTTGTACCTAACCAAAACGGATCAATCACTCACCTGGTTGAGGGACATATTCCGATATATGGCAGATATTCCGGCTTCAAAATCAACTGAGGAAAATCTCGACTGTTCCCTATGCCGGAGAGGGGCAGGATGGTGCCTTGCCACTGCCACTCAGGGTAGAGCACCACAAATTTAAATATTTGGGCAAATGAATCTCCAAGGGGCCATGCCTTATTAAGAGGCAAATTTGCTGCCAATGGTTAATGTGTTTGAGAGAGACGTGAAACATTGGAATACTTTACCGCTCTCCATCTTAGGCAAAGCGGCGATGTTTAAAATGATCGCACTGCCCAAGCTGCCCTACATTCTACAGAATAGCCCATATAAGGTCCTGGATGCTGAGTATGCCCTAGAGTTCCCGAAGAAAGTGTCCCGAAACTCTCGGTTCAAAAGAGAACAAGTTACTTACCTTCGGTAACACATTATCTGGTAGAGACTTTACCTTTGAATTTCCCAGGCGTCAGGCTGGATCCGGAAACTTTTGCTGAGCAAAACCCCTTGCGCGCACCGTCGGGTGGCTCCATTCGGCTCTGCGTGATGTCGTCTGCGTCGTTAGAGTCGGTTATGATGTTGTGGTACCTATATAGGCGCCACCCAGGTGTGCGGACGTCAGTACTTTCCATTTTTTCCACGCCAGAAGCGCAGAGCCATGAAGTAACTGATGTAGTCAGTGTGCATAAACTAGGGCCAAGAACAGGGGAGTAACCCTAGCTCTACAACATTAGTCCGCATAGCGGGGAGGCATGGGTGGGGTTGTAAGGAATCTGCAGCTAGATAGAGTCTCTACCCAATAATGCGTTACCGAAGGTAAGTAACTTGTTCATCCGACAGAGTTCTAGCTGCAGATTCCTTACCTTTAAATTAGATACCCAAGCCATACCATCCCAGCGGTGGGTTGCGGACCAATACCTCAAACTAGAAAGTCCTGTAGGACTGAACGGGCAAAATGCCTGTCTCTGCGGACTTGATTGTCCAGGCAGTAATGTTTGGCAAACATGTGCAATGATGCCCACGTTGCTGCGGACAGATGTCTAGGACTGGGACACCCTGAGCCAAGGCCGTAGTCGCAGCCTTTCCCCTGGTGGAATGGGCCTTTAATCCCTCAGGGGGCTGCTTCTTTGCCAGGGCATAGCAGATCTTGATGTAGAGAACGAACCAGTGAGAGATTGTCCTTTTCTGCACTGCCCTTCCCTTCTTAGCTCCCACGTACCACACAAAGAGTTGGTCGACCACCCGAAACTCTTTTGTGCGGTCAAGGCAGAACGACAACGCTCTTTGTGGGTCCAGTCGGTGGAGACACTCCTCTTCCTTAGAGGGATGCAGGGGAGCAAAGAAGGTGGGCAATGTGATGGCTTGACACAGATGGAATGGGGTCACAACTTTTGGTAAAAAGGAAGCCCGGGTGCGAAGCACCACTTTGTCTGGAAAAGACATCAGATAGGGAGGCAAGCAAGATAACGCCTGCAACTCACTCACCCTCCGGGCAGATGTAATCACCACTAAGAAGTTTTGATAGTCAACAGCCGAAGGGGACAATTGTGTAAAGGCTCAAAGGGAGCACACATCAGGTAGGTGAAGACCAAATTAAGGTCCCACTGTGGCATAACAAAGGGCGTGGGTGGAAACAATTGAGCAAGCCCTTTTAGAAATCTATGTACAATAGGAGACTTAAAGAGGGAGGGCTGGTCTGGCAGACGCAAAAAAGCAGACAAGGCAGAGAGGTAACCCATGAGAGTTCCCAAAGCAGAGCCCTGCTGGGCAAGGGTCAGAATGAACAAAAGGATAGTGGAAAGAGAAGCAGAAAGAGCGTCAATAGACGTTTCTGTACAATATAATACAAATTTCTACCAACGGCAGGCGTATACCGTCTTAGTGGAGGGCCGCATGGTCACCAAAATAATGTTGCATACTTCGGGAGTAAGGTCAAAAGCCATTAACTGCCGCCGCTCAATGTCCAAGCATGGAGACACAGAGTTGACAGGTTCCGGTGGAGGACCCTTCTCTGCTGCTGCGACAGAAGATCCTCCCGAAGTGGCAGCCTGATCGGAGGATCGATGCTCATTTTAAGAAGCTCTGGATACCAGACTCTCCTCATCCAGTCTGAAGCCACAAGAATGACTTGGGCCTGGTCGCTCCTGATCTTCTTCAGAACCCTGGGCAGGAGTGGTATGGGCGGGTAGGCATACAGCAGGCCTGATCTCCACTCACAATGAAAAGTGTGGCCGAGCGATACCCGCCTTGGAAACTCCAGCGCACATTACTGCTGACACTGCGCGTTCTCTTCAGAGGCGAACAAATCTAACCAAGTTTCTCCCCACTGCTGAAAGAGACCTTGCGCCACCTCTGACTGGAGATGCCATTCGTGATCCGCTAGGCATAGACAGCTAAGTTTGTCCGCCCTGGCTTTCAGAGAACCTGCCAGGTGTTGAACCAGCAGGGTTATGCCCTGCTGTTCCAGCCATGTCCAGAGACACAGGGCCTCTCGACAAAGGGTCCACGACCCCACCCCGCCCTGCTTGTTGCAGTACCACATGACGGTGGTGTTGTCCGTGAACATCTGCACTAACTTCCCCTTGACAGAGGGAAGAAATGCCTTCAATGCCAACTGATTTGCTCCGAGCTCCAACAAATTTATGTGGAGCCCGACTCCACCGGAGACCAGTGTCCCCTGATCTCCACCTCTCCCAGATGGCCGACCCATCCCAGAAGTGAGGCATCTGTCACGACTGTGAGATCTGGTTGGTGAAGGGAAAGGGGTCTGCAATTGACCCAATCGCGGTTCGTCAACCACCACTACAGATCTTTCGCAGTCCCTTCTGAGATTTGAACCACATCGGTGAGATTTCCCTGATGCTGTGCCCACTGGAACTTCAATTCCCACTGCAGAGTCCACATACGCCACCTGGCATGCTTTACTAACAGGATGCAGGAGGCCATGAGGTCCAACAGCCTCAGAGTCAGTCTCACTGAAATCCAAGATAGAGGCTGAAATATCGGTATCATCGCCTGAATATCCTGGACTCGCTGCTCTGTACTGTGCCCAGAACAGCTCCGATGAAAGGGAGCGTCTGAGAAGGAGTCAGGTGTGACTTTGGCACATTTATAGAGAACCCCAGCGAATGCAGGAGTTTCGCCGTAGTCTGAAGGTGGGAGGCAACTGCCTGGAGCAAGGACGCCTTCAACAGCCAGTCGTCGAGGTAGGGGTAAACTGACACCCCTAACCTGCGCAGATGAGCTGCAACCACCGCCATTAACTTGGTGAACACCCGAGGGGCACTGGTTAGACAAAAGGGGAGCACAGTAAACTGAAAGCGCTCGCGGTCTACCTTGAACCGCAGGTAACGCCTGTGGCCCGGCAGAATGGGCATGTGAAAATGCACATCCTGCAGGTCCAATGCTACCATCCAGTCTCCTTGGTCTAGGGCAGACAAGACTGAGCCAGAGTGAGCATCTTGAATTTCTCCTTCTTGAGGAAGAGATTGACGGTCCGAAGATCTAAAATGGGCTGTAGCCCCTTGTTCTTCTTCTAAATCACAAAGTAGCAGGAATAACAGCCACTGCCTACTTCTGAAACCCAGACCCTTTCTATATCTCCCTTGGCCAAGAGAACTGTAACTTCCTCCTGGAGCAATTTTAAATGATCCTCCTTCAGCCGTTCCTGATTTGGCAGAATGGAAGGACGAAAGGAAAGGAAAGGAAAGGAAGAGAATAGCTCTCCTGAATGATCTGCAAAACCCACTTGTCCGATGTTATGGACCTCCAGTGGGGGAGATGATGATGGATTCTGCCACCAACTGGAGTGGTGTGATCTTGCAGAGTCAGACTAGGAATGCTTGGAGGCTGCTGCTGCCGAGGGCAGAGTGGCCGACGACTTCTGGCTTCCATTCCTAGGTTAGAATGAACTGCGTCCACGTCCTCGCACAACTTGGTAAGCCTGCGCAGCATGGTGGCTAGGATAGAACTGATGCGGCTGGAAACCCCTTCCGTTGCCATGAAAGGAGCGAAAGGTAGACTGGCCACAAAGAGTAGTAGAGAGGCTCAAGAATCTGGCCGTAGCTCGAGAGTCCATCAAAGGGCATGTCCATTAGATTTGCCTGGCCATTCCCCGAGAAGCCAGTTGTCCTAAGCCAGGTGACGCCTCAAGGCCACTGTCGTGGAAATCGATCTGCCCAGCATATCCGTCGTATCAAGGCCACACCTGATGGTGAATTTTGCTGCATCTCTCCAGTCCTTATCAGCCTGAGAGAGCACAGCCCGGGCCTCCTCCGGGACTTGTGGCAGCACTTTCGCAACCGTCTCCCAAAGGGAGTGGGAGAAACGGCCCAATAAGCACGTGGTATTCACCGACCGCAATGCCAGGCTGGAAGAAGAAAACATTTTCTTCCCAAATGAATCCAGCCTCTTGGATTCCCTATACGGAGGGGCGGAAGGGAACGCGCTCTGGGATGTAGAGTCCTGCACCACCAAACTTTCTGGGGCGGGATGTTGGCTGAGGAACTTTGGGTCGCCCGGGGCTGGGCGATGGCGGCGGGCAATTGTCCTTTTCACAGGAGCCCCTGTGCTAGGCTTGGACAACGTGCCTAGAAGGACATCAGTAAGTGCCTAATTAAAGGGCAAAAGGGGTTCTGAGGTGGAAGCCCCAGGCTGAAGCACTTCGGTCAGGAGATTAGTCCTGACCTCCACTGAGGGCAGCTCCAGTCCAAGGACCTCAGCTGCCCTCTTAACCACCATGGCATAAGATGCCCCCTCCTCAATAGCCCCAGTTGGCCGAGAGAGCATCCCAGAATCTGGAGAAGTGTCCAGTCCACTGACTTCCCCAAGTTCCCCATACCAGTCCAACTGCTCTGCAGAGTCATCCTGTTGATCCAGAGGGTCCATAGACCCCTCCCATTCCTCTTCCGAGCCTAACACGTACACAAAGTGCTCAGGTGACAACATAGAACCTCTGGGTTCAATCACAGTCGGAAGCGGCGTCGAGCAACGTCGTTCCGGCTCCGTATTGTCGGGAATGAGGATGGGGCTGGCACCGCCGATGGGCACCGGAGGCACCGACTTTGGGTCCGGCGCCGGAGGAGGTCGCGGTGGCACGACCGGCGTCGACCCGGATCCAGGATCAGATCCCTGAGGCCCCTCCGGCGCAGTGGCCGGAGCCGACGGCATCGAATCCAACGGGCTCCTCCTGACCCTGCGGGGCCCGAAGGCTCACCAGAGGGGTCGGCCCACTCGAATACGCGGCTCATGGCCTTGTAAAACTCTTTAATCTGAGCGGGGGTCGCTCCGGCTCCCGGAAAAGGAGGGAGGCGCGAAGTCGACCCTGGCTCCGGCTTTGCAGAACCGTGCCTAGAGCTTCGGTGCTCCTTACCTCCTTCGTCGACGGACAACATTCGAGGTGAAGACAAAGTCTGCTTGTACTTCTTCTTCTTGTGCCTCTTCCCCGAGTGTCCCGACGACCTCGAGTGAGATGAAGAGGACTTTGGGCTCCGGGAGCGGTCCTGCGACCTCCTCTTCCTTTGATCAGGACCGGGACCTCCGCGGAGTCTCGCTTGACGGTGTCGGCTGGCGGGCCGCAAGGAGCTTCAAAGCCCGCTCCCTCAAGGTCTTAGGAACCATGGCCTGACAGTTCGAGCACGACTTCGGATCATGGTCGCTTAAACCCTGTCTTCCTCGAAGACATCCCTCGCACACGATTGAAAAAAATACGTAAGTCGACAAAACGTTGAGAAAAAACCTGTCAAAAAGCGACAGAGGGGTAGCTCGTCCCAGATCGGTGCTTCACTGGCGAGAAAAGAACTGATTTCCACGCGCCTGGGTGGTGTCATTATAGGTGCAGCAACGTCATAACCGACGGCAACGATGTCACGCGGAGTCGAATGGAGCCACCCGATGGCGCGAGCAAGGGGTATTGCTCAGCAAAAGTTTCCGGATCCAGCCTGACGCCTGGGAAATTCAAAGGTAAGGAATCTGCAGCTAGAAGTCTCTATCAGATTATACAATTCTTTATCCTACACTGTGCATACCTGACACTGGCGCAACTTCAGCACAACTACCCAGAGTCACAGTTTTCCTGCCCCTGCTGCCACGCCCCTAGCGCAACATTTCAGCATATGTTCTGGAACTGTCCCACCTTACAGCCCTACTGGGACGCCATTTACTAAACATTACGGGAGGTCACGGGGCTCTCCGACATTATCACCTGTGAGGCCTGCTCACTAGGTATATTCCAACGCCGGAAACACTGCAAAGTCCAGATGCGGTTCGCACCCCATGTCCTCCTTTTAGTGAAGCGGGGAATCACAATGCATTGGCGAGCACCTGCGGGGCCCCCCTCTGGCAGCCTGGATGGGAGTGGTCTGTAAGTGGGGTACAGCAGAGGAGGACGCGATCAGACACGAAGAGGTACGGGGAGTACGCAGACAACGCATCTCTACTGAATAGGTCGCACTCCTTCAGAGCTTCCGACAAACAACTGAGAATGTCCTGTCACCCCCATCACCGCTGGTCCCACCCGGGACGTCCCGCCGCACACCCTCCCTCGAGGCCTCAAGTCCCTCAAGTCCCCTACATGACATGCATGAACACTTAATACCGACAGCCCCCTATGGGACCCACCCGGGCCACTCCTCGCCTAGGCCTGCAACCCCAACAACATAGCTACAAACTACATGAATCACACCTCCACCTCCTGTCATTTATCCCTGCTTCGTCCCCAAGTTGCAGTTTGTTATCTCTTCCCATTTTCCATTACCGGGTACACATGTAGGAGGACATTCCCCCCTTCTTTGGGAAGGACTAGTTCCTTTAAAGCATCATTCGACCCCTTTGCATTGTCAGATTCTATATCTGCTGCCTGAAACCATGATTCAGTACTTGTGATATGTCTTTAATTGATATGCCTGTAACTATGGTCAATAACAATGTGTAATGATCCTAAAAAGTGGAAAACCCAATATAATGGTTTAAAAAAAAGAAAAGGTCCTGGATGTTTTATTACCAGAATGACATGCTGCTGAGGAAGAGGGCAATGCTCCAAATGGGAAAGTGTATAGCGCTCCCAAATGTTAGAAAGTACTACGAGGTGTCCCAGGTAAGCGTTGTCAATGACTGGGACCATCATTTTATTTTGTGATGTTGCTATGTGCGTTCGAAGTGGCTAAGGGTATGCCCAGACGTGGGTGCCTTGTTCGCTGTGCCATTGGATTCAAGCTAGCCTGGCTGATATGGGGTGATACCCTGAAATCGGTCCCAGGATGATTTTTTCCTGTCCAGGGAGGACCTGGCCTGGTGGTTCTTTTTGGACTGTTCCCAAGGGGAGCAGGGTCAAGACTGATTTGCATGTGGCTGGGTCAAAATTGGGGTGATGTGGCAAGCAAAATAACGATGGATTAAACCCAGATCTGTGACTGGGGCTCAGTGTTCGAAAAGTTTCAACACTCCGTCCATTATTTTATTTTGTGATGTTGCCAATTAAATATCCTTCATAGAACGTATTACATGAGAATGCTGCTATATAAAATGGGGAAGGTGGGGCATGCGCAGTGCCTTCAGGGATGGAGGGTACACTCATGCACACACTGTTGCTTTGCCCACAGGTGCGCCTCTTTTGGAAGGCAGTCACCAAATTGGTGGAGGAAGAAGTGATTGGGGAGCGAGTATGCAAAGTAAGGGGTTGCCCACAGAAAGTTGAAAAAATTTGGGGTAGCTGGGGATCGGCAGCAAGAACTAGGGCAGTCAGGAGAGCAAAGGGGGCACTCCTATCAGGACAGGGAGGCGGGGTGGTCCGGGATGACTACGGTATTAGAAAGCCCTTAAGATGCACGTAACTATTCTGTGGGGGAGAAGGATGTTATAAATTGCATACCCAGTGACCAGAGACGGATCACATCACAGACTGACAGTATTCATTCAGCTGTTTTATCTCTCCCCCACGGCGGGGTGGTCCGGGATGACTACGGTATTAGAAAGCCCTTAAGATGCACGTAACTATTCTGTGGGGGAGAAGGATGTTATAAATTGCATACCCAGTGACCAGAGACGGATCACATCACAGACTGACAGTATTCATTCAGCTGTTTTATCTCTCCCCCGCGGCGGGGTGGTCCGGGATGACTACGGTATTGGAAAGCCCTTAAGATGCACATAACTATTCTGTGGGGGAGAAGGATGTTATAAATTGCATACCCAGTGACCAGAGACAGATCACATCACAGACTGACAGTATTCATTCAACTGTTTTATCTCTCCCCCCGCGGTTTAAGGGGGGGGTTGGTCCGGGTGGGTGCTGTGTTGTTGTGTTGTTATAATGTTTATGACAGTTCTTTATTCTAACAAAACAATAAAAAGATTTAATAAAAAATATATATTTTTTGTAAATCGCAATCAGATGTACCTGCTGCTACCCTTTTCATTATTTTTTGTGAATTTCCATTCGAATAACACAGTCTAGAGCTCAGCTGATAGCACCCTTGCATTACTCTTAAAATTAACGCGTCTTAGTCACCATGGAGCCTCTAATGACGTCATCAATTAAAGCCAAATACTGTGTCCCAAGCAGCTTTTAGATCTGATGATTAACCAATTGCACACATTTACATGTCTTTCAGGTAGCAGGCATCCTGGTGAGAAGGCTTGTTTCTTCTTTCTAGGTTTGTCTCTATCTTGGTTTATAAGAACAGGAGACCCAGTCCCTTCTGATTCAGCCAGAGGCACCAGAAGGTCAGCATTATTCACTCTGGAACAACTGTTTCTTAACAAGTATACACCCTGATGCCAAGTTATGTTTTAAATTCCCATCCACATCAAATGGATGTTTGCACAAAGATTGAAATATTTAGCTGTGCATCAATTACCACATTCTGAAGTTTTATCCTGACAGATTTAACCAGAAAAGACTGAGAAAATCTATCAGGATAAAATGCTAAGACATGAATACAAAACATGCAGTAATCAGTGTGGTAAACACAGATTCCACATTTTTGGCTTTATTCTGAGATGGTGAAGAAGGTTATGATATATTTATTTGCATAGCGCACTTATCATCTGAGAGGGTATCCAGGCTCTTGGGCAGGTGTGTAGGTTTGTGGCCCCCAAGGTGCTTATACGAAGAGCCAGGTCTTCAGCTTCTTGCGGAATTTAAGAAGTAAGGAGGAGGCTCCGATGTGTTCAGGGAGGTCGTTCAATGTCTTCGGTGCAATGTAGGCCAATGAACGACTTCCAGTTTTGCTTTGCAGATGCGGGGAATGTGTGCGAGTGAGGCAAAGCGTAGGTGTCTGGTAGGTAGGTGAAAGTGTATGCAGCTGTTAAGGTATTCTGGTCCTGTGTTGTGTAGGGCTTTGCATGTGTGCGTAAGAAGTTTCAATTGGGAAAAGGTAATTATATTACCCATTAAATAAATCACAACTCAGTAGTGGCAGTTACAGTGCGCATGAACCATCACCCAAATTCTGCATAAATTGGAACCAAGGCTTTAGTCTCCAAATTTGTCTTTGTGCTTCTATCATATTGATATTCATAGAGGTACATAGATTACAATATATTTGTCTCAGTTTAAGGATCACCAAGCCCACCTAGTTTACCCATTTCTCAACCTGCTGTAACCTCATAGCTTCTAATATACCTCTATCTCTGTCTTTGCCTAGACAATACAATTACATACTATAAAGAGAAAGGGTTGTTGATATGTGTGTGTATGGGGGGGGGGTATTTGACGGAATCCATCTATACTGTCCATTTTCCAGCAGTCCCCAACTTGGTCTTTGCCTCTGTACTATTATAACATCATAGAGGATACCTAGATAGATAATCAAGATCAGGTATAGATATTGATGATTTCTACCTACCATCATACTCGCTCGGTATGTCAAATGTCCTGCCTACAGTAACCTTGAACACCATGGTTAGTGGGGCATTTATAACTTGGTGGACAGTCAGCATCTCTGATGGGGGAATAAGACCATGGCATAAGGCAGGGACACATCAACCCTAGTTAGGATCTCCACCTACCTGGGATTTTGTGTGCTGTGAGTGCAGCTGTTGTACCCCTTCAGAGCACCACAGGCTTGCTGAGAGGACCCCATTTTAAAGCACATACTCAGCCAACTTCTTTGTGTTGAGAAAATAAACTCTTAATGAAGGACTATGTTTTCTCAGTACAAAACACAAGTGTCTGACGTGCAGGGAGCCTACCAGTCTATTTACACCATGCCTTAGGCAGGGGAAAAGGAATGATGGTAGGCGCTCCATCAACAGGAGGGACAAGCATTATTGTGACTTGGCCGCTTCATGGCAGATGGGGAACTAGGTCAGAGGTTTAAATCAGCAGATCCATTCAGAGACTCCAACAGTGTAAAATGCCCCTTCACCCAACTGCAAACAGAGTGGCTAAACAGCGAGTTAGTGGAATGGAAGCATCACAGAATTATGGTGGTGCTTTGGCTCTGCCAAACTCTAGATGACTGTGGGGGTTTAGAAGGCTGGGTCGGAAGTAAATAGCATGAGGCGGTTTTGCTGGCTCAATGTTGTTTGCTTATTGATATTTATTGTTATTGAAAAGCTTGTATAGTCCAATGGGAACTCTTTCTTGGGTTAAGGTTAGTTAAGGTTAAGCTACAGAATCATGGAAATCAACTGACCCGACTTGCCTGACTACAAGATGGCAGCCAAGTTACACACCCTTTCCTATCCTGCCACCCTTGCCATCTCCACTCGCCCGTCTATGAACTCAAGACTTTCGGTCTCTTCCTGATCCTCACTCTTATCCGGCAGAGTCCGAACTGCATGACCGATTCCCGGTGGAGCTGCTCCGCCAGCTATAGGGGAGACTGGCTCTGGCACACCGCTATGGCCGTCACCTACCCAGCCGGACTTCGGACATATGTCTCGTCTCTTTCTCCGCTGCTGTCTCCTTTATGTGGACTCCCTGCTCTCCCTGGCCTTTTTGGATCTTGATTTTTGTGTTCGCTAATAACTTCTGTATTGAATATGTAATCATTCTGTAATTAATTGTGAATATTTTTGTAACTTGTCACACGCTGTTTCCTTATGTAAAGCGCTCTGATACCTCCGGGTCTAGCCAGCGCTATATAAAACTCAAATAAATAAATCTAAAAGGTTAGTCTGCACCCATGGAGGTCCCTGGAGTCTCATGAGAAGGAAACAAAATAAGAAGTAGATGAGGGGTAAGTATGGGTTCTAAATTTGTATCTAATGTTTTTTCCACACCAGCCGTGATCACCCGATGGGTTTCTTTTCCTTTAGGAAGTTTTAGTGCCTGCTTGGTTTTTGTGTTTATGTGGTCTGAATACCAAGAGCAATATTTAAATAGTGTTCAAAGAATGGAAAAAAGAGAATTAACGAGAAAGAAGAAGAAACAAAGCAAAGCCTCAGGAGTAAACCTTTTCTTTCTGTTTTCTCCTTTCTTTCTATTGAGCTGACCTGACCTCTCTCACTTGCCGTAGGCAGACATACACGGTTAGCCCATGGTTCAACTGAGAGCTTTTTGCCAACACCACCCAGCCGATGTGAGGTGCCCGTGAAAGCCCCCCTCCCTCCTCCAGCTCAATTTCCGCCTTGGTCACCACCCCGCTCAGCTGTGACTCTCCTGAATTGCAGCGGTCAATGGGCTCCGGGGCCAGACACACCTTCTCGGGTTCAGTTTCGGCATTCCCTTCCTCTCTTCGGGGTTGATGGTCGTCGTCTGGTTCGGGGGCATTGTCGGTGGACTCTGGTGACTCTGCATCTTGTCGCTCGGCTCCCGGCAGCCTTCTTCTTCCCGGTCCTTCCCATGGTGGCCCGGTCTCCTTTGTCTCGATGTCCGCGTCTTCTCTCCCTCAGCGTTTCTTTTCACACTACTTTCTTGCTCCTTTACCTCCCCCTTCCTCCACTCAGATGCTCCTGATTGGTCCATCATCTTGCTTCTATCGGCCTGTTTAAAGAGACAGGCGGGTTTTAGTACGGGGTCTCAGCTATGACGGGTATTTCTCCTCCGTGTCAATATTTCCATAAATTCTGCAGGAGAGGATGTCCTACCCCACACAGTTGGGTAAATCTTCACATCTCCCTTCCCTTACTTTCTTGTTAACAAGAAACTCTTCTTGAGGATATCAGGATAGGTAGTCCGCGTTAAGCTGTTGGAGACCCTTACGATGAAGGGTTTGAAAGTGGAATGGTTGAATGGCTAAGAACCATCTGAGCACCCTGTCATTGTTAGCCTTGTTTCGAGCCCTCCACTCTAACGAGGCATGGTCTGTATATAGGGTGAACTATCTTCCTTCAAGATAGTATCGTAGGGTATGAATAGCCCATTTGATGGCTAATGCCTCTTTTTTAATGGTCACATATTGTCGCTCTCTTGGAAAAGGTTTTCTACTGATATAAGCAATAGGTCTATCCTCCCCCCGTTCATCGAGCTGGGATAGTACGACTCCTATTCCTGTGTCTAATGCATCGGTCTGGACGATAAAGGATTGTTATAATTAGGGCTAGCAAGGACTGGTACTGATACTAATGTCTGCTTACAGGTATTAAATGCAGTCATGATAAGAGGGGAGGGTCTTTTTAATTTGATTTCGGTCTTATGGGATTTTTTCAACTGGTGTGTCAACGGGGTGGCTATTTGGAAGAATCTTGGTATAAAGCGTCCATAGTAGCCTATCAGACCCAGGAAAGCTCTTAGTTCTTTCTTTGTCTTTGACATGGGAATCTTAGAAATAGCCGCAACGTTTTCAGTTTGTGGGCATATGTGTCCTCCCCCCAACAAGTTTCCTAGATATTTGACTGATTCTGCTGCCAGTAAGCTTTTCTTAGGGTTGACTCTTAATCCACAGGCATGTAAGGGCTTTAATACAGCCTGTAGGTGTGTTACATGCTTGCTCCTACCTCAAACCCCCTATCTGTGGCTCTTTTATCATATTGCTCTTTCTGTTGTGTTTGGACCTGTTCTAAGTTCTCTCTTACTAATGCTCCTTATTTGTCTGAGATGGGTTTGTAGTTTCTCTGCATATTCTGGTAAAGGCTTCGAATATCCCCCTTTTTATTACCAGATTTAGCTATGTCTAGGAGGGCTCTAGGTTGATGCCCATATAGAAGCTCAAAGGGGGAGTATCCAGTACTTTTTTGTACCTTACTTCTTATGGCAAATAAAGCTAAGGGTAACATATCCTCCCACTGTTTTGCTTCTAAATTGAACACTTTTTTTGTGTTCTTCAAAGTGGCGTTATAGCGCTCTACCAAACCATCAGTTTGTGGATGGTAGGGAGCACTGCGTATATAGGTGACCCCTAGCATAAGACACACCTGTCTCATCATCTTCGATATAAAGGGTCTGCCTTGGTCGGTCAATATATCTTTGGGGAAGCCTACTCTAGCAAAAACATTGATCATGGCCTTAGCCACTGCCATAGTGTTCGGATTCCGCAGAGCTATAGCTTCTGGAAACCGGGTGGCATAATCCACAAGGACTAACACATATCGATATCTGCTTTTGGAGGATAAGAGGGGTCCCATTATGTCCATCCCCACCCGAGAAAAAGGGACATCGATAATGGGCATGGGCCTCAGGGAAGCTTTAGGAGGAGTAACCCCGCTAAAGTTTTGACATATGGGGCACTCCTTGCAGTATTTATGTACCCGTTTAAAAAACGCGGGCCATTAAAACTTCTCTAACATAGCCTTCTCTGTTTCTTCTTTTCCAAAATGTACCCCAAGAAGATAATTATGGGCCAGAAATAGAACTTTGTCTCTAAAAGGAATAGGGACTAACAACTGGGCTGAGTCTTGAGGTCCTCCTTTTCTATATAACAACCCATCATTTATAAAAAAAACTGTGGGCCTGTTTTTGTTGGGTTTTCTTTATCAGTGGCTACCTGCCAGGCTTCGTCAAGGGATGGATATTCCCTTTGGGAGGCTCTAAAATCCCTGTCAATGTCCCAGATAAATTCCCTGGCCTGGACATTAAGTACCTGTGAAGGACCTTTTCCTTTTTCTTCCCTTCTTTGTCTTCGGCTTTTCTTCTCTTTTGCTGGGGTTTTAGCCACCTATCTGTTAGGTCTTTCACTCTATAATAGAGGGCCCTAGGAGTTTCATGATCTCCTTCCTTGAGTTGTCGCAACATCATCCTGTATGTTTCATCGTCCACACCCAGGTGTTCAAGAAGGTTTTATTTTATTTCTGGATAAGGTGTAGTACCCTGAGGATTAGCATCCTGGTATGCTGATTGAAGTTCCCCACTCAGCAGAGGGCCGAGATATTGTCCCCATCTGTCCGCTGGCCAGGCTCCCGCCTGGACCATCCTTTCAAAGTTATGAAAAAAGAAATCTGGATCCTCTCCGGCTACATATTTTTTGCAGGACAACCGAAGGTAAGGCTGTATGACCCAGCTGCTGACCTAAGGTATCCACCATCCTCCCTCAAGCAGCTTCCTGCTTGGTGGATTGTGATGTCAACGCCTTATGGATGGCCTCTCAATCTTCTGCAGCGGCAGTGAGGAATTTTTCCATTGCTTGCTCGAATTTCTCCTGACTTCAGCCATATTCTTTATTACAGCCTCCATACTTCTAGATCCCACTTCAGATACCACTTGTGGGGGTTTTGGAAGGCTGGGTCAGAAGTAAATACGCGGAGGCTGTTGTGATGGCTCAATGATGTTTGATTATTGATATTTATTGTTACTGAAAAGCTTATATAGTGCGATGGGAACTGTTTCTTGGGTTAATCAAAATCTCCTTTTCCTTCCAGGTTTGTCGGCGCCCGTGGAGGTCACCAGTCTCATGAAAAGGAAACAAAATAAGAGGTAGACGCGGGGTAAGTATGGGTTCTAAATTTTTTAGCTAATGCTTTTTGTGATCACCCGATGTGTTTCTTTTCCTCTAGGAAGTTTTAGTGCCCGTTTGGTTTTTGTGTTTAGGTATTCTGAATACCAAGAGCAATATTTAAATAGTGTTCAAAGAACGGAAAAAAAACGAGAATTAACGAGAAAGAAGAAGAAACAAAGCAAAGCCTCAGGGGAAAACCTTTTCTTTCTGTTTTCCCCTTTCTTTCTATTCTGGTTTCCTGACCTCTCTCACTTGCCATAGGCAAACATACATGGTTAGCCCTTGGTTCAACTAAGAGCTTTCTCCTAACACCACTCACCGATGTGAGGTGCCAGTGAAAGCTCCCCTCCCTCCTCCCGCTCAATTCCCGCTTTGGTCACTCAACCCGCACAGCTGCAACTTTCCTAAGTTGCGGCGGTCAATGGGCGTCCTCAGCATGTGGTTGAACTCCGCCCCCTCTAGGTTACAACGCGGGAACTTTGCTGTGTCTACCTTAAAATACTTATTAATTCTGGCAGGAGTGAGGTACGCCCTATGCAGTATAAAGAAGTGAACCAGTTGGAATCTGGCATTTCTGGTGCTTTTCCATGCCCTTCTAACCAGCTGAACCCATGTTTGTTCCGGGATCTCCTTTCCCAGATCTCCCTCCCACTTTCGCTTCAGGTCCCTCAGCGGTTCCATTCCTTCCCCTATCATGCGCCTGTATAAGCATGTAATTGCTTTAAAAGTCCCTGCCGCCATTTCTACATACTGGCACGCCATAGCCGTCCTTGGTTCCGATAGTCCCTCCCTCCAATGCCGCTGTATTTCCGAAACTAGTGCCGAATGAAGCAAAAAGTCCCTCCGGGGAAGTCCATATCTATCCTGCAAAGCCTGATAAGTTAACAGGGCTCCGTCTTCATATAAGTCCCCCACTACTTGTATCCTCAGTGTCTCCCATGCAGTCAACGCAGTCCAATCCCCCGTGCGGAAGAGCGGCACACATAGCCAGGGGCATCTCCGGGGCGTAGGGGCGGGTAAAACCAGCTCTGCGCTGGCTCCGGTTCCAGCACAGTCTCAATGTCCGCACCTCGCCAGGTAATGCCCCGAGGCGCAGCTGTTGTTGAAGGACAATGGCAGACAATGTGTGTCGTGGGATCCAGCGGCCCTCAGGGCCGTCCGGCCCCCGAAACTCCAGGGCCACTGCCTGAATAAGCCACTGCAGTTGGGCCGCTAAGTAATAGAATTCGAAGTCTGGCACTGCTAGACCCCCATCGGCCCTCGGGCGCATCATCGTGTCTAGTGCGACTCGCCTACCAGTCGCCCACAGAAACCCCCCGACCATCGAACGGAGCTGCCGGAAGATCGATCCTGGGATCCAAATTGGCAGTGTCCTAAAATAATACAACAAGCGGGGAAGCGCTACCATCTTCAATAGCGCCACTCGTCCAGCCACCGAAAGTGGCAAGGTGCCCCAAAATGCCAGGCTGCCCCGAAGCCCTCGTACAGCTCTACCGATATTGCCATCCAATAAGTCTGCGGGTGCATGGTAGATGTTGGTGCCCAGATAGGTCAAGCATCGTGATTCCCACCGTATGCCATTGGTATGAGAAGGGCCAGTGTCCGACGGGGCTGCCGGGAACAGACAGGTCTTGGCCCAGTTCACTCCAAGTCCTGAAACCCCACCAAACTCGCGAAGGAGAGTCGTCGCACCATCCAATGCCTCCGTTGTATTAGCTAAAAACATAAGTAAATCATCGGCGTACAGTGAGATATACTGCGTAACTCCGCGTAAGTCAAGCCCGGTATATCGCCTACCCAATCTGGCGTGCGCTGCCAATGGTTCTATGGCCAGCGCAAATAACAATGGGGAGAGCGGACACCCCTGCCGCGTCCCACGCCCTACCATACAAGAGGAAGAAATCCAGGTCCCTGTCCGAACCCGAGCAGTTGCCAATTTATATAGAATTTCTGTCCACTCCACGAAGGCATCCCCGAGGCCGAACATGCGCATAACTTGGAACAAGTATGGCCATTCCAGGCTATCAAACGCCTTCTCAATGTCTACTGATAGGATGGCAGCCGATGCAGTAGAACACAAATCCTCCCCCAATATACGGAGCAGGCGCCGCACACTGGTGGCAGTATTCCGAGTTGGAATAAATCCCGCCTGATCTCGGTGGACCAGGTGCATCATATGGGGGAGCAGGCGAGTGGCAAGAATTCTACTCAAAATTTTATAATCCGTTGTGAGCATAGATAAGGGGCGATATGCTGTTCTATCTGAGGGACTCTTTCCGGGTTTCAACAACGGAATAATAACCGCCTCACGGATAGACGTCGGAAGCACTCCAGTCTTTTTCGCCTCAGTGTAGACTGCTAATAATTTAGGGACCAGTAGATCAACATAAGTCGAATAGAACTCTATTGGCAACCCGTCCATTCCCGGCGTTTTGTTACGTGCCATGTTTTTAATCGCGCTCCGAATTTCACCCAATGTAATCTCCTGTCCTAACAGGTCAGCCTGGGTCTTTTCCAGCTGCGGTAGTCCTATATCCGCCAAGAATTCCCCTATGGGGTTCCCAATAACCCGTAGTTTGCTCCGATATAGCTCTGCATAGTATTCCAAAAACAGCCCATTGATCCCTTGTTGCGTATACACCGGAGTCCCCGATGGGGAATCCAGTTCTAGTATGAGTGAGCCTTGAGGGGCCGGGGTGGCCAACCACGCCAGCAGTGTGCTTGCTTTGTCTTGCTCCGCGTGCGCTCGCGCCAAATATTGCTTGTGATCAAAACATCGCAGCCTCTCTACCTGTACTGCCGCCGCCTCCCTGGCGTCCGAGACCTCTCCCTGCCCCTCAGGGCACTCATGGCGGGCCCTTTCCGCTGCTCGCAGGCGCTGTTCTGCCGCATCTACATCTTGTAGCAACGTCTTCCATACCCCCACCATTTTAGCTATACACAATCCCCTCACTACCACTTTAAAAGCATCCCATTCTACTGCCGTCGACGACGCCGTTCCCTCATTTTCGGCAAAATATTGAGTGATACCCGTCCCGATCTCTTCGCGGAAGACCTGGTCTTCTAGGGCCTCCGGGCGCAATCTCCAGGTCGGAACTACAGGCCGCTCCTGCACCCACTGGAGTCTCAGTAATAGCGGATTATGATCTGAGAGCGTTCTTGCAAGATATTCACTATGCCTCACCTTCGCATGTACGTCTGGGGTGCACAATATTGCATCCAGGCGCACATGTAAGTCATGCAGCGCAGAGAAAAAGGAATAATCTCGTTCCCCTGGATGGTGCGCGCGCCATGTATCTATCAGCCCCCATCTAATCTGCCAGTCCCGTCTAGTTTTGGAAATTCTGTGTGTGGGGGCCTCAGGTAGTGGAGGGTGAGACCTATCCATGACCGTGTCTGTTATAGCATTAAAATCACCGCCCATAATTACCGGGCCAGTCAGGTAAGATGCCAGCTTCCCCGAGAGATGATTAAAAAAGGCCGCCTGATCCGCGTTAGGTGCGTATACACTACATAGTGTCACATCTTTACCATTAAGGCGACCCGCTACTGCCACGAATCTCCCCTCTGGGTCCACCAAGTGCTGTGTAGGCTGAAAGGGGATCCCTGCTCTAACCCATATCAGTGCGCCCCGTGCAAATGCAGAGTATGTTGTACAGAAAATTTGTCCCCTCCACCTGCGCTGCAGTGCCAACCCTTCCACACGGCTAATATGTGTTTCTTGGATAAAAGCTATCTGGATCCCTCTCCTCACTAAATAAGCGTGCACTTTATGGCGTCTCAGCATTGTATGTAACCCCCTAACATTCCATGTCATGCACTTTAGTTCAGGTAATGCCCCCATGTTGCATTTGGAATCCCACTCTCGACTGCCTTCTCCATCTGGACACACCGGAGGTCCCAACTACCCCAACAAAACCCCCAAGAACCCCCCAACTTCCCCACCCCAGAACAGGCACTAAAACTCTAGTTCCCATCCAAACTGACATACGAACTGTATCCTCTAGTGACTACTGAGGAACAACAAACCCAAATGACAAGGGAGGCGGCCTAGAGCCAAGAGGACCGGACCTACAGCGCCGCTACTATCTAGTGCCTTACCCCCATTAACAGCTAGGCCCCAGTGTCTCATGGGGCTCTCAGTTCTGAGAGAGCCTGTACAGCGCCGATCTCCGACAGTACAGGAACCCACCCGCTACCAGCACCCCCATAATACAAGTTCAAGTCTAGTCTACTGTGGAGAGAAGAGCAAACAAAACAGAGACCCACTTAATAGCATCCGAATCAATATCCTACAACACTAAGCATCAGCAATCTCGTCGGCTGTCCCAGGCGTTACATGCGGCAGGGAAACACTTCCCGTCCCAGTCCCATCCGAATCAGAGTCCGCTGTGCCCTTCTCCGACTCCGTGTCCATTCCCGATTGAGAAAGCTTTTCCTGAGATATTTCCAACACAGCCTGCAACGCCGCCGATCTCTCCATCTCCGTTTGGGATACCGTGGGTCCCCTTAAGCCATGTCGACGCCGTCTGACACGCTGCGATCTACGAGGATGCGGTCCTTCCAGAGCCGGCCTCATACTGCGCCCTGCCTCTCCTGTTCCCGTTCGATAAGATTCCAGCCAGGCCCACGCCTCTTCAGGGCTATCGCTAAAGTGTGTCTTATCGTCCACAATTATTCTCAGCCGTGCGGGGAACATCAGTGAGTATTGTAATCCTTCTTCTCGCAGCGCTCTCTTGACCGCCAGGAATGAAGCTCTACGGCGCTGCACCTCAAGTGTATAGTCCGGGAACAGGGATACATTACTATTTTCCACTTTATAGGGGCCGGAGGAGCGAGCTTTGTGCAGCAGCAGATCCCTGTCTTTATAATGGAGCAGACGCGCCACCACTGGCCGAGGGGGTCTGCCGGGCGCCAGCGGGCGCGACGGTACCCTATGTGCTCTCTCCAGGGTATAAAAAGGAGATAGGCCCTCCGGTGCAACCTCAGTTTTCAACCAGTCTTCCAAATAATCCACCATGTTGGTCCCTTCCACACCTTCCGGTAGCCCCACTACCCTTATATTGTTCCTGCGATTGCGGCCTTCGGCATCCTCAGTTTTCCGTTCCAAGGCCTGCAGTCGGTGCGTGACATCCCCCATCTGGGCCACCAGTGTCTTCTGCGTCGGCTCCAGAACCTCCAGCTTCGCTTCCGTCTGCTTCACCCGATCGGTCAGTTTAGCATGTTCCGTTCGGAGGAGGCCCAGGCCAAGTGCCACATGCGCAATGTCCTGTTGCAGAGCATCCCTAGTGTCGGTGATGGCCTTCAATATTTGGTCCACTTGTTGTTGCATCAAAGCTTTGGGTTGCGATTCCACAACATCCTGCTTTCCATGTTCCGCCTCCAAATCTTCCGGGTCCGGGGGTACTCCCCCTTGCTTCCCCCATGGCTTCCCCATGGTCGTCAGTGCACCGGGCCACCAGCTCAACCCCCCCGTGATCCCTACGCTCTGAGAGAGTGAGGCTTGATCTTCAAAGCGCGCCCGCAACTTATGAGCCCTGCCCCGTTTAGCGCTATTAGTTGGTCGTCCGCCGGGGACGCGTCGTCCTCACGACCCCTCTACCTCTTCTGGACGGTCCCTGGTCCCTTGCAGTTTCCGCAACCCAGGCTGTTCGCAAGGATCCCTAATGCGCAAGCCAGCAATGTAGCACCGTCAGGTATCCATCTCTCTTCCAGGGGGTCACTCCTTGCCTCTAATTATTCAGGAGGGGATGATCTTCTGTGTGGTGGCTGCGTTCGCAACTAAAGTTCTGACCAGCACCGCCACTCACCTTGCGACTTAAAAGTAGCTCAGATATCCTGCAGCAGTAAGGGATGTACAGCAATCCTCAATTTATCCCTCCGCATCCACTACAAGCGCCCCTCTGTCTGCGAGGGTCCTAGAGTGCCAGCTCCATCGCTATTGGGTGCATGCTGTTACTATCTTCCAGCCACAGAGTCCTCCATCCCCCAGCACAACCCAACTGGCGGCCAGGCCCTCCCCCAATACTGCAGGCAGAGGCCTTAAGCCAAGTTCCGAGCAGGAGAGACTTCACAGGGCCCCCCAGTTCACCACTCACCAGAGCTGTCGCAGGCCGCTCCTTCGCCCGCTCACCTCTATTGCATGAGGCGCCACAGTTTCTGGCATCCCTGCGGGCAGGGCAGTCCGCGCAGTAGTCACGTCTCCGCTGCTCCCGCTCCAGCGGCTCCTCCGATATCCCGCTAATGAGGCCGACTGGGGCAGCCGCTAACGCTCTTCAGGGCCCCTGTAGCCTTCAAGCCCGCATAATAGCGGGTGCGATCGGTTACAGTCTTCGGATCCCCAGTCGGTCAGCAAGACTCCGCTCCGCTCTGTCCTCCGGCTGTCTTACAAGCTTTAATCGGCCGCAGCCGGCGCCATCTTGCCAGCACGGGCGCCGAGTCCTCCGCTTCACGCGATCTCCAGCCCGCTACTGGGGCTCAAACTCCCTCAGGACCGCCGCCTGCGACTCCCAGGGCCAGCAAGTGTGATCCCAGGTCCTCAGGCTGCAATCCCCGGCTCCCAGCTCAGGATAAGCGGTGGGGTCGGCGCGGAGCTCCGAGCTCACGCGTCCGTCCTCATCAGCTCTTTAGCCACACCCCCCCTCCTTTTTCTCGATGTCCACGATGCCCGCCGTCTTCTCTCCATCAGCGTTTCTTCCACGCCCCTTCTTGCTCCTTTACTTCCACCTTCCTCCACTCCGATGCTCCTGAGTGGTCTGTTGTCTTGCTCCTATCAGCCTGTTTAAAGAGTTAGGCGGATTTTAGTACGGGGTCTCCGCTATGACGGGTATTTCTTCTCCCCGTCCAATATTTCCATAAATTCTGGAGGCGAGAACGTCCTGGCCCCACACAGGTGGGTAAATCTTCACAATGATGTCCTTAGTTTCAACTGTCTTTGCTCCTGGCACCTCGAATTTGCCAGTGTGCTCTATGTTGTGCTAAAGATAATATCAAAATTATCTGGTAAACAGCAAAACATCGTTCGGTAGTAAGTAGAACAGGCTGGAGGCAGTTCAAGCATGTTCGGTTTAGATCAGAGAAAGAGAAACAGGACTGCAAGCCCTCCAATTTTATATCTAAAAATAATACACAATTTTGCATGCTTATATATTCAGACTTTGAAAACAGCACATAAATGTCAACAACTCATATAATATAAACTGTCTATTACTGCAATTAAGACCTCTTACTTCAAATTCTTTTTTCAGTTCTCCAGCTCCTCAAGGGCTCTTTTCCGGACAGTCTTCAATCTCACCAATCTGCCCAGTGTCAAAATGACTGTTCCCGATCCCAGTTTGTTTGTTGCAATTTGGTCTCTTTTTTTTTCGATGAGAAGATCAAGGCCTTTCATGATTGTATTGCCCATCTTCAGGTTTCATCCAGTCTCGTGCAGTACAGTTACAATCCTTCACCCCTTTTTGTCGCTCCTCCATAGTTCTTCTAATGATTAAGGAAAAGGAGGAAATTTCCTCCTGGGTTTCCTCTCTAAAGTCGAGCTCCCCAGATGATGCAAGTCCAATAAGGACACTAAAATCTTTATGAGCTGTCATTACACCTTCCCTTACCCTTCATTCGTAACACCTGTTTTTGTCTGGCGCTTTCCATAGTGGATAGAAGAAAGAGTTGTCAAACCCCTTTAAAGAAGTCGCAATTGGATCCCAGTGCAGAAGCTAACTACAGTTTCGTCTTTCTTTTGCCAGTAGTCACTATACTTGGTCAGAAGTTCTGACTCACCATCTTCCTAATCAACTTGAAGAGCACCAGTTACTAGATGCTAGCAGGATTAGTTTAGGCACTGAGACTGCCCCTGTGGCTGTGGTGAATAACATCAGACACAATTACAATGATGGCATTTTCACCTGCCAGTTGCAGTTGTGCCTTCCTATAACCTTCAAATGAAGATGTTGAAGAAAAACCTTTTTTATTCCATGCACTGTTGAACTATGCCAATGCTTGCTACTTTGCCCTTCCTGACTCAGCCATTTAAAACCTTCAAGGTGTTCAGAATATGACAGTGTGTCCTGTCATAAATTTTAGGAAATTTTGAATTCTGTGAGGCCGGCAGTAAACCACACTGGTTGCCAGTTTCTCAAGGAATCCATTATAAGTCACTCTACTTTGCCTACAGAGCCTATTACAAAACAGTCCCATGGGCTGCCTATGTGGTTGCTTCCAAGTCTAAGCAATGCCTTCATCTTGGCTCCTCCCTTCTGCTATTAGTCCCCTGATTTAGAAAGACTTTGGTGGGCGCGAGGGTAGAGGTCAATGCTACTTCTCTTTTGTTGTTACATTTATTTTAAATGCTCTCTGCCTTGGCCTGTGCAAAATAGTGGACAATCCTATGTTTAGTAAGGCTGTACAATTCATCTGTTTTATTGATTATCTACATATCTTTTCTGAT
Source organism: Calotriton arnoldi (assembly GCA_963921515.1). Taxonomy (NCBI): domain Eukaryota; kingdom Metazoa; phylum Chordata; class Amphibia; order Caudata; family Salamandridae; genus Calotriton; species Calotriton arnoldi. Next base: position 374,835 of record CAWUFW010010157.1, read on the forward strand.
GTTGTTAGTTCACTGCCAAGATGCCATGTGGCATTTGTTGCACTTTATAAGTAACAAATCTTGCATTTGCATGTCTCCAATATATGTGGTGGGTCTCCTCATACATATCATATCATGCATGTATAAGTTTTCAATATATTTGGTGGGTGCCCTCTGGCACTAAATCCAGGGCCAACAACAATTTTAGAAGAAATGATGGGTTGTGGCTCTTTTCTTTCAATGATGGAGCACTGTCACCTGAGGGATAGCTCAGGTGTCCGATGCCTGACCTATAAATAGACTGACAAATAACTTAGCTATGTGAAGCCTGAACATATAATTTATCCCTTACCAGAGACATACCTCTGCTACCTAAATAAAAAACCTCTATGATGAGTTTCTCAGACTGCATTATAAGACAGATGTAGAAGTTGCTTTAACACATGTCTCGTGTGTTTTTTCTCTGGGATGGTGTCTATGTAAAGGGAGTACACCTGCACTCCCCTTGAGTAGGCATTGAATCTTTGTGCCCATCTTCTTCGAACCAGTGTTAAGTTGGCAGCAAAATGCTTGTGAAACTTTATTCTGCAGTCAAACGTAAGTATTGGTCTGTCGAAAGTAGCATAACTCTGATATGCAAAAGCACTGCCCAATGAAAACACTGCTTTGTGCACCATTTGTTTCAGTTTTACAATGATAAACTAGCAACCATGTTGACATCCTGGTGTCCTTCGTTTCCCATTCAAGGTTGTCTGTTTCTCTACTCAGGCCGGGCCAATTACTAAAATTAGTATAGACATTTCGGAACAGCCATTCTAGAAAAAAGGTCCTTCTTCTCAAAGGAATTTTGGAGAATGTTGTACTTTATAATGCAAATTGCACCTGCGTGATTTAGAAAGAACATTGATACATTAATGGATTTGACACTATGTGTTGGGGCCTTCAGAACAGAAATGAAAGTATGGTTGTTAATACGATGCATGCTATTAAGAGGCACTGTTTTTCATTCTGTTGGAGTTCACTCCTCCAGCGGTCCAACAGGACATCAAGATTGTGGAGAGAGCGGATTACTATACGGAGCAGTGCCCGTCTTTGGAAATTAAACGAAGTGATCGGCTATGCCGACACTTGAAACAGTTTGTCCTGTTGGACCGCTGGAGGAGTGAAAGCGCTCGTGAGCTTCACATTCCTGATACCTTTCTGTATCATCGCCAGCTATTCAATAGCTGTTATTTCGACCTCGAACACACAATTTTAACGGACTAGACTACACCAACCATTCTAAGTCACCAATGTAGTCTTCTTAGGGTCATTGAACATATGAATTTACCGTCCTGAAGATGGTCTAACAGATGCCTTTACTACCTAGACCGAAACGTCGACAATTACAACTATTTTCTTTATGAATTTTTTCCACTTAAGGATTTGTTTTCTGTACAATCAGTCACAATTTCCTTTTGTACATATTGTTTGGAATAGGTGACCACATCAGTGATAATGAGATGACTATAGTAACAAATAACTTCCAAATCTCAGTCACTGTGCGTTGATGTATGTTCATATATGTAACAATTTTTGTACCCTTTAATATTGTTTCAACATAAATTTGTGTTTCAAAAAGCATACACCCGTTTGAAATATTTTTGGGCAGATCTGTTCATGTTTAAATAAGTAATTTAGCTTTTGAAATAACTTGATGTAAGCTACTGTGTAGAGCTTATCACTGACGATTGCTTAAAAACATGAGAATAAGTAGAGAAAAGAATCCCTTGTAGGCACGTTTACCCGTTGATACACTAAGTACCCAAGCCTCCAAGAGTCTATTGGGTCTCCCACCCCTCCTCTTACTAATTTTTACAGATAAGTCTTTAACCATAGGATTAGTGAGCATTATCCATGCCAAGCTCAAAAGACGAAAGCCTTTTACCACTCCAGGCACAATATTGCAGCTTTTGATTGGTAAAATACTATCCAAGTCAACCTGGTATAAATGAAAGCAACCCCTGACATTTGACGTGAGCAGATTCAGGGTATCTGTGGTGTTGAAGGGTGTGCCATATAAAGAAGCTGCTCTCCATCGAAATCTTGGAAACTATCCAGAGTTTCCTGCTTATTTTTGGGCATAAATTATTGATCAACCTAAGCCTGAAAGGGTATCGTCTTGGCTTATCCTGGGTGCTCCCTGGCGTCTGGACAAAGCTATAACTCTCTGACCAGCTCTAATAAGAGAGAAACACGTGTCAGGGATTGCTTTTATTCATTCCAGGTTGGATTTGAAAAGTTGTACTGTTATTTTCATGCAAACCTCTGCTAATTTCAGATGACCAATCTAAAGTAACTTTTGTCTCATTATACCTAGGAATGCTGCCACTTGGGGAATTCCAATAGTAGAGAGAAATGATCAATTGTTGTACAACTTCTCTAATGCGTGCAAAAGGTGTTTGATAGAAAGACACATACTCCTTCTTTGAATAAAAAATGATTAAATTTGAAACAGGACTATCAAGAATTGTTGAGTTATATTACCGAATTAAAACATTTAGTAGTTGAGAGTGGTTGGCCAAAAAAGAAAAGAGCACCATTATTTTACCAAGGGTTACAAACCGACTAAAAGATTTTCTTGCATTGGTAGTAAATCCACCAGCTAAGTGTTCAAAGTTTATAGATTTAGCAGTGCAGTTGGATCATAGTCTTGCTGAACAATATTCAGAGATGGGTCAGGCAGAGACAAAGGTACTGGTGGTTCATCCAAAGCTAGAAGAAAGGAAAGATTCAAAATTTCTAGAACCTATGCAAATAGACTATGTAAAACATCCTCTTCCAACAGAGGAAAGAGAAAGGAAACATATCACGAAACTCCATATAGATTGTAGAAGATCAGGCCATTTGGTTAAGAAATGTCCAAGTGTTCCAAGAGATCAAGTAGTAGTTACAACACCCACTGAGAAACCACAACAAGACAAAAACACTGAGTATTTCGACTATGAAAGGAACTGCCTTGTGGAGTGAAGAAATTTAGTCCATTTTCAAATAGATAGTGAAAACCATGTGGTCAGATGAGGCTCATATGACTGTGCCCATGAAATCATTTTGTCCTCTGTTGAGGAAAAGATTGGTTCAGGGCTTTTAGATGCAGCCGCTTCAGTGAACTATACAGGCATTAAGTTTGCTCAATCTTTACAAATGCCTGTCATTAAGACAAAAGTTCAAAAGGAGGTTAAAGCAGTTTAATTTTGGCCGTACAGTTTCATGCACCCATGATTTCCTTTTTGCTTTGATTTATAGATGCTCCTCAGTTGACTTTACATAACCCCAGTATGACTGGGCAGCAAGGACAGTACCACTGAACTCAGACTATTGTCAGGACATTTCTTTGACTGTATGTGAATCTTTTGAGACTTGTTCTTCTAAGGTTCACATCAGGAGCTGCTATATATCTAGTGACTGGTCGTGCAATCCCCTACCTTCTTGCTTTGAAGGATTCAGTTATGTATTTGACAAGAAAAATAAGAAATGTATTAGCCCTACATGGAAATCAAGTTAATGCACCCCCTAACTCAGAAAAAGAGCATCTTAAGCAGTATAAATCTTGCTAATGGTTTCATCAGGTCCCCACAGTCACCTGCCTCTTCTGTTATTTTACATGCCCAAGAAAAAGGGGTGAATTAGAACATTTATAGTTTATAGAGACCTCAATAAAAACACAGTTAAGAATTGTTTTGCTTTGCCACAGATTTCTGTTTTGATAGATCAGATCCAAAACTATCCATGAAATTAGATCTCAAAGGAGATTACAACCTAGTCAGAAACAGAAAGGGTGACTAATGGAAAACTGTTTTGCATTAAGATTGGATTGTTTAAACATCAGTCCATGCCTCTTTTGGACTCTGCAATGTGGATGAAGTTTTGAGGGGATACTTGATTGCATTTTGAATAGTCTACTGGGACGATATTTTTAGTTATTCAGACTTCTTAGAAACATGCATCCAACAAGTTAAGACAGTTTTACAACGATTGAGGGATTACCATCTTTTTTAATGGATTTGTGTGCCTTCCATACTACCACTGTAGACGTTTGGGCTATACAATTACACCAGAAGGCATTCAGATGTATAAAAGTGCAATCAATTCAATGGCACACACCAATCACAGTTTAGGCTATTCATCGTTTTTTTGCCTTGGCCAACGTTTGTAGCTAAAAGAAAAGTTTTTGTTTGGTCAAAAAGGTCCATTAGGACTTTAGTGTCTTAAAAAAAACAACAACAAAAACACGTTTTTCTAGTGCTTCCATTTTCCAACATCCTCAATTTTGAATATCCTTTTACTGTTGAAATGGATGCTTACCCTCATGTCATAGCGGGTTTAATGTCTGAGAAATCCAAACATTGGACAGGTTCACCCAGTAGTTCATTTATCTAAAAAGGTTTCACCGGCAGAATTAAACTATTTCATCACAGTTAGAGAACTTTTTCCTGTTAAGAGGCCTTTCGAAGAATGGAGACATTATTTATTAGGGATGGAAAAACACTATAGATATACATACAGATCACAGGAATTTTTAGTTTCTGATATCAACTAGAGCACTAACTCCTACACAAGTCAGGTGGCCCTTGTTCTTTTCAGGCTATAATTTTGCAACAAATTACAGACCAGATCCTAATAATGATAACGCTAGCGTGCTATTTCAACAGAATCAACCTGAAAACAAAATTAAGTTGACAGATGAAAGGGGAGGGCGTGGCCAAGCAGGCATCCATGTAAGACGCACCTAAAGTGAGATCTATAAGTTTCTCCTATAAATAATTATACTAGACCGCTGTACCACCCTGCCCCCGAGATGCATCGGCAGCAGGTGCTCTCTGAGACAGGCGATGTCCAGTGGGGACTGACCTGGGATCATATTGATGACTTGGGCTGCTGAACCAGTCTGTGACCTAAGAACACGGATGAACGGCGACTGGGAGAGGAACGGCTGCCCCGAAGATACTACCAGGCCAAACGGAGACAGAGATAATCATGAGGCGGGCCCTCTGCCGGAGATGCGAGCGAGATATTGGTGGCCACTGCCTGCAGCCATGTGGAGGGACTGTCTGGGCAAACTCTTCCCTGCCAGCCTACATCCATAACTACTCCAGGGTGTAAGTGGCACAAGCGGACACCGACGCGCCCGTCCGAATGGGGAGCAGAGTCGAGGGTTCCTCTCTCTGCCGTGCGAGTGCTTGGAAGCCCGCGACAGAGGAAAGGCTGCTCTGGAGCCTCTGAGAACCTGTGGAAATGAGGGCACAGACACCTGGGCCCCCATCCTACCTATAGTGATTTCCCATGCCATATTGGCCTAACCTGATCCCAGCTGATTAACACATGTGGCGTGAGGGGGACCGGCAGCCACTGTGCATGAGATTGGACCATTGCTACATAAAGTCTACACCTTCAGAAACGTTAGCAGTTTGAGCAGGTAAGTGAGATATTGCGCGCACCTTCGCTGCAACATTGCCTTGGATGGGGAAGACCTTGTGGTTTGAGGGCTGTCGAACAGGCAGACCACACAGGCCCACTACTGGAAACCACCCTGCATGAAAACAATAATAAATCTGAGGCCATTTTTCAGGCTACCCATGATGTTAAGGCCACACTAGAACTCAAAATTGACGCTATGCCCAAAGACCTGGGCCTGCTGTGATCAGACCACAGAAAAGTAACTGACAGGGTCCAAACAACTGAATAAGCGCTTGCTGTGATGCACCCAACCATGAAAGAGATGCAAACAAAAGTACAGGACTTGCAAAAGGAAGTTGACTTTTTGAAACCAAAAGTTAATGAGGCAGAAAGCAGATCACGTAGGAATAACATAACAATTATTGGGTTACCGGAGCACATAGACGGCCAAAGCATGGAGCTGTACCTTTAAAAGTGCCTCATGGACACTGTACGAGCTGGCAAGCAATCAACCTTTTTTTCAGTAGAGTGGGCACACAGGGTCCTAAACTATGCTTTAGCCCTGGGAGCCCCCTCCACCACCCCCAGGCCAGTGGTGGTGCACCTATTCAACTACAGTGATCGAGATCACATCCTACAGACCTCCAGAAGTAAAGGCCCTTGGACTGCAAACAATTGCACTGGGCATATACATTCCCGGACTACACATCAGAGGTGCAACGACGGGGGCGTGGCTTAGGAGCCGATGCGGACGGTCGCGTGAGCTGAGAGCTCCGCGCCGACCCCGTCATTTCTCCTGAATTGGGAGCCGATACTGCTTCTGAACCTGCCCGGAATCGGGCTACGCCGCTCCGGGGGCGCCCACGGCACCTACTAGTCCGAAACACGGCGCTGCCGGGAACCGGAGAGCAAGAAGAACCGAGAGCCCGGCCGGAGCGACTTCAAAATGGCGCTGGGTGCGGCCACAAAAGCACTGAGCTGATGCGGTGAGCGATGTGGTGACGGCGGGACCGCAGAGTGGAGGATCGTGCGGGCGAGCAGCGGGAGACCGGCAATGCAATTCCTGGAGTGGACCCAGGAATTCCACTAAGGCGACGTCCCTGAGACGGTTGGGACTGCTGAAGCGGGCCAACCTCCCCCCCCCCCCCGGAGACGGGTAGCGATATCGGAGCAGCAGCTGTGGAGACGGTGGGACAGCGCAGCGCTCGCCGATGTGCATCACAGAGGGGCACTTGGTGACTGTTACTTGGGACATTGCCTGTCTGGAGTTCAGGATTGTGGGGATGGCTGGCTAGTCGTCGGGAGGATCGAGCCGCCATCTTGGGAGATGCACGGTGCAGTGCGATTGGGGGTTGTGCGGCTCATGGCACTCCTGCTGGCTGGCGACGGAGGTGAGGACAGTGCATAGGGGGGCCCCTGAGCGTATTGCTTGCGGAGGAATAGACGTTGGCGAAATTGGAAGAGGTCCCGGGACACTGATTCGGAAAGCTGGGGGGCTCACTGGGAGTACTGCAATTGTTGGAGGAAGGAGGAGGCAAGGGAGTGGCGGGGGCAGGGGCCGTGGGGCAGTGAAGGGATCAGCTGGTCATAATATCTGGGCTGACCATCTGCGGCAGAAGCGCGAAGGCGGACCCCGCTCCCCGCCCTGATGGTACGGTGGTAGTTGCCTTTTATCACTGGGGCCAGTGAGAAGAACGCCAGGCCTGGTGATTAGAGCAGCATACGGAGGCCGCAACCCGCAGGCGGTGATGATCGGCGGACGCGGGCTGGGGGCCTGGTGAAACCTATACAGCCGGACAGCGTAGGGCGCATAGATAAGGCCCTTAACCAGGAGTACGGGTGTTGAGGTGGAGCTCACTGCGCCCATCCGCTCAGGTTCTGGCATATAGAAGAGTGGAACCGGGAGTGCCCACGCCTGTTGAGTCAGGGGAGTAGCTGGACGTATCACTGAGCAGTACCACGGAAAACGAACTGGCGCCAGGGGAGTGTCTGACAAGGCCTGGGAATTGAGTGGTGGCCAACCCATATCGGGGGTTGAGGAGAGCACACCTCAGAATAGTGAACACTGCACAGAGTCCCTGACGAGCGTGGAGGACGAGGGGGGACGCATCAGACGACCGGTGGAGTCCACCGGTCAGTAGAACGGATGACCATGGGAAAACCACGAGGCAAGCAGGGGGGAGCACCCCCGGAACATGAAGACGAGGCGGCGGATCACCGGAAGCCAGATGTGCTGGAGTCACAGACGGAGGGGATGATGCAGCAACAAGTAGAGGTGATACTTAAGGCCATCACGGACACCAGAGACGCCCTCCAACAGGACATAGCACAGGTATCGTTGGGGCTGGGCCTCCTTCGTGCAGACCATGCAAAGTTGGTGGATCGGGTGAAACAAACAGAAGTCACTTTGGGGGGGTCTGGAACCAGCACAGAAGGTGCTTGAGACACAGATGGGAGAAGTGCATCGTCGCTTACAAACCCTAGAGAGGAGGGCTGAAGATGCCGAAGGGCGGAACAGGAGGAATAATGTGTGGGTGGTAGGGCTCCCTGAAGGAGTGGAAGGGGCCAGTATGGTGGACTACTTAGAGGCCTGGTTGCGGACTGAAGTTGCCCCTGAGGGCTTGTCCCCTTTCTATACCCTGGAGAGAGCGCACAGGGTGCCGGCTCGGCCGTTGACGCCTGGGAGGCCACCCAGGCCAGTGGTGGCACGCCTGCTCCACTACAAAGACAGAGACCTACTTCTGAATAAGGCACGCACCATGGGCCCCTTCAAGGTAAATAACAGTAGTGTGACATTGTTCCCTGACTACACATTCGAAGTGCAACGCCAGCAGGCCTCATTTCTAGACGTCAAGAAAGCACTCCGTACAGAAGGTTTACAGTATTCACTGATGTTTCCGGCACGCCTGAGGGTGGTCATGGATGGTAAAACCTTCTTTTACAGTACCCCTGAGGAAGCATGGGACTGGCTGGAATCCTATAGAGCGGGACGGGGCGAGGCTGGTCGCAGCCAGGAGACTACTGGGAAGGCGCCGCACCACCCCTAGACCGCGGCGCTCTGGAAGACGTCGTCTCGGCTCCCAGAAGCCAACGGTGTCTCAGACGGAAAAGGAACGATCGGCGGCATTACAAGCGGTGACGGAGATCTCACAAGAACGAGGGTCGGAATCAAGGGGGGCGACAGAATCTGAAAGGGGATCGGTGGGGACGGCGTCTGAGGATTCGGCGAGTGTCACAATGCCACATGTTACACCTGGAACTGCTGATGAGATCACTGACGCATAGTACAGTAAGACTTTCTCAAGGACTAGAGGGTGCTCTTGTTTGAGGACAATTCCTTTCATTAATGTGGGGGACATTGAGAGGGTGATGGAGGTGCTGGCGGGGGCTGGGGGGGGAGGCCTTGGGGTGGGGCTCCCTTACTCTGGGGTGCCACAGCAGAGGCTGGGGCCCTATTAGGGGTGGGGTACGGCACGAGATGGTTAAGATAATCTGATTCGGACTAACTAGGCCCTTAGACACCTCCCCTACTATTGTAGTTAGAAGCTCTCTGGTAGCTACCTGGGAGGCAATTTAGTTAAGAGTTTGGATGGGTGCTGGATTGTTAGGACCTGTTCTGGGGTGGGGTTGTTGGGGAATTTTGTGGGTTTTATTTGGGGTTGTAGGGGCCACCGGTGTGTCCATGGAGGGAGTACAGAAGGTCCCAGGAGCTGTGGACCAATATGGGGACAAAGCTTGATCTAAAATGTATAACGTGGAACGTGAGGGGGATGCACACAATGGGGAGGCGCCACAGGGTACACACTTAGTTGGTGCGTAGGGGGGTACACATAGCCCTCCTACAGGAAACCCATATTAATCGAGCGGAGGGCTCTGCGCTGCAGCGTAGATGGCGAGGGCAGGTGTATTATACAACGTATTCAGCTTTTGCTAGGGGAACGCTAATATGTATTAGAGCTGGGGTCCCCTTCCAGATGACCCATCACTTAGCTGATCCAGAAGGGAGGTTTGTGGTAGTGGGGGGGCGACTGAATGGATTGGATGTCACGTTGTGTAGTATATACGCTCCTAATGTTGATCAGGTGGCTTTTTTCAACTGTCTGTCGGGTAAACTGGCACCTTACCTGACTGGCCCAGTGATATTGGGAGGGGATTTCAATTCAATAACTGATATTACTATGGATAGGTCGCATCCACCGCTACCTGAAGCCCCTATACATAGAATATCCAAAATTAGAAGGGACTGGCAGGATAGGTGGGGGCTCATAGACACGTGGCGAATGCAACATTTAAACGAACGTGACTATTCTTTCTTCTCTGCATTACACGAATTGCATGTGCGATTGGACGCCATATTGTGCACACCGGACGTACACGCAAAAGTAATACACAGTGAATACTTAGCGAGAACAATATCGGATCATAATCCGCTATTACTGACGATCAGCTGGGTCCAAGAGAGACCCGTGATACCGACGTGGCGTCTACGACCAGAGGTGTTGGAAGACTCAGTCTTCCGCACAGAAAAAGAAACGGGAATTGCGCAATACTTTGTTGAAAATGAGGGGACGGCGTCGAACTTAGCGCTGAAGTGGGATGCTTTTAAAGTGGTGGTGAGGGGAAAGTGCATTACCAAAATGGCGGGAGTACGGAAGACATTGCTGCGCGACATAGACTCGGCTGAACATCGGCTGAGAGTGGCGGAAAGGGCGCGACCTGAAAACCTAGGGGTGCAGGAAGAAATGTCAGAGGCCAGAGAGGGGGTGGCGACCCAGGTAGAGAGGTTGCGTTGTTACGATCACAGAGCTTACCTGGCAAGGGCGCATGCGGAACGGGACAAGGCGAGCACGTTGCTGGCCTGGTTAGCCAACCCGGCTCCTCGAGGTACGCCTATATTAGCGTTGAATACTACATTAGGAACTCCGGTTTATACCCAGCGAGGGATTAACTGATTGTTTTTAGACTATTATGCTGATTTGTATAGGGGTAGGCTGGGGAATAAGGATGACGCCTTAGAGGTGTTCTTGGCTGATGTAACGCTGCCACGGTTGGAGGAGGAGCAGGCGGAATTATTGGGGCAGGAGATTACACTGGGGGAAATACGGTGTGCCATTAAACACATGGCGCGCAATAAAACGCCGGGTACAGATGGCCTGCCTATAGAGTTTTACTCCAGTTATATTGATTTACTAGCTCCTAAACTGTTGGCTGTATATAAGGAGGCGCGGAAGGTGGGGAAGCTTCCAGCTTCTACGCGAGAGGCTATCATTATCCCGCTTCAGAAACCTGGAAAGGATCCCTTGGACAGGTCGGCTTACCGCCCCTTATCTATGCTGACGTCCGACTACAAAATATTAAGCAGGATTCTTGCGGCTCGGCTCCTCCCCTATATGTTGCAGTTGGTTCACAGTGACCAGGCGGGTTTTATCCCGACTAGGAATACGGCCACTAATATACGACGCCTCCTCCGCATACTGGATGGAGATCATGGGGAAACTCCCACTGCCGCGGTACTATCAGTGGACATAGAGAAGGCGTTCGATAGCCTGGAGTGGCCCTACCTGTTTCGAGTCATGCGCGCATTCGGCCTTGGCGAGGCGTTTGTGGGGTGGACGGGGTTACTTTACAGCGCAGCGACAGCACGGGTGCGGACAGGGATGGTGGTCTCCTCCCCCTGCTCAATAGGTCGGGGAACACGACAGGGATGCCCACTATCACCGCTGTTGTTTGCGTTGGCCATTGAGCCGTTGGCCGCGCATGCTAGGCTAGGGCGGCATTACCAGGGATTAGCCCTGCGCGGTGACATGCAGCATATATCTTTGTATGCAGATGATCTTCTTATTTTCCTGGCCAATACAGAGGAGGCACTGGAAGGGGCGACAAACTTGCTCCAGGTGTTTGGCGGGATTTCAGGGCTGGGGGTGAACTGGGGGAAGACTTGTCTTTTCCCGGTGATTCCTTCGGCGGCAGGCCCTGCTCAGGTGGCGGGAATTCGGTGGGAACCAGATTGCTTGCCTTATCTCGGGACTAATATATATCATACACCTGCTGATTTGCTGGATGGAAATGTGGGCAGGGCTATACGAGGACTGCGTGGCAGCCTGGCCTTTTGGAGTACTTTACCACGCTCGGTAGCCGGCAGGGTGGCTCTCCTGAAGATGGTGGCGCTTCCCCGTCTGCTATACTACTTTAGGACGTTGCCGCTCTGGATACCGGGGGCAATCTTTAGGCAGCTTCGTTCCATGGTTAGTGGTTTCTTATGGGGGAACGGCAGGAGGCGGGTAGCTTTGACTACAATGATGCGACCGAGGGCGGACGGGGGCCTGGCGGTGCCGGATTTTGAACTCTATTATTTGGCAGCTCAGTTGCAATGGTTCACCCGGGCGGTGGCTCGAGAGTTTAGGGGCCCAGATGGTCCGGAGGGACGATGGCTTCCACGTCATGTGATATCATTTATAATACTTCAGCAACATTTGCGTCTTGGCTCCCTCACTGCTGAAGAACAAATGCTGAGACAATGTTGGAACCGAAGCCAGCGTAGAGCCGGGATTATTCATCCGTATGCCCCGGAGATTCCTTTGGGCATGTGTACTGCTCTCCCGCATGGGGGGGACTGGTCGGCGCTGGCGGAATGGGAGACGATGGGTGTTCAGGTAATGGGAGATTTATATGAGGACGGGGTGCTATTGCCTTTTCAGACGCTGCGGGACAGGTATGCCCTCCCGCGAGGGGACTACTTGATGCATGCAGCCCTGATCTCGGCGATACAACGTCATTGGAGGGAAGGGTTGTCAGAACCGCGGACCTCTGCGGCGTGCCAATACGTAGTGATGGCAGCGGGGACGTTTAAAGCTGTTACTTGTCTCTACAGGCGATTGATCACTGAAGGCCTGCAACCATTGCAAGAGTTACAGAGAAAGTGGGAGGCGGATCTTGGGAAGGAAATACCTGAAAAGACATGGACACAACTGATTCGGAGGGCCTGGAAGAGTACTAGGAATGCTAGATTTCAATTAATACACTTCTTTATATTACATAGAGCTTATTTAACCCCGGCCAAGATTAATCGGTACTTTCACATGGATACTGCCCAGTGCCCACGCTGTAATCTAGAGGGGGCGGAGTTCCATCACATGATGTGGAGCTGTGGGCAGCTAGGGACGTATTGGGAGGAGGTAGTTGAGCTACTCTGTGGAGTTACGGAGCGCCACATAGAACCTGACATGGGCACCTGTTTACTGCACTGGTTTCCGCATACTCCCAAGACAAGAATAACGAGTACGTTTCTGGATCTAGGCTTACTACTGGCTAAGAGGGAGATCACGGCACAATGGAAAACAAGACGGGGGCCTAGTGTAGAGAGGTGGAAATCGGAGCTACTCAAATGGGCAAGGTGTGAGAGTACAGTTCAACTGCAACAAGCTAGACGGGCTAATAATGAGAAGGCGATGGAGGCAGCGAGGGCGTGGGAGGCCATAGTAATTGCATTACAGACGCCCGAAACTGAATCAGAGGCAAGTTCGCCCAGGGAGGCACAAGTGGGAACACCATGATTGATAAAAGTGCCGTGACGGTATTCAAGGCTTAACCTTGTGGTGCAATATTAGGATAACGTGAGATGATTACCGAACAGAAGGTATTGTCCCCTAATTATTTGATATGTAGTGAGAAGGAACCAGCAATACTACAGATATGTGCGATTAGAACTTTGGACACACCGGCGGCAGAGGGAGGGGGGAGGGGGTTTGATTGAGTTGGCTTATTATTATTTCTATAGATCAAGATACTAAGCATCGGAGATGCATCTTTGACAATACGCTCAAAATAACACACAACTGCAAAAATTAGGATGCATGCAGCGAAGTGTATAATAATAAATCCTCATTAAATTGAGCTGTAGGATTGCACGGAGAGGGAGTGTGGGGACAATACAGCATAATAATATGATGTACAGTACAGATACTAATGAAGATTGATGTATGATTGCCACATGTTGTTTTGCAAAATAATAAAAACAGTTTAAAAAAAAAATCAGAGGTGCAACGACAAACAGCTTTGTTCCTCACAATAAAATAGTGTTTGTGCCAACGGAACCTTCGGTACTCCTTATTGTATACCACTAAACTATGGATCATCGATGGGGATAGCACGTACTTCTTCTTAACACCCACAGATGTGCGCTCCTGGCTGGACTTAAGAGGAGAGACAGATCTCCTGGACCAGGGAGCACAGAATGGCTCCTGCCAATCCCAGAGACATAAGCGGAGGACCAACAAGAAACTGCAGAGTCGCCCAACCCATAAACAAGCAGCAAAAGAACAAGCTCTGCTGGTGGAAGAGACAGAACAGCAATCTGTTCTGGTCACTGACCTGTCAGAGTGACACAGATTCTTGTCATATGCGGGACACCGAAGACATGGTATAGATTGAACTAGAACTGCGACATGGGCCGGACATCACCCCGATGGCAGCAGACTTGGCGCACTGACTCTTTCCATTTGTATCCTTATTATGTTTGAGTGTGAGCTGCTGCAGTGTTACAACTTCAGAGTGGATGTAGGCATGCTCTTCTATACTTGCACAGGGGAAAGGAGTGGAACATAAGGCTACTCATTATGGCAATTATGGCAATGGGAGATCTCACATGAGCTAGTCATCAGATAACCTGCCTGTATGGGTCCCTCCACTCACCGAGATGGACAATATGACGCACACTTTTTGTGGTGCTAGTTTGTTTGCAAGGTAGTTCTCGAAACCTTGACCACATATGCGGAGTTGGGTGTTGGTTGTTACTGAACCGATTTCTCAAGCATTGAATACAAATGGTTCAGCACCAATGTTCAACAATGTGTATCATGGGGGGTGGGGGGGGCATGGCCAACAGCATGGCCGGGTAGCTGCGTTCTCCGCGAGCTCCGCTGGCCCCGAGTAAAATCCTGTCTTTATCCTGACCCTCGAAGCCAGAAAATCATTTCAGCGCTGACCGGAAGGTATGCGAAGGCTGAGACACGGTGGGAAAAGGGTCGTGCGGTTGATTTCCACCACAAAGCGAGCCTTTACTGCGCCACACTCGGCGCGCGGCTCCCTAAAGTGGCGGCCTGCCAGAGTGACCTGCGGTGATTGACTGGGCCGGAGGCAACCTTGCACTACGCGGTGGAGGAGAAACAAGCAGCTGGGGCGCTGACACAGCGGGACTCTGCGTGGCAGTGCGACATACCTCCACCCTCCACGGAAACTGCAGACAAGAGCGGTGACGGTCCGCCCGGAGTGGCTGCAGCATCGGACCGGAGGAGCCGGGAAGGACGGACCGGGGGAACAAAACCCCTCCCGGCGGCGGAGCGGTTCCCGGCGCCCAGAGTGGGTGACGAGCAGAGCCCTGGTCTGCGCGTTGGATCCTGGTAGGAGACTCTGGGGGGGCAACGAACGCTCCAGCTTTCCACTGGGTGGCGGACGATTGCGGGGATGATGGAGAGCGCATGAGGCGGCCTGCCTGAGGACGTGTAGCCCCGGAGACCTCTCCCTGGTGCGGCAGCGGAGGCAGCGTGAGGTAACGGGCCAGAGGGCCTCAACTAAAGTGGTGTTGGCCCTGCGGCTGCGGGGATCCCAGTGTGTCGGCTGGTGGACTTTCCCCCCCCCCCGAGGCTTTCACTAGTGTCGGAAAGAACTTCCTGGCCGAGTGTTGGAGGGCTCAGGAGTCGCGGGACCCATGCAGTATGTTTTCACCTGAGGCCTGCTAGAAGACGCTATATGTAGACTGGGGCTCAGCATAGTGGACTGTGAAGCTGCTACCCACATTGGTCTTGCTGCCACGGCTCAGGGTGTGAGTTTGACAGTGGCAGTGCGGCGAGAAGAGGAGCCACGAGGGCTGTGTCAGCACTGCTTCTGTGCGGGAGGAGGCCCAGGGGTCCCCCTGCGGAGAGTCCGGTGGGCCCAATTGTGGGCTTGGCCTCACCCGTCTATGCAGGAAGTGCACGCTTTTTGGCCCGAACATCGGAATGAGTGGCATAGGGGTGGATAGCGGCTTGGCGCCTCCTTGGATACCCAGATCCGCAGAGCCAAAGGGAGTGCAGCTCCGCTAGCCTCCCTGACCCGGCTGACACCAGCAACGCTGCGCTGGGAGCCCCGCCGCAACCTAGGGTGTGAGACACGGGGAGGCCAACGACAGTGGCAGCAGAGGCACCGTGAGTGGGGAAGAGTGCCTGACTGCGATCCGTCCATAGATCGACTACAATGGCGAGAGACAAGGAGCCTAGAACGTCAAAACAGGGAAAGTTGGACGGATTTACCAAAGTACTCCCTCCGCCGGTGGGAGCGGAAGGCGGTCTCGCTCCCCTTCCAGATAACGCGACTATATTACAGGCGATTCATTCATCCAGAGAGAGCCTGGAGGGCAAGATGGCGGAGATACGGTCTGAGGTCACATTACTACGCCATGACCTGCGAAAGGTCTCCGAGAGAGTTACCGAGGCAGAACAACGCATCTCGGAACTTGAAGATACCTCCCACGCCACATGGAGGGACGTGACGGGACTCTTAGCTACAATGAAGGAGGTGGTCTGGAGGGTCGACGATGCCGAAAATAGGGCCCGCAGAAATAATCTGAGATTCATTGGCTTTCCGGAAAATGTGGAGCGATCTGACCCGGGACACTTTCTCCTGACAATTCTCAAGGAAACTCTTCCGGATGCACAGTTTTCGGCCTGTTTTGTCATAGAAAGGGCGCATAGGATGCCCGGTGTCCGCCCGCCGCCGGGGGCTCCCCCTCGGCCATTGATAGCCCGTTTCTTGAACTTTCAGGACAGGGATCTAATACTCAGGGAGCTGCGGAAGAAGGGGGAGATCAAATACGAAAACACACGGGTGATGGTGTTTCCGGACTATTTGCGGGATGTGCAGAAACTACGACGAACCTTTGACCCTATTAAAGTGAAACTTAGAGCACTCGGGATACAATACATGTTGTTGTTCCCAGCCAAACTAAAAGTCATCTTTCAAGGCACTATGCAGTTCTTCCAGACTCCGGATGAGGCGTTGTCATGGATTGAGGAACGGCCTCGGCTGAGGCATGGATCGCCCCAAGCTTCTCCTTTGCCCGCAGACAAGAGGGTGGGTTCCAGTCAGGAACGACCTAAAGAAAAACGTCGGAGACGAGTGCTAAAACACCGGATTCCCGTTGTGGGAACACCGGGGAGGTCCCTGAGGCCCAGAGAAAGTAAGGCCTGCATATCGGACTCAGATGATGACACCGTCAAGGACCGCAAGACAAGGAATCTTCAGGAATCGAGCGATAATGGTAACACTGAACTGTCAGAGAGGGAAGAATCGGCGGATGCGGACAGTGAGCACCCACTTCTGGAGAGTATTCAACGGCTGGAGGCTCCAGGCTCGAGCCTTCCAAGAGGAAGTACACAGCAACTGTAACCTCCCAGCAATGGCGAAGAGGAATGAAAAACAGGGGCCGGACGGCCGCCCAGAGACAGTAAGAGACTCCCTGGGCCTGGCAGACATTTGGGAACTTTGGCCTGACAACGGGAAGTATACTGTGTGTGGTTATTGCATTATCGTATAGTTGATTGTATTGGGGTGGGGGGGAGGGTTACAGACCTCTTGGTGGTTTACCCGTACCAGAGTTGTCATGTTGACGAATTTGGGGGTGGTGGGGGTGCCTGAAGAGTGTAGGGAGGGGGGTATGCTGGACACCGTCAAATGCTAAGGACTAGGTTCATTGGGGGGGGGGGGAGTTCTGTTCAGTCAGTTTGCATGAATACCGAGATTGAGGTGAGAAGACAATTTGTGGGCACTGCTCTGGGAGAGGGCAGGGCATGTGCTGATTCGACAGTTTCTTTCCAATGGCTGAGGGTGGCTATACAGTAATGACATGGAATGTCAACGGGTTAGGGAACAAAATCAAACGAGGTTTGGTATCTAACTACCTTAAAAGGCTCAAACCCGATATAATATTTTTACAGGAGACGCATCTAATGGGTTTGCACTGTTCGTTCTTGGGTAGGGGACACTACACGACCTTGGCACACGCTGGCTTTACCAGAGGCTCGAGGGGAGTGGCAATTCTCATCAAAAAGTCACCCCCCTTCCGTGTCACTCGACAATGGTTGGATCCAGACGGCACATATGTGGCGGTACAGGGCATCTGGAATCATAAAACGTTTTTACTCATTAGCGCCTATGCTCCCCCAAGACTCCAGCAACGAACGCTAGATAAATTGACGGAACTCCTCTTACATTCTGGCCCCGCCACGCATATTATCGGGGGGGACTTTAATGACGTGAGTGAACCCGCTTTAGATCGCACTCAAACATGACCCGGGTCGCATGAACCCACAGCATTGGCAAAGTTCCAAGCAACCCTTGGGTTAACTGACCTATGGAGACGGCATCACCCGAACACACGTGCCTACTCCTATTTCTCTGGGGCTCACAGGGTGTTTTTGAGGCTGGACTACCTCTTCACTCCAGCGGGGGAGATTGAACATGTAGAGGAGATGGAATATTTAGCTAGGGGCATCTCAGATCATTCACCGCTTTTATTAAAGGTGGGAGGGAGGAGGGGTAGCCAAGGAGCGACTTGGAGACTGAATGCGTGGGCCTTGAAAGATAAAAGGGTCGCTACAAAACTCAGGGTGGAAACCGAGCTCTATTTTAAGGAAAACGACGGCTCAGTACAGTCGGCAGTCATTTTATGGGAAGCATTCAAAGCGGTGATACGTGATAGAGCCCAAAATATAATTGCCCACAAAAAACGGCGAGAAACCCAAGAGATAGTGGCTTTGGAGCGCAGGCTGGTGAGTCTTGAAGGTAGTGGACCCTCCACATTGAGTGAACATACCCTTCGCCAAATTGAAATTACTAAAAGGGAGTACCAGGCGCTGGTCACTCACGAGGCAAGGGCACACCAGCTGGCGGTCCAGCACCAGCTATACGAGACAGGGGATAGGGCGGGTAAACTTCTGGCCTGGTTGGGCAGGAAGGAAATGGAGTCGAGATGGGTCATGTCCATTACAGAACAAGGTCATATCTACACCACACCCCAAGATATAGCGGCACTCTACGCAGCTAGTCCACAGGCGAGTGAGGCACAAATAATAAACTACCTAGACGAAATCGAGCTTCCTGTACTCTCCCAGGAGGAGCGGGATAGGCTTGAGAAAGACCTAACTCTGGAAGAAGTAACAGAGGCCATCGGCCGCCAGAAGTCGAGGAAAACCCCGGGCCCGAATGGACTCCCGGGAGAATATTTTAAATTACACAGTAACTTGCTGGCCCCACATTTACCAGAGATGTTTAGGACATCAAAAGAACACAGGACTCTCTCAAAAGACCTCCGGACGGCTACGGTGGTGGTAATTCACAAAGCGGGGAAACCCCCGGACGACTGTGGGTCCTATCGACCTATTTCGCTGCTTAATATAGAAACAAAGATCCTGGCCACTATCCTCGCGACACGTCTCTTAACGGTCATTACCCCCCTGATACACAGAGAACAGTCCGGATTTATGCCAAAGCGAGCCACACGCTACAATCTACGGCGCGTGGCTAATTGGATGGATGCTGTTCGGAGCCGGGATAGTCCCCATCTGGTCCTTTCCCTTGACGCCGAGAAGGCGTTCGATCGATACCATCCACTGGCCTTTTATGAAATGTACATTCGAGAAATTTGGATTCGGTCCAGGGTTTCGGGAATGGTTGGCGCTTCTATACAACGCGCCTGAGGCTAAGGTCCGAGTCAATGGGGCTAACTTGACGACTTGGCCGATTCAAAGAGGCACTAGGCATGGTTGCCCCCTCTCTCCCTTACTATTTGCCCTCATTTTGGAACCCTTGGCCTGTGTCGTTAGAGCTGACTCTGGGTTGGGTGGTTTTGTAGATGAATCCCGACTTTTGGACGAAGAACGCATATCTTTATATGCGGACGCCATCCTACTGTACGTTACGAACCCAACAGAGACACTCCCTAAAATCCTGCAAATTTTTGAAGACTATGGGCGTCACGCGGGGTATAAGATCAATTGGAGTAAATCCACCCTGTACCCGGTGGGAGGGGAGATGGAGCCCCAGACCTACCCGAGCTGTTTACGATGATCGACAGAGGGGTTTACCTACCTTGGACTCTACATCACCACAGACATAGCTGCTTGCTTAGAACGTAATATCAGGCGGGTCCTTTTAAACTTTCAGGACGATGTCAGGAGATGGAGGAAACTCCCGCTGACGATCATGGGGAGAGCCGCCATGTACAAAATGATTACACTCCCCCAGTTGCTTTACGTGTTACAGAACACTTACTGTAAATTACCAGAAAATGTGTTCAGAAGTCTAGACAGTTAACTACGCTTGCTTCTATGGGATGGGGACCATCCACGTATCGCACTCCAAACGCTGCAGAGGAACCCGTATAATGGGGGTTTGGCCCTACCTGACATCAGGGCGTATTATAGGACGGCCCATCTCATTGTACTCAATGAATGGAACCACGCTCCCGGAGACCATCCGACGTATAGGCTGGAACGGCTGCAATTTAGAGAGCGCACACAATTACACTATATCTATGGAAGTAAGGGAAGTAGCCGGCTGTTGCAAGCTACCCAAAGGGTACTGGAGGCGTAGAAAAGTGCTGAGAAACAAATGAAATGAGACAAAAAACCTACCAGGGAGACCCCCTTATGGGAGGGAACAAGACTAGTTGAGATTGGAAAACTGAGAGGCTTCAGGCAGTGGGACTTAATAGGCATTTCTAAAATAGGGGATGTATTAGAGAAAGGCGCATTGGCTTCATTCACCACACTACAAGCCACATATCAACTCCACGACACTCAATCCTATGCGTATCTCCGACTGAAGCATGCCTGGGTAGCAGAGGGGCTCGACAGGGAGACGTTGCAGGAATATGCCCCACTAGAAGGTAGACTCCTGCAAGAGGAGATTCCTGTTAAAGCTATTTCGTTTACATATAAAACACTAATCAACAACATGCCTGACAAACTGGGTCCACTTCGAGCTAAATGGGAACTTACCACTGGCCCAATGGACGACATTGAATGAGAGGCCGCCCTTATGCATCCACGTGAAGTGGCAATTAAGCTAAGGTTACGTCTCAGCCAATATAAAATTTTATATCGGACCTACTTTGATTGAGCAAGGTTACATACTATGGGGAGAGCAGAAACCCCGGACTGACTCAGATGCCGCACGGAGTGCGCAACATTTATACATACCTTCTGGGAGTGCAAACGGATTCAAGCATACTGGAGGAAGATTGTGAGAGAGCTTAACAATATACTGGAATTCCAACTCGAGTTGGAACCGAAGTTTCTCCTCCTGGGAATCCCCACGGATGTGGACCTCCCACGAAATAAACTCACATTGGCTAATTTGGGGCTGGTGGTAGCTAAGAGGGACGTAGCCAGATACTGGGGTGCCCAACAACTCCCTACGCTTAATGAATGGAGAACAAGTATTGATTTATATATGGTTGCGGAACAAGTGACGTACAAGGCAAGGGGTTGTCCTCGAAAATTCCGGAAGATATGGGCTCCTTGGATAAAATATTATGGTTTGGATGTAGGGGAGGAGGAAGAGGGAATGGATCTGACTCTGGGAAGATCAGGGGGAGAGCCTTGAATATTGTGCTGCCTGACCCTACGGTTGATAACTGTGAATAATACAAATGTGTCTCTCGGCACTAGTATATATGAGGCGTTAGAGCCTAAATGCATGCTCTCCTTCAGAGGAAATGTTGCTATTTTAATTGTTCTTCAAAAATGTCATGGCCTGACATCCAATTTGTATCGTGTATTCATGCTTTGTTTGATTCTATATTTAAATCACAAAACAAAAATAAAAACACTTATAAAAAAAAAAAAACAATGTGTATCATATTTTTGGTTCAAGATAGTTCAGCACAAAAAAAAAAACAATTTGACCATAATATTTCAGATGGTATATCAATCCATACACACATTGTATAAAGTTCAGAATCTCCATTGGGTTTGGTTCGAAGCAAATTCTTCATTCATATTCTTCTTCTTCTAAAGTCTCCTTAAAAACAGTAGCCAATGTGTTTCGTCCTAAAGGACTTCTTCAGGGCTTTATTCCAAATCTTTCTAACTGAGATTTGATGTGGGTGTTTTATAGCGTTGGTGGTGTGTTAGATGCCTGGTTATGAACCTGCTGTATGAGTCCTTTAGAATTCGTCTCAAGCACGTTGATTCATGCAGAGGACTGATGTGTTGTATACTTCCAATTTGTATTCATCCTTTTCAGGACTTGCTGGTAAAGGTTACCTGAATCTATGTTTGTGTGCATAGAGCCGAGATTTGTCTTGCGGTCTGTTCCCAGAGTAGGTATATACTACAATGTAGTAGTTACCCATTCATGTGGTGTAACTGGGTTAGATGGCACGCTGACAGTGCTCGCTGCTTCACTTCCCTGATGGCTGAACCACATAGGATGCCTTCATGTAGGTACAAGATTCTCACCTGGAAAATCCGAGGCATGGCCACTCCCACCAAGAGATATAGAATACATGTGTACCTCAAACATCAGAATGCTCAAATCACCTGCCTGCCGGAAACCCACATGTCGGCCACTTAACTGGGTACAGTACGCAAGAAATGGTGAGGCATAGTGGGGGGAGGGGACATATTCCAACTATGCCAGAGGTGCTCTCATTTGGATTGTACCTGGCGTTCCCTTCACACCTACATGCACTAAGATAGTTAGGGAGGGCATATTTGTGATACTGGAAGGCCTCCTGGATGGAGAAATGCTCACTGTCATTGCAGTATATGCCCCAAATACTAACCTGGCTGATTTTTTAACCACCCTTACTCCAGCCCTACTCTCTAGCCCTCAATCATCATGCATATGGGATGGGGACATAACAGTGTCCTCTATGTGGCCCTGGATAAACAAGTTACTTACCTCGGTAACGCCTTGTCTGGTAGACACTCTAGCCACAGATATCTTTTTTTTATTTTTTTTTTATTTAACTTTTACCAGAGGATTACAAAATCAATTGATTCTTCACCATACTTCATCCCCCTCCACCCCCCTCCCCGGGTCCGAAAGAAAAGTTAACAATACATATTAAATTGACAAGCAGTGGGAATCAACTAATGCATTATTTAAGAAAGTTCAGTGTAGCATTCAACGAGCAGAATAACAATCTATTTTAGAAAAAAAATCAGACCTATATTGGCATTGACAAAGACAGAGAGAACAGTCTGAAACAAGCAACGAAAGAGGGGGGGGGGAGGTGAAAGGTGAAAAGGAGAGAGCAGTCCAATCTGGGGGGGGGAGGGGCGGGAGCAAAGCAGGGAGGAGGAAACAAAACAAATAAAAAAATAAAAAATAAAAAAAAAGGCATCACAATAGCATACTAATTACACAGTGCATTCAGTATAATTTCTATATGTTCAAGGTACTAAGGTATTAAGCCATCTGTCCAGCGGGTCCCAGATTACAATGCCCTTTTTCTTTGCGCATCTACCTTTTTTAGCATAAATTGCCTTCTCTAACTGATAAGTAGCCAGCAGTCTAGCTTGCCATTGGCCAAAAGAAGGAGGTTTCGGATCCTTCCAGTGTGTAGCAATACAGATCCGAAAGATAGTCATTGCGACAAACAATAATGCACCCCCTTTCTTGAGATTAATCGTATCATATAGTCCTAACATGATAGTAGTTGGTGTAAGTTGAATATCTAATAGAAGAACTCTGTTTAAGAACCGTTGCACTTCTTTCAATAGTGATTCTAGTTTTGGGCATGTAGCAAACATATGCACGGAGTCCGCGCAGTATTCTGCGCACCTCGGGCAATTTGTTCCATGGCCCGTAGCCCATTTAGCAATCCTGCTAGGAGTAATATATAAAAAATAGCCTGTTTTATAAAATTGTGCTTGTAATTTAGGTGACAACAGATATGTTTGTGCGAGACCAAGGGCTTCACAAAATGTATTAGGCGGAACATTCAGTTTCTGCTGCCATTTTGCATCTGTTTTCCCTAAATCATCAGGTCGTCGTTCGTTTAGTATGTAATATATACTTCCTATCCTTGGCAAATTAGAGCCGAGCAGTCTATCTAGAAGGTCTATCTTTGCGAATCCTGCTACTCCCCGGTTTTATTTATTAAATATCTTGCGATAGCTTGATACTGAAATATCTGATTACTATTTAATTTATAGCGGGATTTCAATTCTTCAAATAAGCAAATACCATCCGGAGTGATCAGATCCCCTAGTTTAGAGATACCAGCCTGTTACCAATATTGGAGATATGTATTTTTAAAAATTAAAGGTAGATTATCGTTATTTCTAATAGGGGTATAATAATTCAGTTTAGCCAATCCAAATGATTTATGGATATTAGAAAAAACCCGATAGACACTTATCAATGTTTTGAATCGGACCCTCTTGTAATAACTGAATTCCAGCTGGCGCCAGAGGCAGCCCCTAGCATTTTCCCCTAGAAGTAGAAAATAAGGGGAAGGCAATCCTGATGAACTTAGGATGCAATCATCATACAGTAACTCGGGGCTGTATTGCAGGGCAGCAGCCCAATAGTATAGTTTTAAATTGGGGAGAGCCCACCCTCCTCTATCTCTAGGCAGAGAGAGTAAGTTAAGAGCTCTCCTCGGCTGTGAATAAGCCCAAATAAACTGGGAAAAAATTTGTTCAAACATTCGGAGTATATGATTATTAAAGTCTAACGGAATTGTCCTAAAAAAGTAAAGTAACTTGGGAAAATAGGTCATTTTTAAAACATTACATCTCCCCACTATTGTGAGATGTAAATTATTAATTTTTCGGAGTGATTTCTTCATGTCGGCTGCCAACGGGGTCAAATTTTCTTTAACTATTATATCTAAAACAGAGACTATATTGACCCCTAAGTATTTAGCTTTCTTGGTAATTCTATCATCCTCCCAGGTTATCTTCTCGTTTATCACGATCTGCGTTTTTGTTTTGTTAAGGGCGTATCCAGAGATTATTCCAAATTCTTGAGCTTCTTGTTCCAGAGCCCTGATAGCCGATTTAGGTTCAGGTGTTATTATGGCGAGATCATCGGCATAAGCCATGATCTTTGTATCAGTACCAAATCTATTCACTGCTAAAATTGTAGGGTTTAATTCAATTCTTTTAATCAAAGGGTCAATATAAAGGGCAAAAAGTAGCGGGGAGCAAGGGCACCCCTGTCTCGTCCCTCGTGATATCTTTATTTGTTCTGACAAATGTCCATTAATTAATATTCTAGCTACAGGATTTTGATATAATGACTGTAATGCCTGAACTATCCTGGGTCCAAAGCCGATCCGTCGCATGACAGCCCATAAAAATTGCCAGGAGACCCGATCAAACGCTATTTCGGCGTCTAGAAGAATTAGTGAGATCGGGTCTCCTGTCACCTCTGCGACGTCGAATAAAGTAATAGTCCGACGGACATGCTCGGTGGTACCCTTTTTTGGGATAAACCCATGTTGCCAACTAGAAACTAGTGGCTCAATATTTGAGGATAATCTAGAGGCAATAACTTTAGAAAATATTTTAGAATCAGTATTAATTAAAGTTATAGGTCTATATGATGACATCTCCAAGGGTGATTTATCTTTTTTAGGAAATATTACGATTTTAGCAGTTGACCAAGAGCTCGGTGGTGAGGCCCCGTCAAAAATAGAGTCTACAACGTCAGTAAAAAGATCTTTTATTTGTTGCGAGAAAACTTTATAAAATTCAATCGATATGCTATCCATACCGGAGGCTTTGCCATCTGGTAGGCTAGCTAAAGCAACAGCGATCTCATCCCAGTCTGGAGGGGCTTCCATTGTATCACGTTTATTATTATTAAGTTCAACTATCGGTATTGTCTCTAAATAATCGCTAATCTCGATTTCTCTACACTCGGTAGACCCTACAATCTCTTCAAGATATAGTTTCTCATAGAATTTCCTGAAAGCTTCCTCTATTTTTTTAGGATCAGTGGTTATCCCTTCAGTATCCGTTTGGATTGAGGAGATTGTATTCGCTGTTACCTGCTGTCTAGTGGAGATAGCCAGTTGGTGACCAATAATTTCACTACATTCATAAAGTTTTTCTCGAGACGCTGCCCACTTAGCAGCTGTTCTCTCTGCTAAAATGTCCCCCATCCTTGACCTAGTAACTGTTACCATTGTCTGTGCTTCTTCTATTCCTATACCTGCCTAAACTGCCTGTATTAATTTTTTTTCAGCATCTACCATTTGCTTTTGTAAAAGGTCAACTTGTATTTTCTCCTTTTTGTTCCTCCTAATGGAGAAGCGAAGTGTCTCTCCCCTTATGCCTGCCTTCAAGGTATCCCATACTACCATTGTTGACGCAGTCCCAACATTTATATCCAAAAACTCTCGAATCCAGCCAGTCATATGTTCTCGATAGCTGTTATCATATAAGAGTGCCCTTTCAAATGTCCAATTTGAACTTAGTCCCCTATCGACCCAGCCCTCTAGATTTAGAATGAGCGGATTATGGTCCGATAATAGTCGGGGGGCAATATCAATGCGACAGTCATGAATTAGTGAGGATGAGACAAAGAAATAGTCGAGCCTCGCCAGAGATAGGTGAGGGGCTGAAAAAAAGGTGAACCCATTTTGACCAGATTTCAAGTGAGCCCAAACGTCTTTCAAGCCATGAGTGTTTATCAAGTTAGTCAATGCCCGAAAGACTTTAGGCTTCCTTCCTCTGTAGGCCCAGAGTTTATCAGACTCCCAAACGCTAGGCAGGTTTAAGTTTAGATCACCACATAAAATTACAGGGAGCGGCCAATGTACTAGCTCATCATTTATGTCGTTAATTACCCCTGGATCATCTAAATTACTTGCGTAAATAGAACAAATCGTAAAAACAAAGTTGGAGGGGAGACAGCACCCTGCAATCACCCATCTTCCTAAGGAGTCAGATTTCACCTGGTTCACGACTAAAGGTAGAGTCTTCAGGGCCAAAATCCCAACTCCCTTAGCACGAGCACCTTGCGATGTTGCCCCAACAATTTTGAATCCTAAGGAGTTCAGCAAGGATTTCTGACCCCCTACAATGTGGGTCTCCTGGAGGCACACAATGTCCATCCCCATTAATTGCAAGGCCTGAGCGGTCCTTTGTCTCTTCAAAGGATCATTCAAGCCACAGATGTTAATCGAGGTAATTCTAAGTTTTTTTAATATATTAATTTTCAGATTTTAGATATATGACCACGTATAGCTATCAAAAAAACGCAGCCCTTTTTGCGGCATATTTCTATCTTCCGCATGTAGAGTTTTTTTTTTTTTTTTTTTTCTTTCTTCCTTTCCCTCTTCTTCCTTCTTTAAAAAAAAATTGGCTTCTAGATTGTTTCTCCCACTTAGATTGCTTCTCCCTCTGATTAAATCACCCGTGATTATCACTCCCCCTCTCCCCTCCCCAGCCCCCATCCCCCAAGCCCTCCCCCACTTCCCCACATCTCATCCCCCTGCCGCTCGTTATACATATACTTTTTCCTAATTTATCATACCAAGATTTTTAAACAGAATCAACATTTTGACTTTTAATCCCACTGAATTCATTACGGACCCCCTTCCCTCCCTCCACCCCCCCCAAAAAAAAGCAGTCAGGATAGCCCTGAATCGATGGTGAACAAGTGTGAGTCCCCGGCCGCCAGCCTACTCAATATTTTACCCGCTAGTCAGCGAAGTTAGGCTGATCTGACCCCTCGAAAAAGAAGAAAAGAGAAAAATCTTGAGAGGAAGGAAAAAGAGAAAGAAAGGTTCTTGATGAAAGATTCCGATCACGTCCGCCATCAAATTAGTCCTTGTGGTCTATATCAAAAATGTTATCTATATATCTTATCTTATCTTTTCTTTCTCCCCGCAATATCCTTTAGATACTCTCCAGCTTTAATTTCGGATAGGAAAACCCGAGTAGTGCCTTCATATATCACTTTCAATCTTGCTGGGTTCATTAGAAATACTTGAGCCCCCTGTTGCTGCAAGGGAGTTATCAATTGGCGCAATCGCCACCTGCGCTCAACTGTTGTGTGGCAAAAGTCTGGCTTAGAATTTTTTTTTATTCCGTCAACTTCTTTCTGGGAATTGGGCCTTGCCTGATCATATACCAGTTGTCTCAAAAGAAAATTCCCCCCAAAAACTAAAAATACCCTAGGTTTCCCATTCCCATAGCTATTGCCATCTCGTTTCTGTTTCAGGTTAAAAGGGAAACGGTGTGCCCTCTGGACCTCCTGGTCCCAGTTCCAGCCAGTTTGTGATGGAAAAGCAGCCCGGAGCAGTTTGACGATATATCCTCTAGGGTCTTCGCCTTCCACGCCTTCGGGTATCCCCAGCAGCCTCAGATTATTTCGTCGTAGCCTGTTTTCTTGTTCCTCTAGCTTAGACATTAGGTCAGTGAGACAGGCCTCGTGGGAAGCACCTTGATTCTTTACTTGAGAGATTTCTGTTTCAAGGGTCTCTGTCCGTGCTTCCACCATTGAGACCCGATCGCCAATATCGGTGCATATCTTATTTAACTTCCTGATACCACCTTGAAGTTTTTTAGATGCTCCATTAGCGGCCAGACTGTCTGATCTTGCTTCTTCCTGAAATTGTTTTATAGAATCAAAAATAGAGGACAAAGAGGGTTCCATCGAATTCACAATAGTTGGCTGCGGGCTCTGCGCATGCTGGAGATTAGAGGCTCCCAGAGATAATGGCAATCCTCCGTATGAATCAGAGTAGTCCCACTTCAATTGGCTACGTCTTTTACTCCTAGCCTTTTTTTGAGTGGTTCTAATTGTGGGATCAGATCCTTTTTCTTCTGATTTGCTACTATCTGTAGAGCTGAGAGATTCATTTCCGGTTCCAGACATAGATCCATCTGAGACAGAGAAGAAATTCTCGACTAAATCTGGTATCTGCGGGTCTGTTTGTCTAGGGGTCTGAGGCGTATCTCCTCTATCCTCCAGGGGCATCTTTTCTGCCCCTTCGTAATCGAGGACAGCAGTGGCGACATCATGGATATCATGGGTAGAAGTACAGGTGGTTAAGTTTTGAACCTGTGATGTCATATTCACACCGGTTCCCACCCCGGTATCATCCATAGCTGCCTGCACATTTCAGTCAGTCACTTGTGTAGGCGCTTGCTCTAAGTTCCCCTGGTTAGGCACCTGGTTAGATAGCTTTAGATTATCTGTGTTATCCCCCATAGGCGCATTAGAGTCAGAAAAAATAGAGGTGGAGGTGGAGGTAGATATAAGCGGTACCTTGAGGACAGGAAAGTGTTTAGTGATAGATGGTGAACCCCCTGTTCCTCCTGCTGCATTTTCTTTTACCAGAGTTACTCCTCCTAACCTCCCCATATTTTTTTTGCTGACCGCTGGCTCCCGTCTACCTTTAGGGGGAAGATCCATTTTTTCCGCCATTTTCTCCGCTTTGCCCGCTTTGTCCTTCTCTGTCTCCCCCTGATCTGTTCCTGCTTTCAGTTTGTAGATCTTCTGTCCACGGGTGGTCATTCTGTGCTCCCTCCCGCGCTTCCTGCAGCGCGTTGCCTCAGATGCCTCCCCACTAGCGCTGCTGCCACTTCCCAGCAGCTTGAGACACTCTCGGGCCCAATCGATGAGAGCCCCAGCCGTCCGGCCCTTGATTATAGTCGGTCCCGTAAGGCAGGAAAATCGAAGTGAGATTAAACCCCAGACTCGGGTTTTAGCCCTTCTACCGCTACTCCGCGTGTGAGGAAAAACACCGGGTATCCGGAGCTCGAATTCAGACACCGCCGAGGCTGCCGCGGACATCTGCTAGGGGTGTGTCCGTTTCGAATCAGGTCAGCTAGCCGATCGCTGGCTGTCAGAACTCCCGCGTGTGGCAAACGGCGTGACGGCCGGGAGGGGAAATGCTCACACTAGCGCCATCTACTAGCCACAGATTTCTTATCTTAGAATATTCCCCAGGCGCAAGACTGAATTCGAGAGATTTTCGAGCAGTACCCCTGCGCACTGGTAGGTAGCGTTGTCCATGCCGGAAGTGACGTGCGCGGTACCTATATAGGTGCTACCTCTGCGCGCTGACGCCAATTACTTTTGCAACTTTCCACGCTAGAAGTGTGTAGTCACGATGAGCACTGACCACTGCTATGATGAACTAGGGCCCTTAAGAGGGTGTTCCCTACGTAGTAATTGATTTGCAGAGCGAGGAGAATGGGAGGTTCGGTAAGGAATCTGCGGCTACTCTCTATCAGATAAGGTGCTACCGAAGGGAAGTAATTTGAGACTTCTAGCTGCAGATTCCTTACCTTAGAATAGATACCCAAGCAATACCTCCCCAGAAGTGGGACTGCAAAACCAATTATATTAGAAAGTCCTGCAGGACCAACGGGCTAAATGCCTCTCAAGACGGATATGACTGTCCAGGAAGTAGTGCTTGGTGAATGTGTGTAGTGAGGCCCATGTTGCTTCCTGGCAGATGTCCAGGACCGGTATGCCACGCGCTAACGCAGTGATCACAGCCTTAGCTCTGGTGGAGTGTGCCCGCAAGTCTTTGGGGGGCTGTTTCTTGGTCAATGCGTAGCAGATATTAATGCACAGGACAATCCATCATGAGATGGTTCTCTTCTGTACAGCTTTCCCTTTTTTTGCTCCTGCATAGCCAATGAAGAGTCCATCGTCCACCCGGAACTCTCTTATGCGGTCATGGTAAATAACAATGCTCTTTTTGCGTCCAGGGGGTGGATCTCTCCTTTTCTTTGGAGGGATGAGGTGGAGGAAAGAAAGTAGGCAAGGTGATGTTTTGGCCTCAGTGGCTGAGATTAATTCAAGGATTCCATCCATCGCTGTTTTGTATACTGATTGTGCCACCCTAAGTGGGACAGGTATCCCCAGACATGGGTCCAATGCACACTGTCACTGGAACCACGCTGTACCTGGCTGATGAGCCCATAACTAGGGTGAAACTGGTCCTGGGTTGCTTATGTTGTGGTTCAGGGAGGACCTGGCTTAGCAGTTTGGGCTGAACTGTTCTTATTGGAGTAGGGTCGAGACTGATCTGCATATAGCATGAACTGAGGTGTCATGGTGTGCAAACTAACAATGGATTGGGATGCGACCCCGAGTGATTTCCAGTGGCTGATATTACTTCAAGCATTCTATCCATCACTGTTTTGTATACTTATATGCAATGGAGTCACAACCTTTGGAAGGAAGGAGTGATGCATCTAGAGACCCAGCTTTTGGGTAAAAAGTGGTATAAAGAGGGTGAGCAGAGAGAGCTTGCAGTTCGAAGACCCTGATTGATGATATGGCCACTTAATAGGCAGTTTTGATGGTCAATACCTTAAGAGGGCAATTGTGCAGAGGCTCAAATGATGCACAAATGAGAAAGGTGAGGACCAGGTTGAGGTCCCACTGAGGAAGGATGAAGGCATAGGTGGAAAAGCATGTTGCAGGCCTTTAAGGAACCTAGCCACAACAGGTGACTTAGAGAGCAAGTTGTACCAGCAACTGAAAGAATGCAAAGATGGCGGAAAGGTAACCTTTAACTTTGTCCAAAGCAGAGCCTTGCTGGACCAAGGACAATTCAAACAAGAGAACTTATGAGAGAGGAGCAGATAGGGGGTCAATGTTGTGGGAAGCATACAATGACACAAATTGCCCCAATGGCAGGAGTATACCAACTTGTTGGAAAGTTGCCTGGCTGCCAGAATAACATTAGACTTAGGGAGGAAGGTCGAAAGCTCTCAACTGTTGATGCTCAATCTCTACGCTTGGAGGGTGCGCAGGTTCGGGTGCAGAACCCTTCCCTGTTGCTGCGACAGAAGATCCTCTCAAAGAGTCAGCCTGACTGGAGGACCGAATGTCATGCTCAAAAGCTTGGGATAACAGACACTTTGTGCCCAATCCAAAGCCACATGAATGACTTGGGCCTGGTCATTCCTGATCTTCTTGAGAACTCAGGGCAGGAGTGGTATTGCCAAAAAGGCATACAGGAGGCTGGAGCTCCACTCGAGACAAAAAGAGTCTCAGAGTGAGAGTCGCCTTGAAAACTCCAGCATGAAAATTGCTGACATTGTACATTCTTGGTGGTGGCAAACAGATCTAACCAAGGCTCTCCCCACTGCTGAAAGAGTCCTTGCACCATCTCCGAGGCGTTCAGAGACCCCGCCAGGGATGTGCACTGATGTTTCAGCCATGTCCAGAGATGGAGGGCTACTTGAAAAAGGGTCCACAACCCCACCCCGCCCTGACTGTTGCAATACCATATGGCGGTGGTGTTATCCGTGAACACCTGCAAAAATGTTCGCTTGATCCAACGAAAAAAGGCTTTCAGTGTCAAGCGAATCGCCCAGAGCTCCAACACACTGATGTGGAGATTAGACTCAGCTGGAGATCAGAGTCCTCGGAACTCCACCTCTCTCGGATGGCCGCCCCTGCCCAGAAGAGATACATCTGTCACTACAGCTAGCTCTGGTTGGGGAAGGGAGAGGGCTCTGCCACTGACCCAATCGCGGTTCGTTAGCCACCACTGTAAATCTTTTGCAATTCCCTCTGAGATCTGGACTATGTCAGATATTTTCCTGTGATGCTGCGCCCATTGGAACTTCAGGTCCCACTGCAGAGCCCAGATATGCCATCGGGCTTGAGTGACCAGCAGGATGCAGGAGACCATGAGGCCCAACAGCCTCAGAGTAAGTCTCATCAAAATCCGGGATAGAGGCTGAAACATCAGTATTATAGCCTGAATATCCTGGACTCGCCGCTCTGGAGGGTAGGCTCAAAACTGCACTGTGTCCAGAATGGCTCCAATGAAAATGAGCTTCTGAGAGGGAGTCAGGTGCAACTTTGGCATGTTGATACTGAACCTCATTGAATGCAGAATGTTCACTGTATTCGGAAGGTGGGAGACGACTGCCTGGAGCGAGTCTGCTTTCAACAGCCAATAATTGAGGCAGTGGAAGAATAGAACCCCCCGACCTCCACAGAAGATCTGCAACCAACGCCATATCTTTCGCGCTGGTAAGGCTGAAATGGAGCACAGCAAACTGAAAGTGCTCTTGACCCACTGTGAATCGCAGGTAACATCTGTGGATGGGCAGGATGGGGATGTGGAAATATGCGTCCTGCATGTCTATTTCTACCATATCGTCTTTCGAATTGAGGCAGACAGATCTAGAATGAGCGTGAGCCTTTTGAATTTCTCTTTTCTGAAGATGAGGTTGAGAAGGCGCAGATCTAGGATAGGACAAAACCTCCCCCCTTCTTTTGCAGCAAAAGTAGCAGGAATAACAGCCACAACCTACTTCTGATGCAGGCACCATCTCTATGGCTCCCTTGGCCAAGAGAGCCTGCCCTTCTACAAAGAGAGATGGTCCTCGGTCAGCCGATCGTAAGTGGGTGGCATAGGTGGTGGGGTAGTCACAAAGGGGAGGGAGTCGCCCCTTTGGATGATCTGGAGAACCCAGCAGTCTGATGTTACTGACTGCTAGTGGGGCAGGTGATGACGTATCTTGCCTTCCCACTGGATGCCCATGATGGTTGGAGGGCAACCCTAAAGAGGCTTTGCGGCAGCGGCTTCCGGGGGAGTGGTGAACTGACTCGACCACTGGCCGCCTGTCCCACGCTGTCTGTGGGGCCCACGCCCCTTGGCCATGAAAAATCTGGGAAGCCTGTTTGCCGTGGTGGCTGGGAGAGTATGGGTGCGGCTGGAGCCCTCTTCCATGGCCATGAAAGGGGCAGAAGGTGGACTGTGGTAGACAAGGGCTGCAGACACGCCCTAGGAACTGGAAGTAGCTTTGCTGCCCTAAAAGCGATCCAGCGCCGAATCTGCCTTCTCTCCAAAAAGGCGAGAACCATCAAAAGACATCTCCATGAGGGAAGACTGGACATCCCCTGAAAAAACTGTTCTCAGCTAGGTGTGGTGCCGCAAGGCCACTGACGACAAAATCGCTCTGCCCAGCGAGTCAGTTATGATGAGAGCACACCGTATGCTGAACTTTGCTGCATCTCGCCCATAAGCAAATACCTGGTTAAGAATAGCTCGGGCCTCCTCCAAGTTCATAGGCAGCACTTGTGCAACCCAGTTCGATATGGTATGGAATAGCGTCCCAAAAGGCATGCGGTGTTCACCAACCACAGTGCTAGGCTGGCGGAAGACAACATTCTCTTGCCAAAGTTGTCCAGCCTCTTGGAATCCCTATCCGGTGGCGTGGTAGGGAATGCGCTAAAATTTATACTGGATGTGGAGGCTTGGGCCACCAAGCTCTCCAGGGTAGGGTGCTGGGTAAGGAACTGGGATCCCCAGGAGCAGGTGATGTTGACGGGCAATCGTCATATGCACAGGAGCCCCTGTGCAGGGCTCGGACCAGGCCTCAGTAGGACATCTGTAAGGACTTCATTGAAAGGGAGAAGGGTTTCAGAAGGGGAAACTCCTGGATGAAGCACCTCTGTCAAAATGTTCGTCTTGACCGCCACTGTGGACAACTGAGGGTCCAAGACCTCAGCCACCCTACGCACCACGATTGCAAAAGAGGTTCCCCTCCTCTGTAGCCACGGTCGGAGTAGATACCAGGCCAGTGTTGGGTGAGATGTCTAACCCACTGGCCTCTGCCAGTTCCTCATACCAGTGGTCCTATTCCTGCTCTTCTTCAGGGAACTGGTAACCATAAAGGTCCATGGACTCCTCCCATTCATCTCCCTCTCCAGGCCTTGTAAAAATATAAGGCACTGGCTCTGTTCCGGGAAGCATGGACTCGATCGGCATCGGACGCCGCTGCTCCGTATCAGAGTCGGGAATAATGATGGCTCTACACTGCCAGGGGTGTCAACACTGGAGTGGGCTTTGAGAAAGGTCTTGTTCTCGCCGATGCCACTCCGGATGCAGCAAGGGATCTTTGGGGCCCAACTGGCCCAGAGGGTGGACCAGTCGGTGTGGATCCAGTGGAGGTTGCTCTTGCCACTATGGGACCTGAAGGTTTCCAGAAGGGCCAGATGCCCAATTATGAGGTGCATGGCATTATAAAACTCCTTTATCTGGGTGGGGGTTGCTCAGGCTCCAGGAAAATCAGGGAAGCGCGGGATGGACAGAGTTCAGGTTCCGCCGACTCGTGGGACCTTGAGTGCTGATGCTCCCGCATCTCGTCAGAAGTCTTCGACAGACGCAGCAAAGTCAAAGATTTCTTCGACTTCTTGGATTTGTCTGTTGGACTTCCTGACTTCTGCAACGACTCGGAGTGGGATGAAAATGTCAGGAAGGGCTCTGCGAATGGTCCCTGCATAGTTGGCACAAATGGGACCTCGAGCGTCACGGAGTCGACTGACGTCGGGTGGCAAGGAGCTTGAGGGATCACTCCCTCTGCGTCTGGGATGCAAGGCACGGCAGTCTTCGCGGGTCTTGGAGTCATGGTCCTGCTCCAGACATCACAAATACACCAAGTGGGGGTCTCTCACCGATATTTGCCTGTGACAGACCCCGCATGGTTTGAAACCAGACGATTTCTTGGGTGACATCCTTCACACCAGGAGAAAAATCTCAAAAATGTCAAAAGCTTGACAAAATGTCAATAAAAGCCAGTCAAAATGTGACTGAGGGACAGCTCAGACCGGATCAGCGCTATCTGGTGCAGAAAGGAAAGAACTGATGTCAGTGTGCCAAGGTGGCGCCTATATAGGTACCGCACACGTCACTTCCGACACAGACAATGCCATGCTGAGATGAGCG
The DNA here is from genome assembly GCA_963921515.1 of Calotriton arnoldi. Classification (NCBI taxonomy): domain Eukaryota; kingdom Metazoa; phylum Chordata; class Amphibia; order Caudata; family Salamandridae; genus Calotriton; species Calotriton arnoldi. The sequence continues at coordinate 409,966 of CAWUFW010010157.1, forward strand.
ATGCCACCTATGGCGCGCAGGAGTTCTGTTCAAAAGTCTACAGGATCCAGTCTGACACCTGGAGAATATTCTAAGGTAACGAATCTGCAGCAAGAAGTCTCTATCAGATAGGTCAACCTCACCCTTACCGGTAAAATCTGTCATTGCTCACAACACTATCTTACACATGAAAGGGAGAGAGGTAATAGATCCTAAAACCCTTATCCTCCCATTACAAGTACCCAAACATCAAAAGGGTTCAGCACCTATCTAAAATCTTGCCGTTATTCCACACAGAGATCTCTCTGGGGAAAGCAAGACCCTCAGCCACATCGAGATGTGGCATGATTCATATTTTATTCGGGTTTTCCACAGCCTGGACTCAAATGAGTCCAAGGTGGGCTCAACCACCAACGTGTGAGAGCTAGTTTTTTTTAGGAGTGGAGTATATACTCCACGTCAACCAGAGATGCAAAGAAAGGATGTTAACACTACCTATGGCTATCCTAATGTATTAATTTTATTGGTGGATGCCCTGATAGGATTAAAAACAAAAATAGGGGGATGACCTGGGGAAATTAGTAATCCTGTCAGCCCTAAGTGGAAAGGGTATGCCCAGATGTGGGTCTCATGCTCGCTATGCCTTTGGATTCAAGCTAGCCTGGCTGATGAGGGGTGATACAACAAAACTGGTCCCAGGATGCTTGTTTCCGGTCTAGGGAGGACCTGGCCTGGCAGTTCAGGCTGGACTGTTCCCATGGGGAGCAGTGTGAAAACTAATTTGCATATGGCTGGGTCCAAACTGGAATGGCATGGGGAGCAAACAAACGATGGATTTAGGCCCAGATCCCTGTGCTGGGTGTGAGTGTTTGACAGTGTACAGCATTCAGGCCATCATCTTTTTCTGTTATATCCCTATATGGGCAACATGTTTTAGCCGTCCTATATATGCCTAACAAGATCTGTGGCTTTCTTCATGACCTAAAGTCTCTGGTCAGTCAATTGGCAGACACCCCCCCCCACTAGGAGGTAATATGCCCGCAGTTCTGCCGTCCTCTATGTACCCTCTGGGATTGACTAATAAATCCTAAAGTTTGTAGAAAAACATAAGAGGTGTAAGATAATTACTCTTACATCACTGTACTCTGAAGATCAATGCTCTGTGGAGTGAAAAGACAAAATAAAACGCCATGTACACACTTGCCGACAGAGACAGTACACATGACGTACAATGAATACATGACACAATGGTTAAAAAACACACACCACTTATGATCTGGTGGTTGAACATGCAAATACATGTATACTAGTGATCAAACAATACTGGCAATGGCGCAGAACTACGCTAATACTCAAATGTGGCTACAGCCATATCACCAGTGAGGTACAATTATATACACTCTGTTGTAACAGCGTTTTTGTGCAGTTTATATCAGGCATTAACACATAAGTTGATAAACAGATTAGTCTTACACGGGTTAAAAGGAAACTTGCCTAAACTGAGGAACCCAAGGTTGCATCGCTCTGTTGACACACACTAAGAGATGCATACATTGAATCAATTAGTGCACATCACATTGTGTGTGATAATGGGAGATGTTGAAACTCCCATGACCCACTGAAATAACATTTTAAACAGCGCACATTGTCAATACCTCACTGGTGATATGGTTGTAGCCACATTTGAATATTACTGTAGTTCTACAGCATTACCAGTATGACCAGTATTGTTTGATCACTACTATACATGAAATCTTATCTTCAACCACCAGATTATAAGTAGTGTGGGTTTCTTTAACCATTGTGTCATGTATTCATTGTACGTTCATGTCTACTGTCTCTGTTGGCGAGCGTGTACATGGCATTGGCGTTTATTTTGTCTTTTCTCTACACAGAGCACTGATCTCCGGAGTACAGTGACATAAGAGTAATTATCTTACACTTTTTATGTTGTTCCACAAACTTTAGGATTTATTAGTCAATCCCATAGGGTACATAGAGGACAGCAGAACTAAGGCATATTACCCCCTAATGGAGGGTGTCTGCCAATTGACTGACCAGAGACTTTAGGCCCTGACGAAGGCCGCTGACCTTGTTCCCCATATATAGGACGGCTGAAACATGTTGCCCGTATAGGGATGACAGGGTTATAAATTTGCCCGGGTCCATCCCCCTATTTTTTTTATCCTATCAGGGCATCCACCAAAGGGACTGCAGCGTGGCTGCAATGGCGGCGTGAGCCGATTCGCGGCCGCTGCGATCCCACACGGCATCGCTGCCTACTCTACTGTGCTGCATAATCGCAGCTACTGCTGCGGGCCGCGTACGTGACTGCTGGACCGGGAGTGCTAGCCAACCCGCGCTGCAGGTCGGCTTTTGCCTGCCCTGTTGCTGCTAGGTGGCAGTGACCTGGGCCCTCGTGTAGATACAGCTGCCTTGTGCATCCTTGATCGAGCAGGATAATGGTAGGAAAATACCCCACTCCCTCCCTCCCTCCCTGAACTAGCCTGAGGGTCTGGCTTCCTGCTTCTTCACGCCACGCTCTACCTGAATCGGACCCCTCAGTGACATACACCGTCTTATTCAGGACACAGTCTCGGTCGGGGTAGGGACCGATTGAATGCATTTTAACTGTGGAGTGAGATGCTCTTGAGTCTACCACCTATATTATGGCCTGATCTGTTCTCACCTATGCATACAGGGCTGCTTCTGCTGCAGTGCATAGGACAGCTACATAGTGCTGGCAAGTGGGCCCTTCAAGTGCTGATTTTGTCTCTATCAGCAGACACATGCTCAGACCCACTGGCATTACCTTGTGACGCTGCAGTCTGGCTGCTGTACCTGCGGGGCGACCTGTCGCTGGAGCTGCCACCCCGCTGCTCGCACATACAGAGTATATTGCCCGGACTGGATGTTACTATTCAAACGGGGCTGCTCGTGCTGCCGCGTAGGCATTACTGAGGCGCTGGTAGGTGGGCCCTGATTGCGACACTGACTGTTCTTAGTGCCAATATTGGCAACTCACCCCCGTAAACACAGCAATACCAAATAAAGAACACACAAGACACAGTAGTTGTTGGAGAAAATATTGCTGCAGGTTTATGTAGCACAAGAAATATGCCAACATGGTGGGTCAACTTACGGGCGATCCAAGGGCAGGCAGCAGTGACACCCCAATGCTGCCCTGCCCACCTGATGAGCCAAATTGCACCGTGGCCTAACCAATCGGTGCTAACCATTTTGGGGGATTACCCCTTATATCCTGTGGATCACCAGCCCACCCATTTACTCACGCCCCTTGAGGGGGCGGAGCCTATCCAGGCAAGCCCCCGGTTGCTCAGGTTTACAACCGCCCGAAGGACTAAAGGGGCGCCGTCGTTCCTCCAGGGTCCTGCCGTAAGGACTTCCTGGGGTTGTTTGGCATTTGCACCCTTCTTGTGCTCCTGAAGAGGGTACCCTTATGCACCATTCAGCCTCTGGATATCCTGTAACTCTGCCTGCAACACAAAATAACAAGCTAACAGCCTTCCTACCCTAGCCACCCTTCCAGCTGACACGCCGGGTAAGCGGTAGGGAGGGAGACGGCATGGTACCTCGGCACGAAAGGATTATGTAGCACAAGAAATATGCCAACATGGTGGGTCAACTTACGGGCGATCAAAGGGCAGGCAGCAGTGACACCCCTAAGCTGCCCTGCCCACCTGATGAGCCAAATTGCATTGTGGCCTAACCAATCGGTGCTAACCATTTTGGGGAATTACGCCTTATAGCCTGTGGACCACTAGTCCACCCATTTACTCACGCCCCTTGAGGGGGCAGAGCGTATACAGGCAAGACCCTGGTTGCTCAGGTTTACAACCGCCCGAAGGACTAACGGGGCGCCTCCGTTCCTCCAGGGTCCTGCCGTAAGGACTTCCTGGGGTTGTTTGGCATTTGCACCCTTCTTGTGCTCCTGAAGACGGTACCCCTATGCATCATTCAGCCTCTGGATTGCCCTGTAACTCCGCCATAGCTCTGGGTGTGGCACCCGTCACACCCAGGACCCCCCACCAAGGCAGGCATTATTACTTACACCCTGCTGACTCGAGGGCATCACCCAGGTCCAACAGAAACAGGCCCATGCCCACTCTACACAAATGGACCCCATCCACATCAAATCATCCCGTGGTCTTGACATGCAAGAGACCGTGTCTGATAAAGCCAAAACCCCTCTGTTCCGTGAATTTGCGCATGGCGCTGTTTATCCTCCTGCGAGAAATTTCAACAACCTCTCCAGACCTGGCCCCGTGCCAAACTAACCGTGGAGTGATCTCGGACCACCATAACTCACATGTGCCCAATTGGTTGCTTAACTTACTCATTGTGGATTTCATTGTTTGCAGCAGGACCTTTCTACCCATGAAAATCAAGTCATTGCCTCCCAGGTGGATGACCAAGATGTTAGGAGGGGACCCGCCTCCTGCTAGTCTGTGCCGCAGCTTCTTCAGCAAGCTGTGCCATCGCATGCCTGGGAACCCCAACCAGATAATCTCAGTGAGGGAAAACCCATGCTTCCAACTCCTGCTTTCAACCCATTGCGCCACCCTAGCGATGCAAGAATGGCCGATCACCCACACCTTTGATCCTGGCAAAATAAAGAAATGCAGAGTTGCAAGCACCTTTTATCGAAAACACTGCACACGTTGGCAAACAAATACTTAGGAAAATTGAAAATGATATGCTCATAAACCACACTGCACACACACAGCGCACAATGCTCCACAGTGCACCCTGAGCCTGTAAGACATCATGGGCAGATGTAACGTTTGAAACACTGAGACTCCCACCGCCCGACCTGCCTGATGAGGTCCGGTGACATGCCGACCTTGAATGCTGAAGTAGCAGCTCCTATCCTAAAGGAATGGCTACAAAAACACTTGCCAGGTCCCGCATTACCTGACAGTACTAAGCATGACTTCATGACTTGTTCCACCTGAAACTTGGTAAGGGGCGTGTGGTCCGCATGAATAAATAGGTAGCCACCCGTAGGGGGGGCGAAGGGCTAAGTAAGCAGAGACCAGGCCCATGGGGCAGTACCTCTTATCTCCCAGTGGATGTAACCAGATCACCTTCCCCAGCCCCGCCTGGTATGTTTTAGATCTCTTAACTAGGATTCTCAGGGATCCACCTGAGAGTAAGGTATCCTGTCCCCCTAATACATTCCCAGACCTATCGTTCTTAGACCTGGCCACTAATTCACTTATTCTCAGAGCCCCAAAAAACGCCAGGCTAAAAGCTGCTGAGAAGAGGGCGGCTTCAAAAGGAGAAAGGGTGGCCCTGTGTACTACATCGATCATGTCCTGTAATGTTCTGAATTCGATGGGGAACCTGGAGTCAGGGACCCGTGGTTCTCCTCTTGCCCAACCTTTTAGCGCTGCCCTGATGAGGAATGACTTAGTGGGAACTGGCTGGCCCTTCATCTTGGCGTATTGACTCACTGCAGCCAGCTGACCCGAAACCTAGGAATGACTCTTGCCCTGGTCCTAAGCCCACACTAAAGGTTTGGACCTTGTGTTCCAAGGATTATGTCCCTTCCCCCCAGGCCCCAACCACTTTGCAGAAAATAGCAACACAAGATTTGTAACGCCTCCTGGTCCCTGGTGCTAGGGAAAGTTCTCCTAGCTCCCTTAATCGTTGTTCCACTGAAGAAGGAAAAAGAGGTGCAGTGGGAAAGGGGTCATCTCCTCTCTCGGCCACGCCTCCCGGAAACGGCGCCACTGAAAATGAGAGAGAGCGTCAGCTGCCACGTTCTTTACCCCTTGGATGTGTCTCGCCCTACACTCCACATTGTTATACAATCAAGCCTGCACCAGTTCCCTCAACAAGCATAGCACCAAAGGACAATTTGCTGTTTGCGCGTTTATAGCCTGAATCACTGCCATATTGTCTGACCACAAAAGCACTCGTCTGGCTGCCAGCACCTCTGGCCAGAGATGGAAAGCGACAACTATTCGGAACAGTTCCAGACCCGTTACATTGGCTGTGATTTTTCTCTTGTGCCATGCATTCGGCCAACTTTCAGAGCACCACTCGCTCCCCAAAATTGCCCCGAAGCCCTCCCTTCCCGCTGCGTCCGTGAACAGGAAAATCTCGGGGCTGCCCACCCAGGGAGCTCTCCAGATGACTGAGCCGTTGAAGTTGGCCAGAAACCCGGCCCACATGCTGAGGTCTCTCTTCATTCCTTTGCTCAACCTGACCAGGTGGTGTTTCTTCCTGACTTTGGCCGTGGCCCTGGCCAACCTCCTCGCAAAGACCCTCCCCGCTGGGATCACCCTTGCTGCAAAGTTCAGTTTCCCCAAGAGGCTCTGGATAGACCCCAGGGTAGCCTTCTCTTTTACCAGAGCTGACTGAATATACTGGACTAACGCCTGCACCTTGTCCGCCTGCAGTCTTGACTCTCCCGCAACAGTGTCCAGCTCAATTCCTAGGAAAGTCAGGACCTGCGCTGGGCCCTCAGTTTTGCCTGGTGACAGTGGGACCCCTAGATTGTTGGCTAGTCTTTCAAAATCCCGGAGAGCATTCCCGCAGTCCTGCGCTCCCTCCTCCCCAATGAACAAAAAATCATTGAGGTAGTGAGTAACCCCCTTCACACCGTACGTCATCTGAAGAGCCCATTGCAAAAAGCAGCTGAAAGACTCGAAATACGCACAAGAGACTGCGCAACCCAGGGGCATGCATCTGTCATAGTAAAACATGCCATCCAGCTTGAAACCTAGTAAGTGTTGGCTGTCCGGGTGGACTGGCAGCAAGCGGAACGCCAATTTGATATCTGCTTTTGCTAGCCAGGCCCCCTTCCCCACCCTCCTGACCAAGTCTACCGCTACATCAAGGGTGCAATATGACACAGAGCATGTTCCCTCCTCCAGCCCGTGATTCACTGAGTTCCCTTCAGGGTAAGGCAGATGGTGTATAAGTCTGAATGCCCCCGGGTCCTTCTTAGGGACCACCCCCAGCGGGGAGACAACAAAGTTGTCCAGCGGGGGCGGGGGAAGGGTCCAGCTACTCTACCTAACGCCCGTCTTTTCTCCACCTTGGCCTGCACCACTGCTGGATTCTCTTTCGCGGATCTGAGGTTGTCTGCTTCTCGGCTTGCCAGGGGGCTAAAGCCCTAGAGAAAGCCTGCCGTCAGCAGCTGGCCATCCTGCCTATTCGGGTAACAACTGAGCAGTGGGAGGAGGTGATCCAGGGCTACCGGAGACGGGCCCTTGGCTGCGCATGCGGGTGCTGGGACGCTGGCCAAGTGTGGGAGGGTGCCAGCATGAGGACGGGGGGCAGGCGGAACAAGGGATGAGCTGCGCAATGACACCGGGGAAGGGGGAGGGGGGTCGGGGGTGTCCTGTTCCCTCTCAACTGTCCTGCTTGTTCTTACCGGGTGGCTGCTGCTCGTGTTTGCTGTAACAGGCCACTGCGGGGTGAGGAGCCCCGCATTTGTTGCAAGTGTGTGTGAATTTACATGATTTGCCCCAGGAGCAGGATCCAGCATTGAACAGCCTACAAGTTCCCGAGAACGTGCGCTTGAAACCTCCCCTCTGGCTCAATCCCCCCTTCGCGCCTCGAAAGGGCTGTTTGAAGCTGCGCCTCCCAGACTGGAAAGAACCTCTTCCTGATGAGTGCCCACCCTGGTATTTGGTGAGGTATTCCTTGTTTTGCGGAGTGTGCTTACCCATATATTCCATCCAAAGTTGAACTTCCTTCTGGTCCCAACCTATCTCGGGGAACATGGCCATCTTTTTCCTAAACTCTCTATCGTAGTTGTACCAACCCATGCCTCCCCACTTGAGGGCCTCGTTGTGAATGGTCCGGGAATATTGGAATAAACCTGGGCCCAAGTCTGGGTGTTTTTCCATTATTACTGCTGACAGTATGGAGAAAGCCTCCAGCCAGTTTTCTATTGTTTTCTCCGGCCAGGCTTGATACTTAACTTTTTTCTCATCCTCTTTCCCGCCCATCTTCCTCGTGTCTAAACCATCCATACCATGCATTAGGAGTGTGAAAATATCAATGAAGTCCCGTCGCCAGATCCCCTCCTTGGCCGCCAAGGGGACCTGCCACGCTAGGGAGCAACGACCTGACAACAGGGGGGCAACAATAACACAAGGCGGGTTGACTGGTGCCGTCGGCTGTACCATCTGGGTGTTCATGCTAGCGGCAGGCGGGGCGGAGCCCTGGGCGAGAGTCGCGGGGGCCGCTGCAAGGGGAGGGGCTGGCGTACCCACACTAGCCGCTGGCTGAGAAGGGGAGGGAATCGGGGTGGGTGTGTTGGTGGGAGCTGGCGCACTATTTTGTACTGCTGTAAAACCTGTTGTCAACACTGGCCCCATTTGCTTCGCCACCTTCGTGGGAATTGCCGGCATAGCTGCTGTGGAGACTGCGCTAGAGGTTTGAGTTTCGCTTGACTGAGTCACCCACACTTTTGCAATTGCTTGCACCCCCTCCCCGCCGCTGATTGGGCTACTGTGAGTCGGCGGGGGCCGTGTCCTGCAATACTGGATTTAAATTCTGACATGAAACTCATCATAGTGTCCATGAGCTTACCCTTCTTGTCCATAGAATCGGTATTCACTGTGGCTGCACTACTGTTTGTCATAGCCACTGACCCCGGCCCTGGGCATGGGGAGGGTGACGTCGCGGGGACAGCTTCTCGAGGAGTAGATTGCGCTCTCCCTCTAGGTGCCGGCGGATCGGCGGGGAAGTCTTTGTTGGTAGGCCTGCGGGCCCGTTTCGACCTTGAAGGCCCTGCGTCCGTGCTCGTCTGCTGCTCAAGGGCGGGACCGTCGACGACGACCCCCAAATCTTCCGGCTCGTGCGAGTTCAAGACTCCCTTCGCCCAGGCCAAACCCTTGGTCTTGGCCATCTGCATGAAAGCCGCCCATTGCACATCCTGCAACATGCCTGGCAGTGAATCCTCCACAGGGGACATCTGAGAAAATAGGGGGGGGGGGGGGGCTGGCTATCCATGCCTCTCTTTGGAAACGGAGGCCACCGAGCGACCAATCCGGGGGAGAAAAAGCTGCGTGTAAGAAAAAACCCCACACCTGAACGAACGATGCACTGACTGGCCCTTGGTGTGACCTATGTGTCCACCACGTCCTCTCTCGAAGCCCCGCCTCCATGTACTTACTTATTCGGTGTATCGACCCTGGCGTGACCTGATGCTGGCGTTCGCCCTACCGAAAGATCGACGATTACTCTGACTGCGAGGATGAAAAAACGAAACGTTAACAACTGTATCCCCGTTAATATTCAGTCACGCTGCGTCGACCTCGAAGGGTTACCAACTCCCCACCAGCTCTCCCCCGCCGTGCCCTCTAGCCCACCCAGCAGGAAGTTCAGGGAATGGGGCTCCCTCTCTGACTCCCCGGCCTTGCGCGCCATGCGTAACGCATACCTGAGAACGTCCCTGCGGCGTGGTACCTCGGCGCGAAATGATCGCCGGATGGGTGGGGGGAGGTAAATATTCCGGCCCCGCCCACTGTCGCGCCGAAAATGACAACAGGTAGAGCCGGACCCAGGGGGGGTCCAAACACTAGACCCATCGGGTTTGTGCCCAATGTGGCACTAAGGTGGCCGCCCTCCTATGGGGGCCCCCTGCGTGGGCCGCGGGCAGCCTCAGTTCAGCGAGTACTTCGGATGTCATTTGACATGGGTCGCCTACATAACAGTACTCAGTGCACATCCTCGTGCTCCTCCACAATCCCTGAACAGGCAGCCAGCGGCGCCAATGCACAGGGGCAACCCTCTCCTCCTGCATCTACTGTGGACATGTTAGACACTGTGCTGGCAGCGGTTAAACAGATTGGAGCCTCCCTGGAAAACACGCAAGCATATTTGGAAAGTAAGGTAGACACTGTGACGGCAGATCTTACACTACTGCACGCAGACCATCACAAGTTAGCTGATAAGGTCCACGCAAACGAGCAGTCCCTCATGGACCTCCAACCGAAGGTGCGTGAGACAGAGTCCTCCCTACGATCATTGGCGGAGGAGGTACATATCCTGGAGCGGCGTGTGGAGGACGTTGAGCCGCTCACATCCGAACAATATCTGACTCATTAGCCTTCCAGAAGGAGCAGAGGGGTCTGATGCTGTTACTCATGTGGAGCGCTGGTTACGGGAACTGCTGCCATCGGGGGCCTTCTCACAGTTCTCAGTGGAGCACGCCCTTGTGTTCCGACGTGGTGACCGCCACCTGGATATCGCCCAAGACCATTCCTGGTTTGGTTCCTTCACTACCGAGACAGGGGTTCTATACTGCACAAAATGCGTAAGCTTCCAGAAGTAACAGTAGAAAACACTTATGTAATGTTTTTTCCAGATAACACCATGGCGGTACAGAAGCACAGTAACTCATACCTTGCCATGAAACGTCGCCTGTGTGAGTTTGATATTCATTATTCCCTTTTATTCCTAGTGGTCTAAGTATTTTAATTGTTGGCAAATCGCAGTTTTTTTTTACTTTCCCGATGGGGCTAGGAACTGGCTCGACTCCTTGGGACAGCGTACTGCCAGTCAGACCCCCCCGGGGTGGTACTACGAACCATAAGCTGCTCACTCCCTTTTGATGATGCCGTGGGTCTCACTCGCGCCAACTGTCTCGCTGAGAAAAAAACTACAGATCTGGAGCAGGTCATTAGGGAGCGGCGTCAGGCTTTACAGATTGCAGCCAAGATTCTGGAGGCTACGCTGGGCTCGGAGCTGGACCATGACTCAGTCAAATCTATTAGTGATGATGGCTCCTCAACTACCTGGCCATCCGGGGTGGGATGAATCCATCGCCTGATGTGACTTCACAAACTGCAGAAGACATTATCTGATCACCGTAGTGTGCTCCTATGCTTGATACATTGTAATGTAATTGTTTATTGCAGTATGTTCTTATGACTTGTTGTCTTTAATCACTTCTTTCTTTACAGGTCTATTGGTAGATACCATCACATAATATACCCAGGGCCACTGGAACTATGGGGCAGAAGAGGGCCTAATTATGCGGACGGGGTGAGTAAATTATGCGGCAAGAAAAGGCAATTTATGCGGCACAATGCTGCACATTTTATAATAGTATTACTTTATTATTTCATCATTTTTAAACTTGGCAACACTGTCTGTGCATTGGTTGCACCTCATTAGTACTTGTTTAATACCCAAATATAGCAATAAGCAACAGAAAGGTGATCAGTCCAGCTCTGCAAAGGACCTTCCACCACGAAGCAACACATGTTGCTGTATTTTTAGTAAGTTTTGATCCGTTTGAGCTAGAAACTATTTTTTGGGGTTAAAATCTGCAGATTATGCGGCAGATGATGGATTATGTGGCAAATGCAGCAAATCTATAATTATGTGAAAATCGCCACGGCCACGTAATTGTATAATTCCAGTGGCCCTGCATATACACCTCTACTCGATATCATTGAGATCTGTTCGTACCCCTCTGTGCTACTGGCGCGGGTCTCTCGGAGGCCACACTTCCATAGGTTGACCCACACTCATTCTAGCTGTTGCAGGATGCCTTCCCATCAGCTGCTGTGACAGACCCCACCCCCACTCTCTAGCACTTTCACCTGTTTAGATGCAGCCAACCTAGTTGTTCGGTAGTTTGGGTGGTGACATGTTGTTACTCCACTCTTATGGTATTCATAGTTTTTTGCTTCTGGATAGTTTTGTTCATATTTGTTGCTTCTATGCACGTCCCAGCCCACCGTCTTGTGGCTCTTGCCCCCTGATATTCCACAGGCCTACCCATATAACAATGCATACAGAGGTTTTACGCTGCATCCTCCCACTCAGTTCTCATGACACACTTTAATATAATTACTTGGAATGTGCGGTGAATGCACACCCCTACACGCCGCTGCTCCGTGTATTCATATTTGAAGTTTCGCTCTACACACATTGCACTAATGCAGGAAATGCATCCAACTAACATTGAAGCTATTAGATTGCAAACACGCTGGTGGGGACTGGTATACGCTACAAACTTAATCTTATGCTCGGGGCGTCCTTTTGTGGGTTAAACCAGGTACCCCCTTTGCAGTTGATGACACGGTCATAGAAGCGGAGGGTAGATATGTGTTTGTGCTGGATCACCTTGATAGCCGCCAACACCTCATTGGCTCCATACATACTCCTAATATCAACCAGCCTCTGTTTCTGCATAGCTTATCTGAGACTTTGTCCTGTTGGAGTGGGTTACCGAGGCTCATGGGGGGGGGGGGGGGTCTTTAATTGCGTCATTAATACAAACATAGACCGCTCCTTCCCTCCCACTACCGCGTACACCTGCAACATTTAATGCCCAGGTGCTGCATGACTGGCTGCAGCGTTGGGGGCTGGTTATGTTTGGCACAAGCGTAACCCAGATGGCAGGGAATACTCCTTATTCTCCTTTCCACACTGGCTGCATGTCGCATGGATAGATTTGTGGGGGCGTCCTCTTTGCTCCCATCTGTAAAACACATTGACTATTTGGTGCGAACACATTCTGATCATAATCCCCAGTGCATACATATCGAATGGGACATTACTGCCCCCGTACCTGCCTGGTACCTACAGGTGGCAGCACTGTATGACCCTCCTTTGCAAGCATCTCTCGGAATGTCTAGTGCGGACTATTTCGAACACAATGCTGACAGCCTCCACCAAACTAACAGAATGGGACTCATTTAAAGTACCAATACGGGGTCACTTCTTGGGGATGCAGTGGAATATAAGGCAGACGCTCACTGGAGATGTCTCTACTATTGAATGTAATCTTTTACATTATGAACAGTAGGCAGCACACAATACCTTTGCTAAACAGTGACTGGCTGATGTGTGCCACGAGCATGCCGGTTAATTGGAAAGACTGAACTGCTTCAACTACGCCGCTCACTGTGCCCGTACACATGCCGCAGCTGACAAAATTGGTCGGCTACTAGCCTGGCTTATCCAGTTGGACCAGCCTAGACACCCAATTTCGGCGCTCCACACTGCTGCAGACACCTTTCTCTGCACCCAACAGGCGATCCATGATGAATTCACACACCATTACACATCCTTATACCGATCAACCTCAGGCGCTACCTCTGATGATTTTAACACCTTCTCTCTACACAATCAACGCCTTGCCTTACCCATGGTCAGTGCAAGGAGTTGGACAAATCCATCACACAGTTTGAGGTCCAGGAGGCAATACGAGCATTGGCAACAGGCAAGTCCCCAGGCCCAGACGGCTTACTTGCCGAGTTTTATAAAGCATATGTGCCCTCACTTGCCCCGCGACTATTGGCGATGTAGGAAGAGGCTTTATCTGTTGACAGCCTTCCTGCTTCTCAAAGAGAGGCTGCCCTCATATCCTTCCCTAAACTGCATAGGGACCCTCTTTTGTTGGGATCATACAGATCCCTGGCCCTACTTAATACTGATGATAAGATATTGGCTAAGATCATTGCGGATCGGTTGGCGCTGGTGGTCCCAAATTTAGTGCCCTCAGACTAGAATGGGTTTGTGCCAGCCTGCAACACTTCTTTTAATTTGCGTATTTTTTTTGGGTCATGACTTATTCTAGACAACAGAGGCCACGAGCCAGATGTATGGTCTTGGATCTGGAAAAGGCCTTTGACTCGCTGGAGTGGTCCTATCTTTTTAATGTGTTGCCTTGCTATGGAATTGGACTCCGATTGGTAAGACTGCCATACACCTGATAACTGTTCATGGTCAAAATAGGATCTCTTATATCAGCCCTGTTTAACATGTATAGCAGCACCAGACAGGGCTGTCCTCTATGGCCTTTAATATGTTCGCTAGCAATTGAGCCGTTAGCGGTGGCACTTCGGGAGCAGGGGGGGCACGTGGGGCATACCCCTAGGGGATAGGGCTCATTGTATCTTTAAATGCTGACGACTTGTTACTTTATCTTAGGTACACCTACTCTATCCCTACGACTATAGCCTTGACACTTGACACATTTGCCACTCTTTCTGGGTTGAGGGTTAACTGGTCCAAATCCTGCCTGTTCCCCTTCACTGCAGATGTTCCGGATCCACATTTTCTTGTAAATGGCATACAGATGGATTGGCAACCTACTAGGTTTCGGTATCTTGGAGTGCAAGTATATCACAGCCAAGCTGACCTTTACGATGGTAATGTCTCCCGTGCTGTGACAACTCTACGCTCTCAGATGTCTTTCTGGTGCACTCTGCCTCTCTCTGTAATGAGACGTGTAGAGCTCCTAAAAATGGTGGTCCTGCCACGACTTTTATATTATTTTACTAATCTCCCCCTATACATCCCTGCAGCGTTTTTTCGTTCTTTCGCTAGCCATGAGATGGAATTCATTTGGAATAAGCCCAGTTGTAGGGTGGTATTAGCGAAATTACATCTACCAACAGATAAGGATGGACTTGCCATTCCACAGTTTGAGCAGTATTATCTTGCCTCACAAATCCAGTGGATTTCCCGTTGGTTGGCAGGCATGGACTTGGCGGACATGGCAACAACCCAACACACATGAAGTCTGCCTGGGGTCCTGCATCTGTTTCACCCCTGTACACGGATGAAAACACCCGACTCCCGATGTCTCCCTCTCACCTGCAATGACCCCTTACGCACCAGCATTGACAATACTTGGCACTCCCAGAGGTGGCAGATTCACTGTGACGATGGAATTAAACGAATGGCATGTCGCTGGTGTGCACACACTGGGAGATCAATATCGGGATGGCATACCATACGATATGCTAATAGAGGAGGATGGATTACCCCCTGGTCAGTTTCTGCTATACAACTCTTTGATCGCCTCCTTAGGCCATAGATGGGGAGACGTGTGCTGAGCGTCCGACCCATATTGTGATACAGTATCTCCATGTAATGTGGTCCGGCAGGCACTTAGTTCACTAGTCCGCTGATGCTCTATTGGCAAATTCTGCTCCACCACTCACTGTTTTACATCGGCGCCGGGAAAATGATTTGCAGCATCCCTATACGGAGAGGGAGTGGGCATCTTTTCTGGAATGCCCTGTGCTTGTCCCATGAAACTCCCGCTTTAAACTCATTCAATTCTACATCATGCATAGAGCTTACCTCACCCCAGACAAAATTAACCATGATTACAACAGAATTGACGCCGCTTGTACTAGATGTCAGCAAATTGATGTTGACCTCTTACATATGTTATCGGCTTGTCCACGCTTAAGTCATTACTGGTCAGGTGTCATGTCCAATTTGTCCACATGCACTGGGCCCTACATGCATGGGAGGTGTGCCTTCTGGGTTTATATCACAGACAAGAATAACAAGGCCACCTCTCTTTTGCTGGACCTGGGTTTCATAGTACCCAAAACGCCTCCTCACCCATTGCTGAAAATCATCTGAACCCCCGTCATTGCTAGTCTGGTCGCCCTCACTACTCACTTGGGCGCAAGCTGAAAGTGTTGCCCTACACAGGGAAGATAACCTTGGATAGCGTAAATACCCTATTGGCGCCTATTGAAGCACCATTCTGATCGCACATCAATCAGAGATTAGTACTGACGATACTGTTCAAATGACACCATCTTATGGGGGCGCAGTTGAACTTACACATTATCACTAATGTACTCTCTCGGCAACCACTGCCTGACAGATTCACCTTGTAGATATGCTATGAGAGGCTTCCATGTTTGCACAATCTGAGTTGGAGTTCTGTATACTGTGACATTGACATACTCGTTCTGGGAACAGGTTGGGTCTTCATACATGTGGTTTATTGAGTTATTGTTTTTCTTCTATTTGTTGTTATGCATTGTTCTCCAGAAATGAACCTGAACTGGTTTTTTTTCCACTGACAGACATTTTACCTTATGATGTTGGTCACCATTCAGACCTGTGCTATCCTTTAGCACTATAGTATTGAATGTCTGGTATCCATTGGGGGCTGATATATGGATATGCTTGGCCTATATTGTAACCTAGGCCTTAAGTCTTTCAGTTGGCATTTGTTGCCATTGCAGTGTTGTGCAGACGTGCTCTATATGATGGTTCCTGATCTACTGCACCTTAATTGTACTGTACACCGAAAAAGTAATAAACAGATTCAAATAAAAATGAAAGAAAAAAAAATACAATCAGGGCATCTACCAATAAAATTTATACATTAGGAAAGTTCTAGGTAGTTTTAACCTCCATTCTTTGCGTCTCTGGTTAACGTTGAGTATATACTCCACTCCCCAAAAAAAAACTTTCTCCCACACTTTTGTGTGGTTGAGCCCACCTTGGACTCATTTGGGTCCAGGGTATGGGACTGCTCACACCACAGCATCTGGTTCAATGGGCAAGGGACTCAAAAATAACACATATGGTGTGACCTTCACCCAGTAGACCAAAGGAATTTGTTCTATTCAGAGCTGCATAGGCTGCAAACGTGCATAGATTTTCTTTACTGCAATACGGAGGCAGTGATGAGGGCCTGCGCTTTTGAATATCTGGGGCATACCTTATAAGACCACAACCCCCTTAAGCTGACCCTGAATTGGGGCCACACACCCCCGCATACCTACATGGCGACTCCCACCGGGGCTTTTTCAGGGCTCAGTACTTCGGGATGAAATGGCAGAAGATACAGAGCGTTCTTTTACAGACAATACCTGGATGGCTTCCAATGGGCTAGTTGTTTGGGATGCTTTCAACGTGGTGATGCAGGGACACTACATTCATACTAGCCATGGTGCAAAAAAGACAATGAAGCTCAAGGTGGGTAAGCTTTAAGACTGCAAACGCACACTTGAGACTGAACCATTCCTACATACGCAGGCCCGACAATCCCTAGCACAAACTAGAGTTGAATATTGTGCTCTGTTAGCACGATTAGATAATCTCGGATGCTAGGAACATAATGACAGGCAGCATCCTTTGCTCTTTGCCTGCTGCTCTGTGGGGGACTCGGCATCCCAGAGGACATCTGTTTGAAGAGGAGGATGAGGGGCACAGCAGGACGCCCACGCCGCGCTGAAAAGCGCTTTCTGCCTCCCGCGGCGCGGGAAATCCTTTGCTCTTTGCCTGCTGTTCTGTGGGGGACTCGGCATCCCAGAGGACACCTGTTTGAAGAGGAGGAGGAGGGGCACAGCAGGACGCCCACGCCGTGCTGAAAAGCGCAGTCTGCCTCCCGCAGGAAATCCTTTGCTTTTTGCCTGCTGCTCTGTGGGGTACTCGGCATCCCAGAGGACACCTGTTTGAAGAAGAGGAGGAGGGGCACAGCAGGACGCCCACGCCGCGCCGAAAAACGCAGTCTGCCTCCCGCAGCACTGGAAGCGCGCGGGCCGCGCCCGGGCCAAGGGCGGGCCCGTCCTTGCCTGTCACTGACCGGAGCAACCCGGGCTGGGCCACCCTTCTGACATTTCGGACCTCACATTCATCGAAAGGTACTGTTTCCTTGTCTGCCCCCAATATATTGTATGTAGGTTTGCCCCAGGCTCACAGCAGAGTGGTGATTAAGGATAAGTTACTTACCTGTAATCCTAGTTCTCTTCCAGGGGTATCCTCATCAAAGTCATAGGCACTGAATATTCCCGCCCATGTGCGGGGACCCCGGAAATAATAAAAAATATATATGAAAAACATATATATACAGCTCTATATATATATAAATATATAATTTTTTCTCATACCAATGCAGCCACCATATAGGAGGCTAAACAATGCAATAATAAAATAACTGCTTTTGTAAACACATAATGAATACATAGACCACAGGAGGACAAGTATCACTTGAACTCTTTTTAATGAGTAAAACTCCTGAGAAGCTGCAAAAAAGCAGACATTGTTAGCCTACAGGCTGCATTGTAAACCAATAGCATAGAAAATGAAAGCAATTGTACAAAAAAAAACTGGCACCGTGCCTTTAAGGCAGCCATGACCCCTAGCTTCCCATCATGCCTCAGGGGTGACAGTTAGGTCAGTTGTTCTTTGCGGAGACACGAAGGTCAGGGCACAAAGATATATCTTAGCAATATAACAGTCTCATTTGCCTGGGGAGGCGGGTGGGTTGCTTATGACTTTGATGAGGATACCCCTGGAAGAGAACTAGGATTACAGGTAAGTAACTTATCCTTCTCTTCCAGGGGATCCTCATCAATAGTCATAAGCACTGAATAGAATAGCAAGCCCATGTTCCGCCTGCGGGCAAATGAGAAGGAATGACCCAATAAACAACCATAATATATCAGTGTTGAAACAGATTCCTCAAGGAGGCCTGGCCTACTTGGGTGTCTGCTCTGGTATCTGAATCAAGACAATAGTGTCTTGGAAATGTATGTATAGATCTCCAAGTAGCTGCTTTACAGATCTCAGAAATCGGTACATTATGAAGGAAAGCAGTTGTAGCCGCTTTTCCTCTAGTGGAATGAGCCTTGGGTGTAGACCAGAGTGGCTTTTGCGCTAACTGATAAGTCAATTTGATACATGAAACTATCCACCTAGAGATGGAACGTTTGGAGGCTGGACAACCTGCTCTGATCGAACCATAATTAATGAATAGTTGATCAGATTTTCTGATTGATTTAGACCTGTCCAAGTAGAACTTCAAAACCCTTTTCAGGTCTAATGAGTAAAGAGACCTCTCAGCTGGGGTAGAGGGATTAGGAAAAAAGGTCGGCAGTGAAATGGTTTGGTTGACATGGAAATCTGACACCACCTTCGGAAGGAAGGAGGGGTGGGTTCTTAACACAACTCTATTGAGATGGAACACCGTGTATGGCTCTTTTGAGCAGAGAGCTTGAATTTCGCTCACCCTGCGAGCTGAGGTAGTCGCCACTAAGAAAGCTACCTTCCACGTAAGGTGTTGTAGGGTTGCTTTGTGGATAGGCTCAAATGGGGGACCCATCAGCTTTGCAAGAACCAAGTTCAACTCCCAGGGGGGTGAAGGAGGCCGAACAGGAGGGTAGACCTTCTTCAGACCGTGTAAGAAGTCCTTTACTACCTGCAGTTGAAAAAAGGACGGTTGAGAAGGGGAGCGCCTATATGCCGTAATGGCAGCTAGGTGCACCTTAATGGAAGAGAATTTTAGGCCTGCCTTAGCTAAGTGAAGTAGGTATGGTAAAATCACTTCCTCCTGCCCTTTGGTAGGATTACAATTATTTTGCACACACCATAAGTAAAAACGTTTCCATTTACAAGCATAGGAGTGCCTTGTGGAGGGTCTTCTAGCTTCTTTCAAGATGGTCATGCAGTCTTGAGGAAGTTTTAAATGACCATACTGGAGGACCTCAGCAGCCATGCTGCCAAGTTCAGAGAGGGAAGGTTGGGGTGATGAATGCTCCCGTTCATCTTGGCAGCAGGTCCTGTCTGCACGGCAGCCTCCTGTGTGGGCATTCTGACAGGTGCAGAAGGTCCGGGTACCACCATTGTCTGGGCCAGTCCGGAGCAATCAGGATCATCCTCGTGTCTGAGTGCGAGAGTTTGGTCACCACCTTCGGAATGAGTGGAAGAGGTGGAAAGGCGTACACAAATGCCCCTGACCAGCTGATCAAAAGGGCATTCCCTTTCGACCCTGGTCCATAGTAACTTGAGGCGAAGTCTTGGCATTTTTTGTTTGTGTCGTCCGCAAACAGATCGATGCTTGGGCGACCCCATTCTTGGAAATTGTCTTCGACGACTTCGTCGTTTAGAACCCAGTCCTGCTGGTCCTCGAAGTGCCGACTGTGAGCGTCTGCCTGTGAATTCTGCTCTCCCGGTAGGTGTATTGCAGTTATCGATAGATTTCTCGCTAAGAGCCAATGCCAAAGGGCCTGAGCTTCCAGCGATAGAGTCCTCGAACGAGTTCCTCCCTGTTTGTTCAGGTAGTACATGGTGGTCGTGTTGTCCGTCTGTACTAAAATGGAATTGGTCTGAATCGAAGGGAGGAAAGCCTTGAGAGCCAGATGAACAGCCCTCAACTCCAGCATATTGATGTGGTACAACTGCTCTTTTGGTGACCATCGACCTTGAGTCTGGAGGGACCCCATGTGAGCTCCCCAACCCTGAAGGGAGGCATCCGTGATCAATGATTGGGAGGGAGGTGCCTGATGAAACGGAATCCCTACCAGTAGATTCTCCTGCCGCATCCACCATGGGATTGATGCTCTGGCTGCTTCTGACAGTTGTATCCTGTCGTTCCACCGAGCCGTCCTTTGATCCCATTTGTCCTCCAGATCCTGCTGTAAAGGACGCATTCTCAGTCTGGCATTGGGGACGAGAAAAATGCAGGATGCCATCGATCCTAGTAGAGATGCATTCTGACGGACCGACGGGAGGTTGGTGCTTAAAATCTGCTTGCTTTTCAGTCTCTCCTCCGAAGGAAACACTTTCCCTATTGCGGAGTCTACTGTGGCACCCAGATAATGAATTCTTTGCGTGGGCTGCAGAGTCGACCTTTCGAAGTTGACATGGAGGCCCAACTGCTGACAAAGGCCTAGACACTGTTGGAAATGATTCTTCACACTCTGGGGAGAAGGACCTTTCAGGAGACAGTCGTCCAGATATGGGTACACAAAGATGCCCGTGCGTCGTAGAGCGGCTGCCGCTACTGTCATGCACTTTGTGAACACTCGGGGAGCTGATTTCAACCCGAAGGGCAGTACTTTGAACTGATAGTGGGACGTTCCCACCAGAAAACGTAGGAATTTTCTGCGATGAGGACTGATCGGGACATGAAAGTATGCATCTTGCAGATCCAGCGAACACATCCAATCTCCCTGTTGCAGATGTGGATATATTTGATGAAGAGCCAACATGCGAAACTTTTCTTTTTTGATGGACTTGTTGAGTGTCCGAAGGTCTAGAATAGGTCTGCATTCTGATTTCCGACCTTTCTTCTTCACTAGGAAGTATCTTGAATATACTCCTTGACCTCGTTGCACTATAGGAACCTTCTTGATGGCTGACTTTTGCAGAAGGATAGAAACTTCCCGCTGCAGTATTTTCATCTGGTGGCATGTTGTTTTCACTGGCGGGATCGAGGGAGGTCGCGGTCGAAAACGTAGAGAGTACCCATTCTGCAGCGTAGCTAACACCCATTGGTCTTTTGTGATACCACGCCACTCTCTAGATGATTGGCAATACTTCCCCCCACTGGAGTGGGAAACGGCGATGGGGGAAGCGGACACTCATTGTTTAGATGGTGTTTTTGCCGAGGTAGTAGACTGACGAGGGGTTCCTCTTCCTCTGGGGGTACGACGGCCCTGGTAATGGGATTTCGATTGACCCTGCTGCTGTTGTTGCCTCTGCCAGTGAGGGGTTTGAACCCTCTGATGGAAGGGCCGCTGATCATAGGGCCTGTAACGGCGTCGGAACTCTTTCTTTTTCTCAAGTCCCACCGCCTTCAGAGTATCAAGTTCCGATTTCATCCTCGCCATCTCCTCATCAGTGTGGGTGCCAAACAAAGATGAGCCTGATAAAGGGAGATTGAGGATTCGAGACTGTGCTTCCAGTTTAAGCGCAGTAAGACGGAGCCAGGATGATCTTCTGGCGTTGATTCCATGTGCATATGAGCGTGCAGATAGCGTCGCTCCATCAGATGCTGCGCTGATCACTTGGTTTGCTACTAAGCTGCCTTCCTGTAAGATTTCTTCGAAATCTCTGCGGTCTTCCCTTGGCAGCTTTTCTGTGAACCTTTGGAGGGAATCCCACAAGGATCTGTCATAGCGCCCCAACAGAGCAGAAGCACTGGAAACCTTCATCATGGAGGCTGACGTGCCACAGACCTTTCTCCTCCACGCATCCTGTGCTTTGCTCTCCTTATCCGGTGGAACTGTAGATGAGGAGGCTACTGCATGCGTTTTCTTAGCCGCAGCGATAATAACAGAATCTGGTGGAGGATCAGATCTGAGAAACAAAGGGTCTTCTTCTGGGGCCCTGTATTTTTTCAAGATTCTCGCTGGCGCGGTCTTGAGAGTTGCTGGTGTAAGAAAAATGTCCTTCGCAGGTTGGAGTAGACCCGGCACCAAAGATAGCAATGGCTTGGCTGATGATCTCTGATGCAAAGTCTCGAAGATGACTGATGATGAGCTCTGCTGAGTGGGCATGGCGATGTTTAACTTGCTTGCCCCTCTAGATAGAACATCATGGAAAGTAACGACGTCATCCACCGGAGAGATCCTCGACGGTGGGCTGTCTGTCAGAGTCGAGGAGTAGTCCCTCTTCGAGGAGTGGGTGGAAGAGGGCGAACGTGTTGGAGACCTGTGCCTTCTCCTTTTTCCTCGAGATCTGGACCTCCTTCTTGAAGAGGGAGAAGGAGTATGCGTGCGATCTCTACCTCTTGATGGAGTAGTCGGAGACATATCTGCCGCTTGCACTAGACGGGTTAGGGGAGATCTGTGCAGAGGGCTGGAATAGTCCTGAACACCTCCTGATTGCGCAGCGTCAGCTTTCTGCCAGTGATGTACAGGTAACAACCATCTGGGCGAGAGGTGTACCGATGGGGATTTTCGCCTCTCTTCCCGCACAGGAGCCTCAGATGAACGTGGGCGATGTGCAGATGGAGATTTCTGTTTCTCCGCTCTTGCAGGATCCTCAGCGGGACTGGGTCATACAGGTGAAGACACCGGGCTATTTGATGTTGAAATGACCACTGGTGACCTTGAGGAAGACATAGAAGAACGTCTTGATAACGTGTGGTGAGATTCTGCCCTCGACGTCGGTGATGGCGACGGAGAAAAACTCACTGAACGTGAGCCTGCTCGATTCCGACGTCTCGACGTCGATCTTCCCCTGGCAGCAGATTTGTGCTTCGACGTCGAACATCTGAGGTTTGATGCCGACGGAGTCCCTTGTCTCGACGTCGAATGTCAGAGCCTCGACGGAGACCTCTGCCTCGACGGCGACCGTCTTCGTGATGCCGAAGACGGCGTTTTCTGCCTTGACATCGATCTTCTCTGTGCTGACGTCGACGGAGACCTTTGTCTCGATGTTGAACGCCTCTGCGCCGAAGTCTGGTGTCTCGACGTCGACCTTCCCTGGGAGGAAGCCGAAGTAGTCCTCTGCTTCGACGTCGGCGTCTTATGCCTCGACGTCGATGATCTATGTAAAGATCTTGACGGAGACTTGTGCTTCGACGTCGACCGCACCAGGATGAGCGGCGACGGAGCGTCCTGTCTCAACGTCGAACGTTTAGCCAACGCTGACGGAGACCTGCTCCTCGACGTTGACTGTCGCCTGGTTGACGTCAACGGAGGGTCTTTTACCTGACTCGACGTTGAAGCTGCTGTCTTCGGTCTTGGAGTTGACTGATGCGTGTGCACCGCTGAAGACTTCGACGACGACATCTGCTTCTTCGCTGCTGGTAGTTTCTACGCCGATCCCGACGGTGAACAGATCGGTATCTTGCTTCTCGACGTCGACCGTGTTCGAATTCTCTCTCTTTCCTTGAGAGTTCTCCTGGACAGCTTTTTACAATGTTGACAGGTCTCTGGAGTGTGTGAGTCAGGGAGACAGAGGATACACACAGAATGTGTGTCAGACCTGGCCTTCTTCTTGCCACAGGAAGGGCAAGGATCAAAAAGTGAAGGCATTCTGACAGAAAATAAATCACCTTCTGCCAACCTTACTCTAAAGACAAAAAGACGTCGAGTGTAAGGTAGAAAACCACAATAAATTTAGAATAATTTGACAAAAAAGTCAAAAAAGACAGAGTTGTGAATTTAGGGTCCTGACTGAAGGAGCCGGAAAGAACAACTGACCTAACTGTCACCCCTAAGGCATGATGGGAAGCTTGGGGTCATGGCTGCCTTAAAGGCAAGGTGCCAGTTTTTTTTTGTACAATTGCTTTCATTTTCTATGCTATTGGTTTACAATGCAGCCTGTAGGCTAACAATGTCTGCTTTTTTGCAGCTTCTCAGGAGTTTTACTCATTAAAAAGAGTTCAAGTGATACTTGTCCTCCTGTGGTCTATGTATTCATTATGTGTTTACAAAAGCAGTTATTTTATTATTGCATTGTTTAGCCTCCTATATAGTGGCTGCATTGGTATGAGAAAAAAATGATATATGTATATATATATATAGAGCTGTATATATATGTTTTTAATATATATTTTTTATTATTTCCAGGGTCCCCGCACATGGGTGGGAATATTCAGTGCTTATGACTATTGATGAGGATCCCCTGGAAGAGAAGTTGTCCTTCCCTGCTAGGATATGTGTGGCAAATCTATCTCTGTGTAACTAACTTTTTGACCTTTTATATGGACTCTCCTGGACTTCCATGGTTATTATTCTCCATATCTGGCCTGCTTATACTTTATACAGTTTGGTACAGGTGTTTGGCATTTAGGAGGCCATGGATAAACGCAAGGCAGGTAATGCCCCGCCAGTAGCTGATAGTGGCCGGTCAACTATTGATTCATTCCTGGTGAGGGCAGTTAATGTGCTCTCCCAAGAGATAGACATTGTTGAAAGACGTCTCTCTGGGAGTGGGATTACTGGGTCACTTAGTGACGCTACAGCCATATCCCCAGTAACTAAGAGCCCAACCAGGGAAGAGAACGGCCTTAGAAACACTGATAGTCTGGCTGCCTCTGCTATCAACGAGGCAATACGATCCCCCAGTACCAGCATCACTCTCTTTAATCCCCCTACTCCCAAAAGGAAAAGGAAGTGCAAAAAGACCCCTGTTATGCCAGGAGGTTTCAGAAGACCAAATGCACCGGAGACCCTGGCATCCTCTAGCAAAGAGGTAGGGACTATATCATGCGATTCGGGGGACTTACAACGGGCCTCACTACTGGCGGAGATTACCACTAGATTAGAAGCCCTGTTAGCACCAATTCTTGAGAAGTTAGAGATTTTGTCTACTGAAATCAAACAGATTAAGACACGTTATTCTATCACGCCTCTGGGTCAAACTGAGGAGGGGTCCGAAAGGGCTGACAGGGTATTAGCAACACCCACAACTTCAACAACTAATTTACCAAGGGATAACATAACGAGAATAAGTGCTAATATAATTAAGCCAGGGATTGCAGGCACTTTACCTCAAGCTACCCCCAGGGATCACATGGAACGTCCGATATCTACATCCCAAACACAGACCCAGTCACTGCCAATTAATGCAATTACCACGCATTCATCACATGGCGAAATCCAACGAGCGCCTCAATTAGCAGAGGCTAGTATGACAAACACAATAGAAGCCAGCTCTGCAGATGCTAAGACCACTATTAATTTACCCCCTGAATGTGCCCCCTACGTAGCAGTCATAGTCAACGTCCCCCCATTACGTACGGTGTGAAAAGTTGGCCTGGTATATGCTGTCCACTATTTAAAGTGGGCACCTTGCACCAGTCCAAACGACCCTTATGATGTATGAGGTTAAAGATAACCTTTAGAAAGCTATCCTAGTAATAGCTGTGGAGAGCAGCCTTCAGGCTTAATCTTGAAAGAATTAAAGCAGCTTGTTTTACCAGAATATCACCTCCTGAATGACTAAATGAAGGGAAACCACACAGTAGTTATATAAAAATATGTATTGTTGGACTTGGCCCTTTTTGGCCGGTTCACCCCTAAACTTTTTGCCTTGTATGTCAGTAGTTTTAAGTCTCTGGGCACTTTAGCACTGTGGTCCAGTGTAAAGTGCGTGCGCGCTGAGTGCGTGTGGTGAGATTGTCCTGCCCTCCCATAGGAATGCATGGGGGATATGTGTGTCCATGGTAATTCCTGGTGTGAGAGGAGTGCAGGGGCGAGTTTAGTATGTGCGAACTCGTGAGAATAAATGCTGCGCAATGGTGTGCGCAGATTTATTGTGACTAGTGGAGAAGTGCCACTTTTAGAAGTTGGCATTTATGAGTGCTCTGTGTCTGCCTGCCTGATGTGAATTGCATGTCTGGCTTGTGAGTGACAGGGGCAGGGTGAGTCAGCGCAGTGGTGAATAGGGAGATCTGCATCTAGATGGGAGGGAGGAGTTGCACCTGGGACCTGAATAGGGCTGTGCCTTCCCTCTACAATGCTGGCTCCACCCCCTGTGGTGCGTCTGATGTCCCTAGCCTGTCCTGTGAAAGGAGAGAGGAACTGAGCAAAACAAAGTGCTCCAAAGCTCCCCCAAACCAGTTGCGTCTGGTTTTTCCCCAGCCCTGTGCTGTGACACAAAGGGAAATGTGTATAAAGAAGGGGCTGTGACCCCATGAAAATGTTCAGTGTTCAGTTCTTGTTCTGTACTTTGGTGCTTTAATCTGAGGGGCGTGCTGCTGCTGGGGCCCAGGAGGGCTTGCCTCCCTGGGCCCAGCTTGCCCCTGCTCCCTGAAGGACTTCCTTGCTGGGACCTTTTCTGTCCTGGATGCCCCAGGACCTCTGTGCCTCCTGCGCCCTGTGAGCGCTTCGCTTTATTTGTAAGAGCACCTGGCTCTTTCCCTGCTAGAGAGAGAGCCTGGGGCTGCGCCGCGCTGCAGCCCCCTTCAGAGGGAATTCCCAGCGTAGGGATTCCCCCGTGATACCTGCAATACGGGTGCCCACCCCGCTTCTTTTTCGGATTTTAGTGCGCAGGTGCCCACCCTGCGACTTAGTTTTATTTTCTAATTAACTCGGGTGCCCACCCCGCATATTCGAGTCTATTATGGGTGGCCACCCCGCCACTTTGCCGCAAAGAGAATTATCACCGCCGCCGGCCCGATCGCAAACGGAAGTCAGGCGCGTCCGCCTGACTCTGGGCGGGACCTCGCCGACGCCATTTCCGCCTTCCCCCGGCCGGGAGAAGGCGATGCGGAAGTCCGGAGCCCGCAGCCAGTGGTGATGGAGGCGGAGGGAGGGCGCGAGGCACAGTATCGGTGCCTGCCCCCTTCGCCCGAGTGGAAGCGCCGCCGGGGCCTTCCCGGCGAAGAGAAGAGAACGGAGCCTCTCAGCTACCCTGGTGAGTGGGACCGGGTGAAGCTACGCCTCATCCTGAAGCGAGGCATTGTGTGGTGAGGCTCCCATGAGTGAGGGGAGCCCCGGAGACGGAGTCCTGCCCGCAGTCCACAGAGAGGAGACTTCGTCCGCTGTACAGAGTCCGGTGAGTGGGGGCCGATTGGGAGGCAGCCTTTGATTGAAGTAGGAGTCCCCAGGGTGGGGGCTCCCGGCGCCCCTCGTGGTGCCTTGTGAGGCACAGAGACGGTGTCAGTGCCCATCCCAAGAGCGGCCCCGTCTGGCAGCGGGCCGCTCCAACGAGTGGCATTTTTCTGATAAAGGGCCCAGAGGGGCCCGTGAGCATTTGTTTAGTGCCCCCAGTATGGGGCTGATCTTCCCAGCGGCGCCGCAGTTGCGGGCCGCTGCAACGTCTGTGACATGTTTATTTTGAGAGTCTGTGCGTGGCTCCAACGCTTTGTCGTTGTTCCAGAGCCCATGTGGCTCCTACGAAGGGGGCATAATTTGTTTAAGGGGCCATTGAGAGCCCATGCCTCATTTGAATATCTCCAGCTGCCCAGCAAGTAGTGGGCAGCAGCACCGTTTAGGTTACTCTTTCTTTGGGGGCATTTTCTTGATGTGACTCAGGAGTGAAATACACTCTGCTGCCCCATATCTTCCCAGCTGCCCAGCAAGTAGTGGGCAGCTGCTACGTTTAGGTTTGCGCAGTTGCGCACCCTTGACTCTCGCTGCCCTTGCAGCGCGCCCTGACTTTTGGACATAGGGCATTTGAGCCCCTTTTTGAGATGGCCAGTTGGCCAGGGGGGGACAGTTAGGTTTATAGGGCGCCAGGCCCTAATCTGATCTATGTGCCCATGTGATTTTGGGTGCTAGGAAATGTAATCATGTAGTATGATTTACGCACCCTGTACTATACCTCTAATGTACTGTTATGATTATGAGGTTCTGCATAATGTTTTTATGCTTGTGATTTTATTATTACCTAATGCGTTTAGGTTGTGAGTTATTCTCTACTGTACTTTACGCCCCTAATGTGAGTTATACTTAGGAGGTTAGGGTCTAATGGGTTTAGACTTATGAGAGGATTGCATAATGTATTTATGCTGGTGAGGTTGGCGCAGAATGTAATTCGCGCCTGATGTGATACTGTGCATAATGTAGTTTATGTTACAGGCTGATGCTAAGTACAGTGGTTACCAGTGATTACTGGTTGTACGTTCATGATGTGTTCTACATTTATTATAAGTACTACCTATACTAAGTTCGCTTTGTGCTGGTTCTGACAGTGGTCCAGTTGGCCCTGTCAGGTGTAAATAATTCCCTTGTAAATATGACCCCGTGCCAGGTGGCACGATGTATATTATGTGAGTACTATTCTAATGTGTTTTATGATAATACAAAGGCTATTTTTATATATAACCTTGTGTGGAGTTCCTTTTGTGGTGTGCCTAGTATGTTGTTGCTGTGGGTGTGTTGCGCAAACGCTTTACACATTGCCTCCGGGATAAGCCTGACTGCTCGTGCCAAGCTACCAAGGGGGTGAGCAGGGGTTATCTGGGATGTGTAACTCCCTTGCCCTGACTAGAGTGGTGGTCTCTGCCTGGCTTTGGCGCAAGCCTTAGCCAACCAGAGATCCCATTTCTAACATGTATGTATTAATATAACACTCTCTACTATCCTCTACACGAGGATAGAACACAAAGCACACAATACGAGATCAATAGAACAGTTGTAAGTAGCACAATACACAGTGGGCTCCAGGGGGAGACCAAACCATATACTAAAATAGTGGTATAACAGTCACGACTGAGATCAAGACAAGGTCTGGAGCACGTAGAATCGCTGGGACCCCAAGGAACCACCCAAGGTGAGTAGACCGGAACCCCACGGAGGCCGGGTGCAGTGTGGGAACACGACCGCAGGCTCCGTACAATTCTATGGGGAAGTCGCGGTTACACTTTTAAAGTTTAAGGACCCTTCTAGGAGGACTTCAAGCAAACCTGTTGGAACTTAAAAGTTTGAAGAGCCACCCCACCCGTGGATACCGAAGTACCCAAGTTACCTATCCCAGAGAAGCCGGGTGCATAGGTCTGAAGTGGCGTCGGAAACTGCCGTCGTTGTCAATGGAGAGCTGCAAAGAAGTACTGCTGCCGTGAAGGTGAAAAGGGTCCGGTGGAATCCAAGCCTGGATTCGGGGAAGATGGAACCTGAAAGCAGAGGGGACAGAGTCTGGGTCACTCCAGAGTGACCAGGGGCTCGGTAGACGAATGCCCACCGATGTCGGTTGCTTCAGGTGCAAAGAAGGGATGCTTGACTCTGCAGCCACGAGGACCAGGAGACGTCGAGGACGACCAGGAGCCGGAGGTGAGCTGTCCCACGAAGGATGTCGAGTGCTGAGGGGTCGGTGTCCGGCTGGAGCACCAACAAGCCTTGGCAAAAGCAACCCACGCAGGAAGGTCAAACAGATTACGGTGTGGACCAGCAAGGTCCAGGGGACTCACCAAGCACTGGGGAGTCAGGGCACGTCTGGAGCAACCAGGAAAGCCCAGCAGAAATCAAGATGACCCTCAGGGGGACCCACAGGCCGAAGGACCAGGAGTCGCGAGGGGACCTCAGGCAAGATTGCAAAGTACCAGCCCACGGAGCACTCGGTGCGAGGAGGCCGGAGTTCTTTGGTGCAAATACTGCTCAGGGTCAGGACTACACGGAGTCCAGTGCACAAACTTGGGAATCACCAACAAGCATATGCACTTGCAAATGGACGCGGTGCACAGGGGTTCGGGTTCTGCAGTCCCCACGAGGGATACTGGCCAAAACTCGGTGAGAGGGCAGATCAACCTCAGGGACCTATGAAAACCCACCTCCTGTGTTGCTGAAATCTTCGGAGTCCGCAGGAGCTCAGGAGCAGCAGACCGGTCAGTTGCGGATTGGTGCCTGCAAATGCAGGGGAGTGACTCCTTCACTCCAAGGGAGATTCTTCAGTTGTCTTTAGTGCACCACAGGTCCTGCACGGAGCCTGTATGGGGCACAGGCACGAACTAAGCTTCGGACGGAAAGGGGGACGAAGTCGAGCCCAGTCGAGGTCCAGCGAAGTCCAGCGTGTCCAGACGGTCGAAGGTCAGTGGTTTCTTCTTGTAGAATCTTGTCCACGTAAAATCTAAAGTCTTACAGCCAGGTAAGCCCTTTTGTACCCACAGGAGAGGGTTGGACAGATTCAGGGGACCCTCCTAGGGGAGGGGCAGGAAAGAGGGGTGGTTACACCCATGTCCTTTGTCCAGTTTCGCGCCAGAGCAGGAGCCAATGGCTCCCAGAACTGGTTTGAGCTGGACTAAGCACAGGGACACCAAATGTGCCCCAGGTGCAGACTTTTAGGCACGCTCAGAGTGCACCCACCCAGCCCCAATACACTAAACCCTGTCTGGGAGGTGGTCACACCTCCCTGTGACAGGATGCCTATTGTGATGCCTTCCTCTGCTCAAGCTTGGCTCAGCAGCAGGAGGACAGAAATGTGTCTCTGGTCGGCAGCATCCATTTTGTGCTGTCCGGGTCGAGAAGGCTGGCACCGGTTAGACCAGTGACCCCACGAAGCTTGCTTCTGAAGGGTGGCATCATACCTCCCACACCAGTTACTGGTGTGGAGGTATGATTCCAAGGTGTTTGATACCAAACACAATATGTTTCTATACAGCCGTTTTCGAGATAGCATTTACCGCGAGGTTATAATGCACCTCTACCTATATGTCCGGCTGAGTCACAGACAACCCGGGAGAATGGTCTCCGAAGGCTGCAGAGAGGCTCTGCTCATGCAGGGGCACCCTCTCACTAAAAACCCAGCACCCTGCCTTCAGGATTGATAAGGCCTGCTATAGGGGTGACTTATAAGTTTTAAGTGTAGTGACCTATAGATATAGTGAACCTATATCTAAAGTAAGTGGTGCGTGCACCATCTTACACAGGCTGCAGTAGCAGACCTGGAGTTCCATTTTGCATGGCCTCTCATGGGTGGCATAATACATGCTTCAGTCCATGGGAGGCCTCTGGGGTACCTATGCCCTGGGTACATGGGTACCATATACTAGGGACTTATAAGGGGACCCCAGTATCCAATCTGGAGTGTACCAAAGTACATGTATGTCAATTTAAGGGAGAAAGCAGATAGACTGGGGTCCTGATTAGCAGGATCCCAGTCAGACTAGTCAAAAACAGTGAGACATCAAGCAAAAAGTGGGGGTAACCATGCAGTCAGATCCTACCTTCCTACACACGGGTCAAATAGAATCCTATGATTCACTAAAGAATAGGGTGATTTATTGGCTCAACAGGAACTGTCACTTCCCGGTAAGGGATGCCCAACAAATTCTGTTTGTGAGAATAGTATGCTGGATTGGCCCCTTGAGGAAAAATTATGATGGGGATTGTATCGTAATCAACTTTAGGGAACCTAGGTGTGCCAAGGGTGTCCTTATGGGGGAGGTACGCCATGCCCAATCTGAATAGAACATGTCACTCCTGCCCTTGTGTTTTTTCCACAGGCACCTCCAGTCCTCTGTACCTAATATGACCAGACTAGGCCCATTAGCTAACCATCCTGTCCGAGTATATCCCCCATCTCAATCACTGGTAGTTTCCAACAGATATCAGGTATTGAGTGACCTCCAGGACATCGATTGACATGAGATGAGGATGTATGTCAATCGACGGAAACATATAATGAAGGCGCCTCCACCCCACGAAGGGTGGGAAGATGATATACATTTGGCCCCCAAGGGCTATTGTGACACCGCTGTTACTTTATCTGTTACCCCCCGTCTTCTTGTGAGGGTGTAGCGGATCCTACATATATAGTAACTGCCCCACCCAATTTACCACCACCCAGTAGTAGTGGTCAAGGGACGGCTGATGGGTATAGAATTGCGACATGGAATGTAGGGGTTTTAGTTAAGAAACAGGGCACCCTAGGATGGATGGAGTTCATATGTGACTTGGATATATTATGTATCCAAGAAACTTGGTGTACCGAGCCTGTTTATTTTGAGGGCTTTACGACACATTGGTTGGAGGCTGAGCCATTGGCAGCAGGGAGAGCCAAAGGGGGACTCATGGTCTAAATATCAAACAAACTCCCAGTAAGCTTAAAGAGGAAAATATCTACTGGCCCCCATTCACTAATTTTATGGTTAACATTTAGGGGAGGTCGGGATTTGGTCATTGTTAATTTTTATAACAATGTGTTTAATAATACCAGGGGGAGGGTGGTTCTAGCTCTTGAAGGAGGTTTTGGGACCCTAGTTCAGTCCATTACAAATAGTTTCATACTATTATGCGCCGGAGATTTTAATACTCACACATGCCCTCACTCTGCTGTATGGGTATGCGGGATGACCGATGAGGCTGGGCTTGGTTACTCGCATTTTCCCCACAATGAATATAGTAACTTATTAAATTCTAAGATCATTAAGTTCGATTTAAAATTACTAGAAAGTGCCGGGGATAGCAATGGGAACCACATCCCAACCTTTATAGGGAGAAATTTCACCTCCGTTATCGACCACATTTTAATTTCAGCTAATGCCTGTAACTGGTGTGCGTCACCACGGGTTGCTTGCCCGAGTATGAGTGACCACAACTGTATAATCTTGACAGTCTTCTTTTGGGGCAGGCCCACTGTTACTACCCCTAGTTGTGTTACAGACATTGTCCCATTTAGACCCAATGGGACCCGTATTAGGTGGAACGGAGTGGGTCAGACTCAGTTTCTGCAAGATATTTGTACTAAGGGCTACAATTTTATCATGTGCTGTTAGGAAGACGTGGTTACCCCTGACCAGATACTCTATAACTATACTGGCATCATTACTATAATTGATGCCCTCTTGACTCCTCCCATCAAAATTGGCCTGACCAGATGTAAAGGCTGGTTCGACCATGCATGTACCACTGTCACTAGGGATTTGAAACTGGCTCTCTGTAAACAACCTAGAGACAATCTATTGATCAAATCCCTTAGATTTAAACACAAAGAGGTACTGTTAGTTAGGAAAAAAGAACTACAAAATGAGGCATGGATGAAACTGTCCCAAGCAGCGGATACAGGAGATAGCAAACCTTTCTGGGATACTGTTAATTCTTCTTTTTTAAAGGATGACTCTTTTCCAGAATTGTTGTCACATGTTACTTGTGACGCATGGGTTGCCCACTTAACTAGTATTTTTAGCCCACCTATGGCACCAATGGTAACCACTCAAAATGAGGAACAAATGTTATATTCACCTGTACCCTTAGACATTACGCTACAAGAAGTGACATGGGCCCTGAAAGAAAGTAAAGGGGGTAAAGCCACGGGACCGGATGGGGTCCCAGTAGATGTATTTAAGAACAACTTTGAGTTATGGGTGCCAATTTTACCAAGGGTTTTTAACATGGCTGCAGGGACAACAACTCTGCCGACATGGGGTACATCTATTATAGTTCCTATTTTTAAGAAGGGCAACAAATCAGATCCCAAAAATTACAGGCCTATTTTACTTTTAGATTCATCGGTTAAAGTGATGAGCAAAGTCTTGCTAAAAAGACTTGAAGAATGGGCCTGGGATTACCCAATACTTTCACCCATCCAGTTTGGTTTCAGGAAAGGCCTGGGGACCTTAGAGCAATGTGTGAACCTTGATCTACTTATAGGCAAGTACACCTGTGCTAAAGGTGGCAGATTATACCTCTGTTTTGCTGATCTGAGCAGCGCCTTTGATGTAGTAGATCATACTATTCTTTGGTCCACTTTGCTTGCTATGGGGGCACCCAGGCCAATCATTTATTTTCTGGCCAGATTATATGAGGATTTGACGAGTAAAGTCCGTTATGGCTCCAGGGGGGAATGCACCAATACCTTTGCAGTCAAGCGAGGCATTCGGCAAGGCTGTGTACTAGCGCCTCTGTTATTTTCTTTGTTTATTAATGGGGTAGACAAGACATTACAAGTAGTGCATGCCGATGCCCCCCCCAAGTGGCTGGGCGCCCTACACCTGTACTTTTGTATGCAGACGACGCTGTCCTGCTGGCCAGGACTCCAGTGGGGCTGCAACGTTTAATGGATAATTTTAGTGATTTTATTGCATCTAGGAAATTAATTATTAATAAAAGCAAAACCTATACTATGGTCTGCGGGTCACGGAACAAACAAAGCAGAGCTTTTTTTATGGATCAATCGCCTGTGACCACGGTTGATACTTTCTGCTACCTGGGCATTATTTTCTCAGGTAACGGGTCGTGGACTCGTGAAATTACCAATGTCAGGAGCAAAATGGCTAGAACACCCATAATATTTTTAGATTTTCAACAAAATTGGGCTCTAGACCGGTCAAGGAGATGACTAAAATTTATAGGGCAAGGGTTTTATCGATTGCAACATATGGGGCTGGTATTTGGGGTTACCACAATAGTTCTGCACTACAGACGGAGGAAGATAGTTTCCTCAAACGCCTCCTCAGCCTACCGACCTCGGCTTCTTCAGAGATCATACATAAAGAAGTGGGGCTACAGTATCTTATAGATATAGTTGCATCTCGCCCATTACTGCTCTGGTACTCCATATGGCCCAAGGAGTAAACCAGCTTTACAAAATCAATTATTTTAGACTGTCTTTCTTTGGATAATGCCATGAAGATTTCCTGGTTAAGTTACATCAGTTCGCAGTACAGTAAATTATTTAAGATGTCAGTACGGACCAATCTCTCCCAAGTAGTATTACTTAGGAAGCTGTTTATCAGAGAAATCTTCATGAATCATAAGAGGGATGTTCGGCGTGATTGCGAATGCAGGAAACCAACTGTAAAGTTTTATTTAACACTTACTTCTAATGTGGGCTGTCAAGATTATCTAACATACATTCCCAACCGTATGCATCGTTTTGTCTTAGTCAGATTCAGACTGGGAATCGCCCAGCATTTAGTGGCTTTCCCCAACATGAAAACTTGCCCTCCAGCCATGACCCCTTGCCCATGTGATGGACAGAGGAAGCAGAGCACTGTGCACTTTATGCTGTTTTGTGGTTTTTATTCGGGTTTTAGGAATTATTATTTAAAACCACTTTTCCTTGCGTATGGCAGTGGTTCGCATCTTGCCGAAGTAAAATACTTGTCTGAACTTAACGATGCTAGGGTTTGCCTTAACGTGGCACTTTTTATTATAAACGCCGTCAATGCACGCAAAAGTATTGTTGTATCGACATAGCGACGACCCCCTGACGATTCTTAAGAAATTGAGCTGCTTTTTTAAATATAATATTTTATGTGTTTTAAATGTGATTAATTTTGGCCCCATGTTGCAGACCAAGCGTCCCCTGCTTTGTTTTTTACTACTTGATATTTTCCATGTGTGACGCAACCAGTTTTAATGTATGCACGTTTTTAGATGTGATTAAATCTTGCCCCATGTTGTACATCATATGTTATCTGTTTTGTTTTTTATACGTAATGCAATCAGTCTCGGTGTATGTACACTTTTATGGTTGTTTTACACATACCGTTTGTGAACTGTTTATGAACTGAACTGAACTGAACGGACAGGCAGCATGCAGAGGGCGATATGTAGGGTCGCATACAGGCATGGCTCCATAGACGGGAGATTCCCAGAACTTTGATAGGAGCTATACAGAACGACCAGAGACAGATTTTGAACACACAAAGTGGGATAAATGCAGTCTTTAAAAACTACTATGGTACATTATTGTCACGATTCACTCCCTGTGCTCTCGTGCCCACCACCAGGGGGCCGAATTGTGGGGCTTTCCAGTGTTCTAATATGCTTCCAGACACTCCCCTGCATGCATATCCTGACTTCCAGGCATTTGGACACCATTTAGGAATTGACATCCATTCCCAATCCATGCCGGGGGATTTTGTGGAAGCCAGTCTGCTCATGCTGGAAACTCCATTACCTATAATCTCCTGCTCACTGCTTCGTCTACACCCCTGCAAGCCAAGGATGGGTGGAGGAATTCAGCTCACCTGTGGCTGGCTGCTGCTAGCCTGCTCACACCTGATGCATGTGATTACTGTGAGCTCTTTTAAGCCTCAGCTCCCTTCAGGCCAAGGTTGGTCATTGTAGCTGTGATCCGGTGAGACCGATCCTTGTTTCCTGGGCTTTTGATATTCCTTGATTTCTGAGCCATGGTTAATCCTTGTTCCTTGATTCCTGAGCTATAGCTATTCCTTGTGCCTGAATTAGCACTGCCTGCAGTGCTACCTTGACTCCTGAGCTGTAGTAATTTCCTGTTCCTGAACTAGCACTGCCTGCAGTGCTACCTTAACTCCTGAGCTGTAGTAATTTCCTGTTCCTGAACTAGCACTGCCTGCAGTGCTACCTTAACCTTTGAGCTTTTGCTCAATTCTTGTTTCTGCTTCTGCACAGCCTTAAGTACTACTTTGTTTTCTTGATTCCTGAACCTGCACTATTCTAGTATACCTTTGTAGCCTCCCTTTCTGTATATCCTTTACCAGTACCTGCCGTTCTTCCCATTTCCTTGGTTCCAGTTCCTAGTTTACTGTCTTTCTATTCCTGCTGTCTTGCTTCTAAGTACCTTGTATGTTTGTTACTTGCTTTCTGCCAAGTGTGCCTTGTGAGTTCCTTCCTTTCCTGTTAAGCACTCCTCCTTGCTAGCTCCTTGTCTAGTGTGCTTGTGTTTAGTTCTACCCCCTTGCTGTTACTGCCTTGCGTGTTCCTGTTTGATCGCCAGGATCCGTGGGTACAGCTGACTACCTAGGTGGTGTTTCTTGTTCACTGTGAATATTGTCTTTGAGTTACATTTATAACATCACAATAGGTATCAGCTCCACAGACCCTGCCTTTGCATGCATATCCTATATGTGGGTATTTGCAGTCAGTATCTGTACCAGGAATTGTGGGTGAGGAACTTACTGAGCTTCAGTCTTACCGTGTGGCGCTCCCGAGTGCTTTACCCCACATTCCCTTTATTGTTAATGTTGTTGTGTGTGTGTATATATATGTATATATGTCTGCACGTCCATCCTGGGTGTAGTTATTCTGAATGCTAAATTGCCTCTTGAGTGCCCATCCTTTAAGTCTTAGCCATCGTGTTCACTTGTACAGGCTTCCCATTTGGATCCATTTTTCTCCTCTGACTCCCTGTGTGATCCTGGGCAGCGCTGTACTCCTCTTTCTGTGTACATTTTCTATCCAGTTTCCAGTCCTTGCCCAAGTCCCTGACTGTGTCCCTGACAGTCCCTGACAATTATATGATCTACCACAGGAATTGGCGACAGAGTAGACAGCGCTACCTAGATGCCATCCCACTGCTGGTGCTGAACGTTACGCAGTGCTCGGAGCTAGATGAACCAATTCAACTACAAGAAATAAGATTGGCCACCGCTCAAATAGCTAGGGCTAAAACACCGGGTCTAGATGGCTTACAGTGATAGACTAGCACCCCGTCTGCTACAGGTATACAAGGAGTCCAGGCGACTGGGAGCCCTGCCTACCTCCATGAAGGAAGCCCCAATAACTGTACTTCCTAAACCCGGGAGAGGCCCTCTACAGGCGGGATCCTATAGGCCGTTGTCACTACTAAATCTAGATTACAAAATACTGGGAAAGGTGCTGGCCAATAGGCTAATACCTATGGCACAGAGCTTAATGTATAGTGACCAGAATGGCTTCATCCCAGGCGGGAAGACATTCTTAAATTTGCGCAGGCTCTTTAAAATCATGGATTGGGTGCAATGATGAGGGTCGGTGTAGTGGGCGGTATCATTAGACATTGAAAAGGCATTTGATACGCTAATCTGGCCTTTTCTAATGATTCTACTACGCCACATGGGAGGGGGTAATGAATTTCTTAGTTGGGTCCAACTCCTATTTAAAGAGCTGGTAGCTAGAGTGCACACAAGGAGAGAGAATTCGGAAAGTATAAGGATAAGGAAAGGAACCAGGCAAGGCTGCCCTCTCTCATCCATGATATTTGCACAGGCTATAGAACCCCAGGCATGTGCACTCCGCTTGCAAGGCCAAGATTGGGGCATACAGATAAATACGGAGCGCCATATTGTACCACTATATACAAATGATGCGTTGATCTACCTGAGAGACACTCGTTCAGCTTAGACTCCCTTGATGGCCCTCCTGGATAGATTTGGAAGAGTATCTGAACTATGTGTAAACTGGGACAAGTCTTGCCTATTCCCCTTGGTCAAATGGATGGATCTGAATCTCTCACAGCCTCACTATACAGAATTACAGCTAACGCCAGACTCAATAAAATATATGGGGTAAATATATACCATGATGAGCAAGATATAACTGATGGTAATTTAGGTACGGTGATTACCTCGATTAGGCACTCCCTATCGTTCTGGAGTGCACTTCCACTCTCTACGATGGGCAGATGGGGAATATCCAAAAGGATAAGTTACTTACCTGTAATCCTAGTTCTCTTCCAGGGGTATACTCATCAAAGTCATAAGCACTGAATAGTCCCGCCCACGTGCGGGGACCCCGGAGCAAAAGCAAATAATATGCATATACCTACATATATACACAAGCCAATATCCATATATATAGGTACTATGCATATACATATACATATGCAGCCTGACAACCCATACTAGGCTCAAAAACTGCCCCAAATGCAATGTAAACTTTTACATTTGAACAATGAATAAATATACACCATGAGAACTTCATGAAACAGATAAGTAAACTACTTTAGTTTGCTTTGAAACAACACAGCCTTTATTTTCAAAGGTAAAAAAGGCAAGACCATAGAGGCAGATTAGCCTAGAGAGGCTGCATATAGAAACAGTTGGAAAAACTGGCGCCGTGCCTTTAAGACCTCTTGGAACCCCCAGGCTCCCATCATGCACCACAGGTGACAGTTAGGTCAGTTCATTTGGATGGCGTAAACAGTGTGATCACAGTATGGGTAACAGATACATTACATATGAACATGGTATTCGCCCGGGGAGGAGGGAGGGTTGCTTATGACTTTGATGAGTATACCCCTGGAAGAGAACTAGTATTTCAGGTAAGTAACTTATCCTTCTCTTCCAGGGGATACTCATCAATAGTCATAAGCACTGAATAGAGTAGCAAGCCCATCCCCATACCCTGCGGGCGAATATCAGTATATCATAACCTAATGACAAAACATATATTACCCGAACAAGTTTCTCAAGGATGCTTGACCAACCCTAGCATCAGCTTCAGTGTCAGAATCAAGACAATAATGGCGTGCGAAAGTATGTACAGAACGCCATGTGGCCGCTTTACATATGTCTTGAATAGGTACATTACTCAGCATAGCTACCGTAGCGGCTTTTCCTTTTGTAGTATGAGCTCTCGGCTTGCCCGGGAGCTGTTTGTGTGCTAGCTGATAAGATAACATAATGCATGACACAATCCATCTAGCAATGGACCTTTTAGAGGCAGGAGAACCAGTGTTTAACGGACCATAATTAACAAACAACCTGTCCGTCTTACGTACACTCTTTGTCTTATCCAGATAGAACTTCAACACTCTTTTTAGATCTAGCGAGTGCAAAGCTCTCTCAGCAGGAGTGACAGGGTTCACAAAGAAAGTGGGAAGAGTGATCGACTGGTTGATGTGAAACTCTGAGACCACCTTAGGAAGGAACCTCGGGTGAGTCCTTAGCACCACTCTGTTCGCATGAAAAACGAGATAAGGCTCTGAAGAGCATAAGGCTTGTATCTCGCTCACCCTGCGAGCAGATGTGATCGCCACAAGAAATTTAGTCTTCCATGAAAGATGTTGCAGGGAGGCCTTGTGGATAGGTTTGAATGGGGGGTCCATTAACTTGGAGAGAACCACATTAAGCTCCCAAGAGGGAGATGGAGATCTAACTGGTGGGTAGACCTTTTTTAGGCCCTCCAAGAAGTCCTTAACAACAGGCATTCTAAAGAAAGAAACCTGAGTGGGGGACTTTCTATATGCTGTTATCGCAGCCAAGTGAACCTTTATGGAGGAGTATTGAAACCCTGCTTTGGCCAAATACAGTAAATATGGTAACAGTACCTGTTCTTGACCCCGAATAGGATCATGACCCTCGGCAGTACACCACATGTAAAAACGCTTCCACTTAAAAGCGTATGATTTCCTTGTAGAAGGTCTTCGTGCCTCCTTCAAGATTTGCATGCAGTCTTGAGAGAGACCTAAATGTCCATATTGGATGAACTCAGGAGCCATGCTGCTAGCTTCAGGGGCGGCAGATTGGGATGGAACACCTTGCCGCCCGCCCTGGTCAGCAGATCTGGATGACATGGTAGCCTCCTGTGCGGTACTGTGGACAGATGAAGAAGGTCCGGGTACCACCATTGGTGAGGCCAGTCTGGTGCAACCAGGATCATCCTTGCCTTGGATTCGTACAGTTTCCTGATCACTAGGGGAATGAGCGGAAATGGTGGAAAGGCGTAGAGTAATGTCTCTGACCAGTCTATCCATAGAGCATTCCCCTTGGAGCCTGGTTGTAGGTATCTGGAGGCGAAGACGCGGCATTTTGCGTTTTCTGCATCCGCGAAGAGGTCTATGTCTGGATCGCCCCAGGAGTGAAAGATGTCTTGCGCTACTTCTTGCTTTAGCACCCAGTCGTGCGCTTCTGCGAAATGCCTGCTTAGGCCGTCTGCCTGAACGTTTAGGACGCCCGGTAGATGGACTGCTGAGATCTTCATGTCCCGAGCCAGAAGCCACTTCCAAATCGCTTGCGCTTCCAGAGACAGGGGTCTGGACCTGGTGCCCCCCTGCTTGTTCAGGTAATACATTGTTGTGGTATTGTCCGTCTGAACAAGCAGAGCATTGGATTTGATGGACGGAAAGAACCCCTTGAGGGCCAGATGAACCGCCCTGAGCTCCAGCATGTTTATGTGATAGAGCTGTTCTCTTTCCGACCAAAGTCCTTGTACCTGCAGGGACCCCATGTGAGCGCCCCATCCCTGAAGGGACGCGTCCGTCACCAGAGTCAGTTTGGGAATCTCCTCGTGAAAGGGATTGTCTACCAGGAGATGAGACCGCCGCATCCACCAGTTGATGGAGAGCCGGACAGACAGCGGTATGGTTATAGTGTCCTCCCAGCGTTTGAAGATCTGGGACCATTGATCCTCCAGAGTTTGTTGGAGAGGTCTCATGTGAAGTCTGGCATTCGGGACCAGAAAAATGCACGAGGCCATCGACTCCAGAAGGGAAGACTTGTCGGGCCGTCGGATGAGGGCTCCCTAAGATGCTCTGACACTTGCGGAGAATGGATGACAGTCTCTCCTCCGAAGGATACGCTCTTGCGTTTACCGTGTCCAGAGTTGCCCCCAGGTAATGTATCCTCTGCGTTGGATTGAGGATGGATTTTTTTAAATTGACGTGAAGACCCAATTGATGCAGCTGCTGAATGCAGTAAGCGAGGTGTTGTTGCAGAAGCGTTGGAGAAGCACTTTTGAGAAGCCAATCGTCTAGGTAAGGGTAGACGAATATTTGTTTCCTCCTCAAGAATGCCGCTACTACTGCCATGCACTTTGAGAAAGTGCGAGGAGCTGACTTGAGTCCGAAAGGCAGGACCTTGAATTGGAAGTGATCGGACCGAATGTGAAATCTTAGAAACTTCCGATGCGTCCGAGAGATTGGGATGTGGAAATAGGCATCTTGAAGATCTATGGAACACATCCAGTCCTGTTGATGTAAGTGCGGGATTATTTGATGTAATGCAAGCATCCTGAACTTTTCCCTCAGAATGAATCTGTTGAGTTGCCTGAGATCTAGTATAGGCCTGAACTGCTTGTTGAGACCTTTCTTTGGGACCATAAAATAACGGGAGTAGATCCCTTGATGACGTTGGTGCCATGGAACCTCCTCTATGGCCTCCTTTACGAGTAGAGTGGATACCTCCTCTCTCAGAAGATTTATGCGATGGAAGACAGTTTTCCGAGGAGGAATAGAAGGTGGAGGGGACTTGAACCTGATGGAGTATCCATTCTTTACAATATTGAGCACCCACTTGTCTAGTGTGATTTTGGTCCACTCTTCCAGATAGATAAGTATACTTCCCCCCACCGGAGTGGGTAACGGAGTCAGGGGAAGCAAGCACTCACTGCTTCTGCTGTTGTTTGGCAGCTGGTGTAGACTGCCTGGAGTTACCTCCTCGTTCTCTACCCGGACGACGCTGGTTGGACTGAGATCTCCCGATGTTGTTGGGATGACCACTGAGGGGTTTGAACACTCTGTTGATAGTGGCGCCGATCATAGGGGCGGTAGCGTCGCCTAAAATCCTTCCTCTTCTCGAGCCCCACTGCCTTGACCGTGTCCAGTTCCGTTTTCATTCTGGACATTTCATCATCAGCATGAGAGCCGAAGAGCGACGATCCATTGAACGGAAGGTTCAAAATCCGATGCGGAGCCTCTGGTTTCAACCCCGTCAATCTTAGCCAGGCAGAGCGACGGGCACAGATTCCATGCGAGTATCCAAGGGCAGCTAAGTCCGAGGCATCAGCTGCTGCACTGATGATCTGGTTGGCCACCAGACCCCCTTCATGAAGGACCTCCAGGAAGTCCTGCCTGTCTTCCTTCGGGAGCTTCTCTGTGAAGCGTGAGAGGGAGTCCCACAGCGAGCGGTCGTAACGCCCCAGTAAGGCCGAAGCGCTGGCTACCTTCATATAGGATGCGGAGGTGTTGCACATCCTCTTGCCTACTGAATCCATGGCCTTACTATCGTTGTCCGGGGGTACTGCAGAAGAGGCTGCCCCTGTCTGTTTTTTTCGTGCTGCTGAAACAATAACTGAGTCCGGAGGAGGGTCGGATCTCAAAAACAGCGGGTCTTGTTCAGGAGCCTTGTATTTTTTCAAGATCCGCAATGGGGCAGCACCCACGGAAGCTGGGGTCAAGAATTTCTGCAAGGCAGGCTCCAGCAAACCAGGTACCAGAGGAAGTAAAGGTCTAGACGAAGACCTATGATGAAGCGTTTCAAAGATGACTGACTTTGATGGGGTAGAAACAGGCATCTCAATCTGAAGCTTAGCAGCTCCTCTGCACAAGATCTCATTGAAGGTAGTGATATCATCGATAGGCGATATCCTACTCGGAGGAGATGATGAAAGAGTAGGCGAGTAGTCTGCCTTAGATGTGGAAGTTGAAGATGAAGGGGATCTATGACTTCGATTTCTAGGAGAGCGGTAGCGATGTCTGGATGACCGACTCCTAGGAGAGCAAGATGTATGTCTTCTCACAGACGGGGATCTTTGCGGAATGGCTCGTCGCTCATGTCTGTCCGAGGAATGCACTGATTGTATTAACGGAGATCTGGATCTGCTACGAGTATGGACAATCCTTGTTATCTTCCGAATTTTCCACTCCCTTATATCTCCCAGCCCTCTAGGAGAAATGTTTGTCTCAGGGGCTGCAGCAGGAGCTGGAGAGGGTTCAGGAGTGATCTGCACTATCTGAAGACCCG
The DNA here is from genome assembly GCA_963921515.1 of Calotriton arnoldi. NCBI lineage: Eukaryota > Metazoa > Chordata > Amphibia > Caudata > Salamandridae > Calotriton > Calotriton arnoldi. The sequence goes on from CAWUFW010010157.1 coordinate 453,254, forward strand.
GGGAGGAAGAAACACTCCTGGAGGTCACCACTTGGACATCCCTAGGCGTCTGGAGGTCTCTTGACGTCGCTCTTCTCTTGGACGGAGGAGAACTGTGACTTGAATGTGATCCCCTCGATGTCGATCTCCTCGACGTCGATCCTCTCGCCGGCGATCTGGACCTCGATCTTCGGGACCTAGATCTCGACACCGATCTCATCGACGTCGAACCCCTCGACGTCGAAATTGGCCGCCTCGACGTCGATCTCCTGGGTGACAACTGCTTCGACGTCGTGAGTCTCGACAACGAATGCTGATGCGCCTTCGGAGAAGTATGCCTTACCGGCGTCAACACCATAGGCGTTCGGCTCGATGACGAAGCGTGTGGTCCCTTTGACATCGGTGGTGTTCTCGACATCGTCATGGGCGCTCTCGCCGGCGGGCTTCGACGTCGATGTTCCGACGTCGAGATTAAGCCGCCTTCCGTCGTAGGTGAGCCAGACCTGGACCGCCTACGCGTTGCTGTCGACTTTGATTGAAGATGGGACTTCTCACCTGAAGTCATTCCCTTCGACGGCGAAGGACGCCTTGACGTCGACTTCGAGGCTGACTCCGAGCACAAAGGAATCTTGGACGTTGATCTGTCCCTCGACGGTGTGTGAGATCGATGGATAAGTTACTTACCTGTAATCCTAGTTCTCTTCCAGGGGTATCCTCATCAAAGTCATAAGCACATGAATATTCCCGCCCATGCGCGGGACCCCGGAAACACATTACATATATGTGAAAAACCATATATGTAGCTCTATATATATATCCATATATATATAAAAAACACACAATGTAGCCTCTCATAAACATGCTGAGCAATGTTGCAAGGAATTCTTTTGCACATAAACATATTCCAACAAAGCAGGAAGAAAGAAACTTTTGAAAACTGCTTTAATACATAGCAGACAACACAATCCTGCAAGGAATAATGAAGAAAACATTGCCAGCACATAGGCTGCATTGTGGAAACATTAGTGTAGAAAGCTGAAAAGCTAACCCACATAAACACACAGATAAACTGGCACCGTGCCTTTAAGGCAGCCATGACCCCTAGCTTCCCATCATGCCTCAGGGGTGACAGTTAGGTCAGTTGTTCTTTGCGGATATCTGCAGACCTTTTTTCAAAGAGATGTATGAATCATGTTCACTTGCCCGGGGAGGCGGGTGGGTTGCTTATGACTTTGATGAGGATACCCCTGGAAGAGAACTAGGATTACAGGTAAGTAACTTATCCTTCTCTTCCAGGGGATCCTCATCAATAGTCATAAGCACATGAATAGAATAGCAAGCCCATCCCCTCATCCTGCGGGCAAGTAAACAGAGTACCATCAAGATACATAAACGCCATAAGGCCTATACAGACTCCAATAGGTTAGCATTGGAACAGATTCCTCAAGGAGGCCTGGCCCACTTGTGTATCTGCTCTGGAGTCAGAATCCAGACAGTAATGTCTGGTAAACGTATGGACCGATTTCCAAGTTGCCGCCTTGCAAATCTCGGCCATCGGTACATTATGTAAGAATGCAATTGTAGCAGCCTTGCCCCTAGTAGAATGAGCTTTAGGGGAGGCAAACAGAGGCTTATTTGCAATTTGGTATGCCAACTTTATACAAGATACTATCCATCTTGAAATGGATCTTTTAGAAGTTGGGAAGCCTTTTCTAACAGAACTATAGTTTACAAACAATTGATCTGTTTTTCTAATGGATTTCGTTGCATCCAAATAGAATTTGAGAACCCTCTTGAGGTCTAGCGAATGAAGAGACCTTTCCGCTGGTGTGGATGGACTGGGAAAGAAAGAGGGTAGAGAAATTGTCTGATTAACATGGAACTCTGACACAACCTTAGGTAGGAAGGAAGGGTGAGTTCGCATAACCACCCTATTATGGTGGAAAACCGTATAGGGTTCTTTAGAACAGAGTGCTTGTATCTCACTCACTCTGCGTGCTGATGTAATTGCTACTAGAAAAGCTACTTTCCAAGAAAGGTGTTGCAATGTAGACTTATGAATGGGTTCAAATGGAGGTCCCATCAATTTAGACAATACCAAATTCAACTCCCAAGGAGGAGAAGGAGGTCGAACAGGGGGATAAACCTTTTTCAACCCCTGCAGGAAGTCCTTAACCACCTGAAGCTGAAAGAAAGAAGGCTGGTTAGGTGATTTACGATATGATGTGATAGCCGCCAAATGCACTTTAATGGAAGAATATTTCAAACCAGATTTGGCCAAACAGAGCAAATACGGCAAGATTACCTCCTCTTGCCCGTTAATTGGACTCCAATCATTACGGATACACCACAAGTAAAACCTTTTCCACTTTAGAGAGTATGAGGATCTTGTGGAAGGCTTCCTTGACTCCCTTAAAATGTCCATGCAGTCCTGAGGGAGGTTCAAATGTCCGTACTGCAGGACTTCAGGAGCCATGCTGTCAAGCTGAGCGAGGGAAGGCTGGGGTGCAGAATTTTCCCTCCCATCTTGGTGAGAAGGTCCGGCCTGCACGGAAGTCTCCGATGAGGGCGAACCGAGAGTTGCAAAGGTCCGGATACCACCATTGGCGAGGCCAGTCCGGTGCTATGAGTATCATCCTCATTCTGGATCGCAGAAGTTTGGCCACCACCTTCGGAATTAGAGGGAGGGGTGGAAAGGCGTATGCAAACGTCCCTGACCAATCTATCAAAAGAGAATTCCCTCTCGTTCCTGGTCGGTAAAACCTGGATGCGAAGGCGTGGCATTTTCTGTTTTGATCGTCTGCAAAAAGGTCGATGGAAGGATGACCCCATTGATGAAAGATTTCTGCCACCACTTCGTCGTTGAGCACCCAGTCTTCTTGCTCTTGGAAGTGACGACTGAGGGCGTCTGCTCGCACGTTCTGCTCTCCCGGCAGATGGATTGCCGTGATCGATAGGTTCCTGGCTAGCAGCCAGTGCCAGATTGCCTGGGATTCGAGAGACAGAGGGCGAGAGCGAGTTCCACCTTGTTTGTTCAAGTAATACATGGTGGTTGTATTGTCCGTTTGCACTAGGATCGATCCGCGCTGAATTGACGGTTGAAAAGCTTTGAGGGCTAAATGAACCGCACGCAGTTCCAGCATATTGATGTGATATGTCTGTTCTCTGCTGGTCCATCTGCCCTGAGTTTGCAGATGACCCAGATGCGCTCCCCAGCCCTGAAGTGAAGCATCCGTGATCAGAGATTGTTCTGGCAGAGGTTGATGAAAAGGGACTCCCACCAGTAGGTTCTGTGGTTGCAGCCACCAGAGAATGGACTTCTTTGCTGCAGGAGAGAGGACAATCCGGTCGTTCCACTGACCCGAGGATTGATTCCATTTGTCCTCGAGATCTTGCTGTAACGGTCTCATCCTCAATCTGGCGTTGGGTATGAGAAAAATGCACGAGGCCATCGAACCCAGTAGAGAAGCCACCTGTCTTACTGATGGCTGATGAGCCGGAAGGATGATGTTGCCTTTGTCTTTCATTGATGACAATCTCTCCTCCGAAGGAAACACTTTTCCGAGGTCGGAGTTGAGGTTGGCGCCCAGATAGTGGCGTGATTGAGTTGGGTGAAGGATCGACTTGTCCAGGTTGACATGCAGGCCTAAGCGCTGAAGGAGATCTAGGCAGGTGCGAAGGTGTTCCTGCACCATTTGAGGAGAGGATCCCTTCAGCAGCCAGTCGTCCAGGTATGGATATACGAACAGGCCTTGTCGATGTAATGCTGCCGCTACCACTGCCATACATTTGGTGAATACCCTCGGAGCTGATTTTAGGCCGAAGGGTAAGACTTTGAACTGGTAATGTCTTGTTCCCACCGTGAATCGCAAGAACTTGCGATGTCGTGCTGTGATTGGGATGTGAAAATACGCATCTTGTAGATCCACCGAACACATCCAATCGCCTTTCTTTAGATGTGGAAATATTTGGTGGAGCGCCAACATCCGAAACTTTTCCTTTTTGATGGACTTGTTCAGAGAACGTAGATCCAGAATTGGTCTGAACTTGTTCGGTTGATCTTTTTCTGAACAAGGAAGTATCGTGAGTACACTCCCTTTCCTCTCTGCGCTTGAGGGACCTCTTCTATTGCTTGTTTTTTAGAAGGGTCGACACTTCCTGACGCAGGAGGTCTATATGTAGATGACGAGATTTCACAGGAGGAATGTCTCTTGGGGACGTCCAAAAACGTAGTGTGTACCCATTTTTAGTATATTTAGCACCCACTGATCTTTGGTTATGTTGCGCCACTCTTGAATGTAACTTGAGATACTTCCTCCCACTGGAGTGTGCAACGGTGCTAGAGGAAGCAGAAAACTCATTGCTTCCCTGGAGTTTTTGATGCAGAGGAGGACTGCTGTTGATGTCCTCCTCTTCCTCTTGGAACGGCGGCCTTGATACTGGGATTTGCCCTGTTTGTTTTGTGACCATTGAGGGGTTTGAACCCTCTGCTGGTAACTTTTCCGATTGTAGGGCCGGTATCTCTTCCTAAATTCCTTTTTCTTTTCTAGGCCCACCGCCTTTAAGGTGTCCAACTCGGCCTTCATCCTCGCCATTTCTTCGTCTGTGTGAGCACCAAACAGTGAAGTGCCAGAAAAAGGGAGATTCAGAATGCGTTGTTGAGCTTCTGGTTTTAACGCTGTGAGGCGCAGCCAGGAAGATCGTCGTGCACAGATGCCATGTGCATACGAGTGAGCCGCTAGGGACGCACCATCTGCTGCAGTGCTGATTACCTGGTTAGCCACCAGAGCACCTTCGTGAAGGATTTCAGAAAAGTCCTGCTGATCCTCCTTTGGGAGCCTGTCCTTGAAGCGCTCCAGTGAGTCCCATAGTGATCTGTCATAACGACCCAGCAGAGCCGCAGCGTTGGACACTTGCAGAGAAGACGCTGCAGAACCACAAGCCTTCCGTCCCCAAGAGTCTTGTGCTCCTCTCTCTTTATCCGGAGGAGCGGAGGAGGAAGATGCAACCGCATGCGTCTTTTTCGCTGCTGCAATTATAACAGAGTCCGGAGGTGGATCCGATCTAAGGAAAAGAGGATCCGATGCAGCTGGCTTATATTTTTAAGAATCCGAGCTGGAGCTGCTTTAGTCGATGCTGGTGTAAGGAAGAGATCCATTACCGGCTCGATGATGCCAGGGACCAAAGGAAGCAATGGTCTAGTCGCAGACCTTTGGTGGAGAGTCTCAAAAATGATGGACTTGGTTGTCTGAGGAGCTGACATGGTGATGCCCAGCTTCTGAGCCCCTCTGGTGAGAACATCATGAAAAGTGTTCACATCATCAATAGGCGACACTCTGGAGGGAGGACTATCCGTCAGGGTAGGTGAGTAATCCCTTTTGGATGAATGTGTCGAAGAGGAAGACCAAGATGGAGTACGCCGCCTCTTGCGATGTCCCTGAGACGACCTGCGTTCAGGGGATCTGCCTCGGTGTTCCCTGGCCCGAGTGGTGGGTGATTTGTCCACTTCCTGCACAAGACGCTGTAATGGTGATCTGTGCTGCGGACTGGAGTAGGTCGTAGGTCGTTGAGCGTGACCTGTGGACCCCGTCTGCCATTGATGGAGCGGCTGAAGCCATCTGGGAGAGAGATGGATGGAAGGAGATCGCTGTCTCCTTGGAGAACCTCCTGGCGGTGCTTTTGTAGGCTCCTGCGAGTGAACAGAAGCACTGCGTGATGACGCAACCGTCTGGGGTGAGCTCCGGATGGAGTGAGAGGACTCTCTGCAGCTTCTGGAGCGTGATCGGCGTCTGGATGAGCGATGTGACGTCGATGGGGCGTGTCTCGACGTCGACCTGCTCTGTGTCACCATCACTGGTGAATTTCTCTTCGACGTCGACCTCTCAGTGTGCTTGGAGCCCATAGACCTCGCCTTCGACGTTGAGCGTGGAGACCTCAACGATGAGCGGGTAGACGGAGAAAACCTTCTTGACGTCGATCTTTCTCTCGACGCTGATCTTCTCGCCGTCGACGGAGACCGTCTCGACGTCGATCTTTCTCTCGACGCTGACCTCCTCGCCGTCGACGGAGACCGCCGTCTCGACGTCGAACGACGTCTGGTATATTTTACCCTTGGTCTTGACGTCGAATACCTCGCCGTCGGAGAGGATCTTGCCTTCGACGTCGAACGCCGCCTGGGCGACGGCGGAGGCGATGAGTGTCTATCATCAGGTGACGAGGTGTGTCTCGACGTCGACTGTCGTCTGGGTGACGTCGACTGAGATGCTTGCTTCGACACCGAACGCTGGAGACCCTGCGACGGCGGAGCCTGTCTCGGCGTCGAACGCCGCATCGACGGCGGCGACGGAGATCTGTGTCTCGGCGCTGGGCGAGCCCGCACCAACGGAGAGCGACTCCTCGACACCGATCGTCGCCCGGTTGACGACGGCGGAGGATTCGACGTACCTGCGTTCTTCGACGACGACCGGTGTTCTCTCGACGGCGAGCCCGCCGTCGATGGTCTTCTCGTCGACGTTTTTGTTGCCGATGAAGGGAATTGAGGCGCCGAGCCCGACGCCGATGGAGAGCATATTGGAATCTTACTTGTAGATAAGCTCTCTTTCCTCTTCTTCATCGGAGGCTTGTCTTTAGAAGGTGATTTTCTCTTCTCAGCCAATCCATGGAGACGAATCCTTTCTCTGTCCTTTAAAGTTCTGTTGGACAGCAGCTTGCAATGCTGGCAGGATTTAGGATTATGCTCAGAAGGAAGGCATAGAATACAGACAGGGTGGAAGTCTGATTTGGCCTTCTTCTTGCCACAGGAAGGGCAAGAGTCAAAAAGAGAGGGCATTCTGTTGTAAAACAATGCTCAACTCTCTAAAAAAAAACAGTAGAGAAATACTTTAACACTAAAAAGATGTCGAAGTAAGAGGTTTTATCAAAAATTGAAGAATTTTCTGACAGAAAATCAGAAAAAAGAGGTAGAGCTGAAGTAACCAGGGTCCTGACAGAAGGAGCCGGAAAGAACAACTGACCTAACTGTCACCCCTGAGGCATGATGGGAAGCTAGGGGTCATGGCTGCCTTAAAGGCACGGTGCCAGTTTATCTGTGTGTTTATGTGGGTTAGCTTTTCAGCTTTCTACACTAATGTTTCCACAATGCAGCCTATGTGCTGGCAATGTTTTCTTCATTATTCCTTGCAGGATTGTGTTTTCTGCTATGTATTAAAGCAGTTTTCAAAAGTTTCTTTCTTCCTGCTTTGTTGGAATATGTTTATGTGCAAAAGAATTCCTTGCAACATTGCTCAGCATGTTTATGAGAGGCTACATTGTGTGTTTTTTATATATATATGGATATATATATAGAGCTACATATATGGTTTTTCACATATATGTAATGTGTTTCCGGGGTCCCGCGCATGGGCGGGAATATTCATGTGCTTATGACTATTGATGAGGATCCCCTGGAAGAGAAGTTTCCTTTTCTCACCTTTTTCTTTGCGCTCTCTTGATTGAGAGGAGGGCTTTCTTGCAGAATGTTCTCCATAGAGTGCAGCTTAATCTTCTCCCTTTCCTTAAGGGTTCTCTTTGAAAACTTGCTGCAGTGGTAACACTGGTCTGGCTTGTGTGAAGAAGGGAGACAAGCAATACAGACCGAGTGTGGGTCCGATTTAGACATCTTTTTTCCACAGGCCGGGCACTTATTAAATAAGGCCGGCATTTTGAGAGGAAAAAAGAGAAAAATCAGGAAAAAAACAGCTGTATATATAAGCTAACTAGTAAAGACATCGTGAAACAAAAATATTCCACTTTAAACCAGAATTTAGTGATAAAAAACCACTAACTGGCGAGCTCAAACTCCACGATCCTCACAGAAGGAGCCGGAAAAAAGAACTGACCTAACTGTCACCTGTGGTGCATGATGGGAGCCTGGGGGTTCCAAGAGGTCTTAAAGGCACGGCGCCAGTTTTTCCAACTGTTTCTATATGCAGCCTCTCTAGGCTAATCTGCCTCTATGGTCTTGCCTTTTTTACCTTTGAAAATAAAGGCTGTGTTGTTTCAAAGCAAACTAAAGTAGTTTACTTATCTGTTTCATGAAGTTCTCATGGTGTATATTTATTCATTGTTCAAATGTAAAAAGTTTACATTGCATTTGGGGCAGTTTTTGAGCTTAGTATGGGTTGTCAGGCTGCATATGTATATGTATATGCATAGTACCTATATATATGGATATTGGCTTGTGTATATATGTAGGTATATGCATATTATTTGCTATTGCTCCGGGGTCCCCGCACGTGGCGGGACTATTAGGTGCTTATGACTATTGATGAGTATCCCCTGGAAGAGAATGTTAACATTAATGAGGTTGCTACATTTTTTCTTCGACCGTGCCCGTGAACTTTAAGACATTTTTCTGGGACCTGCAGTCTTTACTAGCTTTGGTAGGATGGGGTAGCGTGTAGGTATGTGTGGAGTAGCGATACAGACGTTATATGCTCCATTGGCTGAGGACAGATTAGGGACTTGCAAAAACGAGCTGTACTGTGGAGTAGCCCAGTTACAATAGACAGGTAGGTGGATTGCTAAAATCAGCGGGCCCTGAGACATAGGACATAACACATCAGCTGTCAGGCTCCCCAGTAGCGGAGTGGCTCTTGGGACGAGTTTTACTGTGAGTAGAGCATTGCTGTTGGAAAACATAAATTCATAAGAAACCTAGTAGCCCACCTTACGCCTCAAATCTCTCTATGGTTTCTCCCAGGCTGTGCCGCACTGACCAAGACATATGACACGCGGCCATTGGCTGAAGCAGACATGGGGTGATATGTACGAAGACAAAACACTGATGACCACTTTGAGAATCTATGCGAGGTTTATGGGGTAGGTCCTGGTCAATTTCTGCTATATGGAGCACTGGTACGGCAAGCACACGCTAACTGGAATAATGGGGGTGTTGAACCCACCTCCTTGCTGCGACTTCAAGTTATGCTGACACATGGGACACCTAGGAGGCAGTTACTTGACTATACTCAGCACTGATCCACACATCGGGGTAGAAGGCAAGTTTTTTGAAGGAATGGTGGCTGCAACACCTGGGAACAGAATTTAGTTAAACACAATAGACGAAATGTGTGGGCTATGTCAAAACACATCTCTAGAAAGTTTTGGTATACTCAATTTAACTACATTCATCACACCTATCTAACACCGAAACAGAGAGGTCGCATGTACCAGGAGGCATCCTCTCGTTGCCCTAGATGCAACAAAAGCAATGCAGATTTTTTTACATATGGGATGTGCCTGCTCTGCGATTGTCCAGGACTGGGACGAAGTCCTCGAGGGTTTGACTGAGGTGACAAGGAGGCACATACCTAAAGAGCCAACAACGGGCCTGATTCACAGAACTAACTTAAGACAAAATCCTAAACTTACTACCATTTTGGTATTCACAGAAGGCACTTACTCATTTTGGTATTCACAGAAGGCACTTACTCATTTTGGTATTCACAGAAGGCACTTACTTACTCATTTTGAGTAACTTACACATTTTGAGTAACTTACTCATTTTGCTATTCACAGAAAGCACTTACTCATTGATGAGTAAGTGCCTTCTGTGAATACCAAAATGAGTAAGTTACTCAAAATGAGTAAGTTACTCATTTTGGTATTCACAGAAAGCACTTACTCATCAACGAGTAAGTGCCTTCTATGAATATCGAAATGAGTAAGTTACTCAAAATGAGTAAGTTACTCAAAATGAGTAAGTAAGTGCCTTCTGTGAATACCAAAATGAGTAAGTTACTCAAAATGAGTAAGTAAGTGCCTTCTGTGAATACCAAAATGAGTAAGTGCCTTCTGTGAATATCAAAATGGTAGTAAGTTTAGGATTTTGTCTTAAGTTAGTTCTGTGAATCGGGCCCAACATGCCTTCTTGGCCTGATGACTCGCCCTAAGCCGCTCAAACACGTAAACTCCTTCATTGACTTGGACCTTATATTAGCAAAAAGGTGTATTGCCATGACATGGAAGGCAGCGGATACAACCTCGACCCGATACTGGTGGACACACATCTTAAAATGGACATGTGCAGAGATTACAATATTATAACGCTCCACTAGCAGGAGGGGTGGGGGGTTCTCACTGTGGGATACATATATAGAAAAGATGGAGGTGAAATCCGACATATGCTCACCCTAAAGATAGGTGATCCAGGTTGTGTGTGTGAGGTATAAGATACTATACTGTATTGCTACACATGAGGTAGACCCTATCCTACAAACCGTAAAGGGATCGTGTATATTTTGACACAGACCATAAGGGATGCTATTGAATACAACAGGGATACTGGCACACATGACAAGGGTACTAGCATTGACTTGCAAAGTTAATTAGGAGCATTGTTGTAATCAGGTACCTAGGTTTGTTTGATTGTTTCCCTTTTTTAAAATCTTTGTGACATGTGTATCTCTTTTCACATATGCTTGAGAAATATGTACCATTCACTCGCCATTGATTACAATGTTGATATGTATGCTGACAAATTGAGTGATTAAGATACTGCAGTCACATGACGCTGTGATCAACCAAGAGTTGGTGTATGAACCATGGTGAACTCCTCCATCTTATTTGAGGAACCCGGTAAATCCACTATTGAGAAATCTCACTTAATGTCATGTATTGTGTTATGCTTTATAAAGCTCAATAAAAACAATATTACAAAAAAGTTGATGGATGATCCACCATAATTATTTTCATCCTAGGTTGTGAATAATCATTCTATTGCTTTAATTAATATGGCATAATTTTTGACAAAAGTGCGTACTTAAGCTCAATCTAACTAAAGCTCAATCTATAGAAAAGGAGAGTTGGTTGAAGGCACAAGAAGATAGGCATGAAAAGGATGGATTATTTTATGAAGATAAAAATATGTATTTGCTCTCAGTTCAGTTAAGAGAGTGAGTTATGAACTGGCTTCATGACTCTAAAGTTGCTGGACATCCAGGAACAGAGCAGCAATCAGGAGATAGTTTTAGTGGTCAAGTCAATTCTCTGATGTTAGAAGTTATGTAGAGACATGTTCCATGTAAGCACAGATTTGAGTTTCGTTAGTACACCTGTAGGCTGTTTGAGACCAATACCTGTACCCCCTAGACTTTGGCATACAGTGTCAATGGACTTTATTGTAGAATTACCCAAAAGTCAAGGTACATGGTATTTCTGGTGGTGATGGATCGTTTGACTAAGGCGGGTCATTTTGTATCTTTGCCGTGGTTGCCCACTTCTAAGGAGTAGGCAAATGTTTTTGTACAACACATTATTTCATTTTATGGTGTTCCACAGGTCATGATCACTGAGAGACTATCTCAATTTACTTAAACTTTTTGGCCTCTCTTACGTAAACGATTAGATATAGAAGTCAACCAGTTATCACCTTCAGATGGATGGACAGACCTAAGACTGAATCAATGTGTTGAACAGTATCTGAGATGCCAAGTCTTGGATTGGAGCAAGAAGTTGCGGTTAGTGGAGCTAACATACAATAATACTGAACATTTGTCTACTGGAATGCCACTTTTCAAGTTTATGTAGGGCCATCATTCCAATATACTCCCTTTAGATCAGTCTTTACTTACATCAGTTCCTTCAGTAAAGGAACACTTGACAAGGTTAAAGAAGAGCAGAATTAGTGCAGGAAGCCTTGAAGAAAAATAATGCTAGTTAAAAAGTGCAAGCTGTCTGCAACAGAAATACTAGTATTGAGAAACAGGGTCTGCCCAAAAATCACATGGAACCAGGGGCATATAACCTGTGTACAACAAGGGTTCCTAAAGGAAAAATCAAATCAAGGAGAGTTATTGAATCATCATTTACAAATAGAACAAATTATGAATGAAGGAAAACTGAACCACTGGCAGACATAAATATTATATTTGTAGCTTCATAAAAAAGTGCTAAGGTGATCACACCGTGAGTGATAAAGGAACAGTGCAAAAGTGTTTATAATGGAACATTGATAATAGAAATTCGGTAGCCTGTACAAATGTTTGGTCCTTAAGACTCGGAAACGCAAACAGTTCATAGGTATTTAGTTCCCATTTCCCAGGGTCATCATCAGGACATAGAAATTTCATATGAAGCAAAAGGAGAGCACTGAAGTAGAAGTGAAGGAATCAGTTACCTGATAAGAGCACAAAAAGGTTGCCATGAAAAAAGCAATAATATGCTCGGAATTGTGGATAAGCTTTCCACGAGTGAATCAGGAATGCAGATGGATGGCAACATGAGTGGATCACTTAGACTAAAAACAGTAGCAGTGAAGTGCTCTGACTTTTTGACGAGGGTTCCAAAATATAGTAAGGAATCCCTTCACTGCTGCAAGAAGTCATCTCAAAGACTGGCACATCCACGCTGGTCAGTGTTCCATCCTACAATTGATATCAACCTTTGTTATGTCTACAGGTGGTTCCGTTTTCTATGATCCTTTATGATTTGTTCTATTGTTGAATGAAGATTCAATTTCTCTACTGGATGTGATTGCTTCACAAGGAACCCGTGTTGTACACATGTAAGAGGAATACAGCAGCACAATACGGTATGTGTAATAAAGTCCGGTTACTCACAAAAAATCTATAGTTGAATAAACACTCTGAGGTACAACCTAAAACTAAAATTTGTGGGTCCTGTTCGTATTAAACAGATTGTAAATTCACGTATTTTTATCATTTCAGCAGCAACAAACCATCAGCATGGCAGCATAATCAACTTTATCAGACGTGCTAATAAAGGCATAACAACACATCCAAAAGAACAAGGCAAGCTTGGGCACACAAATAGAGATCAACAGGTGCTCATCTTCAAATCTCCCTTGCACAGTCAATAGTGCCCAGCGCCCAGCCTGATCACACCCCGGCTGAGAACCACTAGGTTCACAGTCCTTCATCTCTTGACCGCACAAAAACTGCCGTTGTTGCCCACTCCTCTGCAAGATTCCAGCACTGCAGGCCATGCCTTTCCTCGTCGCACAGAGCTGACTCCTCAGCCAGCACCCACTGCTCAACCTCCCACTTCCACTCGCAATGGGGCAGAGTCCTCTGGCAATCTCCAGTGCCTGGTTAAAGGACGCCTGGCTAGAACCAAGGGCAGACCGAAAAACAGAGCACCCACCTCACCTGCTATCGACCTATGTAACAGACCCAAAAGGCACACCTCCAAACCTAGTTGGGCCATCTGGGCCAACGCACGCTCCAGGTCAGCCGTCACCTTCTCCCAGAAGCCGGTTACACCAGGGCAGAACCAGGTCATGTGCACGAAATCAGCATCCACCTCAAGGCAATGGGGACATCTGTGATCAGTCCTACTCCATATTGTATTATGCCTGTGAGGGGTGAGGTATGTCATATGAAGGTAATTGAACTGGGTATAAAGAAAAACCTGGTGTTATGTGAAACCGTGTGCACCTGCTCCAAAGCCCTGCCCTAGTCTTTGTCACTAATGTTCCTAGCGAGCACAGTCCCCCGGCACCTCCAAAGCTGCCTCAGATCGGTCTGGGTAATGGGTATGCAGCAAAGCCGACTAATAAAGCAAGGAGACCAATTTGCAGTCCCCTCCAAAGGTAAGGACAATCTGCAGCCCCTCATGCGTCGACGGCTCAGGCTGCCCCATCTGCCACAGCACATATATGACTGAGTCATGGCCACTTGCGTCAAAAATCACAAGGCAGGGAGGCAGGTGCCTGCCACCAGCTCCACCAGTGTCCGCAAGCTGCCTTCATGAAAGCAATCCCCAACCGGAGTTATGTCTGCCACTGTCCAATGAAGAACCCACCTTTGCAGGCAGGAATACCAACCAAGGGGACTGCCGGGGCATAAGGCCGGGAGCACCTTACAGACTTAGTGGACTTCCTCCAGTTACGCAGGGCTATCTACAGCAATTTAGGGAGTGGGCCCATGACAAGACGCTGCCAGGAGATGGGATATCAATGCCCCTTTGCCGTTCGGGGCGCCATAACACCCCGGATCCTCCCAATGAAGGCCTGCCAGCCATTTGGCCAACCACTGAATCGGAGCCATGGCGTGATACAATTCTAGGCTTTTAACTCCAAGTGAAACAAAGATTTGTCCTCTGCCATCTGCCCAGTTGGTGCCCAAACTTCTGAAACTGTGGAACATGTTTTCTTTTTTGCCCTGAGTATCAAAATGCGCGTCAAAAGTGGATACTGCAGATTTGTCGAAATATGGGTACCTCTTATTTTAGGGAAGCTCTGAGCGTCTTAAAAACAGACACTTTTGGCCCTATTGTTTTTGCAGTTAGCCGCGTTTTGCACAGTGTCTGGAATAAGAGAACCAAATATTCGGTTTTATAGGATGGGCTAGAAGAGTTTTTAATCTGTACGATAGTGAGTTTTAAGTTAAAAAGGGAGTCTTCTTTTAACTTGCTTTTGAACCTCTTTCTACCTGGGCCTGGAACAGTGTAAACAAAGTTTTGGTTTCTTTTATTTTGCAAATAGCAAGTGTATATCTGATCATCAGTTCACTTGGAGTTTTAAATTTTAGTTGCTTAGAGATTTTATTTTTAATGACTGTATCTAAAATGATTTTATCTGATAGTATTTGACATTGAATTCATCTATGATACATATTGTCTGTTTTTAACGTTTTTTAACATTACAATCTCTAAGATTTCTAAGTTACTCTTGGTGAGCATAGTGGACCCACTCATGAGGTTTTGATGAGTAATAGGAGTGTTATTTAATCTATGTGTTTGGACTTAGATAATAGCTTGAATTTGATTATGTGTAGAGATTTATTCATTTTTTCTTGTCTCAATTTATGATGTTTTATGTGAACTTTTATGGTTATTAGTAACCGAAATAAAGTTTAACTTGACTTGAATTCTAGGCTAGCGACTCGGAGGTCCCCCTTTCTGGTGGAGTGGGGGAGGATGCGCAGAGAGGCTCTGCATCTGCCCTCATCCCATATCAGTTCCTGCATCAAGGTGTCTAGAGTGTGGAACCAGGACCTAGAAATCCACAACGGAAGGTTAACAAAAAAATAGAGCACCCTAGGCAAGATAATCATCTAAGTGAGTGCAGTGGTGAAACGAAGCTTGAGGGGGCCCCCATGCAAGGTAGCTGGAGCCCCCCCTATGCTCAAGACCTAGTCAGGAGCTCTCAGCTGTGGCCGTGCACACTGCTGGAGGGGGGCCCTGGAGCTCACGGCCCCCCAGCACTGCGGGGGCTAATGTCACGCCAGAAGGAACATTGCTCCGCAGCTACCAGAGCGGTCCCCTATGGTTGCGCTCCCTGCAATCTGCATCCGGTGGTAAATTATCACCCTAAGATGTGGGAGCACCGGAGGCTTTCATGAGACACCATGCTGCTACATTACCAGTGGAACCTCGTGGCTGTCACCACAGACCGAGAAGGCGCAAGACTTCTCCCAATTCCTGCACAGACCCATCGCCACGCCCAATAGGCGCAACAAGCAAGCCCCCCCAGGGATTCCCCTGTGTGGAGTCGTGCAGGAATAAAAGCACATCATCCGCATAGAAGGAGGTGCCATGCTTCCTGTCGTGCAGTGGGATACCCCTACCCCATCCCTCCATCCTGATGATGATAGACAAATAGTAACTTATATATACACACAGATATGCAATGAAGTCTACGTATGATATCCAAGTGGATAGACCATTGATATTTAATAATACAAATTAAAAATTATAGTAGTGGCAAAACAAACACGAGAGAAATCAAGTTAAGATTTGAACCTCAAGCATTTCACAGTGACAAAATGCAACACAATGGTTAAGTCACACACTGTTAGTACCAATGCTCATACATCAAATAATTGCATATAACAATTGAGTCAAGGTACATCAGTCGACAACGTTTTGATCCCTTAGCGAAATGAAGGGATCATCATAAGGACATGAAGAATTATGCCTGAGACAATAGTAGGGTTACAACAATCATAGCCCAGTGCCAGCGTAATCAATAAGCGATGACCTGGAAACTTGCAATGGGAATGCACGGAAGGCACATATAGAATGTAAAGAAGTATGGCCACAGCAAAAGGTGGTCCCAACCTGGGAGCATATGTGCTCAACACATATAAGTGAGTACTGAAGATGCCATCAGGAATAACACAGGTCACATTCAAACAATAGTTAAGCAGGGGGGATAAAGGACAGCCCTGCCTGATGGCCATGCGGATCTCAAGAGGGCCCAAAATATTATGCACCGTTTTTACTGTCGCCTGTGCCCCGGCGTACAATAGTGTGACCCACCTGTCCCACTCAGGCACCAGATTCATGCGACGCATCACCGCCCTCATAGAGCCATTGCAAAGTTTCAAAAGCTTTATGAAGATCCACAAGAGAACAAAAGCACCAGGGAAGGAGTCCTGGGGTGTCCCAACAAGCACCCAAGGTGTTGTGGTGTGGGATAAACCTGTTCTGGTCTGTATGGATCAGGTGGGGCTGCAGTCAGCCGGACAAAATCTTACTCAGGATTTTATAATCTATGTTCAACATCGAAAGAGGTAGGTAGGAAAAAGTTTCCTCTGAGCCCTTCTGGGGCTTAGGCAAGGAGATCAGCAGTGCCTCCCTGCAGATCGGGGGCAGAGCACCCGTCTCTCAAACAGCAATATATAGGTCCACCAAGTGGGAGGCAGGGAGAGACGCATACAGCTGATAACACTTGGCCCTAGGACTGTCCATACCTAGAGTCTTCCCCGTGGCCAGCTTCTTTATGGCACCCGTGATATCGGGCTGCGTAATCGGCTGCCCCAGCTACTGATGGAGATCGTCCAGAAGTACAGGAGGGCTGCCCAGCCCAAAAAACTGTCAATGACTGCATCTGAGGCCAGAGCTGCTCCACTACAAACGTCCCAATAATGCTCCACAAACAGGTCATGAATGGCCAGCTATATATGTCGCAGAGTACCCCTAGCCACGCGGATAGCCTGCACTACCCCAGTCTGGCAGTCCGGGTCAACAAACCAAGCCAAAAGTCGGCCCACTTTCCCTCTTCGGAATGCATCTTCACTACTACAATGTTCCTTATAGAAAAAGAGATCTAGGCGTTGCGTCGCAGTCGCGTGTTGCCTCTGCACCTCAACGAACCTAAACACATTAGAAGTGGCCTGCCAAGTATTCGATCTGGGGGGACAGCCCCGCCACCATGAAAGAGACGAGCAATTTGTTCATGCAGACGTGCAAATTATGGGTTGAGGAGTAGTATGAGTATTCCCTTGTCAATCTATATCTATGCCTTCAATGGTCGAGCAATTCCCAGTGAGCCACCCACTCCTAGAAGAGGCTGGCCACCCTACTGGTTGGGAAATCTAGGAGCGTGGGGGTAGAGCAGTCCAAAGAGACGTCCGCCACACAATTTTAGGTCCCAACCCAATACCCTGACCGAATGTCTAACAAAATGAATGTGTTTGTCTGTAACGCAACTTGTGCTCAAGTAAAGCGCTCTGATACCTTTCGGTCGAGTTTGCGCTAAATAAAACTCCAAAGAAATGCACCATCCAGAGTACCCCGAATAAGCATTTACCTGCCGTCCTTGTCTATCCTCTGAGAGGTGCATAGGAACGGGACCTCCGGACCGAATTCAAATAAGCATGCCCCATGCAAATGCAGAATAGTGAGTAGAGTACACCTGGCCCTTCCACCGCCACTGCAGACTAGAGACCTCAGACCCCGCCAAATGGGTTTCCTGAAGAAGGTCAAAATCAACCCGCCTCCTCAAATAAGAGTATATGTTGTTGCGCTTACGAGCAGAGTGCATGCCCCTAAGATTCCATGCAAGGATGGTGTAGGTGGGTGTCAGGGAAGCAACACAACAAGTGTGACAGAGATCAGGCCACCCCCCCCCCACCTAATTCTCCAAGCAGGGCCCTTCTGCCACTGCAAGCACTCCGAGGGGTGCCTGCACTCGACCTACCAGGATGTACACAGCCCTAGTAAGCAGCAACCTGAACCTCAGATGCCCAACAAACATGATCAAACATTCCCCAACTCCTGCCTCCCAGGGAGCACTGACAACGGTTAGGTGCCCAAAGCCCAACAAACCAACAATCTGGATACAACTCTGCTCCTACGGCAAGAACGCTGCGAGGGGGAAACTGGTGGGGGGTGATCAGTGGGGTCACAGACTGGAGCTGGCCGTCACTCGCCCCCATCGCTATAGGCAGATCATCGTCCAGTGCCCTACCGCTTTTGCCACAAATGCAGGGCCGAAGTCTGACAGCATCCCCAAGCGACACAGGACACACAAGAATGCTGCTGGAAACGGAGAAGAATGCCAGAAGAGGGAAACAGGCTAGAGATCATCCGCCATACGTGGTGTCAGGTGTGGGCCCTTCAGCGCTGGATCTGTGTCTGTGCTGCCCCAGAAGAAGCAGAGTCTCCAGACCTCGCCGTTACTCAAGAGGGGCGGGGACTGCTGAGGTGACTTGTGGCTGCCAATGCTGCTACCCTGCTGAGGTCCTGGTCAACCGACCGCCTACAGACCACGCCAGGCTGCATCGTTTACGCCTCTGTGGGCGGGGCAGGTGGCAAGGAGGGGCCCCCTGCCAACCCCCTACGATTCTGTTCAATCCAGGCCCATACCTCTTCAGGAGTATCAAAAAACAATGAGCGATCCTCAACCCAGCTTGAGGCGGGCAGGAAATAGCAGCATGTACTGGAGGCCAAAATCACTGAGAGCCGTTTTGCCTCCGCAAATGTGTCCCTTTTACACTGGACAGCCAGCATGTAGTCCGGGAAGATGGCGACCTGACTATTGTCAACCTGAAGGGGACCGGCCGCACGGGCTGCACGCAGCAGTGTCCCGGTCTCTATAGGTTAGTAGTCTGGTCACCACAGAACGTGGCGGCGCCGCCGGTACCGGAGGCCGCCTTGGCACCCAGTGGGCTCGTTCCACGATAAAGAACTAAGAGTTCCTGGGGGGCCACCATGGTCCGAATCCATGAATTTCACTATGTTGTTACCTTCAACCCGCACATTATTGTGTTTGTTCCTGCCCTCCGCTCTCCTGTCCAACAGATCCACCTGCTCAGCAAGGGATGCTACCTGTTTTTAAGCTCATCAACTGTCAAGCCCACAGCCTGTAGGGTAGTCTCAGTAGTTTTCACCTTGTCAACGATCTTGTGGTGGTCATCGTAGAGAAGATTCATGTAGATCAGCACTCGATTTTTTTCCTCCACGGCCTCCCTGGTGGCAGTTATGGCATCCAAAATACAGTCCAGTTTGTCTGGAGCCGTGCCCAGTGTGCGGCGCGCCACCTCATCAGGTTGCATTTCCTCTACATAAGAGGGAGTACTGTCTGGGCCTGACTGTGCCCCCCCCAGCTCTCTGGTCACTCTGGTGCGGTCCATCTCTGTAGTCCAGAGGCAGACACCAGGATCCATAATGTCCCAGGGCCCATATCCCTCACTGCTCAACCAAAGGAAATGGGTTTCCCCACACAGGAGAAGGGCACCCCAGAAGTCTAGGGCAGGGTGGAGACAACAGCTGCTGGGCCCACACAAGAAGGGGGGAGCAGAGCAGGCCAAAACAGAAGAGGTCCATGGCAGAACTGTGTGCGGCTCAAATTGGGAGGCCTGCCACCACAGGGAAGAGCGGCAGCTCCTTTCCCATCCCTAGTCCACAGGAGGCAGTCAGCTTGCTTCCACAGGGGCTTCCAGAGGCCACGCAATATGGCTCTGTCATCCCAGCCCCAGAAGGCCGTTGCAGACCTGGACCACAGTCGCCAGAGACCACCGCCCAAGCGCAGCTCTCTCCACCACTGCCCGACGCTGCAGCCTTCACTACCCCGCGAGCTCCTACATCCAGACTTCCAATCCAGGGAGGGAGACTTAGGTCGAGCACTTCCTGGGTCCTCCGCGACTGTTCGCCACTCCACTGCCACACCCCGACTGGGGCAACAGGCATCGCACAGATCAGGGCATTCCCGCCACCACGGCATCCCACCTCCTGGTGCCCTGTGGCTGGACAGCCACTGATCCTTCACAGTGCCTCAGCTACTGCTAGTGTGCCAGTCTAGGGCGTATCAAAGGTCAGGTCCAGGCCTATCACAGACACCGCAGGTCCACGACTCCAGAGCTGCCCACGATCTTGCATCAGCCGCCGCATGGTCTGAGCTACACTCACTGCCCCATGCTGCAGGCCCGTGATCAATAAGCATGCCTCCGCATCAGCCCCAGGGTGTAAGCGTTAGTACCAGGATGGTCGCCAAGTACACCGGGATCGTACGCAGATGGGGTGAAGGCGGCCAGAGCTCACTAGCGAGCAGCCATTTCCCTTCCAGTCTTGGCCATGCCCACCTTGTGAAATCACTTACTATACAGTTGACATTGCTTCAGTCTAAGAAAATCCATCCAATGTTCCATGTATCCTTGTGTTGCGGGGATTCTGCTCATACACAGAACTATGCACAAGAAAACAGGACCTCAGTAAATAGGGGTGTACCTCCTATCACCTTAGTACCCAAAATCCCAACCGACTAGCAATAGTGTCTCATTCGGTCTCCTACAAATATCAAGAAGCTACGAATGTTTAGACAACCCAGAACACGAGTACTCCCGACTCACCTCAGAGTCGCGGGAACAAGACAATCTTTCACTCTCACGTACTTGTCCACAATAGAAATAATCAGAGTCACTAAATAAGTTCAAAATGTTTATTTTGACTATAGTGATTCATAATACAGAATGCGAACCACAACTAGCAGCAAAATCCATAAGGCAAGAACCATTAGCATTGTTACAATACCATAGAATACAAAAGGAGTCGTCATTATATAAAGACTGTGATAAAGGCAAAATAACTGGGCCTAATCACCCTCCCTGTGGCAATAAGAAGTTATTTTATATAACAGAAGATCTCCAGGCGTTATTAGCAGACCCCTCCCTGAAAGCCTAAACGCAAAGGTTTACATCATAGGAACAGCAGAGCTCAGCTCCATGGAACGGCTTTCTTCAAGAGTGAGTCAAAAGACATGCAACAACGCTAGATCAAAGCTTGATTCTTCCACATTGCAGCTGTTGGTAACATGTTTTGTCTAGGTAATAAGGACTGACCAGAACAGAATAACAAGAGACATTGTTGACCGACCTTGCACATTATGTTCAGACAGAATTGAAGGGAAGGCTGTGAACGTGAAAAACAATCTGTTATCATGTACAGGGCAGAGGCAAAGTGTCGCGAAAACAAACTCTTAGCAGAGGCGTGCGCAAAAGCAGCAGCATAGGGCAAGCAAAACTCATGCTAACTTAGCCATGTCGACAATGTAAAGAACGAGGAGAACGCTGATCAGGAACCTGATATCTATCAGGAGACTTAATTTTAGCGCGATCGCGCAAGTCATAAGTACATTCAGAAGCCTCTGGGGTCGGTGAACTGGCACGCGAACCCTGCTTCTGCTGTTGGGAACCCTGTTTTTTATTTCTCTGCCAATTCTTCTTAGGAAAGAAAGGGCGCCCATCCTTTTCTGGTTGGGCTTGTGGTTGTTTTTGAGATTGCGTCTGTGTCTGAATGACAGGCTTATTTCCCAGACTAATGCCGCCTATGGTCTTGTAAGCCCTCGCAATAATCTTTGGTAATTCTCGTGGTTTGTCAGCCTCCGCGACCGCTTCTAAGCGGTTTGCTACTTGAAAGCTAACGGCATCGCCCTTGACATTCGCAAGGATCATATCAGCAACCACGTCGAACACCCCCACCAGTCTCATCCCCAGCTCAACAGCCGCCTCTGCTCCGTGTTCATCTTGAACCCGTTTAATCACAGAGGGGAGTACGGTCATGGAGGGGGTGCCGAAACACATAGAATATACCGCTGCAAACACCCTGCCCCAGGTGTTACAATCAGCCAATTCGGGTATTAAGTCTTTGGGAAAACTAATAGTCAAGATCCTGTGTTTCTCCACAGGACTTTTATTAGGAAAGACAGCATCGATCTGTCCAAATTTCTCAGCAAGCCAATAAGGAAATTCATCCTTATTCTGTGGGCGCATGCCCATAACAGAATTAACAATAACGGGACTGATGGTGACACCACCAGGACCCGGGGGTTGTACAGCAGCGCCAGGTGGTCCCACCTGGAGGGTGCGGGTCAAGTACTGTATAACAGCTCTATATACACGCACTAACGATGTATGTAAGACGCGGAGCTCTGCCAGAGACGCAGTTGTAAACGCACGTGGGTGTGGGGTAAACCCAGCCAAAACGGGCCATGTGGCCCCATCAATAGATAAAGGGCCTAAACGGACAGCCGTTAATGGGTGAGGAAGGGCACCATTAAACCAAATACGGTGTTGCCAAGCTGTAAGCGGAATCTCAAGAGCTCTATAAGGCTGATATTGCTGAGGAGCGGCAGTGGCAGTATATGTGTGAAACAGATCATAGTTTCCATCCACCGCCGGAAAGGTGACCCAAGAGTAAAAAACTTCAAATTGGTGAGCCAGATCGGCTTCTCCCACGAGTATAAGCGCGGCCCCAGCATCAGGGACTGCGTAATGAGTCAAATGCGCTCTCATCTCAGCGTGGCTCTGCTATGAGCCGGAATATCAACAGCCATTATGGAGAAGACAGTAGAACAACTTAAGGAGAGGCAGCGCAAACAAGGGCTAAATATGAAAATAAAGCCTTTTTAATACTTCAAGCTTGAATAAACCTATAAAGTTGTCACTATAGGAGGTTACTCCGTCACAGCTGTCTCCGGAAACAGAAGTGAGGGTATTGTGGACCAGCACGAGCACTACTCAAGCGTCTCGCAGATAAGAACCAGACCAAACGTTGGCGGCGCCATGTTGCGGGGATTCTGCTCATACACAGAACTATGCACAAGAAAACAGGACCTCAGTAAATAGGGGTGTACCTCCTATCACCTTAGTACCCAAAATCCCAACCGACTAGCAATAGTGTCTCATTCAGTCTCCTACAAATATCAAGAAGCTACGAATGTTTAGACAACCCAGAACACGAGCACTCCCGACTCACCTCAGAGTCGCGGGAACAAGACAATCTTTCACTCTCACGTACTTGTCCACAATAGAAATAATCAGAGTCACTAAATAAGTTCAAAATGTTTATTTTGACTATAGTGATTCATAATACAGTATGCGAACCACAACTAGCAGCAAAATGCATAAGGCAAGAACCATTAGCATTGTTACAATACCATAGAATACAAAAGGAGTCGTCATTATATAAAGACTGTGATAAAGGCAAAATAACTGGGCCTAATCACCCTCCCCGTGGCAATAAGAAGTTATTTTATATAACAGAAGATCTCCAGGCGTTATTAGCAGACCCCTACCTGAAAGCCTAAACGTAAAGGTTTCCATCATAGGAACAGCAGAACTCAGCTCCATGGAACGGCTTTCTTCAAGAGTGAGTCAAAAAACATGCAACAATGCTATATCAAAGCTTGATTCTTCCACATTGCAGCTGTTGGTAACATGTTTTGTCAAGGTAATAGGGACTGACCAGAACAGAATAACAAGAGACATTGTTGACCGACCTTGCACATTATGTTCAGACAGAATTGAAGGGAAGGCTGTGAACGTGAAAAACAATCTGTTGTCATGTACAGGGCAGAGGCAAAGTGTCGCGAAAACAAACTCTTAGCAGAGGCGTGCGCAAAGGCAGCAGCATAGGGCAAGCAAAACTCATGCTAACTTAGCCATGTCGACAATGTATCTAAGGGCTTCATAACCCCATATAACACTTGTTGAAATCCAGTTCTGCCAAAATGTGGCTTGTTCTAAATCCTGCCCTGCTTCAAGTGAATGCCGAAAGTAAATATGGAGTTCATATGATTTTGGATGCAAGAATTCTCAGAAAATGGGGCGTGGTTTGGCCGCGCGGCAAGATGGCCGCTTGCTAAGCACGCTCTGCGGGCCGAGAAAGTAATCCTGCCAAAATCCGCACATATGGAGGGTCATCGCCATCAGTAAAGTGCCTCTGGAACTCGCCTGCGGTGGTGCACACAGTGGAGCCCTGCCGCTGCAGACGCTGGCTGCAATTGTAACGCCACGGAGACCCGGACCCGGTACGGCCTGCTCGGAGTCACCGGAACCCTTGGCCTGTGAGGCGGTGGCCGTGAGGCGGACTGCACAAGAGACCCTGCTACGGATGGCCCAGCGACTCGCCGTTGGTGTGGGATGCCGGTGCTGCTATTCCCGGTGCAGTCGCTCTGGGTCGCGGAGCTGCGCACTCATGGAGCCGCCGCAGTTGGTCCATATGCTGATCGGGAGAGGGCCGAGTGTGCCTGCCAGTGCCCCTGAGGAGCAGCGTGGATTCCCCCGCATCGCCGGGTGAGTGCGGGACTGCCGCTCTGACTTGCTGGGGCCGATCGGTCCCGTGTTGCAGTCCGGAGATCCGCCGAGAGCCCAGGCAGCCGCCATTTTAGAGTCAGGCGGTTCGGGCCCCTGAACTAGAGTCGCCGGGTCGGTGAGTCGGTGAAGACTCCCGGGGAGGAGGAAAGTGTGCGGGCGCCTATTCCCACCGCTGCACGGTCAGGCCCCTCCGGACGCCAGAAACGATAACCCGGCTGGGTGTTTGCAAGGTGAGGCCTGTACTAGCTGCCGGAGGCCCCAAGGAGTTCCACCCAGGTAGGGGCTGAGATGCGTGTACATTGCTGATAAAACACAGGTGTGGACAACACGAAACCGGCGCACATGGTGACAGGGGCAGCAAGACACACCTGCCCAGGCCTAAGAGGACATTGTTTAGTTCAGGCCAGAGTGGCGCCCTGCCCATAAAGCCCGCAGGCTGAGATCCTGGGGTCTCCGCCGGCTGGAAGGGGTGGATTAAGCTCCGGTGGGATCAGATAGGAGACTGGGAGGGGAACAGTACACTGGAGACACCTTATTGTGTCCACACAGCAGCACCGGTGTCGCACAGCCCAGTCACCATGGGGAAACAGGATGCAAAACAACCAAAATTGACATTTGACAACAGACGGGCCACCAGAACGACGGAGCAGGACCCGGAGGGGAGAGCTGAACGTCAGTCCGAATCGCAGGCTGAAGATCGCGGTGAAGACCTGCGTACGCTGATGTTGGAAATGCGCTCCAGCCTCCGCACCATAGACACTAAGTTGGATGTTCTCACGTCTCAACTAGATGCCGTTAAAAAGCAGGTGGGAGCGCACGAGACGCGGCTGGATGTGCTGGAAAATCGCAACTCAGATTTCCATGAGTTTCAGGTCCAAACTAAGGAGCAGCTCCTGCACATGGATAAAGTACTGGGTTTGATCCGATCAAAAAATTAGGATTTGGAAGCCCGTTCCCGTCGGAACAACCTACGGATCACGGGAATTCCGGAGACCACGGGCATATCTAAAATGGAGAGGTACGTCGCCGACCTGCTTCATGAACTTTTCGGTCCTGACCTGTCTGCGGTGTTCGCAGTCGAGCGGGCTCACCGCACCCTGGGCCCCAAGCCTCCGGTTGGCGCCACACTTCGGCCAATCTTGGCCCAAATTCTGAATTATCAAGACCGAGATCTTATTCTATGATTGGCCAGGGAGCGAGGGACCATTGCCCATCAAGGGAAAACAATTTCTTTCTACCCGGATTTCACGCCGGCGGTGCAGGCGGCACGCCGGGAATTCCTGCCTGCAAAAAGAATCCTGCTACAGGCCAAGATCCCCTACTCGCTGTTGTATCCAGCCAAGCTCAAGGTGTCCTATGAGGGCACGGCACATTTTTTTACGGACGCCAAATCCGCACTAAAGTTTGCTAAACATGTTGGGGGTAAGAAAAAGCAGGCGCAAGGTCCGAATGCCGTGGAGGCATCTGGTGACAGGCTGAGTGACAATGATTAGCTTGGCAGGGTTTATCTAAGTCTTTAAATGTGATCATTCCTGTCTATAATAAGCCAGGTACAACACTGTATTTACTGTTGCGGTCGGACATTTAGTACGCGCAATGTCTGGGGCGGGCTGTTAGGGGAACTGTGCGCTTTGATATTTTCCATTGATGTGACCCTCTGCTTTATTCTTGGCCACCCTGCTCTTGGCGGGGGTGTATGTCGGCGACACTGCGTCCCCAGGGAGAGTTCCCGTTGGTTGGTTTGCCATAATTGGGGCATAACTCGTATTTGTACATGTTAGAGTGGGAGGGTTTCACACAACCTGTTTGGGGGGTTGGAGTGGGTGGTGGGTGGAGGTGATTGTTTTGTTGTTAGCCAGCTTAATGCTTCACAGTCTAGAATACCGTGTTTGTGTATCGAGATCCAAATACCTTCAATACTCAATATATACAACTGGTTGGCATCTGGCCAAAAGCATTATACCATTACACCGTCTTGCCTCTAGGGGGAATAGTGCTTATGGGGCCCATGTCCTAGAACTGCATTGGTACACAAAGATTTTGCTATGACGAGTCTAGGTTTTCTAACCTAGAACATTCGAGGTTTAAATGATCATAGAAAGACACGTCTGGTCCACTCCTACCTAGTAAGGCATCACATTGATGTGTGCCTGTTGCAAGAGACACACCTGAACAACACACCATCTACCAGGTTGCAACACAGACGTTGGGGACATGTCTACTACTCCATATACTCTAATTACTCCCGTGGGGTGGCGGTGCTGGTGAGGCGGGGACTAGACTGGAAGGAGAGCGAATACCACGCAGACCCAGAGGGAAGGTACATCATATTACTGGGCGCCCTGGGCGGGACCCGAGTGGCTATAGTGGCCGAGTGGCAGTCTATGGGCCCAATGTGGATGCCCCAGTCTTCTTCCAGGGTATATGGGCCAGAGTGCGGGCGACGGAATGTGACACCATCATTTGGGGGATGGGGGGGATTTGAATGCGATACTAGATGACACATTGGACAGGAAAGGGCAGTCCCGACCCCTTCATCCTAAAGCAAGTGCTGCACTAAATGCCATCATATCTGATGGCAATCTAGTAGACATATGGCGCCATCGTCACCACCAAGTTAGGGAAGGTACATGTATATCAGAATTCCACAAGGCCTGGTCTAGGCTGGATTATTGGTTGGTGTCGAGGGACGTCGCGACATGGACATGCGCGGTGTCTCACCTCCCAAGGTCTTTGTCGGACCACGCACCAAGTCTACTATGACTTATGCTGCCAGATTCCCCCACCAAACTGTTCAGTTGGCGGCTTCCCCCTAATGCACTGCTAGACGAGACCTTTAAGGAGGAGATTAGAGGGGACATAGTTGATTACTTCGCTATCAATGCTGGTTCGGTATCAACCCAGGCCTCCCTTTGGGAGGCATTTAAGGTGGTAATTAGGGGTCAATGTATAGCTCGGAAGGCGGGGGTGTTGAAGGCCATAAGGGGCACTCTGGAGTCCTTGGAGAAACAGATTAAGGAGACAAACGCAATTTTATGTCACTGATGATCCCACTCTTGTGGCAAAATTAAAGGAGAAGTTGTTAGAGTTTGAAGAGGAGGCCCAGCGCGAAGTAAAGTTTCTTGGCAAATATACACAAGCCCGGAGGTACGGGGAGGGAGACAGGCCTGGAAAAACCCTAGCGACAATGCTTCGCGCCCCTCGTTCGACTGCTTACATTACGGAGGTTAGGGGTGACTCTCCTCAAGTGATCAGAGGCCCGCAAGAAATATTGAACAAGTTTACACAGTTTTATGCCACACTATACACGACAACCCATGGCCCTGTGCAGGACAATCTCAAGCCGTTCTTGGATTCTCTTGAGCTGCTTTGGCTGGGACGGGGCATAGGGAGTACTTGGACGTTCCCTTCGCAGTGGAGGTTGTGATTCAGGTGATTAGGAGTCTTCCATCGGACAAGGCTCCGGGGTCCGACGGGCTGACCACGGCTTTTTATAAAGCATATGCTGAGGAACTGGCCCCACATCTCATAACGCTTTACGAAGAGGCTCAGACCACGGGTATCCTGCCGCCCTCAATGCGAGAGGCCATTATAATCCCCCTGCTTAAGCCGGGGAAACCCGAAGACGAACTCGACTCCTACCGACCACTTTCGCTGATAAATGTGGATGTTAAAATCCTGGCAAAACTGGTCACCAATCGACTGCAGCCTCTTCTCCCGCTGATCGCCCGCCCCGACCAATCAGGTTTTATCCCCGGGCGCTCCACATCTCACAACCTTCGTACCTTTTTTTCTGTTGTGCATTATCTCCATCCGGATTCGAAGGCCATTGCAGTTTTCCTTGACGCTACAAAAGCGTTTGACACGCTTGAGTGGTCATTACTGTTCGCGGTCCTGGAGAGGATGGGGTTCAGTCCCCTTTTTCTCAGTCTTGTGCGTCTGCTCTACACGAGGCCTTCCGCTAGGATCAGAGTGAACGGAATGCTATCGGACCCGCTTACTATATCGCGGGGGCACGAGACAGGGATGCCCGTTGTCTCCCTTGCTCTTTGTGGTCGCAATGGAGCCATTGGCGGCTCAAATCCGGCAACATCACACCGCTAGAGGCTTGGGATTCAGCTCGAGGGGCCTCCTCATTTCATTATATGTCGCTGATGTTACCTTATACATTTGCGATCCGGAGACGAATACAGCTCCTATCCTCCGTGAATTGATTAAATTTGGTGGTTTTTCTGGAGTCTCTAAAAACTGGACGAAGTCCACCATATTCCCCCTGACTGATGCTACAATGCCCTTTCCTCTTGACTATCCATTAAAATGGGCCGATGGCCCGGTAAAATATATCGGTGTTCGGCTCAGCAGGAACATGCAGGAAATCTGGGACATGAATTACGGGCGTACAGTGTCGTGGTTGGAAGATAAGGTAACTGCATGGGCTGGTCTCCCCCTGTCTCTGGCTGGGAGAATAGCCATTGCTAATATGGTGGTACTGCCGAAACTGCTGTATCTATTTGTCAATATCCAGATTCCTCTTCCGCAAACCTTTTTTAATTCCATACGATCCCTATTAATCTCCATGGTCTGGGCGGGCCGACAGGAGTGCGCAGTATCTTTCTCCGAATTATTTTTCTACCACAAAATTAGGGCCACGTGTAGAGCACTACATGACACTTTCCCCAACCCTCCTCCTACATTGCTTGCCCTTGAGAACGTGCTAAAGACTGACTCTCCTCGTAGACTCATCACGAGGATCTACAAAAACATGCATAATTCCGCCCCATTGTTGACGCCCAGGGCCCTCCAAGCGTGGAATGCTGAACTGCAAACTCCGCTAACTGAGGAACAGTGGGCATTTTGTTGTTTCAACCAACAGCCCTGTCCCCCAACTACAAGCTACGCTTGATTCATTTTAAATTTCTCCATAGATTCTACAGGACCCCTTCTCAGCTTCACCGTATGGGGATCAGGGCAGATGATGGCTGCAGGAGATGTGGCTCCACCCCAGCAACATTTCTGCACATGGCCTGGAGTTGTCCTAGGTTATCCACATTTTGGTCTACAATCTTTACCACTATACACGAGATGATTGGCACTCCTGGCAACCCGGATCCTCTATTGGGACTTTTGGGATACGTCAAAGACACACCAGTCGGGAACCAAAAGCTACATGCTATGTTGTCAGTGGCGGCTCGCATAGGGCGTGCTGCGGGGCGGTGGGGAGGGGCAGGGTAGGGGGTAGTAAACTCGGACATACGACGGAACGGAGGAAAGTAATTATTACGTTCCTCCGTTCCGTCGTATGTCCGAGTTTACTACCCCCCCACCCTGCCTCTCCCCCGCCCCGCCCCACCGCCCCGCAGCACGCCCTATGCGAGCCACCACTGTATGTTGTTGCTGTTTGCTAAGCGGAGGGTAGCGATGCTCTGGGGTAGGAGGGGTGCCCCCTCCATGCAAGACTGGATTCAGGATGTAACATTTAGCCACACACAACTGACCACTTTTTGGGAGCTGGTGCCATCGGCATCCAGGCCAAGGGACATATGGGGACCATTTTTGCAGTGGGCACGCACACGCCAACAGGAGGAAGCAGACCCCACAGCAGACCCCACAGGAGCATGCTTATGCATGCCTGTGGGCGAATAACGAGCTGACCTGGGTACTCTGCTGATGTAAAATGACTCTGGTACATACTGGAAAGCACAAATGGGCCCTACCTTGGACAGACGCCAGGTGATTTGGTGTTTAATCTGTAAAGCTAATACCAACTGTTAACTGGATGTATAATGTATAATATGTTACGTTTCCTAGCAGGGGAGATGCGAGGTCTTTGTCTTGTACAGATATTTTGCCATAATTCACAAATAGCTGGATTGTGCCGAGACTGGAAGTAACTGGCTACTATGTTGGGGTTGTTTGTTTTAATGTTCAAAATGCCAATAAAGAAATTTAAAAAAAAAAGAATTCTCAGAAAACATTTACTATATTTAGTGAATTATAATAGGTTTGGCCATGAGGAACAAACATGGGAACCACCTTCTAATATACATTTCCCATATTTGTTGCATGAATTTTATTTAAGACATGCGGACGAACCAGAAGTTCCAATGCCGAGGCAATGGACTATTGTGCGGAGGGGCACTGTCAGGATGCATGACTTACCGTTCTGGACTGGGCAGACATGCGATATAATACTTCAAAACGGCTCATGCCAAGTTAATTCCAGGGAAGGAAAGGCTGAGGGTGGTTAGACTTTGCATTTGTGGAGAATGCACTACGCAACTGTGCCCGACACCACATCTACATTTCTAAGGAATCCTTGAACTTTCATGTTGTTTGACAGCAGCCACTTTGAGTTATCCCAAGGAAAAATGAGAGGCATAATTCAAAAGAAAGTCCTGGTACATCCTCCCGAACAGTTGTATATAGTTAATAGGGTGGCATTCTAAAATAAGTTGGTTTGAAGTTTTCTTGTGTTTCACAGTGTCTTTGCTAGGCAATCATGCTACGTTATTGCTGCTAGGACCTTGCCATTTGGATCTGTGATTTTGTTTGGAGAACATTTTCCATGAGAGATTCCTGCAGGAAAGTTTAGAAAACAAAACTATTCAGAAATCATTCATTCAAGATGGTTTTGGGAAAACAAACTGTGTAGTTATGGCTAGGTCAGACTTTGCATTGAAAATATTTTTTGTTTTGCTGCCTATCCTTTGGCGCATTTGACCCATGTGCATTTCCTGAGAGTTCTGAATGTATGAGCCAACGTTGAGAAGAAGGGTGTCCAGTTGGGCTCTCAAAAATATTTTCTGTAAATTGTGCAGCAGGAGGGGTTATACCAGGCTACCACGAGTCTCTGACACAGAGTGTCTATTCAGTGTTGACTGTGGCTTGACCCTGAAGAATGGCCTGGTGCCGAAGTGGAATATAAAATTTCCTAGCTTTAGTAACGGAAAGTTTCAATTCTATTAAGGACACAGAGGCGAGGATTATGCATTAACCTTCTTCACTTTATTCACAGCAGCCTTCACCATTACAAAAAAAACTTTCTTTCCCAGAAACCACAAGAAAGGATCAACAACGTATAACCAGTCAGCAAACATTGTCCATAATAAAGTCCATCCTCAATGTCTATGCCCCCTCTTTCTTCGTGCGATCAAAGCCTCTAAAGCGACTGTGCTCAACCCCATTTGGATCCGTCATTTCATGGAAAAAAAAACAGATCTCCTTAAGGTTTCCATACAAATATAAGAGATCTCAAAGCGAATGCAAACAAGGAATATCCACATCACTGTATCTAAACACAATCGAGAAGCAGTCAAACTTATACTTATACCTTACGTATTTCTTGAGGCATATCATTTTTTTATCCCATGATAGGGTGGGCAGAAGTATGCTTATTCGGGTGAGGATAATCCTTGCCTCTGTGTCCTTAACAGAACTGAAACTTTCTGTTACTAAAGCAAGGAAATTTTATTTTATATGTCAGGACCGAAGGTGAGGAAAATGCTAGTTCAAAGCTTATTGATGACCATAGTGGCCATATTAGTTACGGGTTTGAAATCTAACGTCTTGAAGGTGGATTCAGATGATTAGTGCGCTGCATGCAAAATATCTTCCAACTTAGCTCCTAGAGAGAAAGCCATAGAAGCCATAGCACCTCTTGCAGAGTGTATACCAAAGATGGACACTTATCAATGTCAGCCTCCTGCATGACATACCATACCCATTTGGAAATAGTAGGAGAGGACACTGTCTTATATGGTTTACATAGTGAAATGAGGAGTTGGCGTTCTCCTGCCGGACAAATCTTCTCTGTAATAGCTTCATAAGCCTTCAAACATGCAACCACACACAACTTCAGCTTCTCATGAAATGCTGGATGAGACAATTTTGACATTACATTTAGTATGTCTCGAAATATGGAAAGTAACCCACTCCGGGGTGAATGCTCTACCTGTAATAGCCAGGGCTCGCACATCTGACAGCCGTTTATAGGAGATCAAACATAGTAACATGGCTAACTTACCAGATACCGGTTTTCTCAAAAGATATTTGTTTCTTGGCCGTGAGAGGAAGAGACAAAGGGCCAGATGTACGTACGTTAGAAATTGTGAGTTCCTAATTCCGATTCCATGCAAATCGTAATTAGGAAATCACAATTTCAAATGTACGAAACTCTATTGAGTTTCATTTGAGATTCCCAAAGGGTCGCAAATAGCCCTACCTCATAATATTCATGAGGGAGGTCACAGTTTGCGACCCATTGGAAATCGCTAAAAACACAGGGATGGTGGCCTGCTGGGGACAGAAGACCACCACGTCTGTGTTTACTTTTAAATAAAGCAACTTTTTTTTTTTTAAATGCACCCCTTTTTCATTAAAGAAAAACCGGATGCGTTTAAAAAAGAAAAATTAAACGTTTCAGTTTTTAAGAGTAGGCAGTGGTTTGTGGGACCACTGTCTGCTCTTAAAAAAAGTGTTTGTATGTATTCACAAAAGGGAAGGGTGTCTTGCTCCGCCTTTCAGATAATACAGAATCTCCCACACGGTTGCTCGAACACGGCGAAGCAAAACGTAAAACACCACAACACCTAGAAAGGGTTTCTCTTTACAAAAATGCAAAGACTCTCTTTTTAGAATAAGGCTTTGGGTTTTATTTATGCAGTGCTCTCTAACAGAAAGGCTTTCCCAGATGCCAAATGAATCACATTCAAATATATATAGAGACATATATTTATATGCAAGCAATAATAACACACTTGGTAAATGCAACAGTTAAATGCATGGATATGAAATACAAGCAGCAAATAAATGAGATAAAGCTCAAGCAAATATACTGGACGTCCTGCAAGAGATAAGAAAGATATATACACTAAATACATCAAATGATTACTTTGGATGTGCACCTGACTCATTCACACATCACAAAGAAAACACGTCAAATGACCACAGCCACTGGAACCACGCATCACAATGGCACTAGTCAGAAACAAATCACCTCACCCGATCGTTCAATCAACATCCTTGCCAACTCAAGCTGGGGGGCCCGTTCACAGCTGGGCTTGGACTCTCGACCAGGACTCAGGTTCCGTTCGTCTTACAGCAGTATGTTTACTCTGTAAGTGAGCTCCCACCCTAGCTGTCAACAACCCTCAGCTTCATAGCCTCAAAACACACACTAGAAGGTTCGAGAGTCTTCCCCTCTGCGCCAAGGAAACTTACTGGAACTGGCCAGCTTCCAGGCAAGCATTCCACGGCAGGAAGGAGTTCCCACGTTCCCTCTAAATTCTCACAAGTTTCAGCCTTTATCTTAAGGAAGCTTACGAAAGCCTTCCAGGGTACATTAAACAATCTCTCACAAAAAAAATCCTTGAACGTGATTAACCCAAACAACTTGCAAGCCTGTCTGTTCGCGCAGAAAAGCTTAATCAAGGCAGAGTCAGAATTAAGGTTGACATGAGGCCATGTCAAAGCCAATAGTAAGAACTTAATAATACTTGTCAATTTACAACACAATGCACATTTGTGCACCACTGCCTATAGCATCACATACTTCATCTCTCAATGTACAACTTAGTGCACATTTGTGCACCACTGCTCATAACACTGCAGTTCGAGACCAAAAAGTACATTCCACACTCTCGCTCATGCTTAGTAAATTCCACAATCTCTCTCATGCTTTCAAATGCACATCCCACACGTTCTGTTCTTGATAAGCTGTTCTACTGTGGCAGCTTCCATTGTAAGACTGAAAGATTACAAGAAAGAAACCTTTAAGAGAAACAAGGCATATGCAGGACGTCGTACATTCAGGCTGGGATAAAATAACACACCAAAGTCAATTAAAATGTTGGTAGTCAAAGGTCATCACGTGGTATCAGACCACAAGAGTGCCTCTAGCACTACAAAGGGGTGCCCTAGGGACCCGTTCCCATTTGCGAATGGGTAACCACCAAATTGAATTTGGTGGTAAAAAGTGAATGTTTTGCGACTGATTTTCAGTCGCAAAACATTTGTACATAGCACAGCAAGTCACTATTAGGAAGGACGCCCTTAACACGCCCCTTCCTAATACTGAACCACAAACCCCAAATTGAGATTTGGTAACAAATTACCGAATTGCTATTTGAGCTTTGTACATGCCAAAAAGCCTTTTGTCCGAAAAAGATTTTTTTTACATGTGTCCCCAATAACCTTATTCACGCCCCATACCGTAGTATACCTGGGTTCCAGAGGACAGACAGTCTGACACCCCTCAATGTCCTGACTAGGGGATGTTCTCCCACTGGTGAGCAATCCACCGGCATATGATCCGCAGAGATCGCGGAGCAGAAGGTGTTTCCTGATCTATAACCCAACCTCTCCGAGACTAATGACGATAAGAAGTTCAGAATGTAGGCAACCTCAGATTCCACGGGATACTGGTCCCTCTGTAGACACCAATGAAGCCATTGTCCCCAAGAGGAGCAACTCTTCTTGGTAGTTCCATCCGCCCATGCCCCGGAGAGAAAGGCATTAAGCTTCTTCCAAAAGGCCTCTGACTGTCCATCCACCTCGGTAATCATCCATGACATGATATTGAGCGACCCTTCCAGAATCATAAGGTGGGTGTATCCCAGATCGTCCAGAAGAAGATCCTGTCTGTTGTCGTGTAGTTCCTATAAACCTATATAGGATCTGCACGTTTAGACCACATACACTGTGGGATTGGTGTCCAGACTGATTCTAGATGCCCCCACCGGGTATGTTCGCCTGTATACCTAGTTAGCTCACAGTGCCACTGTAAATTCCTCTTACCAAGGAGAGAAAAGTTCCTGGCAACTATCGAACATGACAAGTCTGTCCCATCAGGGATCGTGGAAACAGTACAATACTTTTCACTCAGTCTGTAGTGTAGTTCCTATTTCCCTAATAGGCTCTGCGCATTGGAATAATATACCCTATAGGCTTGACATAGGACTGTTATGTTATGTTATGTTATACCTAATTTATATAGCGCTCGTACACCAGATTGGTTTCTTGGCGCTGCTCAGGAAGGAGATGGATACAAGTTTGTTCAAGTGATGCACGAATTCCACGAATTACGCGAATGCCTGTTTAAAGAGCCATGTTTTTTTAAGTTTACGAAAAGTTATGAAATCTGTACAGGATCTGATCTCTAGGGGCATAGAGTTCCAGTATCTTGGACCCAGTGTGGAGAACCTGGATCCGCCAAATCGTTTCTGTTTAAAGGAGGGTGTTGTCAGGAGGTGCATGTGAGCGGATCTCAGATTGCGAGTTGGATTGTATCTGTTAATCAGGCTATTAATAAATTTGGGGTTTCTGCCATTCAGGGATTTAAAAATGATGCATCCCGTCTTGAATGCGCATCTCTGTGCTATAGGGAGCCAATGTAGTTTCTTCAAAAGGGGAGAGATGTGTTGACGTTTGTTTTCCTGTAGAATCAGTCTGGCCGCCTGGTTCTGTATCAGTTGGAGACGGTGAATGAGATAGGCCGGGATTCCAAAATATAAGGAGTTAGCATAGTCACTATGCGAGATCACCATGGCAAGGACTGCCTGCAGTTTTGCTTCCTGAGTAAGGAATCTACTTATTTTCTTTATTTTCCTTAATTGGAAGAAGCAGGCAGAAATTACAGATCCTATTTGGGTTTTCATGGTGAGATCACTATTGACTATGACTCCCAGAGTTTTAGCCTGATTAGATGGGGTCGGGGGTTGTCCCAGTTCTTTAGGCCAGAACTGGGAATTCCAGGGGTTAAGTGAGCCTCCCGTGAGGATCAGTTCTGTTTTATCTGGATTCAATTTTAATTGGTTGCTGTTCATCCAGTCACGGATGAACAGCATTGTTGACTGGCATTCGTGGATGGAGGCCGGGGAGTCATTGATGGAAAATACCAATTGAAAATCATCAGCATGGTTAAAGGTTTGGATATTCCTT
Organism: Calotriton arnoldi; assembly: GCA_963921515.1. NCBI lineage: Eukaryota > Metazoa > Chordata > Amphibia > Caudata > Salamandridae > Calotriton > Calotriton arnoldi. The sequence continues at coordinate 489,490 of CAWUFW010010157.1, forward strand.
TCTTTTAATGCATGAATCAAAGGAAGTAGATATAAGTTGAATAAGTGAGGGGAAAGTGAGGATCCCTGGGGGACTCCACAGGTAGTTTTAATCATGGGGGTAGTAAAACCGCCAAGATGGACTGCCTGAGATCGATTTGTTAGGAAGGATTTAGTCCATTCCAGGGCTATTCCTTCGATACCCGCATCCCTGACACGGTCGATCAAGTTGTTATGGTCGACCGTGTCAAAGGCAGCGGAGAGATCCAATAACACCAGGGCTTGAGGGAGACCTATATCCACCTTTCCTCTCAGAGTATCCAATACTGATAGTATCACTGATTCTGTGGAGTGGGCTGGGCGGAAACCTGCTTGATGTGCATCCAAATATTCAGATTGCTCTAGAAAGGTGGAAAGGCTTTTGGCTACATGTGCTTCGATCAATTTGGCTAGAAAAGGGAGCAGTGAAATTGGTCGATAATTAGCTAGGGTTTTTGGATCAGCTCCTGGCTTTTTTAGAAGGGGTATGATAATGGTCTCCTTAAAAGAATCCGGTACCTGACCCTGGAGCAATGACTCGTTTAAAAGTGTCACAGCTGGACTTGGACAAGCAGTAAATGCTTCCTTCAGAATCCAGGGGGGGCAGCAGTCCTTTGGAGATCCAGATTTGACTTTTACCAGTAAAGCTGTAAATATTTCTTGATTTATTATTGGAAATTGTTCCAGCCTGTATGAGTTCTTAGCTTTTATAGAACATACAGGACTCGGGCAGCTGGGGATACTTGTTTTAATGTTTTTTATTTTTCAATGAAAAAATTATTTAAAGAATCACATAGGGATTGAGAGGGAGTGGTTTTTACTGTTACTCTATCCGGATTGCATAGTTCATTAATAATTGAAAAATATCTTTAGAGCGGTTTGTGGAGTTGATGATTTTAGATGAGAAGTATTTGGCCTTGGTAGCCAATATAGCCTTTTTATAGGATCCGCGTACTTCTAAGTAAGCGCTTTGTCATCAGGTGAATATTTATTCCTCCACTTCCTTTCTGCATGGCGTAGATCAAGTTTTAATTTCTTTAATTCAGGGAGAACCATCTATGGGCTTCGTGGCGACGTGCTCGATAAGATTTCTTGAGAGGGGCGTATTTATTACTGGCTGTCATCAACCAGTCCGAGAGCTCTTTCTCGGTTTGAGCAATAGATGGTTGGCCAGGGGGAATAGTATTGATCAGTGATTCCAGAAATTGCCCTTTGTCAATAGTATTCCAGCTCCTGCGTAATCCAAGATCATTTGATATTATTTTTGAACGGATAGGGATATTTATAATAAATTTAATAAAATAATGGTCAGACCAAACACAAGGGGTGACTTCTAGATTGGTTAAAGACAGATTACTGGACCATACCTGATCTAGATTATGCCCTTTGATATGTGTAGCAGTGGAGATACACTGACTGAGATTGAGTCCTGCAAGTAGGTCCATCAATTCGACAGAGTGAGGTCCCCCTGCTAAGTCATTGGCCCAGTAGTTAAAATCGCCGGCCATCAGTACTTAGCATGATTTGTTACAAGATGTGACATTTGTTCACTCAGGGATTTAGGGAACTGTGGCATATTCTGTGGTGGTCTGTAGAGTAGCACACAGACCAAAGGGGTGAGATCAGATTCTAATTTAAGTACTAGATTGTCTACTTGAGGAATGTCTAGGGGGGTGAGTGCCGTAAATTTAAGATTTTGATGCACTATACTGAGGACTGAGGTCGGTATGTCCCTATCGAGTATATTAAACTTAATTACTTTGTGCCAGCTAGCTCAGAGGCCACTAGAAACTCCTTGCGAACAAGAAGGGAGTAGTTTCTGGCAACCGCATAAACATGACTACTTTGTTTCCCTTTAGAATCGGAACACGTCTCAGAATCGTGGAAACAATAGATAACAGTTTCACTTAGTCAATCGTGCATGCTTAGTTTCCGCAGAGTTACACAGAAAGGAAAGATGGGCGTTTTCAATAAAAGGATTTATTGAACAGTCTTGTTTCTCGTGTAAGAGATATGTGCTGTTATGATCACAAGACAGTATGCAAGATATATAATGTACAGCGTAAGCAGTAGGAATAAATAATACTGCACTAGCATTATCTTTTAGCATATATTCACGTACATAAATAACATGAGCTAAAAATGCGAGTACTCATATGATGCTTCTCTAAGCTAGTTCTACCCCAGTGTACCTAACCTGATCTAGGTGTAGGGCAAGGTAAGAAGTAGGCGGAGTATTCTCTAGTATGGTATACTAAGAGTATGTTAAGTTTAGTATGCCAAGAGTCCCTCTAGGTTCTAGTCAGCTCCATACCTTGAGAATGAGAGAGGTGGGAATCTCCTTCCGGATCAGGAACTCTAACACCCCGCGAAGGGAGTCGGAACACTGGAAGCTGGATTCTCTGCGAGCAGGGATGACAGCGTCTTCTCAGTGTGTCAGGCCGGGATACGGGATCCTCTGAAGTTGAGGTCTCCTCTAACTTGCTTGGGCAAGGGAAGGTATATTTATACCTGGTAGGTGCCTTGGAATGTTAGCATTGACGTGAAGTCGGACAGAGGAAGACGTCAGGAATGAACCCTTAAGGTATAATGGCTCATACATAATAGATGAGTTCTTGGAGAAATCAATAACCTGTGCTAGGGGAACTCCAGAGAGCTTAAGGGTCTGGTTTCTAAGAACTCGTTGTGACGTTAGGGTGAACGGATGTCGGTGACCATGCCTGTATTTGGAGTGCACGGCTAATGCCTAAATAAGGACTGGGATTCTATGCCTATATAAGGGCAATGCGAATTGTGCCTATATAAGGACATGTTTCAGGAAAACCTATATACGGACACCTAAAGCGGAATACAACACCCACTCCACTTTCGAATGAACGATAATACTAAATGCTAAACATTAAATTGAGTACCACATGTTGCTAAAAACATTTTTAAAAGCATATTAAAAGAAGTTTAAAATAAACTGTTGAATGCAATAGGTACTGTACATTTAAAGCATTGTTTTCATTCTAAGCATATAATTGAAATGAAAATGCAACATGAATGAATAAACAGAAATATATACATATGATGAAATGGTTGATAAGTTTTCAAAAATCAAAGCCATTACATATCATGGTATTAAATGAAATTTTAGACAAGTAAGGTGATATTGTGTCCCTGGAAGAGTTCAATGAAGTCCTTTTTATAAGAATAGTTCTACTGTAAGCAGATCGTTTTGCCATGTATTTTCAAAAAAATAAAGAAAAAGAAAAAAGTAAATTTTAGGAAGAGTTCCAAGTTTTGAAAATATGAAGGCCAAATTCATTCTATCTCCGGTACACTGTGAGCCGAATCAAAGTCAGTGCACGGGTCTGGTGAAGACATGAAATCATCTATTTCTGTAGACAAAAGATCGTCTACCGAAGTCGGTGACAGTTGGAACACCTTGTGTAGAAGATTAATTGCACAAAGATGTGAAACATCGCCGTCAACATTGGATGCCACAGCAATGTTCGCGTCTGTTGTTACCTGTGTGCCTGTTGATCCATCTCGTACCTGAGCAGCAGCAGGAAGCGTCTGTGAGATCTCAATGAATGCCGTCATCAGGATTGGTAGCCTCTGGGGACAACACAGAGCATGGGCCGTTATCAGGTCCAGCAGTGTATCGATATCCGTTGGCATGACTGATGGAAGTGTTAGACAGGTGTCTAGCACGCATTCTTCACCGCAAAACAGGCAGCGTAGAACAGGTAAGATGCAATCTTGCCAGATTGGTCTAAACAACAGGAACCATGTTGTATTAAGTTCCCGTAGATGAGGTATGCCCAAAAGTTGGACTATGCGCTCACTTCACTTCCGTTCTAGGAGAGCTTTCTCCATATCGCTCGGAGTGACGTCGGTGAACAGGCTTGCCATAGCGTAGAAGTAGGAATAAGAACAAGATTCCTGCAACAAGTGCTAGAATTAATGGCACGCCACCAAACACCGATTGGGCGAAGTTTGGGATGATTCCGAGGACTGCCTGGAAAGGTGCTAATAGTCCGGAACAGATGGTCTTAAATACATGTACAATTCCGCTCGTATCAGACATGTTAAAGATACGTCCCATCATTTCTACGAAATGTATAGGGCAGTTTGTACGAATTAAAGCCTGTATCTCAGCCGAAGTCCTTGCAACTTGTAAATCACAGATTTCTTTGGCCGAGGTCAGAGGAACTGGTTGTTGAATAAGCATGGCTTTCATTCTGCTTAAAGTATCAAATCATATAAAAGAAACATTCAATGAAGGCCATAGAGGCGACTCCCTGACTGTGTCTATTGGGGGGAACAATACTTGCATACAGCAAGTGACCCTGGAGTCGACCGTTACCAGATATGGGATGCCTGGCAACATGCCACTGCAACTCTGATCATTCAACATGAGGTAACTCCCGTTAGAAAGTTGGCCAAACGTTGGATTAATCACAGCAGCTGGTGTACCTTGCTGGTGGCAGGACACATTTGCCACAGAACCATTACAAACAAGCCCTGTGTAAAGAAATGTCTTGACATATGAGCGAACCGCTTAATGCCCTTTCGCAGTGTGTACCGCTTAAAAACACTTCACGATCCCCACTCCAACATCTGTAGTTGTAAGGTAAATTCCAGGATGTCTTAAGGTATTCTTTACCCAACCTTTCATATTTGCCTGCTTGCATTTGTCTGAAGCGATTCTGAAACTGAAAAGTAGGGACAGGCAGAGTGATTTTACCATGGATAAGCCATTCTGTAGCTGGTTTTTCTGCTACCTTGAATGGTAATTTTTCCAGTTTTTCAATGCTCAGCACTGTATACTTTGCTCCCCTTTGTGCCAGTTCGATCTGTTTATCTGTAAGATTGTATTCTGCAAACAGAGACGACGTGTTGATAAAACGCCAAGGCACATAGCCCGCACGCAAAGATTGCAGCGTCCAGCTTAATAACATAATAGAACACAATTGTGATTGGCCTTGTTGTAACATGGCTAAATCTTGTTCCAGTATGTCTGTAGCAGAGGATACAATGTTGTCCAATGAATAAATTCTGGATGACAAAGTTGTTAACCCATTGTCGACCACAGTGAGAGTTTTCTCTAAATTAATACGATCAAGTTCACGTATTCGTTCTGCGGCCTCTGCCTGTGAAACCTTCCATGCTTCATTATAAGCAGCATAGATGCCGGCATATATGAAACGTTTTTGACGCGGTTTTCTTGGTTTAAGCAAGAATTTCCCAAGGTCTACGTCTTCTTTAAGTAAAGATAATTGTTGTTTCACATCCTTAAGTGTAGATTTTTGTAGCCAATCGAGGCATAATTTCCCTACACTGTATGTTGTTACTACCCCCGGATGTTGTCTTTGGACGTATCGTGGGTCTGGCCAATGGATAGTAAACCCCTGTGTTTTATTCAGGAATCTCGCTTGACAGATGTTTGTGTCTGTGGGCCAGATCAACCATTTTCTCCAATCAGGATTTGTTCTGTTGAGTTGTACTATTATGTCAACTGTTACCGCTGCCTGTGTATTGTTATTACTGGCAGGTGTAGGTACAGAAGGTGTTTTCATGTCTTTGATCTTGGCTAAACCAAGGCAAGACGTTTGTTGCACAGTGTCATTCAAAAGCATAATTTGCTGAGGGATAATACATGCTCTAAACAAAGCTTCTATCCCCTGCACTTGCCAATCTTTAGTACCCCAGACAGATTTTGTGTCTATTGTGTCTTTCCACAAGTCGAAACCATGTCTAGACAGTTGGGCAATAAATGCTGCAGAGTAAATCTGTTTTGTATTAGTTAACATAGTTTTCAGTCCTGTTTTGTTTACATTTTTTATAGTAAAACGTTTCTGGATCAGATGTATTGTATCCTGAAAAATATGGAAACTTTTTAGCAAACGTTTTTGAACTACCTTTTGGTGGTGTAGGACAATGCTCCCATTGGTTAAACATAAACACATTTCTAGGTGTTGCAGATTTATGCAAAAAATGATGACCATAGTGGTTGTAGCAATACAGCTGTTCATAGTCTGATGAACCCTCTAAATATTCATTATTAGAAAATGCAGCAGACCTATCTAGATCAAACATCATATCATTCACAGTTTCAAAGTCCCAATCATCTGAATAGGTACTGGAGGTAATGAAGTCACTTAATGAAATCTTAAATAAATGTGGAATGTTCAACAGTTCTGTAGGGCCGAAGATATCGAAATCTATCTTGTCCCACACTATACCATCCTGTATAGGAACGGCTGTGATGTTCACTGCTGACAAGTCTCTTGCTTCACGATGGGATGATTTGTGTGGTTTCAAAAGTAAGTTCACATCTTTACTTTCACTGTCCAAATGGATGTATCCGCCATTTATAAGCACGCTCATAGTCATAACCAAAGCTAGCCAAAGCAGAAAGAAAAATATTCCAGAAATAATCCACAGTTCAATCCATGGAGAAACCAGATAAGTCTTTCTCAGAAAATGAAAAAAGTCTTGTACTTGTTGTTTAAAAGTTTTTGATGCTGGCGTCGTTTCAGGCTAACTGGGATCCTCAGAAAACGTATCAAAGTTAATGAAATAGCCAGAAGCAGTTCTGTCAATTGTTGGAATTGCATCAGGATTTGTTGAAATCGCTGGAACCAGTTGATCACTTGCTACGTTGGTGTAAACAGGTGTATTTGGACGAACTGTTACTTGAGTGTCAAGAGGGATGAGTTCCATAGCATTGTTGCTTAGTCCTTCATCTGTTACTGCTGAATTCCCAATGGTTATGAGTCTTTCAGTCTGAACCTCTTGGATAGTAGCGAGAGGAGTGCGTCTGCTACTAGGTCGGAGTCCACGAGGCCTACTACTTAGTATTGGCCACATACTGTGGTTTGATGAGGTCGATTGACACAAATCTTTTCTCCTTTTTTCCAGCAAGGGGCAGCAGAAGTACTGTTCTTGTTCCGTGGATGGCTAGGACAGGTACTGGTTGTCTGTAAGAAGGTCCAAATTCCTTCTTGTCCGCAATCTTCTCTCTGACTAGATCCCCAACTTTTGGAATCCAGACAGGCCTTGCTGGGACTGCCGGTTTTTCCCCAGTGGTGGTTGGCTTCAGGAACACGTTGCTTTGTTTCGATCTTAGTTCATTTAGATCCTGTAAAACAGCCAAACGATCTTTGATATCAAAGGGTTTATTTTCAACCACTGTGCCTTTACATTCGAGATCAGGAACCCACATTCTTGTCCCAAATAGGACCTCATATGGAGTGACCCCCCTTAGAGAACTTCTTGGCAAGTTATTTAATGAGCGTTGGACCCCATATAGATGTTTGACCCACCTATCACCCGAACCTAATACCCTAGCTGTTATAGACTGCTTTATGTCCCGGTTTTTCCTTTCCACAACAGAATTTCCCTCAGGATGAAACGGAGAGGAGTACCGCAATGCAACGCCCAGGCTGGCCATGGCTTCTTTGTAAGCCCGAGAGCTAAACGCAGGGCCCTGGTCAGAATGTAGCGTGCCTATTGCGTATGTGCCGCTAAAGACTCGCAAATCTTTTATAACAGTTCGAGCGTCAGCCGAGCGCTGAGGCCATATCCATAGGAACCTTGATTTAGTATTTGTGGGATTGCATTTGTCCATAAGGATGCCTGCGCGTAGATAGTCTAATGCTGTCTAACAATGGTCTCTGTACTGGGCAGGCTACTTCGTAGCATGGTGTCTGGTGGTGTTCTGCATCACGCTGTACCTTACAGTCTATGCAGTCATTGATGAAGATGTGAATATGTGTATTCATTCCAGGCCACCAGTACATCTCTTTTAATGTCAATATTGTTTTAGAGATCCCTTGATGTGACAGACCTTCCCCCAGATGTGCTTCATAAATCAAAGCTGCTCTACGTTCCATGTTTGGAATTACCCTATCCCCCACTCCAGGGATTCGAGCAAAAGGAACGTTGTTTGCATCAATTACATAAGAGTACTTGAGTGGAAACGTTTTTGGTAACGCTGCACCACTGCCTTTGCTTGTAGTATTGACAGCCAACAATATCTCACTGTCTATTCTCGTTTTTGAACGAGTGATCGCAGCTACGGAAGCTGTCTGAACAGCCCCCTTTGCGGCTTCATCAGCCAATGAATTCCCTGCAACGTGAACGCCATCACGTTGATGACTCAGTGTGTGTATCACGTGAGCCTTTGGTAGTTCGTTTTTTAACTGAACTACTTGTTCCCAAAGCGTTTTATGCTTTATTGTGCCACCTTTTGCATCTTTGAACCCATTTTCAAGCCAATTTTGTATATATTCATTATACGACTGCACACAGTAGAAAGAATCGCACACTATTAGTGTGGGGAATTCGTGATCTGTACTTCCAAGTGCCAGTTTGAATGCTTGTAGTTCAGCTCGCTGAGCTGTACAATCTCCTAGAGATTGAGTTTTTGTGACCATTGGTCTGAAGATACCATCGCGCATGCGACCTTTAACGATTGCGCATGCTGCACTGTAAGCTTGCTTACTCCCTGTAGCGGGTTGTGCGGATCCGTCAGTGTAAATTATGAATTCGTACTGATCGAGAGGCAGAATTTCAGTGGGCAGAGGACATTCTTGTTCATATTGCAGGAACGCTTGTGTTTTTAAATCTGGATCAAAAACATATTCAACATCTGTTGCAGCAAGAGAATTAACCCATTGTATCCATCTAGGATGTAAAGCTTTTGCATTCGGAATGCTCGCTTTTGTGTCCGCCTCTAAGGCCGGTACTGGAGTTACGACAATAATGCGTTTTCCTTGGGCTAGAGCTCTTTCTTTTGCTACAGCGGTTTGAACTGCTGTCAGTATTTTTTCTGTTGAAGTGAAGCGCATTTCTGCTTGTGTATACAAATGTGATTTGTATGCTATTGGTACTTTTTCACCCTCATTAAATGTTAAATAGGTGAAACCGCATTGTTCCGAAATTATTCGGATCACTAAATTGCGTTGACTTACGCGTGTTTGTAAGTGATTTGTTGCTAACATGTTAGCTTGGAGTGAACGCAGGATCTCTGTGTGTTCCTGTGTCCAATTTTTGATTGAAAAATCAGGTTTGATTAGTGCGTAGAGAGGTTTAACCCTTTCTGCGTAATTTAGAATGTAAGTTCTTCCAAAATTCAGGAAACCCAAGATGGATTGTAAGTTTTTCAGCGTTTTTGGAGGTTGGAGCAGCGCACACCTTTCTAAAACGTTAGCTGCCAAGCTCTTGCCTTCACTTGAAAGCTCATACCCTAGGAAAAGGACATTGAGATGGGCAATTCTGGATTTTTTAAAGTTGAATTTGTAGCCCTCAGAGGCGAAGCCCAATATAATGGTACTCACCCTGTTCAAGTGCCTATCTAGGTCATCGTCTGTCAGATAGATGTCATCGACATATGACAATGCCTCATTATCATAAATTTGTAGTAACTCTGTTACCCTCGCTGAGAATAACCCCGGGCTGTTCTTGAAACCTTGTGGGAGTCTTCAAAATTGACGCTGGGTCCCCATTATTGAGAAAGCTGTTAAGTACCTGCTTTCAGGTGCTATGTTTTGACAAAAGAAACCATTTGAAATATCTAATGTGGTTTTATTTTTTTTATGCACAATATTATTAATTAATGCTGTACTATGTGCATTTTGCACTGCAAATGTTTTAGAACAAGTGTTCAAGTGTCTGTAATCCAAGACTAGACGATATGTATTGTCTGGTTTGGATACAGGAAACAAAGGATTGTTCATTGAGGAGGTGCATGTTTCAATCACCCCTTGGTATTCAAGTTGATCTAAGATCTCCCTGACCTGTTTTTTAGCCTCTTGCTTTATTGGGTACTGCCTTTGTGCAGTAGGTTCATTTTTTAGATGTATTTTGTGGTGAGGTGAGTCCTCATCCCATCCTACATGATTTTTGTATAATGCTGGGGCCTGGGCAACTGCCCATTTCCTAGCATAAGTATATTTTAGGTGAATTGGAATATGGTTGGAGAAGGCAGGCATAATAATGTCTTCACCATGTGGGCACTCCCTGACAAATTGTGGTGGCCAGTCTTTTTCTGCTAGAAGTATATCATAACCCCTTGATAGTCTTTCCCAAAAGAGTAGCTTCACTTTTCTTGGTATGTCTCCCTCCATTCGGAGTGTTATTTCATATAACTTTTGTGGAGTACTAACCCTGGTGTCCACAGTCTCAACTGTGATGTACTCATTCAAGTCCACTATCTCCAGAAGTTCCTTCAGGTTCTGGCGAGCTATTGTGACTTCTGCTGCACTGTCCAGCATTGTCTGAGCCCATTCTCCGTTCTTGAGCTGTGTTCTCACTATTCTCGGCATGTCTGATCTTCAGACCTGCTACCTTCTTCTTTGTGAATTGAGGTTTTGATTTATTTTTCTGAACGTGTTTGTCGTCTTTCGATTTGACGCGTTCTTCTCTGTGTTCTGACCGTCCTCTTCTTTCCAATGTCTGTGACGATATCTGAAAGGTACGAGAGGAACGTGTATCAGTATCATGATACCTGTCAGGTTTTTTCAAATTATCCCTATTCCTGAGGTTATACCTCCTTTCAGAGGGCTCCTTTTGAGGAGACCTACCTCGGGATTGAGAACGTTTCTCTTTTGAATTTTGTTTATTAGTTTCCCACTTCTTTTTAGGAGATGTAGGATTTTGTTTAATAGAGTCCTTCTCAGGACTTTCAGATAGTTTTGGTTTCAATGGTCTTCCACCCAAACTCTCTGCCTAATTCAGCATATGATTGTTCTATTATTCTGGGTAGTTCAGTTTGATGTTCAGTAACATCAAATTCCCTTAATCGTTGGCGGATAGCCACTGCTGCTGCTTCTCCTTTAATATTAGATAATATTATTGTTGAGACCTGGTCGAAATTTTTCAGTAATTTCATACCTAAATTCAGAGCAGGCTCTGCCCCGTATTCGTTTTGAATTTGTTTCAGGACATCTGGTATTACTGCAATTGACGGAACACCATGTGTTTTAGTATAGATGGCAGCAAAGACTGCGCCCCAAGTGGTGCAATCTTCCAGTTGTGGTGTGATCCCCATTGGTAAACAGATTGTTAGGATTCTGTGTTTCTCATAAGGGCTAGTATTTGGAAATACTGCTTCTATTTGAGTAATTTTTTGAGCTATCCAGAATGGAATTTGCTCATGTTTTGTGGGCATTTTACCCATGACTGCGTATAAAGTCTGTGGAGTAATTTTTAGTGTATTCCCCTGATGAGGGGTTTGATTTGGAATGGTCAATGGTGGTTGGACTGTGAAAGTCCGCATGACATATTGGACCAATTGTCTGTAAATTTTTATTAACTCTGTAAGATGAGTAAGTAATTCCTCGTCTGACATTATATCGAGGTCAGGATGAGGAGTGTAGCCGGCTAGAATCGGCCATGTTGCTCCTGGTCTACCTAGTGGACCGAGCCTGGAAATGTTTCTGTGATGTTTTAGGGCGCCTTTAAACCAGAGCTGATGATCCTGGTATGTTAGTGGAATTTCAATATCCTCGAAAGGAATATATTCCTCTGGTGGTTCATCTTCTTTGTAGAAGTGAAACAGCTTTGTTACTGAATTTGATTCAGGGAATATTATCCATGAATAGAATACCTCTGTCTGAAATGATTCGTGTGCCTCTATCACGAAAACCGCTCTACCGCCTCTTGGTGGCAGGCCGTGTTTTATAAGTTTTAGAGTGATGGCTCTTCTTAAGTTTGGATGGATGTCTATAACACCCTCCTCGGTTTCATTTAAACCTGTAAAGTTAAAAACTGCTACGACTGGGTCAGCCGCAGCTACACCGTTCCCGGTGTTATTGTCCCCGTGTATGGACATTTGTTTTTTGAAAAATGTAGAACAAGTTTCAAGGAAACAAAAAGATAAGGTGCACAATATTTTGGAACACTGTATCCTTCAACGTTGAACAAACCAAAATAGCTAATCTATGGGGTTTTTTGTCCTATTTAGCTTTGGCGGATATTTGACCCTACCCACTCCAGACCTCTTATGGAGTATGTGAGTAGGGGTCTCTGGGAAAAGCACGACTGAGTTACTCAGTATCTAGCGTTAAATTACTGCCTTACCAAACGTTTGGGCGCCATGTAGTGTAGTTCCTATTTCCCTAATAGGCTCTGCGCATTGGAATAATATACCCTATAGGCTTGACATAGGACTGAGGTCGGTATGTCCCTATCGAGTATATTAAACTTAATTACTTTGTGCCAGCTAGCTCAGAGGCCACTAGAAACTCCTTGCGAACAAGAAGGAAGTAGTTTCTGGCAACCGCATAAACATGACTACTTTGTTTCCCTTTAGAATCGGAACACGTCTCAGAATCGTGGAAACAATAGATAACAGTTTCACTCAGTCAATCGTGCATGCTTAGTTTCCGCAGAGTTACACAGAAAGGAAAGACGGGCGTTTTCAATAAAAGGATTTATTGAACAGTCTTGTTTCTCGTGTAAGAGATATGTGCTGTTATGATCACGAGACAGTATGCAAGATATATAATGTACAGCGTAAGCAGTAGGAATAAATAATACTGCGCTAGCATTATCTTTTAGCATATATTCACGTACATAAATAACATGAGCTAAAAATGCGAGTACTCATATGATGCTTCTCTAAGCTAGTTCTACCCCAGTGTACCTAACCTGATCTAGGTGTAGGGCAAGGTAAGAAGTAGGCGGAGTATTCTCTAGTATGGTATACTAAGAGTATGTTAAGTTTAGTATGCCAAGAGTCCCTCTAGGTTCTAGTCAGCTCCATACCTTGAGAATGAGAGAGGTGGGAATCTCCTTCCGGATCAGGAACTCTAACACCCCGCGAAGGGAGTCGGAACACTGGAAGCTGGATTCTCTGCGAGCAGGGATGACAGCGTCTTCTCAGTGCGTCAGGCCGGGATACGGGCTCCTCTGAAGTTGAGATCTCCTCTAACTTGCTTGGGCAAGGGAAGGTATATTTATACCTGGTAGGTGCCTTGGAATGTTAGCATTGACGTGAAGTCGGACAGAGGAAGACGTCAGGAATGAACCCTTAAGGTATAATGGTTCATACATAATAGATGAGTTCTTGGAGAAATCAATAACCTGTGCTAGGGGAACTCCCGAGAGCTTAAGGGTCTGGTTTCTAAGAACTCGTTGTGACGTTAGGGTGAACGGATGTCGGTGACCATGCCTGTATTTGGAGTGCACAGCTAATGCCTAAATAAGGACTGGGATTCTATGCCTATATAAGGGCAATGCGAATTGTGCCTATATAAGGACATGTTTCAGGAAAACCTATATACGGACACCTAAAGCGGAATACAACAAGTCACTCGTACTCACTTTGTCTCAGACATACACAGAATAAACGGTGGGACGTTTTCAATAAACATTTATTGAACCAGCCTCATTCTAGTGTAAACTAGGTGTGCTGAAACAACCATAAGACAGAAACAGATATAAACGATATTTAGCACCAACAGACTAAATGGATGGTAGATTTCTACCATAGTGCTAAAACAATGAATATATGCAAGCATTTTAATACATGACAATAATAATGCGTACTCCTACGATGCAACCCTACCTAGATGTACCTAAGTGTACCTAGCATGTATGTAGGTGTAGAGCCAAGAATCCCCCTAGGCTGAAGTCTACCCTATTACCTGGATTGAGAGACTCGAGATGGACACCCCCGCAAGGGATGTCAGACGACTGCAAGCTGGAGTGTCTGCATGCAGGAACCTCAGCGTCTCGCGTCAGTGTGTCAGCATGGAAGTCTTTCTCCTCTGCCTGCCTCGGCAAAGATATGGTGTATATATACCCAAAGGTACCCTCAGGAGGTTTTACCTTGCTGTGTCATGTAGGCCGAGAATGATGGAAGGGATGACCCTTATACATAGTTTTTATGCAGAAGATGGTAATCCTGCTGCGACTCTGAGAATCCTCACGCATAATTAATGAGGCTAGTTTTCGGGGAAAACCACACAACATTTATGCAGCGCTTAACTAGGTAAATGGTCAATACCAAAATTCGTTATGTAGTGTAATGGTACGGTAAATGTAGGTGAAGGGTTAGGGGACTACTCAAGCCTATATTGGGGTACCCTATGAAACATAATACCCACTCCTCATCTGACCGGACGACATACTAAAAAGGGAATGCCCTTCTAATCAAGCATTAAACATTGTTAAAAAAAAAAAAGGGTGTTAAAAAGTTCCTAAAAAATTCATAAAATCTCTCAAAATTAAACTCTAAAAGTCCTTTCAAATATGTTCATATATATAGTCTGAGCCACTGAGTACGTCTGAAAGCCATGGAGCTCAGTAATAGCATAGAAAGAAAAGTTTTGTTAAAAATTCCAATTTTTGGTTGTTTTGGAAAAAGGCCGAATTCTTCCCAGCACACGGAGAGCCAAATGTTTATGTGTCCTGTGTGAGAGACACAACATAACTGCTGCTTGCCTTCGCAGACGACGGTCCCTGTAACACCTCACAGATCAGGTCAATTGAGCAAAGATGATCTTCCTCAGTTCCTACAGCCGATGCTGGGGAAGCATTTGTAACATCCAAAGCCTGTGTGCCTGTAGGAGAGCCGGTATCCACTCCAACATGAGCTGAAGCATCCCGTGGTGGCTCCAAGAATGCCGACATCAACAATGGAATACGCTGGGGACACTGCAGTACGTGGGCCGTTAACAGGTCCAGCAATGCTTCTACATCCGGTGGCGCAACCGATGGAAGTGTTAGACACATGCCCAACACGCATTCATAGCTGCAGAACAAGCAGCGGAGAACAGGCAAAACACAGTCAATCCAGACTGGTCGAAACGATAGGAACCAAGACTCGCTTAGCTCCCGAACTCGAAGTGTGCCAAGATGGAGTACCATGCGATCACGGTTACGTCGCTCCAAGAGCGTCTTTTCCATTTCCTTGGTGACTGGGACGTCCATTGCGTAGCAGAAAAATTAAAATCAGGATACACACTATTAGTAGCAGGATTAGCGGAAGCCCTCCAAAAATTCTTCAGAATACGGAGTGTATGAAGGCTGGAATTACTCCGAAGACTGTCTGAAAGGTACTTAACAGTCCAGAACCTATGGTCTTAAATAGGTGTACTATACCCGTCGTATCAGACATGTTAAAGATACGTTGTACCATTTCTCCGAAATGGAAAGGGCAATTTGTTCGTACCAGTGCCTATATCTCAGCTGAGGACCTTGCAACCTGGAGATCAAAAGTCTCTCGGGCTGAGGTTAAGGGCACATCCTTCTGTAAAAGCATGGCTTTCATTCAGCTCAGAGTATCAAACCGTATAAAGGAAACATTCAACGAAGGCCATAACGGCGCCTCCCTGACTATGTGGGTCGGTGGAAACAATACTTGCATACAACAAGTAACCCTGGAACTTACAGTGACAAGATATGCGATGCCTGGCAGCATCCCACAGCAACCCTGATCATTCAGCATTAAGTAACTCCCATTTGAGAGCAGCCTGAACACTGGATTAATCATGGCAGCTGGGGAACCTTTCAACTGACATGATAAGTTTGCTACTGAACCATTACTAGAACCGTGAAGCATGATATCCTGGCAAATTAGAGATCTACTCAAAGAATTCTCGCAGTCAGTACCGCTGAGAAACACTTCTGTGTCCCCATTCCTGCATCTAAATCTATACGGTAATTCCCAAGATTGATGGATGAATTCCCTACCAATTGCTTCATATCTGCCTACCTGGTGGTGTTCTAAGCAATACTGAAACTGGAAAGCTGTTACTGGTAACGTTATATGGCCATGAATTAACCATTCTGTGGACGGTGACTCTGCCACGGTGAAAGGTAATCGGTCTAATTTTTCAATGCGCAGCATTGTATATTTTACATCCCTTTGTGCCATTGTTGTCTGCTTTTCGGTCAAATTATATGCAGAGAACAGAGACGTGCTGTTTATATATCTCTAAGGCACATAACCAAAGTGCAATGATTGCAGCGTCCAGCTTAATAATACAATAGAACGTAACTGCGATTACCCATTTTGTAAGATGGACAGGTCCTGTTCCATTATATCTATAGCAGAAGATACAATGCTGTCCAGTGAATAAATCCTGGATGTTAGTGTGGTCATGCCATTGTCGACCACAGCCAAAGCCTTTTCCAAGTTAATTCTGTCAACTTCGCGTAATCTCTCCGTTGCTTCCTTTTGGGAGATTTTCCAGATTTAATTGTAAACAGCATATAAGAAGCGTTTCTGACAAGGCTAATGGGGACCGAGTAGAAAATCCCGGAGATACGTCATCTGACAGTAAGAACAAGTGTGGTTTTACCTGAGACAGTGTCGAGGTTCTTAGCCAATCTAGGCATAACTTCCCAACACTGTATGATGTCACCACCCCGGGATTTTCTCGTTGTACATAGCGTAAGTCAGACCTATGGATACTAAACCCTTCGGCGGTACCCCTAAATCTTAACTGACACCTATTTGTGTCGATAGGCCAGATTAACCATCCCTTCCAATTGGGGTCTGTTGAATTGTATGAAACGCCATGCATGATGTCATCTAGTGTACCCTCACCCTTTTCTGTATAATTTTGCCATCCCTCCAAGTATGAACGCGAGGGAATGCGAAGTGTGTTGAAGTCCTTGATCTTGGATAACCCAACACAGGAAGTTTGTTGCACAGTGTCGTTCAGAAAAATCATTTGTTGCGGTATGAGGCATGCTCTAAAGAGTGCCTCGGTTCCCTGAACCTGCCATTCTTTAGTCCCCCCAGACTGATTTAATGTCTATAATGTCTTTCCATAAGCCGAAACCCTGTTCAGACAGTTGGGCAATAAAGGATGTAGAATATATCTGTTTTGTGTTAGTGAGCATACTTTTCTTTGCAGATGAAGGTAAAAGCATATAATAATATGAGCGTGGATCTGATATATTGAATCCAGAAAAATAAGCAAACTTCTGTGCAAATGTTTGTGAACTACCTTTTGGTGGTGTTGGGCAATGTTCTCATTGGTGGTATCCGAAAACATTACGTGGTGAATTTGTTTTATGCAAAAAATGATGACCATAGTGTTGATAACAGTACATTGCATTAAAATCAGAAGAGTCATCAAACATTTCATTTTTCGAGAATGCTGCAGACAGTTCTAAATCAGACAACATATTATTAACAGTTTCAGAATCCCAATCGTCAGAATATGTACGAGGTGATGATATCATTTAAAGACATTTTGAATACATGTGGTATTTTTAAAAGTTCAGTGGGACCAAATACATCATATGAAACCGTGTTCCAAACTATTCCGTCAGGAACTGGAACCACTGTAATGTTCACAAAGGACAGGTCTCTCTGTTCACAATGAGATGACGTATGAGGTTTCAGCACCAAGTTCACTTTTGATACTGCAGAGCGTTCTGGGAGATAGTGTCCATTCACGATCAGGGAAAAGACAGTCACTAAACCTATCCAAAATAGTAGGAACAGTATTCCTCTTATATTATTCAGAGCTGTAGCCATGGCGAGACTAGGTATGTCTTTTTCAGAAAAATTTAGAAATCATGAAGTTGTTTTTTCTGGGAAATTGGAGCTGGCGGTGACTAAGGTTCACTTGGATCCAGAGAAAAGGTGTCGAAATCGATGAAGTAGCCAGATGCAGTTCGATCTATCTTTGGTAGCTGAGCAGGTTTTGATGAACTGGCAGTGGTCTCCTGTAGAGGCATATTGAAGTAGATGTTAGTGGTAGGCCAAATTGATATTTGTGTTTCACTTGAATTTTGTGGTAGTTCAATTTCAATAGGAACGAGTTCCATTTCGTTGCTGGTAACTCCATTATTACGTATAGCAGAATCTTTGAATGTTATATGTCTTTCTGTCAGAACTTTCTTTATGGTAGTGAGAGGAGAGCGGCGGCTACCAGGAGCCAAGTGGCCTGCTATTCAGGATCGGCCACATAGTGTGGTTTGATCAGATTAATTGAGACGAATCTCTTCTCTTTTTTGCCGGCAAGAGGCAGAAGAAGTACTCTTCTTGTTCCTTCAACGGCCAGGACAGGTACAGGCTTTCGGTATGATGGCCTAAATTCTTTCTTGTCCACAGTTTTTTCTCTGACCAGATCCCCGACTTTTGGGATCCAGGCAGGTCTTGCCGTTACTGATTTCACTTCCCCAGGGGTGGTGCGTTTTACTTGCATGTTGCTTTGTAGAGCCTGGAATTCATTAAGATCCTATAAAAGAGCCAAACGTTTATCGATATCAAAAGGTTTTTCATCCGCAACTGTGCTTTTGTAATCGAGATCAGGTACCCACATTCTCGTTCCAAATAGGACTTCGTAAGGAGCGACACCTCCTAGGGAACTTCTTGCCATATTATTTAGTGTCCTCTGTACCCCATATAGGTGATTGACCCAACTACCACCCGAACCTAATACCCTTGCTGTTAAAGATTGCTTTAAGTCCCGGTCTTTCCTCCCCACAACCGGATTTCCCTCGAGATGGTGTGGAGAGGAGTACCGCAATGCAACAACCAAACTTCCCATAGCTTCCTTGTAAGCCCTAGAGCTAAACGCGGGGCCACGGTCAGAATGTAATGTGCCAACTGCGTATGTCCCTATGAAGACTTGCAAATCTTTTATAACAGTTCGAGCGTCAGCCGAGCGCGGAGGCCAAACCCTCAGGAATCTAAAACATGAATCCACTGCCACCAAGATATACTTGTAAGCCCCATAAGATTATAAGGGGCCGCAGTGGTCCAAATAGACACAAGTGAGAGGTCTGTCTGAGATCAGTAATGATGTTTGTGGTCGTCGTGCCACGGTCGAATCCTTCATCTGCTGATAGATGTCGCACTTTAGAACAAATGCTTTTGTCTGTTTAGATAAACCTGGCCACCAATAGCGCTATTTCAGTAAAGAAACTGTCACGGTAATCCCTGCGTGTGCAGAGCCCAGACCCTCGTGTGCAGCTAGAATTAAACCTAATATGCGATCCATGTTTGGTATTACTCTATCCCCCACTCCTGGAATTTGAGCAAACTGAATATGTTTTGCATCTAACTTGTAGGAGTACTTGAGTAGAAAGACTTTCGGCAATGCTGTGCTGTTTTGCGTGAAGCAATGACAACTACCATTGTGCTTCCATCTATTCTCGTGCTAGAACGAGTGATTGCAGCTATGGAAGCAGCTCATACTCCTTTAGCGGCTTCATCAGCCAATGAATTCCCTTCAACGTGAATGCCATCACGTTGATGACTCAGCGTGTGTATCACGTGAGCTTCCGGCAAGTCTTTTTTCAGCTCTGCCACTGGTTCCCAAAGCATTTTGTGCTTTATTGTGCAACCTTTTGAGTCTTTAAACCCATTCTGAACCCAATATTGAAGGTATTCATTGTAAGACTGGACACAGTAAAACGAATCGCACACTATAAGTGTGGGTAATTCCCTATCCGTTTGTATTAGTGCCAGTAATAGAGCTTTTAATTCTGCCAGCTGTGCCGTACAATCTCCTAGAGACTGCGTCTTCGTACTGCTAGGATGGAACTTGCCGTCCTGCATAAGTCCTTTTACAATCGCACAAGCTGCAGTGTATTGCTGTTTACTTCCTATGGCAGGCTGGGCAGAACCGTCAGTATAAATTATGTATTTATACTGATCTAGAGGCAGAATTTCATTCGGCAGAGGATATTCTTGTTCGTATTGCAGGAATGCATGTGTTTTTAGTATAGATTCAAATCTGTAGTCTACATCTGTTGCAGTGAGAGAATTAGCCCACTGTATCCATCTTGGATGTAAAGCTTTAGCATTCGGAACGCTGGCCTTCATAACAGCCTCTAAGGCCGGTACCGGAGTTACGACAATTATTCGTTTCCCCTGAGCCAGTGCTCTTTCTCTCACTACAGCAGTCTGTACTGCTGTCAGAATATTTTCTGTAGAAGCAAGATGCATTTCAGCGTTTGTGTACAAGTGTAATTTGTAGGCTATGGGTACTGTTTCGCCTTCACTGAAAGTCAGGTAAGTGTACCCTGATTACCCGCTATTACATGGATCACCAAATTTGTGGTATTTACAAGTGTGTGTAGGTGTTTTGAAGCTATCATGTCAGCTTGTAAGGAACGAAGGATATCCGTGTGTTCCTGTGTCCAATGTCTAATTGAAAAATCAGGTCTGATTAAATCGTAGAAAGGTTTTACTTTTTCTGCGTAATCCAAAATGTATGTTCTACCAAAATTTAGGAATCCCAATATGGATTGTAAGTTTTTCAGAGTTTTTGGAGGTTGGAGCAGCGCACACTTTTCTAAAAAGTTAGCAGCTAGGCTTTTCCCTTCAATTGATAACTCGTATCCCAAAAATGGGACATTGAGGTGGGCTATTTTCGATTTTTTAAAGTTGAATTTGTAGCCCTCAGAGGCAAACCCCAGAATTATGTTGCTCACCCTGGTCAAATGATCCTTTAAATCAACATCTGTCAGATAAATATCATCTACATAGGACAATGCCTCCTCATCCAAATGTTGAAGTAACTCTGTTACCCTAGCTAAGAACAACCCGGGGCTATTCTTATACCCTTGGGGCAGTCTACAGAATTGATGCTGTGAATCGAGCGCTGAGAATGCTGTCAAATATCTGCTTTCAGGCGCTATATTTTGGCAGAAAAATCCATTTGAGAAAACCAGTGTTGTTTTGTATTGTTTCCGCACAATGTTATTCATTAATGCGGCACGGTGTGCGTTCTGTACTGCAAATGTCTTTGTGCATGTGTTCAGATGTCTGTAGTCTAAAACTAGACGATATGAATTATCAGGTTTCATTACAGGAAACACAGGATTATTCATTGAAGAGGTGCAAGTTTCTATTACACCTTAGTATTCAAGTTGATCTAAGATCTCCCTGACCTGTTTCTTCGCTTGTTTAATAGGGTATTGTCTCTGTGGAGTTGGAGTAGTTTTTACTGGGATTACATGGTGAGGTGACTCAGCATCCCACCCTACATGGTTGCGATATAATGCTGGAGCAAGTGCTACCGCCCACTTCTGCGCATATGTATGTTTTAAGTTTATTGGAACGATGTTGGAAAAGGCCGGTAAAATTACTGTTTCTCCCTTTGGGCACTTCATAACAATCTCAGGCGGCCAATCTTTTTCAGCCAAAAGGATGTCATAGCCATAAGTCAGGTTCTCCCAAAAGAGACCTTTAATTTTTCTGGGTTTGTCCCCCTCCATTTGGAGTGTTATTTCATATAACGGGTGTGGGACACTACTCTAGTATCAGGTGTCTCCACCGTGATATGTTCATTCAACGCCGCTGTCACCAGAAATTCCATCAGGTTCTGGCGAGCTATTGTTACTTCTGCTGTGCTGTCTAGCATCGTCAGAGCCCATTCCCCGTTCAGGAGTTGAGTCCTCAGAATTCTGGGCATGTCTAACTTTAAGACCTGCTACCTTCTTTTTTTTTAATTGAGGTTTTGAGTTTTGTTTATCTTCTTTTTTGATATTATAGTCCGAAGTACGCTGTGTGTCTCTGGACTTTGTCCGTTCTTCTTGTCTGCGTTCTGACCGTCCTTCCCTCTCGGAATTTTTTGAGGAACCCTGAAAGGAACAAGAGGATCGTGTATCAGTATCCTGATACCTGTCAGGTTTGTTAAAGTTATCACGATTCCTAAGGTTGTACCTCCTTTCGGAGGGCTCCTGTTGAGGAGACCCACCCCTGGATTGTGACCTATTCTCTCTATTCTTTTGTTTTTTTATTGTCCCATTTCTTCTTGGAAGAATCAGGTGCTTGCTTGGTGTTGTCCTTTTCAGGACCACCCATGAGTTGAGGTTTTGTTACTTTAGCTCCCAAAATATCTCTACCTAATTCGGCATATGTGTCTTTGATAATTTTAGGCAACTCTTGCTCCTGTTGTAAAGGAGTGAAGTCCCTCAGGCGTTGGCGTATTGCCACTGCTGCTGCCTCCCCTTTTACGTTTGCTAATATAATAGTTGATACCGGGGCAACATTTCCTAACAGTTTCATCCCTAAGTTCAGAGCAGGTTCTGCTCCATACTCATTCTGTATCTGTCTTAATACAGCTGGTATCACTGCTATTGAAGGGATACCATGAGTTCTGGTATGGATGGCAGCGAAAACTGTACCCCAAGAGGTACAATCCTCTAGCTGGGGAGCTATCTCCATTGGCAAGCATATTGTTAGCATTCTGTGTTTTTCTTGAGGGCTTGTGTGTGGAAACACCGCCTCTAATTATGTTATTTTCTGAGCTACCCAGAATGGCATTTGCTCACGTTTTGTGGTTATCTTACCCCTAACTGCGTTTAGCGTTTGTGGAGTTATTGTAGACCCCTGAATTTGTCCTGCTGGTGTAGCTCTTGTTGGCTGAAGTGTGAGTGTTCTCATCACGAACTGTGTCAGATTTCTGTAAAGTTTTATTATTTCTTTGTGTAGTGGACGTAAGTCTGCTACGGGTATTGTGTCAGTGTCTGGATGTGGTGTGTAAGCCGCTAAGACTGGCCAAGTTGCTCCGTCTCTACTGAGCGGACTGAGTCTTACTTTATCTGCTGTGTGTGGGAGGGCGCCTTTAAACCAGTTTATGTGCTCCTGGTAGGTGAACGGAACTTCAATGTCCTCATACGGACAGTATTCATCTGGTACTTCATCAGCAGTGTATGAATGAAATGCATTTTTGCGTGCATCTGCTGGTGGGAATTTAACCCATGAATAGAATACCTCTGTTCTATACGACTCGTGTGCCTCAATCACGAAAGTTACTGTCCCACCTCTAGCTGTGACTCCGTAGTCTGCTAGTTTTAAAGTAAGGGCAGTTCTAACATTTTCTAAAATGTTTATTGCTCCTTCCTGCTCTTCCTCCCTCGCTGCATTCATACGTGATGTCGCTGCAGCGTCGTCTTCAGTCATTGTTGAAAGAGTTTCAAGGAAACTGAGATAAGGCTTTATGCACAATAGGAACTATTTGTCCTTCAAGCTTGAATAAAACCTACAGTCAATAAATAGGATATGCCTACTCAACTGGGCAGATGTTCCCTTCCCACTCCAGACGTCTCTGGGTAAATGTGAGTAGGGGTCTCTGAGAAAGGCACGACTGAACTACTCAGATTTGAACGTTAAATAAGAACCAAACCAACATTGGTGACGCCATGTCGTGTAGTTCCTATAAACCTATATAGGATCTGCGCGTTTAGACCAGATACACTATGGGATTGGTGTCCAGACTGATTCTAGATGCCCCCACCGGGTATGTTTGCCTGGATACCTAGCTAGCTCACAGTGCCACTGTAAACTCCTCTAACCAAGGAGAGAATAGTTCCTGGCAACTATCGAACATGACAACTCTGTCCCATCAGGGAACGTGGAAACAGTACAGTGCTTTTCGCTCAGTCACTCGTGCTCACTTTATCTTGGAGATACACAGAATAAACGGTGGGGACGTTTTCAATAAACATTTATTGAACCAGCATCATTCTAGTGTAAAATAGGTGTGCTGAAACAACCATAAGACAGAAACAGATATAGACGAAATTAAGCACCAACAGAGTAAATGGATGCTAGATTTCCACTATAGTGCTAAAACACGGGAATATATGCAAGTATATGAATACAAGACAGTAAAAATGCGTACTCCTACGATGCAACCCTAACTAGATGTACCTAAGTGTACCTAGCATGTATGTAGGTGTAGAGCCAAGAATCTCCCTAGGCTGAAGCCAACCCCATTACCTGGATTGACAGACTGTGGGACCCTGACTTGGTCTAGAGATGGACACCCCGCAAGGGATGTCAGACCACTCCGAGCTGGAGTGTCTGCGTGCAGGAACCTCAGCGTCTCGCGTCAGTGTGTCAGCATGAAGTCTTTCTCCTCTGCCTGCCTCGGCAAAGATATGGTGTATATATACCCAAAGGTTCCCTCAGGGGATTTTACCTTGCTGTGTCATGTAGGCCGAGGATGACGGAAGGGATGACCCTTTTACATAGTTTTTATGTAGAAGATGGTAATCCTACTGTGATTCTGAGAATCATCATGCATAATTAATGAGGCGAGTTGTCGGGGAAAACCACACGACCTTTTACCTAGTTATGCAGCGCTTAACTAGGAAAAAGGTCAATACCAAAACCCGTTATGTAGTGTAATGGTAGGGTAAATGTAGATGAAGGGTTAGGGGACTACTCAACCCTATATTGGGGTACCCTATGAAACATAACACTGTGGGGTAAATGGATTGGAGAATCCCAAGAAAGTTCCATCATAACTGGAAACCATATTTGAGACCTCCAGATGGGTGTGATCATGACCAGATCCACCTGTTGTCTCCGGGCCTGTGTTAACAATCTCATAAGCATTATGAACGGAGGGCAGGCATACACTTTCTCCCAACTCCAGTCCTGTAGGAAGGCATCCATCCCCGCGGCCTGCAGGTCAGGCCTCCAACTGAAGAACTTGTCCACCTGGTGATTCAACAGGGAGGCGAATAGGTCCGCCGATAATGGTCCCCACAGTTAGTTCGCCACCCGAAATACTTCCGGTGCAAATTCCAAGAACTGAGGTCTCTGAGATGTCTGGAGTGCCAATCAGCCACCTCGTTGGAGGTCACCGGGAGATATTACGCCGTCACTGAGATTTGGTGATCCAGGCAATACTGCCAAAAGTCCTTTGCCAGCTCTGCCAGCGATTTGGACCTGCGATACCCCTAGGCGATTGATGTAGTGGACTGCCAAGATGTTTTCCATCTTCAGCACCACACAACAGCTCACCTTCTCCTTCGTCCAGCAGCGAATTGGGAATGACCCCATTAGTAACTCCAGGCAGTTGATATGCATGCTCTGTTCTTCAGAAGACCATTTTCCGCCTGTGGACACATCTCCACATCAGTCCCCCAGCCTGACTTGCTGCCATCGGATTCTATTAGGATGTCTGGACTGGAGCCGAAGATCGCTCTTCCATTCCACGCTTCCATATGGGATAGCCACCATCTCATCTCCTCTCAAGCTTCCTCCGACAACGGTACCAACTCTGAGTACTTCAGGCCTCTGCGGAAGTGAGACGCTTTCAGCCTTTGAAGGGCCCTATAATGAAGTGGGCCTGAGTAGATTACCTGTATGGATGACGCCAAAAGGCCTACTAGCCTGGCCAATTGCCGAAGGGACGTGGATGGATGTGCCAGAGTTTTCCTGGGTTCATGGTAAATCTTCACCATATTTTTGTAGTGGAGGCTCAGCGTAGACTCCTTGGAATCTATTAAAAATCCCAGAAACGTCATCCAGTGCACTTGGGACAACTGCGACTTCTGTTAGTTGATCACAAAGTCTAGCTGCTCCAGCAGGTCCACCACTGACTGGAGCTGTGTTGTCAGCGTCCAGGGGCACTAGTGCCTCAAGAGTATATAGTCTAGGTAATCAATAATCCGCAAGCCCTGGCTGTGCAGGGATTCCACCCCCATCTTGAGTACATTGGTAAAGCACGATGGAGCGGAGGACAGGACGAACGATAGAGTCTGGAACTCGAATACTTGATGGCCCCGCAGGAACTGCAGAAATCGATGGTGTGGGGCAAAGATCATAACCAACAGGTACGCGTCCTTGAGGTCCAATCTCACCAACCAATCCGCTGGGCAGAGAAGATCATGTAAAAGATGGATAGATGGATGCCCAACATCTTGAAATGCCTGTAGACCAACCACTCGCTGAACTCCAGGAGGTTTATGACCGGGCGGTGGCTGCCGTCTCGTTTTTCCACGAGGAACAGACTGCTCAAGAACCCAGCTGGATGTAAGACAGACAGGACAATCGCCATTTTGCGGAGCAGATCCCCGATTTCCTGGTCTATGAGAGTTGAGTCTTCTTGGAGAAAATATACTGGATGGGGCCTGGACACCTGCACAGGAGTCCCTAGTAACCCTTGAACTGTTTGCAGTATAGAAGAATTGGTCTTCAAGGTCCTCCAATTGTCGAGAAACAGAGCCAGATGCCCTCCTACTCTTAGTTGGAAAGAAAGGATAGTTCTCACCTTTGTAAGTTCCATGGGTACCCCGTCCGCCTCCTCTGGCACCACGCTTACGCTGGAAAAACCAGGAAGGATAGAAGCTGCAATATTTGGCTTGACCTGGATACTGTCCCGGGCAAGAGCCTTGGCCTCTCTGGGGAGCATTGGTAATGAAGTGCCCAGACAAGCACCCCCTTACAGGTTCGACCCCCCCCCCCCACCCCCCTGAAAACCTTAGCAGAGAAGATCTTTTTTATGGAGGTTTGGGATTTATCTAATGAGTTAAATGTGATGACAAACCTACCCAGTTTTTTAATGAAAGGCTCACCAAACAGGGCGTCTTCAGCTGTGGGCCCCGCCTCAGATGTAGCTAAGTTGCCCAGCTTGAGGTGAACTTTGTTTACGAGTGAGCGGTGCAATTCTGCCGATAGAGCGCAGTTGGCATTGCCCAAAAATATTACGGCATGTTGGTCCCAGCCAAAGAAAACCTCCGGCGATATCATGGACCCTGACTGTTTTGCATCCTCCACCATGTCCAATATCTTGGTCAGGGGGTCCCTTGAGATCTAGTAGTTTGTCCTGATACAACCGCCAGGAGCTGTTGATGCCCTTCTCTGGGTATCTCATGAACTTGGCCAAAACAGCGGTCATGCTGGCATCAATTTCAGGGGTCCATGCAACTTTCCATTCCAGTGAGGGTCCCAACGTCCTTTTGAGTGGTTTCCGAAGGCGTCCAGCCACAAAAGTGGCCACTTTGTCACTTGGGGACCACATGGAGGGTCTTGGTTGTAGTAGGTCTTCAGGGTCCAGCATATTCACCATCAAGGCATCTGACTGGGAGCCTGAGCTGGACCAGGTCAGGGAGGCTTCATCCACGGTCGGGTCCACGGCAGAGAGGGGCCTGGTTCAACATCTGACTCACCCTGCGAGTCCTCGCCATCCCCAGAGGGGTTCGGGCGTCCAGGGGTGTGGGGGAAGGGGTCTGCATCAGCAAACTGCGGGTTAGATTTAAATAAAGCCTGTTTAAGAAGTTCAAATGCGTCTCCATCCCCTCCAGACTCATATGCTTGCTTAGGGGCCAAGTGCTTGGGCGGGCATACCCCTGAGGGGCTCATGGAGTGCTTGCACCAACAGATCAATTTTCTGCTCTATAGGTTCTAGGGCTGAGGAGAGTGCGTGGTGGATCGAGGCATCCTTGGCCTCACAGAACTCATCGTCCAGCAGAAGGAATGAGGACTCTTCCTTCATATAAGCGCTATTTGTTGCCGTCATGAGTGCAGAGGTGGTGCTAGGGATCCTAACCAGCAGTGAGAGTTGCGGACTCTGATTAAGGTGGGACCAACACCCTGAAAATGTTTTGCGGGGGGAGGCTGCAGCCTGGGCCAGCCCCTGTGGTGCCTTAATAACAAATATACCACTTCCTCTGGGGTTAACATGCTAGCACTAACCTGCTTCAGCAAGCGTCACGGTCACCACAATGTATGATCACAGAAGGGAATAGACCCTTCAATACAGATCCATTTATTATGGGCATCACGCTCCAGGCTGCCTTCGGGGAACAAGCGGTGCAAATTGGCCAAGTCTCCGCAGCAGTCGTGACCGTAATATCTCAGGAATGCCAAGAATCCGGTGCGCACTGTTGCCAACGATAGAGAGCGAGGCGCGTCTCTATTGTTACCAGGACGCCCTGTGGTAGCCGCCAGAAGCAACGGCGTGCACGTAGCCCCAGAAATATTGAATCGGCCCGCGAGGAACACTGAAACATGTTCCCGCGGACCTCTACAAGGTAAAACGGGTTAAAATCGTAAAATCAAGTCACACAGTTAATACAGCGCACACGCATAAAATTAGGTACAAAGCAGAGAGAGCACTAAGCTGACGTGGCTGCTGAGTAGCGAAGAAAGACGGGGCATAGACATCGAGGATGGACTTTAATATGGACCATGGCTACTCGCAAACATTTGCTAAGGGGCATGAAAGTACTGTCTGTGGCATGCCCAAGGGCGAACTGATGCCAGCATTGTGAGGGTTGTGGTGATGAAAGTTGCGCATAGGGGGACGCAAAGCAGATGCATGGTGTGGACAACAAACCGAGTCTTCACATGACTTCTGTCTGCCACCAACACTCTATTCTCATGCACCAAGAATGAAAGTCAAAGCATTAACTTTGAATGTAAAACGTGAGAGGGAAAGAAATACTCATCTGGTGGCTGAATTGCAAAATGCGAAACCCGAAAAGCTGGTATCAGTCCTGCCTTACCCACTTGAAGAAATTGTGTGATCCTAGGCAATTGGTTAATTTCACTTTGCCTCCTATTTCTTCATTACCACATGTGAAAACTTCTTAAATTATACGAGTTCAGGATGTGTGCTGTACAAAATCTTCTCTTGTGTTTTATTTAATAAGTTATAATATTGTTCCAATTATATAGCAACCAAGGCTACAAACAAGGTACACTAGAAAAGGCGGAACCAGGAACTCGGGCACGCCGCCAATATGGCTGTGGTGCCGGTCCCCGGTTGGGCTTTCCCGGCGAGGAGGGGGCTGGGCCAGCGCCAATGACGTGCACAGGTTTCCCCCTCCCCGCCGCGAATCTCATTGGCCAGTTAGGGGGCGTGCCCCGGAAGCAGTTGTTTGCGCTTCCGGGGCAACGCAAGGAAAACGGGTCCCGGATCTAGCCGGGACCTGTTCTATCTGGCTGGGGGAGCGCTCTTTAAAAAGAGCAATCGAGCGGGGAGACAGTCTCTTCCTCGCCGCTCTGCTCCCCCAGCACACGGACGCGTGCTGCAGCCTCCGCTTTTCTTTCTTTTCTTACCCCATTGCAGGTCACGTCGGAAGTGTGCTTCAGGGCAGCCGTGCAGCTTGTCGGGAAAGCCTTTATTTTAGCAGCGTTTAGGGGGCATTTACCTCGGCTCCAAGCGCCGCACCGGAGGAAGCTGTGGCTTTGGCGGCTGGGGGTGGTAACTGCGGTATTCGCTGCGCCGCGCGCCGCGCTTTCACCTGTTTCTCTTTTCCCTGCACAGATTACAGGCTGGAGAGTGCCTGGGGAGCCTTCGTGTATGCTCCTTGCACTCCGGTTTTGGTGGCATCCTCGTCTACGGACAGACGACCTATGCAGGGTGGATCCGGAGGAACCAAGAGCCTCGTGGTGACGATCGGTATCCGGGCAGGGCTCGGCGGAGGACTTTGGAACTTCGGGCGTCCTTGGGGGACCGGCACTCTCACCGCAGTCGGGAGCTACTCGGGTTTGGAGCGTTTCTCACCTGACCCGCAAGACTAGCTTGTGGGAGTGGCTCTGGCTGCGGGGGTGTTTGTGGTCAACCAGGGAGAACTCTGAAGGTAGGGGTCTGGGTTTGTCCCAGGCCAGGGGGCAGGGTGTGTCTTTTTTGTTTTCGGGTCCTGTTGAGGGCAGTGTGGTGATACCTTGATCTTGGTTGTGCAGTGCTCTGCCCAGGCTTTGGTTGGTCTCAGTCCAGGGGGCAGGGTGTGTTTTGTCTGCATTTTGGGGCCAGTGTGTGTTTTTTCTGCATTTTGGGGCCCTGTTGAGGGCAGTAAGTGTGGTGATACCTTGATTGGGGTTGTGCAGGGTTCTGCAAAGGCTTAGGTTTTCCAAGCAGGGATGGCACCTAAGGCTAAGAGAGGGCAGGTCCCTTCCAGGATGGAGGAATGGATGGCCTCCATGATGCGCTCCATGAGTGATTTGAATCAGACTGTGACAGAGTTGCGCAGAAAGGTAGATGGGCAGGAGGACGCTGAGGACAGGCCACGGAGGTCGGGGGTGGCGCCCAGGGCGGCTTTCCCCCCTGTGCCCCGGAGATCTATGCAGAAGCAGGGGGGCGGTCCCAAGGGGGCCATTACCGGGCAATACCCCGAGCCCAGCACCACCGGCTGGGCCAGTGTTACCAGTGCCTGTAATCCCAGCTATCCCGGTACCAGCGGCCCCAGTGCAGGTTATCACACCCCCGCCTGTTCCTGTGCTCCCACTTCCAGCAGGGGGGGGGCACCGGGTGGAGTCCCACCAACGGGCAATGGACAGCCTAGCGCGCCAGGTTGTCTGGGCGGGAGGGAAGCCCCGGCCCAGCCAGCGATGCCCCCAGACAGTACCCCTAATTTGGTTCCAGGACAGCCTGATCTAGTGGCAAGCTTAGCAGCGGTGCTTCCATGGTTGGCTAAGGCGGGAACGGTGATTCCATTTGCAGGTACTGGGGCCCTGTCGGCAGAGGGGGATGCAATAGAGAGGGCCAGGAACCTGGTAGCACAGGTTGAAAGAGGAAATCAGGTAGTGCCTCCACCGGCGGGGGGCCCGAGTAACACAGGTGACTCAGTACCCCCAAAGAAGGCTCCAGCGACAGGATCCCAGGACACACAGCCGCAGGCGGGCACATCATCAGGTACAGTACAACTGCCGCCCAGTCTTAAGTTGGGGGAGGTATGCTCAAACAGGGAGCGCCTAGCCAGACATATTGCCCAGGAGATAAAAGAGCAAATCTGGAAGGGGGACTATGTCAACATCTTCTCATTATTGATAGACAAGGATGACAGGGAAGAGGCCAAAAAATTAAGGGAATGGGCTCACCCAAGGGACTGGGCCAACTGGCCCACGAAGGAGAAGGTTGAAGAAACATTGAGTAATTGGATCAAGGCATTCTCAAATTTCCACGCTGTCATGGTGGAGAAATTCCCAGGGCTGGGGGCGGAATTAGTCTGCTATCAGAATAGGATCACATGCATGCACGATGAGTATGGTGGTATCTCCTAGAAGGAGTATGATAAGGCTTTTAGGAGGGAGAAGGCCGCCGACCCGACACTTACATGGGACCAGGTTGATATGATCTTGTGGATGAAGCACGTAAATTACCTAGGCAAGGAAGCACCAAAAATGCAGTCCTTAAGGGCAGGTGCACCCCAAAGTGGGGAAGGGGGCGTGCTGGGATTTTAACAAAAAGTCGTGTACCAGGCCCAATGAGTCATGCAAATTTAAACATATCTGTTCCTTCTGTGGCCTTTCCTCCTACCCAGAATCATGGTGTTTCAAAAAGTCAAGGGACAAGGGAGGCAAGAAACAGGAATGAGGGTCCCCTATTTGGTAAAGCGCACTCACCCATAGACTTAATGGCTTTGATACCCTGGTTAAACAAATACTGCTGCACAAACACAGCCCGGATATTGCTAGAGGGTTTTAGAGATGTCTGTGGCAAGAGACAAGGTACTGAAGGAGCTGCGTTTGGGGCGACTAGCAGGACCCTTTGATTCAGCCCCTGGGGAGAATTTTGTGTGCTCACCACTGGGGGTAGTACCCAAGAAGGACCCGGGCGAATTCAGATTGATCCATAACTTATCAGCGCCAAGGGGACAGTCACTGAATGATGCCATTGATGAAGCCTTGTGCTCAGTGAGATATGCATCATTGGATCAGGCAATTGCTATGCTGCAGTCATTGGGCCCGGGCACCTTGCTAGCAAAGTCGGACATAGAGTCTGCATTTCGTTTACTGCCAGTACACCCACAGGATTTCCATCTGTTCGGTTTCCAGCTGGAAGGGAAGTTTTACATGGACAAGTGCATGCCCATGGGGTGCTCGGTCTCTTGCTCATACTTTGAGAAATTCAGCTCCTTTTTGTAGTGGGATTTCAGGCAGGTCACTGGGCATCACTGGGTACTGCATTATCTGGATGATTTCTTGTTCTTAGGGGCACCACAGTCACAGGAGTGCTGCAGGGCATTGGAAGCATTTTGTGCACTTATGAGGGACCTTGGGGTCCCCCTGGCACAGGGAAAGACGGTTGGGCCGGCCACATAAATCGAATTTCTGGGTATTGAGTTGGATTCCGTTGAGGGTGTGTCCCGCTTGCCATTGACAAAGGTAGATAGTTTCACGCTAGCCTTGGCAGAATGTTTAAGCAAAGAGAAAATCACTCTGCATCAATTACAGAAGGTTGTAGGTATGCTGAACTTCGCCTTAAGGATCATTCCTATGGCCCGCCCCTTTTCCAGGTCTATCGCGCAGGCAATGGCAGGTTTAAAAGAAAATGCTGGCTGATAGCCCTTCACTCGGGAAGAGCCAACTCTAATGAGCACTCCTGAAGCAAAAACAATCGCTATTCACAAAAATGTAATAAATGTGGTTTATTCTATAGTTCAGAAGGAGTTTATTTCACTCATAATCCAAATGTAGCGTTTCAATAAATTGGTATATTCATACGTTGGACGCTATCAAATGACTATTATAACGTCTTGATAATGCTTTTCAACTGTTACATCACAGCAACATGTGGTCACCCCAATGCATTTCGGGCCATGCCCTTCTTCAGGGGGTACATTCTGCAAAGAAAATGAATAGGTAAGGTCCAGGAACTGGATGAAAGCGTCTCAACGAGTCAGTGCTAGAAAGATAGGCAATTTAAAAAGGAAGGTGCTAAGAACGGAAAAAGACAAGAAAAGGTTCTATAATAGCTCGTGGTCAGCACACTCAGCAAGAGTGATGAAGTGAGAAGTCCCAATCAAAACTAGATAGTAAGTGTGCACGAATAAAAAGAGAAGGTAATACGAGCGCCCAAACTGTGAAAATAAATAAACGTCACCCGTGTTGAAAAACAAAGTCTACCGAACGGTGTAATCTAGAACTGGAGTGTGTACTTAAAGTGAGCAAACTAGAAGAAAGTGCCTTAACATACCTGTGAGTAAAAGTTCTCGGGTGCCGAAGAGATTCCGGAGCGGAAATAGTAGAAAACACTCAACCAGAGTACCGGAACTATATGCGCCATAGAGCCGGAAGTGAACTACGAGAGGGTGTTAGATACTAGAAACAGACTACGATGTTGTCTCGGTAACCAAAGACGCTGTTAAAAAACTCGCGAGCGAAGCCCGGCACGGAGAGTGATCAAAGAAAGTATGTGAAAAAAAACGACGTGATATATAAAAAAATTAGAAAAACTGAATGGTGCTTAACGGATGCTCCCCAGGCGAAGGCAAAAGGTGATCCCTTAGCGAAATACGAATCTAATTAAAAGGGGAACGGGGGGGAAAAACGGGAGTGAGCTAAGAATAGCTAAAGGATGATGGGAAAAAAAAGAAAAGATAATAAGAGAACAACTATTATATACATGACAACAGTACTAAATCAGTAAGCAGTGAACACGTGAAAAGATCATGAAAGCACAAAAATGGGATATGACAGATTATACTACGGATACGTTACAAAAAACAACTAAATTCTAGTCTTTCATTTAACCCCTTGGGGTGCATCGAGCTAAGTGTATCTATCCAGTATGTTTCTCGTTGAAGCAAGAATTTCTTGTTATCTCTCCCGTTTTCCCCTCCCCCGTTCCCCTTTTAATTAGATTCGTATTTCGCTAAGGGATCACCTTTTGCCTTCGCCTGGGGAGCATCCGTTAAGCACCATTCAGTTTTTCTAATTTTTTTATATATCACGTCGTTTTTTTTCACATACTTTCTTTGATCACTCTCCGTGCCGGGCTTCGCTCGCGAGTTTTTTAACAGCGTCTTTGGTTACCGAGACAACATCGTAGTCCGTTTCTAGTATCTATCACCCTCTCGTAGTTCACTTCCGGCTCTATGGCGCATATAGTTCCGGTACTCTGGTTGAGTGTTTTCTACTATTTCCGCTCCGGAATCTCTTCGGCACCCGAGAACTTTTACTCACAGGTATGTTAAGGCACTTTCTTCTAGTTTGCTCACTTTAAGTACGCACTCCAGTTCTAGATTACACCGTTTGGTAGACTTTGTTTTTCAACACGGGTGACGTTTATTTATTTTCACAGTTCGAGCGCTCGTATTACCTTCTCTTTTATTCGTGCACACTTACTATCTAGTTTTGATTGGGACTTCTCACTTCATCACTCTTGCTGAGTGTGCTGACCACGAGCTATTATAGAACCTTTTCTTGTCTTTTTCCGTTCTTAGCGCCTTCCTTTTTAAATTGCCTATCTTTCTAGCACTGACTCGGTGAGACGCTTTCATCCAGTTCCTGGACCTTACCTATTCATTTTCTTTGCAGAATGTAACCCCTGAAGAAGGGCATGGCCCGAAATGCATTGAGGTGACCACATGTTGCTGTGATGTAACAGTTGAAAAGCATTATCAAGACGTTATAATAGTCATTTGATAGCGTCCAACGTATGAATGTACCAATTTATTGAAACGCTACAATTGGATTATGAGTGAAATAAACTCCTTCTGAATTATAGAATAAACCGCATTTATTACATTTTTGTGAATAGCGATTGTTTTCGCTTCAGGAGTGCTCATTAGAGTTGGCTCTTCCCGAGTGAAGGGCTATCAGCCAGCATTTTCAGTTTACACCTCTAGGACAGGAGGTGTCACTCTATAGCACCCTAACCGTCATTTAATCATCGTTGAAAATTACTAACATTATCTACCACAAGGAGTGCGACTGTTCTTCCAATCAAGGTTTAAAAGAAAAACACCACCACACTCGGTTGTCCAGTGAGGTTAAGCAGGATATGCGGATTTGGATGGCATTCCTGCGTGACTTCAACGGCGCCGTGGTGTGGCCCAGTCCACATAGGTCCAGTCCTGAGCTTGGTCTCATGACAGATGCGGCAGGGAGTGAAAGTTTCGGAGCCATCCTTGGCCCACAATGGGCAGCTCACTGATGGCCCGCCTGGTGGGTGGACACTGGGGTAACGACCAACATTTCATTCCTGGAACTCTTCCCAATTTTGGTGGCAGTGATCATCTGGCCTCATCAGTTTCGCAATCAATCAGTTGTTTTCTGGTCAGACAACATGGCGGTTGTAGAGTGCATTAACCAGCAGGCAGCCAAGTGTAAGATGATGCTCCGCCTGCTTAAGGAAATTGTGCTGCAGTGTATGAGATTAAATGTGTTGTTTAGAGCCAAGCATGTCCCGGGGATTCTCAACCACGCGGCTGACGCATTGTCTCGTTTTAAGATGCAGGTTTTCAGGTCGCATCACCCAGAGGCAGCGGAATGTCCTACACCTTTCCTGGAGCATCTGTGGCAGCTTGGTGCCCCAGCCTACCAGACCTCGTGGCAGCTAGCCTAGCACCCAGGACCAGGAGGGCATATGAGGGGGCTTTTTCCACGTATTGCGCTTCCTTGGGCCCAGGGTGGGAAGGGATTTGGCACGACCCAACATCTATAATAGCATTCTTGAAGGAGCTGAGGAACGAGGGGCGTTCCGTAGCATGCGCAAGGCGCCATATGACGGCGATAGCCTTTTTCGCAAAGATGATGGGTCATAGGGACCCAACGGGCTCATTTCTGGTACAAAGGGCTCTCAGGGGATGGCAGCGCCTGCAAGGGATCCAGCCTGACATTAGACATCTGATTAGCATGCAAGGGCTCTATTCCATTATGGAAGCATTGGGCAAAGTGTGTAATTCCTCAAGTGAGGTGCATCTTTTTAGGTGTGCCTTTTCCCTTGCCTTCTAAGGCGCCTTCAGGGTTGGGGAGGTTGTGTCTCGCAATAAGCATGATTGGAAAGGGGGGATACAATTTGCACATGTACATCTGCAGGTAGGATCCTTGTCCTTATCAATTCCCAGATCTAAAATGGATCAAAGCGGGAAGGGCGACTACGTGATATTGCAAAGAGCACCAGGTAGCTCATGCTGTCCAGTAGCCCACTTGGAGCGATATATAGCCTGCAGGCCACGGGGCGCTGGGGGGCCACTGTTGATACACCAGGACCGGACCCCCCTCACAAAGTTTCAATTTGGGAGAGTGTTGAAATTGGCTCTGGTAGCAGCTGGCATGGATGCAACCAAATTCGGTAAGCATTCCTTTAGGATTGGGGCGGCCTCTGAAGCCACGGCTCGGGGCCTAACCGGGCAGGATGTTCAGAGAATAGGGCGTTGGTCGTCAGACTGTTACAGGCGCTATGTGCGATTGCATTTACTCTAATAGACATGGCTAATGACTGGTTTGTTCTATTTTCCTGCAGTTTCCACGTCCTGTCCCGCAGGGGGGAAATCTGTTGTCACCCGTCAGTCAGCTACGCCCCGGCCACTCCTAGTACCCGCGGGAGGGCTGGGCCGCTGTGAAGTATGGATTATAGGTCACTCGTATGTGACCAGGCTGAAACAACATTCTTCCACAGCCCGTTTTGCGGACAGGGCCCGTCAGGCGGGTTGTAAAGTATCAATGCATGGTCGAGGTGGTCTGATGTTGAAACAATTCCAGGGATTTGTTGGTCCTTTGTTACGGGAATCCCCAGCGCCACCTGCAGCAGTGATAATTCATCTGGGGGGCAACGATTTGGTGCACCTGGGTAGACAAGGAGTGGTGGAAGCTGTAATAACACAGGTAGGATGGTTAGCTAAGCAATGCCCACAGTCTACTATAGTATGGTCTCACATGATCCCAAGGTTCAAATGGAGGGGAGGGGAATCTACCTGGGCCCTGAATCATTCCGTGAACAGGATTAATAACAGAATTGACAGGCTGTTCAGGACCCCTAACTTGCAGACTATTCCACACGGATGCATCGGGGGGGGAACCTTTCTTTTTACAAGATGGTGCTCACCTCTCCACATTGGGAAATGACTGGTTCCTGGAGAATATGCTAGCCTGGATGGTAAAGGCAACACGCGGGGTATGACCTGTGTGAGCAGCCTTGGAGGAGGGGGGGCCAGATAGTCGGTCAACTATACTGGCCTGTGGCGGTAAGGTCATGATTAATAGGTCTAATTTACATCTTTTAGTAGGCATCCCATTGGTTAACGGGACGCCTGGGGGGGGGAACAGTTGTTCCTCATCACACTCCAGGGGGCGCTTGCAGCCGTTTGGCTGAAGGGCGCAGGGGGTAGGGAGTTCCGCTTCCGGTAGGCAGCTTGGGCCAACCCCTGTGCAGGCGCATTGGGCACCAACATGGCATAACATGCATAACATCAGCCCCTGGGAGTTAGGTTCGAAGGGCGTAGGGGGTGCCTCGCGAAAGGAGTCTGCGGGGCACACGGGCCTCCTGCGCAAGGTCACTCCGGTAAAGGGGGACCTGTCAATTAGTGGGGAGCAATCATGACCTTGCACGTAGGCTCATACAGGATACGCAGAAAACAAATGTACATGTTCCAGTTCAGGTATAGTTATGTATTAGATTCATGTTAAGGATAGCCATAAATCATGTCACCATTTGTATGACAAAATGTGAGTGAATATGTTGATGTTTTCTGCGTATAATTTTTGAAAAATTGATTTGCAATTTTGAATTATGTTTTATTATTTTAATAAAATACGGCCGGGGTTTCCTACCCCTGATCCGAAAAGCAAATTGTGTTGGATGTTTTACTAGCGCTACCCCGGGGGAGAGAGGAATCACATGTGGGAAGTAACGGACCATTACTTGGGAGGGGACTCGGCAATACCAGGCCATATAGAAAAGGCGGAACCAGGAACTCGGGCACGCCGCCAATATGGCGGTGGTGCCGGTCCCCAGTTGGGCTTTCTCGGCGAGGAGGGGGCTGGGCCAGCGCCAATCACGTGCACAGGTTTCCCCCTCCCCGCCGCGAATCTCATTGGCCAGTTAGGGGGCGTGCCCCGGAAGCAGTTGTTTGCGCTTCCGGGGCAAGGCAAGGGAAACGGGTCCCGGATCTAGCCGGGACCTGTTCTATCTGGCTGGGGGAGCGCTCTTTAAAAAGAGCAACCGAGCGGGGAGACAGTCTCTTCCTCGCCGCTCTGCTCCCCCAGCACACGGACGCGTGCAGCAGCCTCCGCTTTTCTTTCCCCGCCCACCATCCCCAAAAAAGTAGCAGGGGTGTTACGAATTCTCCTCATTAGGCATTGGTTTCTTGGTTAAATTGGTCAAAGTCTTGGTAGGTTGTTAGATTATTTGCATTATTAGCGAAGAAATGTTTGTGTGTTTGTTTTCTTTTACAGGTAAAAGTTAATTATTAATTGTTGTATTTTATGTCTGGGTATCCTTGGTCTGCGGTAAGGTCATGATTAATAGGTCTAATTTACATCTTTTAGTAGGCAACCCATTGGTTAACGGGGACGCCTGGGGGGGGAACAGTGGTTCCTCATCACACTCCAGGGGCGCTCGCAGCCGTTTGGCTGAAGGGCGTAGGGGGTAGGGAGTTCCGCTTCCGGTAGGCAGCTTGGGCCAACCCCTGCGCAGGCGCATTGGGCACCAACATGGCATAACATCAGCCCCTGGGAGTTTGGTTGAAAGGGCGTAGGGGGTGCCTCGTGAAAAGAGTCTGCGGGGCACACGGGCCTCCTGCGCAAGGTCACTCCGGTAAAGGGGGACCTGTCAATTAGTGGGGAGCAATCATGACCTTGCATGTAGGCTCATACAGGATACGCAGAAAACAAATGTACATGTTTCAGTTTACGTTAGGTATGGTTATGTATTAGATTCATGTTAAGGATAGCCATAAATCATGTCACCATTTGTATGACAAAATGTGAGTGAATATGTTGATGTTTTCTGCGTATAATTTTTGAAAAATTGATTTGCAATTTTGAATTATGTTTTATTATTTAAAAAAAATACGGCCAGGGTTTCCTACCCCTGATCCAAAAAGCAAATTGTGTTGGATGTTTTACTAGCGATACCCCGGGGGAGAGAGGAATCACATGTGGGGAGTAACGGACCATTACTTGGGAGGGGACTCGGCAATACCAGGCCATATTGACCAGGCCATATTGACAAATGACTTGACTCTTGGTTCACTAATGGTATTGCTTTCAGAATTGGGGCGGCATGAATGTTTCCAGGTTCATGTTTGAAAACTCTCACTTCCAATAAATGCCTCTCAATGCAGGGATATAATCCGATCTACTAAGGTAAAACGTTCATGCATGGTAATAAAATACACTTTTTTGAAGTTTGCAGAGAGTTTATCATGTTTTTACATGTTTAGAGCAAGATGTCTTTAAAACTAAAGGTGTTCTTAAAGATAAGTTGTCTAGGACACCTTTGCTTTTATACCGTTACTTTAGTTAACGTGTAAATAAAGTGTGCCTGGTTGTTTCACAGCTTTCTGAATGTTCCTGCACTGTATTGCGAACAGCAGCCCAGTACTGCTGTTCACCAGGGGGCCGTAATTAAACCCCAGGAGGTCTGCATGCGGCTACTGGGCCATACTTTGAGTATCCCTGTTATGGGCTATGTTTGCTAATTGGTTATACGCTGTTGATCCTTCCCTATCGTTTCTGGGAAAGGATGTTTTTTCTGTGATGGTGAAGGCTGCTGTGAATAAAGTGAAGAAGGATAATGCATAATCCTCGCCTCTGGTCCTGACATAGAATCCTATAGCGCAGAAGGAGCACTTTGCGCCAATATGGATACTAACGCCGATTTTAAGGATGAAGGTGAAATCAGAGCCAAAGTATTTCTCAGTATCAATATAAGAGTTGATGCAGTCGAACCAGTGGCAGAAGGCTGGCATCGGTCAACTCAGATATGATAAGGTCTAAACCTGGGTTGGACTGGCCTACGGGGCAATCTGGCAGTGCCAAAAGGGTTGATCTCATCTGGCAGGTCAGTGTGTGGACTGGTTTTCAGACTGTTTGTGGGCCTGTTTTATAGTCTGGTTGACCTGTTTTTACTGTTGATTTCCCTCATATTACAACAAACATTGCCTCCAGGAAGCACAAATGCATTTAGTTTCCCATACCTTGCAAAACACCTATAGAGTATATCGTTACAAGTTCAAAACTTCACCACATTTGCAAGCATGGACCGCTTTTTTAGCTACTGGATTAATGAATGGGGACATATTTATTTTGGTATCCGGGTCAATTTTCTGTCCCGGTCCGACGAAGGTTTCAATCAAATTCGAGGCTTAAGATGAGGCATACCTTGTTCTTTTTAAAACAAGGTATTCTGTTGGCTTTTTGACAGCCCTCTTTATGAAAGGCCTTAGAAAGGGTGGTTGAAATTGAATGAGGGGAATGAGAAAATATTCAGACCTGCCTGACATATTCCTCATGAGTTTTGTACTATATACCTTAACAATGTCCAGAAGTGCCATAATCATGGTGGTCAGATAAACAATAGGCATCTTAGAGTGGTCATTATCTCTGCTCACCTTTTCCCATAATTTGCAACAATGGTTAAATATGCAGCCATGTTGCAAAAACCAATATCGCAGCAGAAAAAATTGAAAAATGTAAGATACTGCAGGAAAATACATAAAAAAGAAAAAAGTACATCTTACTAATTCAGTCCTCTAAACAGGCGAAGGTGTGTTCAGGTGCCCGCTCTGGCTGAGCAGAAAATCGAACTGAGGTTTGTGCCTGAAGCATGGCAAATAGTAGTGTTCAGGGCGAGACGTCTTAAAGGGAGAGCCATATTCTGTCTGCAGCAGCATAATGTTTGTTCAAAACAATGAAATGGCAATGTGCACAGTTTATTCTTTTTAAATAGTTTGACACAAATTTAAATATTTTTAAAATACTGTCTTAATAGTGTTCTGGGATCTTGCTAGACCCGCGGAAATTATTCTAGTGACCATCAATGGCGACGATCTCCACGACAGAGAGACACTAATATACAGATTTTCTTTGCTGCTCAGAAAATAAAGACTAAACCCCAGACCAATTACTAATGGGGTAACAGGTCATTTTTTAATGACTTTACAGCTAATAAGGGGGAGTGAGAAGGTCATACATGCAGCTAGGGGAGTGCAAACGGGTACGTTTGAACAGTCACAATGCACTGTATGGTCCTGTCTTATAGTTGCATCTCTACATTGCCTCTCTCGACGTTGTGGCACTTCCTCCTTCTGTGCTATCACAATGTCTCTTTCAGTGCTATGGTTACTCACTTGCAAAAGTCCCCATCTTCTCCTCTCAAAATCTCAAACGTGCAGTATTCTCTTTCTGTGAGCGAGGTCGTTAGTCTGCAGAGCACAAACAGAGCCACTAGAGCCAGCATCTTGACCTGTTGGAATAGATACATGAGAAATTACACCACTGGAACTGAGATCTACGGGAGCAAAAATCTGTGGACTGCTCGTTACTATTAATCTCTGCCACATTCACCAGTCATTATCTCTAAGCCCTAATAACAAATATGTATTCATGCTTCAAGGGCGAAACCCCCAGTTAGTTTAACCTGATGTCCCATCCTGCCAGGTTTTCCTTTTTTTTTTTTTTTAAACGTCTGTGCTAGATACAGCTGTGCGAAGTCAGCCTCAGGTTATAAAAACAAATACATATATACAACAAGCATTTGCAATGCAATAGGTCTCGCATTTGCGAGAGTTTAAGCTATTGGCATTGTAAATGACGATGCCTCTTATTTATCTGTTTTGATAATTAACATAAATAAAAGGCATTGTCATTTACAATGCCAATAGCTCGAACTCTTGTAAATGCGAGACCAATTTCACTTCAAAGAAGCGGCCGCCATTGTCCCCGGCTGCCTCGCAAGTGAAAGCGCGCATGGCGCACTGAATGTAGCAGGAAAGCATCCCGTGCCTTCAGTAGGAGAAACTCATTGAAGAAAATAATGCTTACAGACTAATTAAGACATACCGTGTAAAAACACAAGCAAAAGGGCCAGTCCTCATGGGAGGTTACAAATGAAGACAAGGCGGTACTAAGAAGGGACTAACAAGCCTACTAACGAATCAGAAGCCAGCATTTACAAAGGACAATGACACAAGCCAATAAAAAATATGGGCGGGGAGTGGGCGGAGCTTCAAGTCTATACTCGAATAAAGCATGCCTTGCAGAGCAGCGCATGCGCTGCCCAGGCTCGACCTAAAAATACAAAGAGGAGCTTAGGGCCAGCACTCGCAATTCATTGCTCTGTTCAACTGTCATTCACATTTTGCTTCTGCCTACCAGAACTTACAGCATGGGGCAATAGGTTAGTGCACTTCAGCAATTGACCTCTTGCAATGTGAGTGAGGGAATTATCCTGACCACGTGTGCACATCAAGTCAGTGCCATGTCTAGGGGGCCAATACGTTACTTTGCCAATGCTTTCTTCTTCACACTCTTTATGCTTTATTGACGCTCGTGTTTAAATTGTGTTTTCAGGTGACAGTAATTCAAATCCAATTAGCACATTTGAGCCCATAAGAGTTGTATTTTTCCTGTGATGAGCATTAACCTTAAAAGGGTTTCTATACCTGTTCTTAGTACATCTGTCAGCTAGGAAACGACATACTGTTGGATTAAATCTTTATGTGATGGTTACTTAAAAAAAAATATATATATATATATATTGCAAGTATATAGCAGCCATATTTAGATGGAGGAATGCTTCTTTTTTATTGTCCTTTTTTATTTTTGTGACACATTAGGATTAAAAATAAAATACAAATGTAACCATTACGCCTGTTTACCAAAGCCAGACATATTGGCTTTGCCGCTGCTTGTTTCCTCTTCGTTTTTTACTTGATGGCTCAATTGGAGGGTATCCTAATATAAGGTACTCTTCAAACTGCAAATCTGGTGCTCACAAGGCTTTCTTGGTGACTGCTCCAACAGATGGGAGAAACATCTATCTGCTTCCTCATCTTATAGTCTCTATGGGTCAATTGATATTTTCTCTTGGGTCCTAGCTGGTGGTAGCATACTGGTAGATGTAAGGTGAAATAGACCCATTTGGGGTGTGCCTACTGCCCCTCTGTGTAACTTAAGTCCAGTGACCTCTAGGGGCTAGGACTTCTTTTGTGTTTATTTCTTTACATGATTTGTTTTCTGCAGTTATCCTTTTTGCAATAACATTATTAAGGATTGCAAATAATGGATGTTGTTTGAATAGAAAAGGGTTAGCAACCATCTCCTGAACACCTCCTATTAGGGTACCTCATAGCGGATAACAAACATCATTTTACGTAAACCATTAATACAATATAGAAAATGAAAGCTGCCCACAGAAATAACAAGGCCATCACATTCCCCACTTCTTTCTAAGTGCCTGCCTGAAGGGGATACAAACTGTTGCACAGACTATTACCCCTGAGGCTACTTGTGTGGCAGCCTGTGCTGCATTGCATGCTGGGTGCAGGACAAGCTTCCCCTTGGCAAGAAATAGGAAAACGCTTCAGAACCCTTGAAGTTGACATTTCAAGCTTTTAAGATGCACAGTGACTGCAGTCCATCTACCTTGGACTGGACTTAAGACTTTGAGGCTCCCTTCACCTCAGTGAAGGTTCTTACCTTGACCAGACCTCTGTGGGCTTTGCCATGGACCATTCCTGAACCTACAGCTGATTCTTCATTAAACTGGGACATATTTACTGATTTTGAGGTAGGCAGCCAGGGTGCTCTGTCAAAAATGTGACAGAGTCCCCTGTGCGCCCACTCAATTATGATTCGGGAAGACTATCAGTTTTCCAAAAGAGTTGACTTCCCCACTGACTCTGCCATTGGAA
This sequence comes from Calotriton arnoldi, assembly GCA_963921515.1. Classification (NCBI taxonomy): domain Eukaryota; kingdom Metazoa; phylum Chordata; class Amphibia; order Caudata; family Salamandridae; genus Calotriton; species Calotriton arnoldi. The sequence continues at coordinate 532,806 of CAWUFW010010157.1, forward strand.
ATCTGACTCTGATGGCCAACGGAGAAGGGTCTGTCGAAATAAGGGTATCAGACTGCCCACCCTATTTAGTGCGGATGGTCTGGTGTCCTTTTTCTGTTGTTCACCAGCACGTAAAACCTGTTGATCATGTACAGAAAAAAAGAGTAGTCTTCACACCCTGAAGAAACTCCAGGGTGCGAGGGCCAGTATGTTTTTTGTGTTTCAGAAAAACTCTCACTTTGTTAGTTTGGTTCAGAGAAACAAAAAAGTTTGTTGCACTGAGAACCAAGAATCTGTTTTTCCCCTTCACTAGAGATTGGAGGAGGGCAGCCAAATATCAACTTGCAAGTGAGATGAGCAGTGATTCAGACAAGCCCACTCTCCATGTGGCAAAATCTACTTGCTTTGGAGGTTATGGGACTTCCCCCAATTTGCCTTTTACTTGTGGCTGCTAGAGTCTGCCTGTGGTGACACTGGGCATAGGCTTATCACCATCTTCAGTGGCGTAGGTGCTGGAAGAGGTGTCTCAAACCATACTTGGAAGTCCACTGATCCTGCAATGCTGTGCAGAGGTATTGCACCTGACTGTCTTGTTTTCTTTTCAGATACAAAGGTGGAGGAAGACCCTTGTGTGTGGACATTTATGGGCTCCACTTCCAATTTTCCACAGATTTAGAGCCCTGCCTGACCCCTTAATTGTCATGATCTGCACTTTATGGACATTAATCTACTATCAAAGTGTCAGTGGTACCTTTGGGTTGAGAGATAGCCACCCTTAAAAGTACTGAGAAAACCACAACCCACACCACCCATGAGAAAAAGTCAGTTTCCTGGGTGCAAATTCTTAAACATGAAGACTGGAGAGATTGATACTAATGTGCTAGCATCTTGAGTAGTTTGAACACGTTAGTTGGTTTATGTTTTTGCTATAACTTTCCTAACAAATCAGTTAGTGATTGCAAACAGTATAGTAAGGGTCTCAAGATTTTGATGGGCACACCAGATATTGAGATTCCCACCTGTAGGAAAACATCAGTACTTTGTCTCATATACAGGAGGATAATGGTCCGCAAACAGTACCCTGGGAGTAGTCATTTTTGTCAGGGATCACCGATGTAACATGTTTTTCCAGTTAGATGACATGAAGCTTTATTTCATAGGAGAGAAGAATGGGATTGCTATCTTTGAACATTTAACTATGAACAGAAAGTGATCACGATCAGTTAGAAGCCACAAACAACACATTATGACTGCAATTTGTGCACCCAGGCTTTGGATGCCAACTTTTTAACTCCTATCAAGTACCCAGTATCCAGATCAGTGAGAAACGCACACAACCTCATCTTTAATTTTGTCAGGTTACACTTAAACCATCACAGATCTGTAAAAAAGTCTGGCAAGTCACCCCAAAAACCTGGAGACAGGCTCTCGTGGATTGCACCAGGTATGAGAAAACAATTTCTTCTCAAGTAAGCCGCTACTGGTGCCAAGCATTTGGTGAATATTTGAGGAGCCAACGTTAGGCCAAAGGGAAGGACTATAAGCTGATAATGGCATCCAACTACTTCAAACATTAGATATGTTTGGTGTTTTATAGGAGTAGGTAAATGGAAATGTGCGTCCTGGAGGTCAAGGGATGACCTGAAAACTCCTGGGGTTAGCAAGTGGAGTATCTCTTGGAGCGTAACCATCCTGAAAAGAAAATTCGGCCGATATTTGTTCAGTTGCCTCAAATCCAAAACCTGTGTCCATTTGCCTCATTTTTTTCTCTATAAACAAAACATTTGAATAGAAACCTGCATTTCAATGAGTGTGGGGGACCTCCTCTATGGCTTTCTTGTGTAGGAGTGACTGAATTTCCTCATTTAACAGAAGAAGGTGTTGATGTGTCTTCCTCCTCCAAGGATCTCGAGGAGGTTTTTGAACAAATTCTAGGGTGTGGCTGTGTTGAATTGGATCCAACACCCAATGATCGGAAGAGATGGAATTCCAACTGCTGAAATCATTGGAAAGACTTCACTCCTAAAGTGAGTTGTGGAGAAGGGGTGAGACCAATGCCTGTAAATTGTAACTGGCATCTTGATGTTTCCTGACCTCTTCTGGCAATCTGCAAGTCTTGTTCAGGAAGCTTGTCTTAAATAAGCAGCAGCTGATGGAGGTTTACATTGTTCCTGCGAGTACTGCTGGCAGTAACCCTGTTGTAAGTGAGGGCATGACTGATACAAGTTTGTTTGCAAGTTTCGTCTGTATGAGTATTGTCCTCTTCTTCTAGTGCTACAAAAAGGCTGATAATGATGCTATTATAACACCCTCAAGGATCTTGTCATCTCTGTATCACATTTTATTGATTGGAGGATGTCATCAACACGTTGACCATACAGGGCCTCACCAGCATATGCCATAGCTGAAATCTTTGCCTGAACCTCTGGTCAGAAGGAAGTTGGCTTAAGCTATTCCTGATGACTTAAGACAGCCGCACCAGCAATCCGCTGAAACCAAATTGAGGCAAAATCCATGGCCATATCTATCATTTCCACTGATGTTTCCTCACCCTCTTGTAATGTTGCCCTTGCTTTTATCAGTTTATTTTCAGGCATCAACTCTATATAAGCTCCCAGATCTGACCACATTTGCCAGTCATATTTATTCAAAATAGCCAGAGCATTGGAAGCTCGAAAAAGTGTAGCTGCATTAGCAGAGAATCTCTTCCCAATGATGTTCCAATGTCTACCCTTCTTATCAGATGGTGAGTAGCAAGGGGAGGGTACGATCCGAAACACCTGCATGACCACCAAATCTGGCTTGGGGTGACCAATAAGACAAGTCAGCAAATCTCATAGGGCCTTATATTTTTTGTCTAGCCATGTTACCACTGCAGCTACTGTTGCTGAGTTCCTCATTAGTTTCAGACTCTCCTCCCATAGGTGGTCTACAATGGGTATAGTCTTTACGATTTTCTTTCCAACTCTTTAAAATCATAAAGGAAGCAGCCCATCAATGAGTCTGGAACTAGCAGCTAGCGGTGTAGGAGAAGCTGAAAGTGGTGCAATATAGTGATCCCATTTATCTTCTGTGCCAGCCAACTGATCAAGTGTAATCTCGCTTCTTCTGGTTCTTCATCATTGTCCTGCATATAATCATCCTGGATAGCAATAGGTGCCAATATTCTGGGCAGTACAGACTGCTTCTGTTGCATAACTGGGCTTCTCACCTGATGGAATAAAAGTGGTATGCGAGGAGACGCAGTGCTCGGAGGAGGAGTTGACTGTATTGGTGAAGCTGGATTGCCCGATTCAGGAAATCTCATAATAATCAGAAAGCATTTGACGTAGGTCTGCACCCACTGTTGTTGAGGCTGCATCATTGGCTACTCGAAGCTGTGATCATCATATGCATCGTTATATGCGTATTGATCCTCAAAAGCTTCATAACATATTGCCTATCCTTGAAAGAAAAATCTTCTTGCAGATACTCATTATCATTCTCATCTTGGCATTTTAAGTGAAGGTGAGATGGGTAGTATGTGGGGTGGTCAAACGGGCTGTCATCATCATCAGATGCCTTCAATTCGAGTAGATGTGTAGGTGGTAGAGACAAGACCATACTTGGAGAAGTCTGTCTGGATGGAAATTGAAATATTCTTTCCTGTAGCTTCAGATGGCCTTTTAATGGGCCTACCGAAGGAGCCGTTGAGGTTTTTCTATATTTAAAGAAAATTTGGGGCTCCAGTGTTATTTCCTGTCAGTGGTGTTGCTATCGATGGCAGTGGCGCTGAACTAGTTGACGAGATTGACGACTATTCCGTCGACATCACCGGTGTGACTCTCAATGACAAAAGTTTCATAATCTCAGGCGACGGTCTAGCTGATAGTCTTTTAGTCAATGCATGCTTCATGGGTCTCTCAACGTCTTATTTACGTCTGAGGAGAAAGCTTCTCTGCCAGATAGAGTTGAGGGGCTCAGTCCTAACCGTGGTTAGTTTTCTCACAGAAACAGTAGATAGTGAAGTATCCTTTCTTTGAGGTTTTTCAACCTCAGAAGAGGGACTCTTTTCAGAGTGTTTTTTTCCTCTGCTTTTTTGAATGTATTTTTTTATAGTTCCACAGAAGAGTCTTTTCCTTATGTCATTTCCTTATGTTGTTCCCTTTTCCTTTTTTGGATCTTTCTGCGAGGAGAGGATGAATAAATGTGACACAGAATTTGCTAAATGACTAGGATGGAGGAAACGAATGCTATGACAGTGGCTCGAATTTGTATTTCTTGGGGTGTAAGTAGATATGCAGAATAAATAAACAATAAGACATTGAGTGAGATGGACATGACGAGAGTGGTGTGACAGTACACCCCCTTCCTTAACCAATCATGTGTAGAGAAATCCTCTGTTCTGACACTAATGTGGGTTGGACTTGGGTTTTAGGGTATAATTGAGGTTCCTAGTGGGAGGGGTTAGGTTAGTTGGTGGCTTGCTTTCCTACCTGCGTGAGGAGAGGCCTTCTTTGCTGTCTCCTATTCTTGAGCTGGCTGTTCCTGTCTGCTGATTCCTGACTTAATCTTTGCCTCTTCAACTTTTTTTGAGGGGCCTTACTGCTCTCATGGCCAGGGAGTAGATTTCCTATTCAATTGGGTTAGTATAGACAGAAAACTGAATTTGCATAACCATTTGCAAATGTATTTTGTCTCTGAACCTTTTGTCTCTTCGCCTTTCCACTCCCTTATGTACTGACATGTTGAGATGTATTTTTATTTCTCTGATATTGTTGCTCTGTGATGATCTATGATTTGTACTGTATTCTGGTATTGATGAGCATTTATTTCACATTATTTAGATAAACATTATAAATATACAAATGTGTCTGTCTTTATTAGAGGTGTTTTTCTAGTTTATGAGTATTCTAGAAACAAGTATTAGTTTGCCAAACCCTGACAACTATATAAAGATCGCATCGCCACAATTGGTATAATAGAAATGAAGACACAAATTGGATTTTGGTAATTTTGGTAATTTGTTTAGTAATTCACTAACCCAGCGTGAAGGGACTTATTGGGTAATGAAGTTGGGCCTAGTCTGTGGAAAATTATTAGTCCCAGATTGCTTGATCAGTCTTGGTAGCAGCCTGATGGTTTATATTGATTATTTTGGCAAATTAATGGTTGAATTATTGATTTTGGTTACTAATATGAAAAGTTAGCGTCTTTGTTTTATGTAGTCTGGAAGTACGGGTACGGAGTTGCCTAAGATCCCGGGATGTTGATTTAGCCTCAGGGGCAGAGGAAGAGTGTGGAAAAATATCACACTGCAGAAGTACTTTGTCTGTTGTTGTAATATCGAACAGTGAAAGGCTGTTGGTATTATTCTAAGGCAAAACACACAAGATGATGGACGGAATGCTGCACATTGGCAAACATTCACCCCCAGTCACAGATCTGGGTTTAATCCATCGTTATTTTGCTTCACCACGCCACCCCAGTTCAGACATAGCCATATGCAAATCAGTCTTGACCCTGTGCCTCATGGGAACAGTCCAGACCGAACTGCCAAGCCATGTCTTCCCTGGACCGGAATCAAGCATCCTAGGACCGGTTTCAGGCTATCAGCCTTCATCAGCCAGGATAGCTTGACTCCAGTGGCGTAGTGAGCACGGGACCCACGTCTGGGCATACCCTTCCCACTTAGGGCGAAATGCAAAACACACAAGATGATGGACGGAATGCTGCACATTGGCAAACATTCACCCCCAGTCACAGATCTGGGTTTAATCCATCGTTATTTTGCTTCACCACGCCACCCCAGTTCAGACATAGCCATATGCAAATCAGTCTTGACCCTGTGCCTCATGGGAACAGTCCAGACCGAACTGCCAAGCCATGTCTTCCCTGGACCGGAATCAAGCATCCTAGGACCGGTTTCAGGCTATCAGCCTTCATCAGCCAGGATAGCTTGACTCCAGTGGCGTAGTGAGCACGGGACCCACGTCTGGGCATACCCTTCCCACTTAGGGCGAAATGCAAAACACACAAGATGATGGACGGAATGCTGCACATTGGCAAACATTCACCCCCAGTCACAGATCTGGGTTTAATCCATCGTTATTTTGCTTCACCACGCCACCCCAGTTCAGACATAGCCATATGCAAATCAGTCTTGACCCTGTGCCTCATGGGAACAGTCCAGACCGAACTGCCAAGCCATGTCTTCCCTGGACCGGAATCAAGCATCCTAGGACCGGTTTCAGGCTATCAGCCTTCATCAGCCAGGATAGCTTGACTCCAGTGGCGTAGTGAGCACGGGTATTATTCTAAGGGACATATTCTAAAGTATTTAAGTAAGCTGGATGTTATAGTGAAGTCCTCTTCCGAAACTTTAGAAAGTACACCTAAAGGAGTACCAAGACCTAACTTCGCTTGATTGTAATTGTGAAAAGTCCTCTTCCGAAACTTTAGGAAACCCACCTAAAGGAGTACCAAGACCTCCTTTCACTTGATTGAGAGTAGAGTGACGCTGGTCGTTATTCTGCTGGTTGTAAAAGGTTCTCTTGAATGACTGAACTATCTTTCATTTAGTGGAGCAGACAAAGTAGCAGCGTTTTGTGTCGTTTCTAATAAGAATTTATTTAGAAAGACTTTGTAGTACATTGCCGTATTATTTTGTAAAGGGAGGGTCAGTCGCAGGAGTTATACTGACGTCACAAAAAAGCAGCACTGGCATTGGTCAGATAGCGAGCGGGTATTGTGCTGTGATTGGTTGTTTGGTGTGAGTCGCGCTGGTATTGGACGAGTGTGAGCGAATAGAGTGAGCGGAATTATGGAAGGGTTTCCTTGATTTCTAAAATATTTAGCGGAAAAGAGAGAGTTGAAAATGAAGTTGATAAAAATGATACAAGATTTGTTTAAAAAAGACAAGCCAATAGTTACTAGAGAGGGAATTCCTGTACCTCCTGCAAGATCGCCTGCTTCTTTTATGATGATAGAGCGTGGATATCATACGTGTACATGGTTAGAGAATTGGGTTAGTTATATGGAGGATGATGGAGTTTTAGCTTTCCCAGAGCATGGTACTTTCAATGTAAAGATTTTAGAAAATTTGATAAGACAAACGAATTCGTTGAAACCAAATCCTAGACCTATGCAGTATGAGGCGCTTGAGGAATGGGAACATGAGGCGTACAGAAGGGAGAGAGATAGGAATGGGATGAAATATAGGAATACAATGAGATGGTATTCAGAAGCTAAATGGGATGCGCAGATGAAAAGGTGGAGGAGAGATGTAATCATAGATGGATTATAACCTGTAATGGTTGCTGAGGGACAAGCTGGTGAAAAGTGCAAGGAGAAAAAGTATAATGTAGAGACTTCAGAACTAGATACAGATCCGAATGAAATTGATGATGAGTTATTAGATGAGATGCTATTGAAGAGGCCTCCACCATATCAGGAGAGTCCGGATGGGATTACTCCAAGTGCACCATTAATTGAGATAGAAGTTCCACAAGTTCCACAGGTACCACAAGCTTCACAAATTCCATTAGTTTTACATCCTTCATCAGGTACTCAAAATGCTCAATAGAGAGAGAGATATCGAAATGCTCAATAGAGCAAAAGAAGAATTGACTCAGAAAATTAGTCAGATGAGTTTAAATGCAGAAGCGTTATCAGTTCCGGTGACAATTGGTCCATTAGTTCCATTGTATAGTGAGGGTCAAAATATTTCGAGAGTGCATGCATTGACAGTTCCAGTGAATAGTGCTAGGGATGTTAGTGGACCAGAATCAAATGAAATGGGTACGTCACTGATTGATATTCCAGTAAATGGAAATGTGACTGAAACGCCAAAAAGGAGTGTACAGATTGATCCTAGAAAATGAATGCCAAATGTGAGATAAACGACTTCAGTATCAGGGAGTTCAGTGGGACCTTCGCCAGAAGAGTTGGACGATTGGATTAGAGGAATGGCACCTAGTAAGTCCAAACACAGTATAGATATAGGTAGGTTAAGAGTAGATCTGGAAGAAATTATTATTGGTACAATAAGCCCGGAGAGATTGAGTAAATATCAGGATGATGAGTTGTTATTCTTGTGTAAGAATATTACATTGAAAGCGAGAAATTTGCATGAGAAGATGGCAGAAGCAGCACAGGAATATGGAGTGGATATTGAGAAATCGAAAGCTTTACAAAAACATATAGGTTGGATTTTAGTGACAAGGATCTGGAGAGTTTGAATGCATCTGGTAAACGATTGCAAATAAAGGAGTTGAATTAATACTCTGAAAAGATGGGGTGATTTGGAACGATGGAAAGGTAGATGGATGAGAAAGAAAGAAGAGGCGCTTGCAAGTAAAGGTGTATCTGCATCTCCTTGCTTCCGTTAAGAGAGACAGAACATGCTGAAATGATATATCCAATGAGAGAAGTTCCGGGTGGTGGATATGTTCATATTCCTTGGTCAAGGCAGGACATATTGTCTTTTACGAATGACTTCCCAAAGTTGAGAGAAAAGCCTGTCGAATGGTATAAACAGGTAGAGAGGTTTGTAAAGGTCTCAAAGGTCCTGTTGAAAGATTTGGATGGTTTGTTTGATATTGTAGTTCCAGCTGATTTATGGACTGAATGTAAGATTGCAGTTGATTGGCCAAAAGATGAATATCCTAAAGATGTTAAAACTGGAGCGCCTTCAGAAGAGGTGAAGGAGAAATATAATCAGGTGATTACTTATTTGAAGAGTAAGATTTCCCCAAAAGAAACAGATTGGGTTAAGATTGACAGGACGACACAGGAGTCAAAAGAAACAGTACATGCCTATTATGAGAGACTTTTACAGGTATTTAAACAGTATAGTGGTTTTGAAAGCAAAACTGACAAAGATATGGGACATTCTGTGTATAAGTTTGTGTTTAGATTGAAACCTGAAATTAGTAATATGATTCAGCAGGATTTGATTTGTTGGCAGAACAAGACAGTGGATGAGATACTGAGGTATGCAAAGTATTGTAGTGATGATATTGAATCTAGGCATAAGAAATTGAAAGAGAAAATGATGTGGGCGCAAGTGAAAGCGGCACAGCAGAAAAATGGGAATTTTGTTGATCTTTCTCAAACAGGTTTCCAAATGAAAGGACAGAATCAGAATTTTCAAAATGGTCAGGTACCTGGTATGAATGTTGTACCGAATGGTGGTGTTCAAGTGCAATTACCGGGAAAGGGTAGAGGTAGAAATAATAAGGAAGAGATGAAGAGGAAATTTCCTTGTCATGCGTGCGGAATGTTAGGACATTGGAAGAACGAGTGTAAATTCTTGTTAGAAAATAATGGAATGCTTCAAAATTTTAATCCACAGATGCAGAATGAGGTGGTTGTGAATCTACAACAGCTGCAACAGCAACAGGTAGTTACACCACAGGTACAACAGGTACAAGTGCCTCAAGCTCCTATGCCAAATAATGTGAATGCTCAGGTACAGAGATACAGTGCGAATGCTGGATTTCACACGAGTGAACAAATTGGTAAGAAACAAAATGTACAAATGGTTTCGCAATATTGGTTGCAATGTCCTGAGAGTGATTCAGATTCATCTCAATGACGGTGCCTGAGGGGAGAGGAAGAGTGCGTGCTTGGCGCATCTCTAGAGGTAGATCAATCAGGTCCTTTTGTGGACGGGAAAGGGGAAGGTAATGATATTACATTCCTTGTGGACACTGGTGCTACCCGTTCTACTGTGAGAGCAGCAGAAATTCCAAACCTACCCCTCTCGGGAGAAACTATCCAAGTTGTAGGAGTTTCAAATAAGTATATTAGAACTCCAGTGACCAAACCAATGGAGGTTCATATTGGAGAATTTAGAGATTTGCATCGGTTTGTGGTGTGCGATACGAGTCCGTGAACCTTTTAGGTAGGGACTTGTGTAAGATGAATTGCACCATCTACTGTACACCAGATGGTATTGCTTTTCAAACACCAGATGAGGATGTTGCTTTCAAAGTGATGTTAGCAAGGCAGGGGACAGAAGTGAATGATTTGTATCCTTTATTTACAGCAAAGGATTTGCCTGTTGAATTGAGAGATACTGTGACGAGTGATGTGTGGGATTTTACAGGGAAAGACATCGGATTGATAAAGGGTGTTTATCCAATTCAAATTGTGGTCAAACAAGGTGCAGAATTTCCGAAAGCACCACAGTATAAAATGAGTCCTGAGACTATTACAGGAGTTACTCCTGTAATTGAGCAAATGATTCAACAAGGTATTCTGAGAGAGATACTAGGGAGTCCTTGTAATTCACCTATTATGGGAATTAAAAAAACGAGTGGCAAGTATAGAACTGTGCAAGATTTGAGAAAAATTAATAAGATTGTAGTACCTTGTTGTCCAATAGTGCCAAACCCAGCAGTAATTCTTTACCAAATTCCCGGTGACGCGGAATGGTTCACAGTGATTGATTTGTGCCAAGCATTTTTCTCGATACCCTTGCATCAGGATAGCCAATATCTTTTTGCTTTCCGGTTCGGAGACCGTGTCTTGGCATGGTGCCGAATTCCTCAAGGGTATACAGAGAGTCCTTCAATTTTCAATCAGATTCTGAAAAAGTGTCTGGAGTCATTGGTTATGCCAGAAGACTCAGTATTGGTGTAATACATCGATGATCTATTGGTGGCATCAAAGACACGAGAAGCATGTGTGACAGATACAATTGCTCTACTGAACCATTTGGCAATAGGTGGGCATAAAGTGTCATCAGCAAAATTGCAGTTTTGCCAAAAAGAGTTGCAATATTTGGGATGCAAAATTGAGAAAGGAGTCTGGAAAGTATCACAAGATCGAATTGCTGTGATCTTGCAAATGGGTCCTCCCAGAACACAGAAAGAAGTTCAAATGTTTCTGGGCATGGTTGGATACTGCAGACAGTGGATCAGTTTTTTTTCACTGATAGCCAAGCCATTACAGAGATTGACTCACAAAGATGTAGCCGATCCGATCGAACTAGATGAAGAAAGCATGAAGGCTTTTGTTGAGTTGCGAGATAGTCTTTATCGAGCACCTGCATTGGGAATGCCAGATTATTCTAAAGATTTAGCATTGTTCCGTTGTGAGAAGGGTGGATGTGCAGTTTCAGTTTTGACACAGACACATGGAATGGCGCGTGGTCCAGTGGCATATTTCTCTACTTTGGGCTCAGTGGCTGCAGCGTTGCCAGGTTGTTTGAAAGCAGTGGCTGCTACATGTGTGAGTCTGGAGCAGAGTGAATCAATTGTGATGGGACATCCATTGAAAGTGTATGTGCCACATTCTGTTGAGATTTTGCTGACAAGGACGAGAACACAACACATGACAAGTAGTCGTTTGACTAGATATGAGAGAGTGATCTTGGGTGCTGAGAATGTGACAGTAACAAGATGCAGGACACTGAACCCAGCGACTTTGTTGCCGAGTTCGAGTTGTGAAGAAGTAAAAGATGAAGCAGATCATGGTTGTTTGGATGTGACAGAGTTGTGTACGAAACCAAGGCCTGACATAAAAGATACACCATTGCCAGAATCAGATTGTGTGATGTTTGTAGATGGTTCATGTCTGAGAGATGAAAAGGGTGCTTTGCCTGCTTCATATGCAGTATGTACAGTGGCTACGGTTCTTGTCTAAGAGGGATAAATTCAGCTCAATTTTCTGAATTGGTCGCTTTGACCAGGGCTTGTATAATTGGCAAAAATTTGAGGATAACCATATTTACGGATAGTCAATATGGTTTCAGGGTGGTGCATGATTTTTGTCAATTGTGGATGCAACGTGGATTTCTGACATATTCAGGATCCCAGATCAGAAATAGCAAAGATGTAAAAGATTTGCTGAATGCATTACAATTGCCTAAAGAGATTGCAGTGGTCAAATGCCAGGCACATAAATCAGGAAATGATTATGACTAGTGGCAACAGATACGCAGACCAAGTGGCTCGTTTCTGTGCACAGAATTCGGTCTCGATTAATAAAGGAGCAGAAAAAAAGAATACAAATTGTCACTTGATGTTCTCTTCCGTAGAAACATGGGATGAAGTTAGACAATTGCAAGAAGAAGCTAGTAAAGAAGAGAACGAAATTTGGATTAAATCAGGATGTACAAAGAGACCTGAAGATGAAATATGGGTGTATGTGGATGATAGACCAGTAATGCCAGATTGTTTACTTTCACAATTTGCAAGGTAGTACCATGGAGTAACACATGTGGGAAGAGATGCTATGATTAGACTCTTCAAACAGTCATGGTACAATCCTAAGTTCAGGGTTAATGCAGAGAGTCTTTGCCAGAGATGTGTAGTGTGCCAGCAGCAGAATCCAGGTAGAAAGACTGTTGTCAGTTGGGGGCGGATTGGAAAAGCAGCAGGTCCTTTTACTAGATTACAGGCTGATTTTATCGAGCTTCCTCCTTGTAATGGAGTGAAATATGTCTTGGTTGTTGTTTGTCTGTTTTCTCGTTGGGTAGAAGCATATCCAACAAGAAGAAATGATAGTTTAACAGTTGCTAAATTGCTTTTGAGAGAAATCATTCCTAGATTTGGATTTCCAGTCTCTTTAGAAACGGATAGAGGTACTCATTTTAATAATGAAATAATTTGGATGATTTGCGCAGCATTACAAATTGAGCAAAAGCAGCATTGTGCCTATTGACCAGAAGCCTCAGGTGTGGTTGAGCAAATTAATGGCACTATTAAATCAAGACTGTCAAAAGTGTGTGCATCCACAGCACTGAAATGGCCAGATGCTTTACCCTTGGTATTAATGAGTCTGAGAAGCATTCCTGATAAAAAGACTGGATTATCCCCTCATGAAGTTATAATGGGGAGAGTAATGAGAAAGCCAATTTTACCAGCAAATCAACTGATGAATATAACTGATGATTTGGTGCTTGATTATTGCAAAGGATTGGCTGATGTGGTGCGTTCTGTGTCTCATCAGATTGGAGAAACTGCAACCACAACACAGCAAGAGCAAGCACATGATTTAAGTCCAGGAGAGTGGATCCTGGTGAAGAAGCATTTGAGAAAGTCATGTCCGGAACCTAGATGGCATGGCCCATAACAGGTAATACTGGTGACAACGACAGCAGTGAAGTGTGGAGGTTTGCCAAATTGAATACACGCAAGTCATACAAGGAGAGTCCCAAGTCCACTTGAAAGACAAGAGGAAGAGGAGCAGAGACTGGCAGAGAGCCGAGAAGAGCCAGAAGCTGTAGAACGTGAAACCATAGAGTCTGAAGCTACAGATTCTGAAGGTATTGAACACGTGATTGATCGGGAACAAAGTCGAATAAAGTGGGCATCAGCTACTGGGTCTCGTAAGACTGCTGTTGAAAGTGATGATGGAGAAGTGTTAAATGAGAATCAAGAGCAAGTGCAACAGAGAAAAGAATTGAATAAAAGAACTTGCGAACTTGACACTGAAGCAGAAGGAACTGTGCAAGTTAAGAAAGCAAGAAAAGGTGATGTGTGGCCAAAAGGAGTGAAAAGACTGAAATACACTCTGAAAAAGAAAATACCAGACACGATAGTTGAAGTACCACACAAAACAGAACAAAGTGAGTTAGAAGAAGAATTAGTTTGGAAAACTAAGAGAGTAAGAGTTCCGAACAGGAAATACACAGCTCCATAATAGACATATGTGGTACTGGAAGAAATTGAGCATACAGATCAGAGCAAAGAAGAAACTGGCACAAAACAGAGTGAAGCAAATGGTTTTGAACCACCCTAAAAGAACTGTGTAAACTAAATGGTGCAGAAAATTAAAGAATTCATTCGGAGAAGAAAAGAGAACTAAAGAAAAAATTGAATCAAAGGCTGTGAAGAAATAAAAAAATATATATAAAAAAAGAAAAAGAGAGGGTGAAGGAAGAAGAAGAAGGCTTGAAGTGTTTGGATACACTACTTAGATAGTTTTATAGTTTTTCTAGTTTTTTTTTTGAATTGATACAAATTTTTCCTTAAAATGACAAAAATAGCAGAGACTGGATATCAAAATCATAGGTTTAAACATAGATGTATTAATGCTTGCTTATTTAGTATTTTATTACTAATGTTGGTGTGGTTAACACTAATTGTTATTGTGTCTGTCTTAATGGTAACTAACCATAAAAATAATACTAATGGTGTGACGAGTGAAAAAGTAGATTTTAAAAGTCTTTAAGAAATCTCACATACTAATATAGAAAAGATGGAAGGTGACAGCATTTACCATCAAGATAAATCAATTAATGACTTTTCATTAAATGTTTTTACTAAGTGGTTGTATGAGTATGTTGATACGATGGATGCAAGAGATTGTTATGTGTGCATGCAATTACCATCGTCTGTCTCAGAGGGGGTGACTTACCATCACCTACCTTTAACATATGGAGTGTCTTGTAGTGTTCTAACGAGTCTTTTTTACGAGAAAGGTAGCTTACAATATTATTCTAACATGGATTTAGTGTTTTCAGAAATTCCTATTAGAAAGAACATGAATAGAGTAAGTAGTGCTGAAAATGCAGAACATATGGGGGAATTGTTTCATCCAACAAAAACAATAGATTTAGTACACGCACATAGACATAACTTAATATGTAGACTGCAGTTTGAAGAAATAGAATTCATTAACATGGTAGAGGATAGAAGGCAGGATTTTAAGAGAAAGGCTGCTGAGCAAGTGTCTCATGTACCTCCATGGGCTTTCAGAGAAGGAGATTATAAAAAAGGGTGAGACATACGCTACCATGACCCTGGACTGGCATCATAGAGGGAAACTTTGCTTGCTTAGATTAAAAACTGATTATAACAATTATTTCATTGGTTCTAGTGAGTGTGATCATACTTTCCTAATTACGGGAGGATGGGGAATAAAAGGAGGAACTGATCCTGTCTTTCCGGGAATCTATTATGTGTGTGGTAAGAATGCCTACTCTAGGTTGCCTGCACATTGGTATGGATGCTGTTATATTGGGATAGTATTTCCTAAGGTGTATCACTTGGATAAAAGTGATAGAATCAGTGAAATAAAGAATGGATTAATACGTAATAAGAGAGAAGCAAGTTTTTCAGAAATAGTGGGAGATATTTTTGGAGCATTGATACCTTCAGTTGGAGTCATATTAAACTCACATAAAATTAGAAAATTGTCCACAGTGGTTGATCGTTTATCAACAGATACTGCTGGTGGTTTCCTGATGATTGATACTGAGATGGTTGCAATTAAGTCTATGGTTTTCCAAAATCGACTTGCCCTTGATGTCTTATTGGCCAAGGAGGGTGGAGTCTGTAATATGTTGAAAATTCAACAATGTTGTACTTATATCCCTGATAAGAGTAAGAGTCTGGAGGGGTATATTAAGAACATTTGGCTGAACTAAAGGTTGACGGTGCTTGGGAGAAACTTAGTAAGAGTTTTTCCTCCATGGGTAATTGGTTTGCTACTTTTGGGAAGTGTATTAGGGAGAATACTAACGCCTATCATTGCAGTAGCTACATCAGTACTAATGATTTTTCTGATTTATAAATGCTGTAAATGTAAAAAGGAAACATCTGATGTGAAACGAAGAGCAAGAAAGAGAAAGAGAGAAGAGATAGAATTAGAGGACAAGAAAGGGAATTATTATGAAATAATGAAGGATTTAGATGGAATAATGGTAAAGCGAGAGAGAACAACTGCTTTCTGAAAGTGATAATTTGTATTGGTGGGTATTTTGGTGTTGGCTCAAAACGCCATCAAAGGGGGGATTGATGGAGCAGGGTTTTCGCGAAATAAAACCTGCTCGAATTGAACCCTCAGTAACATATACTAACCGTGTGCGGTGAAAAACTAATGTGGAAAAAAGCCTAACATGAGGGAAAATGTTACTGCGGAAGCGCGTACTAAAGCAATGAAGTAGGCCGCAAATGCTTCTTGACAAATAAAAATAAAAGGACTAAAGCTGCTTTTGTGCACATTATTAACGTTTGCTAGGAAAATAATATTAACATCGGTTGCGCATGGATAGATGCAGCACGGGGTGGTTGCGTAATGAAAAGCATTATAAGTGATTAATAATGCCTGTGTTTGTTTTTTCATAGAAGCATGGTTTTCTGTTCTGCGGGAAAACACGGGGTTAATGAGAATAAAATAAAATCTGGAAAAATAGAGTTGAACAAGATGGTGAAAGTAGAAGACAAGTGTTCTTCACAGATCCTGTGTGCCTGCCAAGTGACAGCTGAAAGAAAACATTTTTCTTCCTCGAGTGAAAGAACATTTCCTCTTTATGCGGCATGAGCGGATAAATGTGACACAGAATTTGCTACATGACTTGTTGTGTAGTTCCTATATTACCCATGCAGGACCTGCGCGTTTGGATAACATAACCTGTGGGTTTGGTGGCAGACTAACTCTGTGCACCCCCACCGAGAAATGTTAGCCTGGTTTGCATTAGCTAGCTCGCAGTGCCACTAGTGTCTCCTCTTATCGGGGAGAGATTAGTTTCTGGCAACCTTAGAACAGGACAACCCTGATTCCCTCAGAATCGTGGAAACAATGTACTACCTTTCGCTCAGTCACTCGTGCTCACTTATTCGGTTTGTCTCATGAGTTACACAGAATAAACAGTCGGGCGTTTCAATAAGTATTTATTGAACAGTTGTTATTCTAGTGTAAAATATATGTGCTGCAGTAACCAGCAGACAATAGCAGAAATATATTATCAGCAGTATGATCAAAGTGAAAGGATAGAACAGTTCTACCATATTGCAATAATCATGAATACATACGAGTATAAGAAGCATTATGAAAAGTGCGCGTACTCCTACGATGCCTAACTAGATGTACCTGAGTGTACCTAGCATATGTGTAGGTCTAAAAGCCGAAGAGCCAAGAATCCTTCTAGGATTTAGTCAAACCCCCATACCTGAATAGAGAGAGTGTGGGACCCCGTCCTGGTCTCGAGTTGGACACCCCGACAGGGCTGTGTCAGACCGCTGTCAGCTGGAGCGACTGCATGCAGGAGCCTCAGCGTCTCTGGTCAGTGTGTCAGCATGGAAGTCTCGGTTCCCTCTATCTTACCGGGGCAAGATGTGGTGTATTTATACCCTAAAGAGTCTCGGTCCTCAGTATGGTTTGTATTGGACATGAGGAAGACGTCAGGGGTGAACTTTGTACATACATATTATGCAGGTGGTGTTTTCCTAGAGAGCCATGCATAATTGATGAGTACAGTGTGGACCCGTGTTTGGGAAAAACCCTGCTGTATTCAAAACCACAGGATAGATAACGTTCAGCCCTCAGAGCTCGTTGTGTACTAGCGAGGACCAATGTAGGTGAAAGATCATGCCTATATAAGGAATCATGACTATAATAGGACATGTACAGTTATGACCGTAATAGGGCATGTGCGACTATGACCATAATAGGGCAAGTACGAATAAGACCATATTAGGGCAAATACGAGTATATCTATTTTAGGGCATGTATGAACGGGTCTACATTAGGGCCTCTATGCGGGATATAACAGACTGGGATGGAGGAAACGAATGCTATGACAGTGGCTCGAATTTGTATTTCTTGGGGTGGAAGTAGATATGCAAAATAAATAAACAATAAGACATTGAGTGAGATGGACATGACGAGAGTGGTGCGACAGTACACCCCCTTCCTTAACCAATCATGTGTAGAGAAATCCTCTGTTCTGACACAAATGTGGGTTGGACTTGGGTTTTAGGGTATAATTGAGGTTCCTAGTGGGAGGGGTTAGGTTAGTTGGTGGCTTGCTTTCCTACCTGCGTGAGGAGAGGCCTTCTTTGCTGTCTCCTATTCTTGAGCTGGCTGTTCCTGTCTGCTGATTGCTGACTTAATCTTTGCCACTTCAACTCTT
The DNA here is from genome assembly GCA_963921515.1 of Calotriton arnoldi. Classification (NCBI taxonomy): domain Eukaryota; kingdom Metazoa; phylum Chordata; class Amphibia; order Caudata; family Salamandridae; genus Calotriton; species Calotriton arnoldi. Next base: position 550,633 of record CAWUFW010010157.1, read on the forward strand.
CTTGAGGGGCCTTACTGCTCTCATGACCAGGGAGTAGATTTCCTATTCAATTGAGTTAGTATAGACAGAAAACTGAATTTGCATAACCATTTGCAAATGCATTTTGTCTCTGAACCTTTTGTCTCTTCGCCTTTCCACTCCCTTATGTACTGACATGTTGAGATGTATTTTTATTTCTCTGATATTGTTGCTCTGTGATGATCTATGATTTGTACTGTATTCTGGTATTGATGAGCATTTATTTCACATTATTTAGTTAAACATTATAAATATACAAATGTGTCTGTCTTTATTAGAGGTGTTTTTCTAGTTTATGAGTATTCTAGAAACAAGTATTAGTTTGCCTAACCCTGTCAACTATATAAAGATCGCATCGCCACAATTGGTATAATAGAAATGAAGACACAAATTGGATTTTGGTAATTTGTTTAGTAATTCACTAACCCAGCGTGAAGGGACTTGTTGGGTAATGAAATTGGGCCTAGTCTGTGGAAAATTATTAGTCCCAGATCGGTGGATCACGCTCATAAAACCTTGCCGGGTAGTCTTTGGTGATATAAATCCCCAGGTATGTGAACCCCTCAACCGCCTCCGTAATGGTATATCCCTTGGGTGGGGGGGGGGGGAATTTACCGCTAAGGACATAGATGACTGACTTCGACCAATTGATACGGTAACCCGAGTGTTTCCCGAAATTAGTGAAAATGTGTAGCGCTCTGTTTAGAGAGGGTCCGGGCGACGCCATATACAATAAAATATCATCAGCGTACAGGGAGATGCGGTCCTCCCAGTCCTCCGACCACCGGAGACCCCTCATTATTGGATCTTTCCGTATCCACATCGCCAATGGTTCCATCATTAAGGCAAAGAGCAACGGGGAAAGGTGGCAGCCTTGTCTGGTCCCTCTCTCAAGGGTAAACACTGGGGACTTCCGGTTGTTGACAACAATTGAGCCATTGGGCCCTTGTGTAGGAGTTGGACTCAGCTCAGAAAACCCGGACCAAATCCGAATTTCTTCAGAACTGCGAACATGTAGGGCCACTCGATCGTATCAAACGCCATGGCAGCGTCAAGGGACACCACCACAGCGTCTTCTCGTAACGTGTCCAGTCGCCCCATTACACCATGTAACCGTCGGAGATTAAGAGAGGTGTTCCTAGCTGGCACAAAGTCAGACTGATCTGGGTGCACAAGTTTGATTATAACTGGTAGCAAACGAGTAGCCAATAGTTTCGCTAGAATCTTGGCCTCTGCGTTGAGCAGGGAGATTGGCCGATACGATGGACACCTGTCCTTGGGTTTCCCACTTTTGTGGATGACCACAATGGTGGCCATTCTCTTGTCTAATGGAAGAGTCCCTTGCTCTCGACTCTCCCAAAACATTTTCGTGAGATATGGCGCTAGTTTGCTTGGAGCCAGCTTATACAATTCAATAGGCAAACCATTGGGGCCCATCGCCTTTCCTGCTTGGAGATCTCTTATTGCTCTTTCTACCTCCGTGCTCGCGAGTTCTGCTTCCAGGTCAGCCCGATCGTCTTGAGAGAGAGAGCGGGTAGGGGATATCGGTCAGCAAGGAATCTGCTTCAATCTCCGTGGATGTCGTGTGAGATTTGTAAATCTACTTATAATAATTCTCAAATTCATCTGCGATCTCCTGCGGGCAGTAAGTCGTTTACCGGACTCGCCTGTCAATTCCACTACCAATCAGTTAGCTTGCTCTCGGCGATCCAACCATGCCAGCAATTTCCCTGCTTTATCACAGACATCGTAGATTTTACTGAGCGTGGCCCTGTGCTGTGCTCTAGCAGCGTCTGTTACTAGGGACATGCATTCTTTTGTTTTCATCTTCAATAAGTGTTTGGTCTCTTCCGAATGTGAATCCTGCATCTCCTTTTCCAGGTGTAGTATGTCTGCTTCTAGTCCTACTAATTGTGCAGTCTTCTCTTTCCGAGTCCCTGCAATCAGAGAGACCGCGTAGCCCCGTATCAGCCCTTTGAAGGCCTCCCATAGGATCTGCGTGGACTCTACCAAGCCCTCGTTTTCCTGATAATAAAGCTCAAATTCTTTGATGATTTTCTCCCTAATCAGCAGGTTCTTAAGGAACCACTGGTTTATTGGGGCTATCCTGCCTACCTGCGGCTCCCCCACCTCTACCAGGACCCAAACCGGGGAGTGGTCCGAAATGCCCCTCGCCAAGTGGCGCACCTCTCTGATCTGTCCCAGCTGGGCCACCGGCACTATGATGTAGTCAATTCTAGATAGGCAATGATGGGCCCCAGAATAAAATGTGTATTGCGCATCCACAGGGTGGAGCACCCGCCAGGTATATACTAACCCCATCGCTCCCAGAAAGTCATGGATTTCCGCACGGGAGGGTGGTAGCTCTCTCGGTGGGCACCGGTCTAAGCGACCCGAAACAATGGAGTTAAAATCCTCACCCACGAGGAGCCTCCCTTCGGGGAGGGCGAGTAGGAGATCCCCCTGGTCTTGAAAGGCTAGTACTTGAAGACCAGGTGGCACATACACGGACACTAGATTTAATATTTGGCCTTCCCACCTCCCTGAAACTGATGCAAACCTGCCCAGATTGTCTGTCCATGTGTGGTCAATTGCCACCTGGAAGGTTTTCTTCACCATTATTCCAAAGCCCCTGGAACCTGAGCTGAATGCGGAGTGCGCCACTAGTTGGTATCCCCACCTGTTCATTGCCTTACAAGCGTTCCCCATTAAGTGCGTCTCCTGCAGTAGGATCACGTCCGGTGCATGCCGTTTTACGTATTGCAGTACTATGCCCCTCTTTAATTTGTCGCCCAGTCCGTTGACGTTCCAGGACAGCAGCCTAATACCTCGCTTTAGCATTGGCCCCATTTCTGTCATTGTTGATATCTGCCCCAGTCAGTGGAGTCTTAGCAGCCGTCACATGATCACTACACGAGGCAGACAATACTCCGGCACCTATTGGTGAATGCTTCTCGTGCAAGGTGTGGGAAAATGCCTATGTCCTTCTTGACGCTTCGTGTTAGTGTCATCTAAACTATGTGTAAAACTTATCAAACTCCCCTGTCCCACTCCCTAACCCGGTGTAGTCTAGGCTGCAAACTGGCCCAGGTCCCCATTACAACAACTGAGTCACCCGGTGACCGGATCCCTGCCCCCCCAACAAACCCATCCCCACCCCTTCTCCCTGCCTCCCTGTATTGCGGGAGTTGAACCCCTGCCTCTCCAACTCTGCAGAGCGCCTATCGTCCACCCCAAAAATGTGTTGTGGTGCGTGGCCCGACCCTGCACCCGATAACCATCATCTATCTGTATGAGCCGTTGCAGTTCATTCCGTGTCGGAGTCATATTAATGTCTTGAAGGCCCTCACTTATGGGCCTACTGCGCGGTCACTTCGGAGAGTGTCACAAAAATGCACTAGTCTTGGCCAGCAGCGAATGTGTCATGATCACGTCCCGCAGAAACCAGTAGCCGGACTACACGTCCCAGCATGCACCTGGGAGGGACATCGGATGATCTTCCTAGTGGATAGGCTGTCTATATATAGCCCTCCACTAGGGGGATCCGGTGCTTGTCACTATACAGAGTCAGTACCAACCCGAGCTCTGCTAGTGTTACCACGGACTGTTCGAGAGAGCCCCTTCAAGCCGCTTTCCTATCAGCGGTCTCTGGATTACTCTTACCTACCCTGACTGCCATTACACTGTGCGCGGCGCCGCACAGTTCTTCCAGCTTCTTCGAGCCTCGCGGTTGGAACCGGGTGCGTCCTGGCTCCTCCCGCACCCGTGGTCCCGCAACGGCTCTTGTGTCAATTGAATAGTATCAATTGCCTCTTGTGTCAATTTGAATAGTATCAATTGCCTCTTCCAGCCTCGCGGTTGGAACCGGGTGCGTCCTGGCTCCTCCCGCGGTCCCGCGGCGGCGCTTGTGACAGCTTGTGAAGGATTACAAGCACCTTCGAGCCTCACGGTGGGAACCGGGTGAGAACTCGCCCTTACGAACACCCGTGGTCCCGTGAAGGCTATTGCATCGGACTCTATAGCCCTGTTATTGTTTTTTAGGAGGGATACAGGACTCCTTCCCTTGGGACTCAAAGACGTGAGACGGATCACGCTCTTCGAACACCCTCTTTCCAGACTCTGGATACTCACCTTTCTATGGACTCAGCGCTATTCTCAAGGAGAGAGTTTTCCGCGCTTCCGTTGACTTCATGTGAGTTCAGTGCTGCATGTTCCTGGAAGCCATTCTTTCCAAAATTCCGAGCAAGACCCTGAAGTGCAAAACCTGGTGAGTCTAGGTTAGAGAGATAGTGGGTGGAGTACTAGCAGGGTGGGAAGGAGTAAGGTAAATGCGTCTATAATCCACCTGTTGTTGGTTGTTTCCCTCCTACAGACCCTGTGAGGACACGGTGGGACCACCCTATTGTGCGCTCTTTCCTAGAGGGGCCTGGAACGAGAGTTTCGCTGAGAAGGAAGATAGCAGTGCCTTCTTCCGTTATTCCCTATTCTTTATCCCCTATCCCCTGCGCTCTGTAGTGCAGGGTGGAGTATTACACGTCCCCTTGTAGGGCAGAGCGAGGGGGCTTTGGGTTCTAGGCATCACCCCCGCTGGATTTGTCTCCTGAAGGTTAGTGTACCCTTTCGCAACCTGACAGAGTGACAAGCCCAAGACGACCATCCAGCCTGGGTGATGGATGTCAACACAGCTTTGACCACACTACTCGAGACCATGGCGACCCTACAGACGGAGGTCAACGCGTTTCGAGTCGAAACGCAAAACCTTCGGACCGAGATGGGCACCATGCGTCGGGAAGTAGCAGGGCTGAGTAGAAAAGGCCCTGACCCACCTGGGAGGAAGTATATCCAGGACTGGACTCTTCCCCCTCCGCAGCCTCGGGCTGCGGAAACCTCTGTAGGTCACCCGGGAGGAGGCGACACCACCCCGGTACAAGTGATCCACTCCCCGCAGATACCCCTTGCAGCTCCCGAACGCTTTTATGGCGACCCAAAAAAGTTTGGGATATTCATCAATCAATGCAGGTTGCATTTTTTATGCAAACCAACCCTTTTTCACAATGATCAGGCGAAAACCACCTTCATTATGTCCTATCTGGGGGGGAACGCTGCAAACTGGTCCATTCCCTTGATAGAAAGGGACGACCCGGTGTTGTACAATTTCGCTGGGTTCTGCACGGAGATGCGTAGGTTGTTCGATCGAAGGATGCATCTGCTGACCTCCGACAGGGAGCTACTCACCCTTAAGCAAGGGACACAGGACCTCCTTTCCTATGTAACTACGTTCAACCGTTTGGTGGTGGAGACGGATTGGCCCCAAAACAAGAGGACCTCGTTGTTCTATCAGGGGCTTCGGGGGAGCTAAAGGACGTGCTTGCCCAGGTCGTCCAATTGCCCCAGACCTGTGAGGAGCTAATCGATCTAACGGTGCAATTGGACCATCGGATGCAAGAAAGGAAGACCGATAAGAACAGGCCCGAGGTGAGATACGTTCTACCTAAGGGTCGACCTACATTTGGGGAAGGAGCCCAAGCGGCGGAGGTCCCCGAACCCATGCAGATAGGCAGTACCCGAGGACCTTTGAGCACCGAGGAACGGGAGAAGAGACGGAAACAACGTCTCTGTCTGTATTGTGGAAAGGCCGGCCACTTTATACGAGAATGCAAGGCTCGGACACGGCTCCCTGAGAAGAGGCCGCCGACAAGGAACCAAGCTGTGATCCACGGGGCTTGGGACACTGAAGGGGAGAAGGGAAACGAATAGCCCCGAGCCAACATGAGACCGTTGGATTGGGGCATGTGGAAGAAAAAGTGTCTCCAGTAATCGCTAACACCTTACAACCTTCAGTACCGCACCTCCACGTTAACGTCTCTTTGTGGTTGGAGGACGGTGTACTCAAACTCGTGCCTGCTTTGGTGGACTCCGGGGCCACCAGTAACTTCATTGATCAGAAGTACGCGGAAGACTTAGGGTTACCCTTACAGAAGAAGACCGTCCCTGAACCAGTGAAGGCGGTAGATGGCAAGGCACTCACGTCTGGTCCTGTTCGATACCATACTCGGCCTCTTCTCATGCAATTCGGACAGGACCATTATGAGGCGATTCGGTTCGACCTAATCGACGCACCTCATTTCCGATTGATCTTGGGGATGCCATGGTTAACCCTTCATGACCCTACGGTGGGATGGGCAAGCCGAACGGTGGTGATGGGATCTGCGTACTGCAAGGAACACTGCACTAGACAACAAGCGTTGGAAGAGGACCTGGGGGAAAACCAAGCAACGTTTCTGGCTGCAGGAGGCACCATGCACGTCCTGGCGTGCACCACGACACTTCCCCCGGCATATCAACCATATGCTTCTGTGTTCGATAAATCAGCAGCAAGCCATCTCCCACCCCATAGAGACTATGACTGCCGAATAGACCTGGTTCCGGGTGCTGCAATACCTTGTAGCAGGGTATACGCGTTAACCGAACCCGAAAATCTACATTTGAGGGAATACCTGGATGAGAACCTCGCCAATGGCTTCATCAGACACTCTACTTCCCCTGCTTCCTCTCCTCTTTTTTTTATCCCTAAGAAGGAAGGCGATTTGCGGACATGCATCGACTTCAGAGCACTTAACAGAGTCACAGTGAAGAACCGGTACCCCCTCCCCTTGATCTCGGTGTTGTTGGACCAACTGAAGGGAGCCACTGTGTTCACGAAGCTGGATCTCCGCGGAGCCTACCATCTGGTGCGGATGAAGAGAGGGGACGAGTGGAAGACGGCCTTCCGTACGAAGTATGGGCTGTTCGAATACTGTGTAATGCCGTTCGGGCTGTGCAACGCCCCAGCGGCGTTCCAGTATTTTATGGATGAGGTTTTGCGTGGGCTCACGGACGTGATGTGCATGGTTTACATTGACGACATACTGATCTATTCGTCATCCATCAAGGAGCACACCACACACGTATCGCAGGTGTTGGAACGGTTGCGGAAGTACTCGTTGTATGCCAAACTAGAAAAGTGTCTTTTTCATGCCACCAAAGTAGAGTTCTTGGGGTATATCATCAGCGCCACTGGGATTAGTATGGATACAAGGAAGGTGGAGGCCATCACAGGCTGGAGATCCCCGACGAACCAGAAGGCGTTACAGAGCTTCATAGGATTCAGTAATTTCTATCGCCGTTTTATCAAGAACTTCTCACAAATACTACAGCCCCTTACCTCCTTATTGAAGAAGGGAGTAGCGTTTGCATGGACCACACAGGCCGAAACCGCCTTTCAAGAACTAAAATCCTGTTTCACGAAGGCACCGATACTAAGGCATCCGGATGTGCACTTGCCCTTTGTCCTGGAGACAGACGCCTCATACTACGCCTTGGGGGGCATCCTCTCTCAAAGACATCCAGACACGGGACAGCTGCATCCGGTGGCCTTCTTCTCAAAGAAGCTTACCCCCTGTGAGGTGAACTACAGCATTTCCGATAAAGAATTGTTAGCTATCAAGAGGGCCTGTGAAGAATGGAGACATCATCTACAGGGGGCCCAACACACTATTGAGATCTTCACGGATCATCGGAACTTGTTATTTCTGAAGTCAGCTAGAGCCCTGACACCACGACAGCTACGATGGTCTCTCTTCTTCGCAGACTACGACTTCTGATACGGTACCGGCCAGGAAGTAAACACGGCAAGGCAGATGCGTTATCAAGACCGACCGATCCTCTCCAGGAGGACGGCCCGGAAATCACCACACCTCCCCCCATCCTAAGCAAGGCGACATACCCTCAAGAACGGATCGCTTTGGTGACGAAAGACGACTTCCTTGACGACCTCCGGATGGAGTCCGCAGAAGTGGATGCACAAGCATGGGTAAACGAAGAACCCGAGAATCGAAGCAAGAAGGAGGGTTTCTTCTTTCGCCATCACGTTCTGTACGTACCCGTTGCCCGCTTACAAGACCAGGTGATGCAGTGGGCTCATGACTCGTCTTTGGGAGGACATATGGGGATCTACAAAACCGTAGCCCTCGTTGAACGACATTTCTGGTGGCCGGGATTACGAGAACGCGTGCGGCACTATATTACAGGATGCGCGGTGTGCGCCCAAGGCAAGACCCAACACTCTAAACCAGTGGGGTTACTGCGCCCTATACCCATCCCGGACTCTCCATGGCACACCGTTTCCATGGACTTTATAGTGGAAATGCCCCCCAGCAATGGACACACAGTCATCCTAGTCTTGGTGGATCACTTAACCAAGATGGGCCATTTCGTACCGTTAAAGACGATTCCTTCCTCCTCCGAGTTATCCCTCATATTCCTGCAACATGTGGTGAGAGCACATGGTATCCCTGCGATTCTCATAACAGACCGAGGCTCGCAGTTCACGTCCAGATTTTGGCAGGCCTTATGCTCCGTTATGAAGATCGTCGCCCAGCTATCAACCAGTTACCATCCGCAAACAGATGGTAAAACCGAGAGGCTTAACCAGACCCTGGAGCAGTACCTGCGGTGTTTCTCCCTACATCATGAGGCCGAGTGGAGTACCCTGTTGTGGACGGCAGAGTTCGCCTACAACAACAGTAAACACACCACGTTGGGGTGTTCCCCGTTTTATTGCTTGTACGGCTACGACCCTAACATGTTGTCTTTCGCCTGGCCAGTGACGTGCAAACATCCGTCAATCCAAGCCCACCATGCGCATCTCCGTGCAGTGCTCATTGAGGCTAAAAGCCAGCTGCTGAAGGCCCAAGAAACCACCAAACGCTTCGCAGACAAAAAACGATCCCCGGGGCCCCTGTACGAGGTAGGGGATAAGGTATGGTTATCCACCACCAACTTGCAGCTGAAGGGATCAAATAGGCTCAAACCCAAATATGTAGGTCCCTATCCCATAGTGCAAGTCATAAACCCAGTAGCGATGAAGTTGCAACTACCTAAGACCTGGAAAATCCACCCCGTTTTCCACGTTTCCCTTTTTCGACCATACTTGCCTCATACCCGCTTGCTAGCAGTACCTAAACCTATGGAAGTAGAGGGAGAGGAGGAATATGAAGTACAAAGTATATTAATTCCAAGAAAACTAGAGGGAAGATATACTACCTCATTCACTGGAAAGGCTATGGGGCGGAAGAACGAACGTGGGAACCAGCGGCCAACTTGCATTGTCCCCTGCTCCTCCGTCGTTTTCATACACGTAACCCTACGAAGCCAGGTGGGCCACCGGGACGGTGGTCGTTGCGGAGGGGTACTGTCATGATCACGTCCCGCAGAAACCAGTAGCCGGACTACACGTCCCAGCATGCACCTGGGAGGGACATCGGATGATCTTCCTAGTGGATAGGCTGTCTATATATAGCCCTCCACTAGGGGGATCCGGTGCTTGTCACTATACAGAGTCAGTACCAACCCGAGCTCTGCTAGTGTTACCACGGACTGTTCGAGAGAGCCCCTTCAAGCCGCTTTCCTATCAGCGGTCTCTGGATTACTCTTACCTACCCTGACTGCCATTACACTGTGCGCGGCGCCGCACAGTTCTTCCAGCTTCTTCGAGCCTCGCTGTTGGAACCGGGTGCGTCCTGGCTCCTCCCGCACCCGTGGTCCCGCAACGGCTCTTGTGTCAATTTGAATAGGATCAATTGCCTCTTCAAGCCTCGCGGTTGGAACCGGGTGCGTCCTGGCTCCTCCCGCACCCGTGGTCCCGCGGCGGCGCTTGTGACGGATTACAAGCACCTTCGAGCCTCACGGTGGGAACCGGGTGAGAACTCGCCCTTACGAACACCCGTGGTCCCGTGAAGGCTATTGCATCGGACTCTATAGCCCTGTTATTGTTTTTTAGGAGGGATACAGGACTCCTTCCCTTGGGACTCAAAGACGTGAGACGGATCACGCTCTTCGAACACCCTCTTTCCAGACTCTGGATACTCACCTTTCTATGGACTCAGCGCTACTCTCAAGGAGAGAGTTTTCCGCGCTTCCGTTGACTTCATGTGAGTTCAGTGCTGCATGTTACTGGAAGCCATTCTTTCCAAAATTCCGAGCAAGACCCTGAAGTGCAAAACCTGGTGAGTCTAGGTTAGAGAGATAGTGGGTGGAGTACTAGCAGGGTGGGAAGGAGTAAGGTAAATGCGTCTATAATCCACCTGTTGTTGGTTGTTTCCCCTCCTACAGACCCTGTGAGGACACGGTGGGACCACCCTATTGTGCGCACTTTCCTAGAGGGGCCTGGAACGAGAGTTTCGCTGAGAAGGAAGATAGCAGTGCCTTCTTCCGTTATTCCCTATTCTTTATCCCCTATCCCCTGCGCTCTGTAGTGCAGGGTGGAGTATTACACGTCCCCTTGTAGGGCAGAGCGAGGGGGCTTTGGGTTCTAGGCATCACCCCCGCTGGATTTGTCTCCTGAAGGTTAGTGTACCCTTTCGCAACCTGACAGAATGCAACATTTTAGTCTTTGCTACCATCGTCCAGGGGGCCAGCTCCTGGTGACGCCACCATATCTTGCTCTGAACGGGGCTGACTAGGTCCTCCTCGGAGGTCAGGTCGGCCCTTCTTCCGTACTGTGCGCCATCCTTCAAGCCAGTTTCACGCTTCCTCCGGGCTACCAAAGAACCACACCTTTCCCTCTGTCTCAACTCTGAGCTTGGCGGGGAAAATCATTGCATATTTTATCTCCTTCTCCCGCAGGGCCCTCTTCACCTCGAGGAAGCTACGTCGTTGACGTTGGACTTTTAGAGTAAAGTCCGGAAAGAAGTTTATTTTACAGTTCTCATAATCGACTGGTGGCTCGGCACATGCCGTCTGCAATATATTGTCTCTGTCACGGTAGTTAAACACCCTGGCTACTATGGGTCTAGGGGGTGCTCCAGGTTTCGGCCTCCCCCCCGGCACCCTATGTGCTTTTTCTATCACGAAAAATGTTTACAGGCCTTTAGGTTGCAGATGCTTTACTACTAGTTCCTCAACGAACAGGTCTGTTGCCTGCCCCTCCGCTCCTTCTGGCACACCTAGGATACGAACATTGTTTCGGCACGCCCTCCCTTCGTAGTCGTCCAATTGACTTTACATTCTTTCGGTACGAGCTTGGAGGTCTGTCATTTGCTTTTTGAGAGTTGACGTGTGTTTGACTAGCGAGTTAGATGTCGTCTCGATCTCCTTAATTCTAGCATTCATGTTCCGGATGTCTGCCCTGACCAGAGAGACCTCCGCCGAGACAGTCAATTCTGGTATCCAACGAGGTTCGTACAGTGGTAATTGCTGTCATGATATCCTGTAGGGTCAGCTCTGACTGCCCGTCTGTCACCTGCTTCTTCCCCAGCATTTCGTCTGCGTCTTTCTCGTGTGCGCTCGACCCCTTCTGCCAGGCATACTTCTCCATCTTCGTCTGTAGTGCAGGTTTGCCGCTTCTCCCTCCGGCCATCTTGGGTCTCGGTAGCACTGGGCCTGCGTGGATACCCAGCCCTAGCCGGCTACTCTCCGCCACCTGCGCGGGCTGATGGTGCCCTTGCCAGCCTGTCGGAGTACACCTGCACCAGGGGGTGTTCGAGAGCTTGTCCGGTGCCCCACAGTCGCTCCGCGGCCACTCCTCTGTTCGCAGCCACGTCTTCTGCCTGCGGGTTCTCTGGAGTCGCGCAGGGCCTATGGTTGGGAGCGCTATTATTTTTCCCGCGTCGCAGGCTGATGGATCCCTGTGCGGTATTGGGGGGGTGCAGCTGATTCGACTGCGCTAAATTCTGTGCTGAGCACGCGGTCTGAAAGGCCGCTCACCTGGCTCCTGGGCAGACGGCGCCCGCTCGGTGCTCGCGGCCACTTCACACCCACGCGGTGTTCCACGGCCTATCGGTCAGGTCACCACCCTTGGCAGCCACAGTTAGGGGAATTTATCAACAGGACATGGCAGCCAAGGGTGTCTCTGGTCGCTACTCTCCCCCTCCACGCTCCTTACTTGAGGGCTCCAATGTGTTGCAGCGTTGCCCTTGCTCTTCACCTGCCCTGACGCGGAGCGGCTGGGCCTGCCAAAATGGCGACTCGGGTGGGCTCAGACCCACAGTTGTCCTCCTACCCCGATTTTGGGCTCGAGCTCCGTCAGGAGAGTCAGCCCGCTCCAATGGCGGTTACTCGTCGGCGCCTCTGCCGCTCCGCTTCGACGGTCTCCGTTTTGGTGGCACCCCTCCTTAAGGTCGTTTCCACCACAGCCGGATCTTGGCGCCCGCAGCTCTGGGCCGGGCCAGCCCCAATCACTCAGTCCGCCCGGTCGCTGGTCTTGGGTATGCTGGGTGAAGACAGGACGCGCCTTCAGCGCTCTCACCCCTCCGTTTCAGCAGCTTCTACCGCCGGCCGTGAAGCGTTTGTGCGCCCCTCCTCCTCTCTGCAAACCTCGCTGCTAGGCCCTCGGGAACTCACTCGGTCAGATCTCCGCTTGTGAGTGCTCGATTTGCTCGAATTTGGGCTCAATACCTTCCAGGTGACATCCGGTTTGACAATACAAGAGACAGAAGGTCAGGTCACTCAGAGCCTGCACCAGTCAGTTTAGTATTTAAAAGTTTGGGCAAGGATAGTGGTGCAAAGAGCCGGGAACGTGACCTTCCTATGTCCCCACTAATTTGGAAAAACCAAATACACAAGGTACAGGATAGCTCAGCACACACCTATGGCCAAAAAATACAGTTTCAAGAACTATAGTGATACATCATAATTAATAATTAAAGAACGAGAAAAGATCTCCCAAATGATTCCAATGAGTCTTCAGAATACTGGAAAAAATATCCTTCCTTTATTCTTTTATGTTATTTTTCTTCAGACTTCGTTTATTAAAAACACAATACAAAATTCATAGCCGGCGCAGAGTGTTTCGTCCCAACAGGACTTCTTCAAGGCTGTTTCTGTTTTTATGCAGTCCACACTAACAATACACAACGTCAATTCGTATCATACCGAGGTGCCTTGGCAAAAATGAATTTCTTAGTAAAAAGAAAGAGCACACCACTGTTGTAAATTGTGGATATTAGTGTACGAACAGGAATGGATCACTTAAGATCTTATTGAGAGAAAAAGTGCACCACTATAGTGAGTTGTGGGTGCTGATATACTATAAGGGTATGGTCACCCAAAATTAGTACAAAGACAAGTAACCGCGTGGTCCGAAGTCCGGGTCTGAAGAATCACGCCAGACATCCGGTTTGACTTCTGGTATTAGTGGCTCATACTTCACTGGATCAGTGTACGGATATTAAGTTTATCGGGAGCATTCTGCCGGAGCCGCGCTAGTGTGGGGCCATCTTCCCCAGTGGTCGTCCACGCCCCCGTGCTGTAACAAATCTGAGTTATAGTAGCCTTCGAGGGTAAGGGTGCTTCAGTAGCTGCATCCTAGTTGGTTATTTTTAAAAGGATGTGAATTTGTGAACAAAGACACTTGTTTAGGCTTGCCGTGCAATGCTTTTATTTATACTGCTGGGTATAATTACTGCCGAACTGCCACCTTGACGACAGGGAAGATTCAAGCATGTAAATCTATGAAAGATTCAATACTGGAGATTGAGACAGGTCTGTACTTACAGCGGTAACTTAAGTCTCCACTCCTAAAGATGAGTTTGATTATAGCTCCATAACAAGTATGTGGGAAACAACCTGTTGAGGTTACACAAAGGATTAACAGTAAAAGTATGACCACACATTAATTCGCACTGTGGTCTGTGGGAAAGTGATTTGTTGTGGGTGGGGGTGGTATTAGGGTCCACTACAATTGATAAAGTCGCTATCTTGTTAGCTCCAGTTAAATGTCTCAGTAATTTAAAACCAAGATCAATCCCAGTTAGTTGTGGCACAGAGCAGTCAGGCTTAACTTAGAGAAAATGTGCAAAGCATTTAGAAATATAAAAACAGTTAAAAAGTCAAAAACATAACACAATAAAAATCCCACTCCAATTCAGAAAAAAACAGAAAATGTTAATGAACATAAATGACACCAAAATAACGAAAATCCAATATGGGGACCCAGGGATATGATTTTTTAAGGATTTAAGTAAAAACAGCACCAAAAAGCACAAAGAACCAGTTAAGGTCTATGGTCGCTATAGACTGGGAACTAGGCACAACTTCAGGCAAACTATGATAGAGCATGGGTCAGATACAACAACCAGGTTCAACACAGAGGTTTTACCTTGGGACCTAATCTTTTTTCTGGAAGTCAAAATCTTTCAGCGGGCCAAGGCAGCAGGCTGCATCTGAGGATGTCCTTATGAAGTCAGAAAGGCACTGGACAACGTCCCGCTGAAGCCTTTGGTTTTAGCGGGAAAAGCTCAGAGTGGGAGAAACTCAAATTTTATGCTCAGGAAAGCTCTGTCACCGGCTGGATACTTTTAAAGCCTTTGCCGGTCCATATTTTCACTTAGGGACTTAGTCTCTCTTTTGTGTGACAATCAGTTAGTTCCATGAGGCCAGATACCTTCTCGCAGAGACCCTGCTGAACTAGCTTGGCTTCTGCGGAGAAGCTGTAAGTAGGGGAAACCTGTTTCTTTAGCCCAGCAAAGTTGCACCGTGGGCAGATATGCTGAGGAGGTTTGTCACAGCCTTTTGAAGATCTAGTGTCGTGTAGTTCCTAAAAATACATAGGATCTGCGCGTTTGTTGGACAACATAAACTGAGGGATTGGTGTCTAGACTGATTCCGGACACCCCCACAGGATATGTCAGCCTATAGACCAGCTAGCTCACAGTGCCACTATAAGCCCCCTATGAGCTCAGTCAATCGTGCTCACTTAGTCTCAGATAGATACACAGAATAAATGTTGGGGACGTTTTCAATAAGCATTTATTGAACCAGCGCCATTATAGCATAAAACATGTTTGCTGCAACAATCAATAGACAGAAGCAAATGTAAGAGATTACAAGCACCAACAGAGTAAACAGTAGATACATTTCTACCATGGAGTGAAGCAACTAATATATAAAGGCATATTTAAGAACAGTAATCTTATCGTACTCCAACTAGGTGTACCCCACCTAAGTGTACCTTAATGTACCTAGCATGTATGTGGGTGTGAAGCCAAGAATCCCCTAGGAAAGAGCCAACCCCATTACCTGATGGGAGAAAATGAAGGACCCCGTCTTGGTCACAAGTTGGACACCCCGCAAGGGATGTCAGACCGCTGTGTGATGAAGCAGCGAGCAGGGACCTCCATGTCAGTGTCAGCGTAGAAGCGTCTCCTCCTTCTACCTAGTGAAAGTTCGGTTCTTTTATACCAAAAAGGAAACATCGGGGGTTCTACCACAATCGATATGTTGTGAGTACGATTATGTAGATGAGCCTAAATCAATAATTGTAATTATACAAAGTAGCCCTGTCGCCCGAGGAAGAAGATAGCGATGACTTTTTGTACAGAGTATGTTAATCCTGTTATGCACGTCATGTGCAGGGGATTAAGATATGATGCTAAGATTCCTCATGCATAGTAAATGAGGCTAGTTTCAAGGAAACCAATCGACATTTATTCAGCACATAACTGGGTAAAGGGTCATTGCTAGAAGCGTTATGCAGAGCAAGGTAGGACAAATGTAGGTAAAAGGTCGCTTTGCTACTTAGGCCTGGGTTAGGTAACATAACACTAGGGTTCCAAAAATTTCCAAGTCCCAGCTTTTCAGAGGTGATAAGAGAAGTCCAGTTTGACATAACCAAAGGTCCCATGTTCTCAGCAACAGCATTGGGGGTCACGACTCACTCCACTAGAGGTCACCCGCAGGGCCAGGTCAGGTCTAATTGGTATTGAAAAGCTGGACACTTCTGGTGTAAGGCCTCTTACAGCTTATTGTGGCCCTGTAGCTTACACAGGAGGTCAGCCAACGGAGCCTTTAAGTTCACTTTTTTGTCCTGGGAACACGTAGGATGAGGTCCAGCTCTTCTGGTCTCCTCACAGGTCTCAAACAGCAGGTGCAGTACTTCTTCTGTTCTTCCAGAGTTCCAGGGTGTTATGAAGAGAGGTGCAAAAAGAACTGGCTGTTCGGGCTTGACTGTTCCCACAAGGAACAAGGTCAAGACTGATTTGCATATGGCTGGGTCCAAACTGGGGTGGTGTGGTGTGGTGAGCAAAAGAATGATGGATTTAACCCAGATCCTTGTGACTGGGGGTGAATGTTTGCATTGTCCAGCATTCCGTCCATCAACTGTTTCTTTTGCATGTGTTATGAAGAGTACCAGGGATGCCACATTTATGCTTGGTACTAGCTAGAGGGGGTGACTCCTGGCCCCTGCCTACCCAATGGGGTAAAAGCTCCCAGAGGTAAGCCTACACACTTTTGCAGCAGATCCATTAGCCCTACTACAAACAATCCCACAGTGCCTCTCACTATCAAAACTGAAGATGGAGAAACCCTTCTTCCCTTGTGAAGAGCCTTTGTGCCCTCCTAGAGGAATTGGCAGGGTAATGAGCAGTCCCCTTCTCGTGGTCAATTGCGCAGCTGCGCAACACCCCCTCCCCCCCCACACTGGGTTTGGTGCCCGCCTGACTGGGAGGACAAAAGCTTGGGCCTTTCCAAGTGGCAACTAACATCTACTTCTGGCAGGGAAGGTCACTTCAAAGTAAATTAAGTTCCCGGGTCCACCCCAACTGCTATTGCTGCCAGGAGAACAAAAACATTTCCCCACACCCAAGCCTTTGTTTCTTCTCTGGTAACAGTTTTCACACCTTTTCAGGGTCTATTCACTGGCTGGCTACAGTTGGAGGGCTAATGCAAATTAGCCTCCAGGAGCTTCAGGCAGGGAAAAGGTAACTTTCTAAAATGTACTTTTCCTTAAAATGTATTAAAAGTCCAACTTCACCATTGAGCTGAGCTTTTATTACATATTTAAAATAATTGTTTAATCACCCTTCTTGTTGGTCCCTAAACAGAGATAGCAGAATTAATATTTATTATCACTTGCCCGTGTGTCTCCATGGGCCAGTTAGCCTTGCTACAGTAAAAATAGCTTTTAGGTGCTAGTCACTATAAGGACACGTTGACTTTAAATTTCTACATGTTTTACATACCATGCACCCTGACTTGTGGGCCACCAGGTCTACATAGGGGTGACTTATTATTTAAAGCAAGATTTTCTCCTGTCAGAAAGGGTCATTTTGAGAGTTCAGGCTGTAGGTTTCAAACTGCAGCAGCCAGGTCATAGTGGCACACCCAGAGCCATGTTTGCCTGGTTTCACTGGTGGATGGCACAGTTGTGCTGTATTGCATAGGTGACATTTAACTTTCCATGCCATGGGTGTCTTTTGGGCACCATATGTTATGGCTATATAGATAAATATGGTTTAGGAGCCAATTTCAACATGTTTTAGGGATCAGAGCACCTGCCGTGGGGTCTGGTTAGTAATGCCGCAGTGCACATAGTAAAATAAACAGCATCATCAGTGTACAAAAACTGCGGGTGACCACGCCAAAAGAGGCACTTTCTACCATGGTCTACAATTGCTGATAAGCTATCAGGGCTTCCCTACTTAACTTCACAGATTAGGTAGTCTTCACTAAATCTTTTAAAGTAAGTAGAACTAACAATGATTTGTGTACCACAAAATCTGATGGAGAGGTAGTGCCTTGGCTTAATCAAACTGTAACCATCAGAAAGATGAATGAACCCTACTACTGCTAGCACAGAGCAGGTAAGCGAGTGGGAGAGAACTACAAGTTCACCCATTCACCTGCCGCCAAAACATCTGTGCATTGCCTAAATCTATAGTTTCATATATTAAAAGCCAGTTACATTCATGAGCCAACATAATTTTTCTCCCTTTAAATCTTTCAAGCCTCTTCAAGCTGATTTATAGTTTGAAAGCAAAGACTCACCCTGATCCCAAATAGATTTTCTGCAGAGCTTGTAGCTTGTTCGACTTCACACATTCCTCATCAAACCATACCTTGTCAATTTTTGACATCCCCTTCCTTTCACATACAGTCGCCCCTTTAATTTTGTCTCCTAGCATTACAACTATCTCCACTTCAAAGAGTCTATACCAAGTTAGCCCCAAATCCTTGATTAATCTAATGCAGAGAATTCAACTGTAACTGAGACAGCCTAGCTAAACATTCACGATTATAGTGAGTATGGAGTCGCTGTGAGTAAGTCAGCAGAAGAAGCTAGAAGTAAAACTCTCCCATACTGAGGGGATTTGCTTGCGCTTAACTTAAACTATAGGAAGTTATGGTCGCTACCTTCGGTTTACAACACCTCAAAATTGTAAAATGTATTAAAAGCCTCTACTGACAGAAAAGCATAAGTCAAAAGGATGAGCACTCTTCCCACGCCAAAACGTAGGATGAGTGGGCATATCCAAAGGAGAGTGAACATTCAGACATACTAAGTTTTGACTATTCAATAATTGCACAATCATTTTCACTTGCTCTTCCAAGAAATCGAAGACATATGTATTCTATTTCATACCAAGTTCCTTTGCCACAACCATCATTAGTACATTTCTTAGATTACTTAAATCTGTTTTTAAGCAATATAAGTGATGTAACCTTTTATTCAACATTCCAAACTCAATATACAGGTTTAGAAGCAACAACACACCCATTGAGTCATGATGGTAATAAAATTAGATCAGAAAGCCCCAAAGCTAATGACATGACAATGGAGCTTCATATACAGCCATAGAAAATTTAGTCAAAACCAAGATTAATACACCTCCTAAATGGTGCCCCTTCCATTTGTATGAGTGGCCAGGTTGTCTGGACAAAACACACTCACACCTGTCCTGAAGACAAAAGCAGAATTTATTAAACAAATCAATATAAATGCCCACCTTATTCAAGTCAGTCAGTTCACGGACATTCCGCCATCAGGAGAGAACATATTAAGAGCTCGTCCAAGCTGTTATATGTATCACACATATGATCTAATTCATATATAGTGTCTATGACTGATGTAAGACATTACCACACATGCCTTTACAATGCAGCCTTTACTATGCATGCCTTTACCACACATGCTAAGTATATTCAAGGTAAGTAAAACCTATATACATACACATACACACACATATCTCAAAACATACCGTTTCAGGCTTAGAGTGCTGCTTAAATTATGCAGAAAAGAACACTGGGCAGTTTCCAAGTTTAGGCGGAGAGCAGCTCCAAAATAGAGCACCCTACAATGCCAGCAACACTCTGAATCCATTCACCTCAAATGTGTTTTTCTAGCAATGTTTTTAGGCATAGGATTAGCGCAGTGTCATCCACACCGAGCTACAAAGTGACAAAGTCTCCTGCCATTTTTACAGCAAAGTGTTTACATATAGGATTAGCTAGTGCTATCCACGCCGAGCTGAAACATGACAAAAGCCTTTTACAACTCCAGGCACTCTATTGCAGCTTTGGATTGGCAAAATACCATCCAAGCCAACACAGAATGAATAAAAGCAACTCCTGACTTGTTTTTCACTCTTGTTATGAGCTCTTCAGAGAGGTATAGCTTTGTCCAGACACAAGGGAGTACCCAGTATAAGTCAAAACAATAACCTTTCAGGCTTAGAGTACTGCATAAATTATTGAAATATGAAGCAAGAAATTCTGGGTAGTTCCCAAATTTAGGTGGAGAGCAACTCAAATATACAACTTACAACGCAGCCTTTACCATGCATGGTAATTATATTTAAGGTAAGTAAAATATATATATAGTCCAAAAGTCTGCCACACACTCGAGGACACACACAATGAAAGGTCGAATTCAGCCTTACAGCAATCCTTTATTAAGCAGAGCTGGCAACGTCGCTGGGAATGTCATGGCCTTGCCCTAAGCGTTTCGGAGCTCCTGCTCCTTGTTCACGGGCTGGCGCGCTGTGGACAGATGCAAACAGGAAAAGTCTCACAATTAGCTGTTTATATCGCCATCTGGTGGGCTATGTAAATTTAGAGGCTGTCTGGGACTTGTAGTCCTGTTTGCTTAATTAATACCCATGGTGGGTTCTGCTTCACAGCATATACCTGATAAAACACTCCAATAGTGTCCCCAGTTCAGTGGCCAGTTCATATACATGCCGCCTTTCATTCCGCTACAACGGTTTCCGTGAATCTGAAACCAGCGGCCCACAGCATTTTCGTGGCGGTGCTGTCCTCCCGGCCCTGGCTGGCCGGTAAATATCGTCCAAAAGTCTGCCACACACTCGAGGACGCACACAATGAAAGGTCGAATTTAGCCTTACAGCAATCCTTTATTAAGCAGAGCTGGCAACGTCGCTGGGAATGTCATGGCCTTGCCCTACGCGTTTCGGAGCTCCTGCTCCTTGTTCACGGGCTGGCGCGCTGTGGACAGATGCAAACAGGAAAAGTCTCACAATTAGCTGTTTATATCGCCATCTGGTGGGCTATGTAAATTTAGAGGCTGTCTGGGACTTGTAGTCCTGTTTGCTTAATTAATACCCATGGTGGGTTCTGCTTCACAGCATATACCTGATAAAACACTCCAATAGTGTCCCCAGTTCAGTGGCCAGTTCATATACATGCCGCCTTTCATTCCGCTACAACGGTTTCCGTGAATCTGAAACCAGCGGCCCACAGCATTTTCGTGGCGGTGCTGTCCTCCCGGCCCTGGCTGGCCGGTAAATATCGTCCAAAAGTCTGCCACACACTCGAGGACGCACACAATGAAAGGTCGAATTTAGCCTTACAGCAATCCTTTATTAAGCAGAGCTGGCAACGTCGCTGGGAATGTCATGGCCTTGCCCTACGCGTTTCGGAGCTCCTGCTCCTTGTTCACGGGCTGGCGCGCTGTGGACAGATGCAAACAGGAAAAGTCTCACAATTAGCTGTTTATATCGCCATCTGGTGGGCTATGTAAATTTAGAGGCTGTCTGGGACTTGTAGTCCTGTTTGCTTAATTAATACCCATGGTGGGTTCTGCTTCACAGCATATACCTGATAAAACACTCCAATAGTGTCCCCAGTTCAGTGGCCAGTTCATATACATGCCGCCTTTCATTCCGCTACAACGGTTTCCGTGAATCTGAAACCAGCGGCCCACAGCATTTTCGTGGCGGTGCTGTCCTCCCGGCCCTGGCTGGCCGGTAAATATCGTCCAAAAGTCTGCCACACACTCGAGGACGCACACAATGAAAGGTCGAATTTAGCCTTACAGCAATCCTTTATTAAGCAGAGCTGGCAACGTCGCTGGGAATGTCATGGCCTTGCCCTACGCGTTTCGGAGCTCCTGCTCCTTGTTCACGGGCTGGCGCGCTGTGGACAGATGCAAACAGGAAAAGTCTCACAATTAGCTGTTTATATCGCCATCTGGTGGGCTATGTAAATTTAGAGGCTGTCTGGGACTTGTAGTCCTGTTTGCTTAAATAATACCCATGGTGGGTTCTGCTTCACAGCATATACCTGATACAACACTCCAATAGTGTCCCCAGTTCAGTGGCCAGTTCATATACATGCCACCTTTCATCCCGCTACAACGATTTCCGTGAATCTACATGCTTGTGGTCTCTCCCTTGTTTTTGAATTTTTTTAATCTCTCCCCTTTGTTTTTAAAGAAACAAGATCAGTAATGTGGACAACAATATTTTGCACTAACATCTAATATACTGTATTGTTACTGGATGATATAATCAAGCACTAGTTCTTGGAGAAGCTATTCACTAGTAACATTTAAGTTAAATCAACCTGCGACCTCTTGCACAGCCCCACCACCAAGTGTGTTATTGTTGTTTATTTGGGGTTTTTATTTAGATTTGCACATTTACACTGTTTTGCACACTTTTTAAGGAGCATTGATTATATCCATACTATGCCTTTTAAGTAACTCTGTATTTTTAACAATTTTTGTAATGTGTACTTTTTGATATCAGGCTTTAGGTATTTATTTATGAGAGTTTAATAATGTATTTATGATTGATTTTGGCTGACAATTTCTAAAGATCCACTGTGATACTTTGTGTGACATGAGTTATTGGGCACTTGCCAGTAATTTGAGCCAATTTGTCATTATTTATTTCACCCAAGATCACTCACAACAAATCAAGGAAAAGTGATCGATATCTCTCTTTTAAACAAATGCAATTGTTTGTTTTTAATCGAAACCTATGCATATCAATCGCAGTTATTTTTTACATGTGTTACAACATATTGGTTACTTTTTTACAGTTGTCAACAATGTAACATACTAAGGATGTTTTTAATCATTTGCCCCTTAAGTATTGAGTGCACACATATATATATATATTTTTTTCTATGTTCACTAATTGACCAATCCCTCAACCTGATTGGCCACACTAAGTTTAAATGTGGTGACCCGTCAACAGCGCGTCAGGTGATCAAGATCGCTGTGGAGATCGAAACGCGTCTGGGGCGGACACTTGTCTGTACCATTTTGGTGTTTATGCAATAAATCAATGGAGCTGTGAACCCATGTCTCTGGAACAATTTTGTTTGAACTGTGTTGATGGTCCGTACCTGTGTTGTTTCTCCTCTGGGTGGCATCCAGAGGAACAGGATTTGATATATATATATATATATATATATATATATATATATATATATATATATATAAAAAGAAAGAAGCAGAGAACTCTGGGTAGCTTTCGAGTTTAGGTGGAAAGCGGCTCCAGTATAGAGCACTCTCAACACCAGCGACGTTCTAAATTTGCTCACCTCAAATGTCTGCTTTTCTATCAAAGTTTTTAAGGGTAGGATTAGCACAGGGCCATCCAAACCGAGATAGTAAGGGACAAAATCTTTTGCCATTTCTACAGCAAAGTCTTTAAGCATAGGATTAGCACTGTGCTATCCATGCTGAGCTGTAAAATGGCCAAAGCTTTTTACCTCTCCAGGCACAGTATTACAGCTTTGGATTGGTAAAATACCATCCAAGCCAACCTGAAATGAATAAAAGCAACCCCTGACACGTGTTTTGCTCTCATTATAGCTCTTCAGAGAGGTATAGCTTTGTCCAGACACAAGGGAGCACCCAGTATAAGACAAAACAAAACCCTTTCAGGCATAGAGTGACGCGCAAATTATGCAAAAATATATATGTAAGTATTTATTGTGTGATTCATAAAAATCATTACAATCTTTAAAACATGGACAGCGGTAATCACAGTAGTTCATAATATCGGTTAAAAAGAAACATAAGAATAGATAAATAAGGGAAGCCCACAAAAATGTTATCAATTTCTACAAACATGCTACTTATATTGTGAATAATTTAGGGATAACATGCCGCACTAAAACATTGATACCACATAAACCAGTCTAAAAATAGCATTTCGGTTGTCAATAATCTTAAATTCCGTGGGCATTTCAGTGACCGATAAAATATCTCTATATTTGCATACGATCATTGCGTTATTCCATTTTCTTAAATTCAAATCTTTAAAGTGACTGCGTGGTAATTTCACCGTACTGTGCAACAGTATTAACATGAATTTTTTATAAAAATGTACTGATGCCCATTGTAGTTAGTGTAGAATTATTAAGATGCCGCTGGGCAATAAAGTGTCTACGTGCAGTGTCTCGGTGCTGACCCAAGCTATAAACATTAAGTTTCTAATGGCAGCAAGAGATCAGTAGAGTGCTTCCGTATCTTCCAGTCGTTCTTACTCTCCATTTAATTCCGAATTAATTTTTTTATCTGCTATAAGGATAAACTTAACGAATTGTCTTATTAGATGGATTGATTTCCCGGAAAGGCATAAGATTACTGCTGGATGACATGTTTCTCACCCCTTGCTCATTATAGGTGGGTTTCAACAATGCTTCCCTTTCCTGTAGTAGACAGGGGCAAATACACATAATATGTATTAACGTTTCATTGGGAAGTCCAAGTGTGTATCCATCTCGGGGTTCCATCGTTTGTCAGATATTGACCAAATCTTAACTTTAAGAATGTATCCCTAATAGATGGCTGTACATGGGAAAGTAAATAGGGTTGGGGCTCCTTTTTATCAAAAGAATTAATGATCGACCAAGCATGCTTTTTTTCTGAAATAGCCTCCTTATCCAGCATCAGGGATAAAAAGGTTCGTTAATCGATTTAAAAGATGTTTGAAGATGGTTTTCTTTCTATCCCAGTGGTCAAAAGGCTGGAGGTTAAGTGTTTAGACTCTCAGTTAAATAAAACCTCCACCCACATGCATAGTCAGATTTTATAAGTTCTTGCCAACACAGGTTTTACAAGACTGCCAGGATCAGATAAAAATAAGTATAAGCTTTTTAGGAACGCTGATTGTCTTACTAGGGATTGGCTGGACATGCCGAACTACAATCGGATATTTTCATGTCCAATATTTTTCAGAATCCTAAAAGTGGATTTAAAAACCTTAATTTGCAAGCTATCCAAAATTTTAGAATCTTTGCCTCGCAAGATTACAGACCCGTAGGCTAAGGAGGGAATCACCAACTTGGCCTTTATGAATTTAACTAAGTGCTCATGGCTAGGGCATAAGAGTTTATCTCGCAAGGTTCTAAAAGCAAATTAAAGGGATGTAGCTTTGGCCTTTAAATTGGTAAAATGATGATTAAAGGCTACCCTATCATCAAATATGATTCCTAAATATTTGTAGAATTTAACTCTTTCAATTACTAGCCCATTAGCTTTCCATACTTGCCTACAGGGATTTGGCTATCCCTATTGCCATCATTTTCGGGTTTTTTAATATTTATTTGTAAGCCATTTGCTCAAATGTATTTGGTAAATGAGCCTTTTAGCCGCTGTAAGCCTATTGGCGTATGACTAAGGAATACTGTGTCATGGGCATACTGAAAGTAGCTTATGTTCAGACCTGAAAGATTTGGTGAATGGGCATCAACATTCGGCAAATAAAGGGGTAAATCTGTCATAAAAAGATTAAAAAGACATGAAGCTAACTTGCAACCTTGCTCCAAACCACTAGAAGTTTTAAAACGACGAGTAGTGTAGCAGCCATCACCCAGTTTCACTTGGACCCATGTATTTGAATATAACAAAACAATCATGTCCAATGTTTTTTTTGGTATGCCCCATGCTGCCAGCTTTTTCCAAAGTAGATTGCGGGGAACAGAGTCAAATGCCGCTTTCAAGTCTACAAAGCAAATATATAACTTTTGTTTTCTCCGCTAACAGCTTGAGGGATAATAAATTTGTGATTGTTGACTGGCCTCTTCTGAATCCGGTTTGGAAAATCGGTATTATCTTTAGTGAGTTAACCCACTTTTCCAGGTCCTTGAGTACGCATGTCGCAAAACCTTTCCCCTCCACATTGGTTAGGTAAATGAGGCGATAATTGGCAGGATTGTCGGGGGGGACCACTCTTGTAAATGGGTTGGATAATACTCCCTTGCCAGGAGTCAGGAATTACTTTGAGCATGACCGCATCTTTAAACAAAGGTGTTAGGATTCTAGCCCAAGGATCTGTTTTGGCCTTAAACACATCATTGGGAATTCCACTGGGGCCAGGAGCACTGCTTGATTTGATCCTACCTACCACCTTTTTAGTCTCTTCCTCTTGTATAGACTCCAATACAAGTAGATATTCATTGTGGGGTTTTTCCTAGGGTTTTTGTTCTTCTTATCCCCTCGGAAGTCTAGCGTTTTTTGTTGAACAATATTTTCAGTGTTAATTGCTGGTGAGCCCCCATACACTTTAGAGAGGTAGGTATCCCAGATTGATTCGGAGATGTTACAGCTATCTGCTTGCCTGCAACCATGCTCTAGCTCATTAATTGTTCCCCAAAAAGCTTTTAAGTTGTTAGTTTTGCCAGCGTAGTGCAGCTTTACCCATATTTCTTCATGGTCAGCCCTTTTTGCCTGCCAGATCTCATTCGTGTATGTTCTTCTCAAGTTTGCCAACAGTCGCATTTTAAGATCTTTATATACACAGTTTAGTTGCTTATATATTGCCCTTGTTGCTTTATTAAGGGCCTTCTTTTGACGGTACAATTTGTGCGAGTACCACCTGTTGTTTTTTGGCCTAATTGGGTTGCACCTGGCAGTTATTTTAGGGGGAAAGATGTCTGTTAATGAAGAACATACGCAAGGCCAGATTCTATTTTGGCCGCAAAAGCCAAGATCTAAGATTAGTTGTCTGTATGCCATATCACTCTTCTTAAGTGAAAGGCGGTCGGCAATTGGTCGAGATTTCTCGTCTTTGGCTGGTATTCAGCAGTTAGGGCCATTATATGATTTGAGGATTGAGGTCTCGCTCTACTTGTGCTGCGGCATGATACCCCTCAATTCCAGATGTTAATCGCTTAGAGACAATGGTGAAGATGATTGTAGAATTTTGCCTGGAGTTTACAAAAGTTGGCACATCTACTTTATTAAATTGGTGGTCTTCTTGTAACAGCAGGAGTTCATATTTTTGAAGATGGTAACAGCAAATCTGGGTTACATCTTTACTTAATTTATCCAAAGAGGTCCTAGTGACAATATGCATGTTGAAATTGCCCAAGATGTTAAGGCCAGTAGTAGGGTGTTGATGGGTCAGAGTATCAATTATTTCCCAAAGGGTGCTGAGCTGAGTTATTATGTTCAATTGTTTTGTACTTAGATACACATTTAAAATGATTATTGGTATTTGAAGGTGTATTTTGATACATTGTAACCACGTAAGTTCAAAGTCAATTTCCTGGTGCTTGGTGCCTAGTTCAAATGAAATAGAAGTAGACAGCCTGCCTTTCGCTCGATCAAATGCAGATGTACGAGTTGCGTTAGTGGAATATTCTTGATAACCAAAAATCGCCTCATCCATTTTCCAGGTTTCTTGGAACATTAGAATTTAAAAAATGTGTAAAAAGGTTATTGTCTCTTGGTCTTGTAGTAGTCTTGAGAGGCCATGTACAGTCCAAGAGCAAATGATGATGGACTTTTGCGGTCTTTCCAGACTATTTAACCTTCAATCACTCTCTATACATCTTTTTTTGGTAAGAATAGTCCGTAACCAAGCCAATCCCCATTTATACCCGGCTTCTTCTGTATTGTTTTGCAGATACGAGAGCTTGGAATACCACTTGTAATGGTAATACCCGATGATGGTGCTAGATTGAATAGTGGACCAATAGCCCCTTTTAGGACATTAACTTGCCCTTCATAATTTCCAGGTGTTATGTTGTTTATCTGAGGGCTCATTTTTGCCAATGGCATTGGGATCAATACGGTCGGATAGTTGCTATCAGTACATTTTCTGATCTCAATCCCCCATTCTTCAAGAAGGGACATATTTTCCATGATTTTATTAACCGTCTCCTCGTTATGCTAAATGGTACGTTATTTCCCGAGGGGAGATGGTGAGATCATTTTTAAATTGGACATAGTCTAAGGCATCAGTTGTTAGGTAGTTAAGTGCTGGGATTGCTGTTAATAATTTTAATATGCAACTACGGTTTAGAATTTCATGTGTACCCCTTGAGATGTACTGTGGGATAAACCAAAGTTTTGTGGAGGTGGATGGGCAGTTATCCAGAGTTTTAGTTGAAGTGTTCATATTGGGAGGATTGTGATTTGTTATTGGACATTGTGTCTCAGATCGCCTGAAAAAACTCCTGCTAGGTATGGTATATCCTGGCTACCTTGGTTTTCTATCGGATGAACTGGTGATTGTTGAAGACTTTTTGCCGACGAGGTGGAAGGGGGCAGCATTGGGCATGGTGATTTATAATGCTGAAGATTTGAAGTTTGCCAAGCTGCGTCCCATCCAATCACGGGTACGTGCGGGTCTCTGCTGGCTTTACATTGCCCTTGAGTGTTCTTTGTATCTTGGGGTAACTATTGGCAGTCATTACACAATGATTTTTTCTATTGGTTGGCTGTTCATGAGTGTCCTTCAAGATAAAAAAGTGTGTCTTGGTCAATTCATTCCCCAGTCTACTCTTTCTCTACTACTTTAGCCTGACCAGAAGCTGTTATGATAGGTTTGAAGATTGGATAACTTTCTTTCGGTCTATCAATCATACTTGTCCTGGCTGATTTGTTTATTGTATTGTGTGCTTTTTTTTCTTTGCCTTTTCCTTGCTCTTTTGGTTAGCACAGTTGTTTTTGAGGTAGAAGATATGTTTGAGGCATTTATTGCTTGGTTGTCTCTACCATCTTGGGCTGGTAATATTCGAGTGGTTTCATACTCCTGCAAACAGAGAGCTCTTTGTTTTGCTGTAGGGGTTTTATGATTTTCAGCGTGTAGAGTAGACTATGATCTTATTTCCTCCTTCATCTTTTTATCTTGAGTCATATTGAGGTGTGGTTTTTCTTTGCATAAGCCGGACATTTTGTGTTCTTTAGACCTAGAGTGACTAAATATTGGAGCTGTTGATTTTTTTGCATCAAGGTGTGGGGGGTGAGACTCTCCAGAAGCCCACCAGTACAGGGGTTCGCCCTTCTGCGTACTCAAGTCCTTGGACTAACAAATAGAGATTGGCACGGAAGCTGTAATATCAAAGAAATAGTTTATTAAACCTCATGAGTGGAACTACCTCTATACAGAACCCTCAGGCAATGTATGAGGTAGTACAAGGAGTACAGAGACCAGGGGTCTTATATACTGTAGCAAGTGCAGTGTAAGCATGGAGGTTCAAAAAGGGGCAGTACAAGTGTACACACAAATAGTCAGTTACATACAAGGATACATCAGAATTGCTTAGTCAACAGAACGGGAGGAGTTACAGAACTGCTGACATCAGTAAAAATAGCCTGACAGTTACATCTGTAACAGGGGCATTCCAGCAACTAAGGCCTCTCTGAGCATGCGCAGTGCTCAGGCTCAATACTGAAGGAGTTAATTATAGTTCCTGACTCAAGTGAAATACAAGAGCAGGCAACAGTGAAGAGGGAGAAAGCACATGGCGAGCACATGGCTAACTAAAATGGCTGCCAAGAACAAAATGGCTTCAGCTCATGCTAACGGCGATCTCTGCTAATTTCCACAGACGACCCTTTTAGCATTAGCCGAAGACATTTCTATGTTTTAGAGGGAACAAAGAAAACATCTTGTATGTCTATTTTCATCATATCGCTAATCTCTTGATCTAATACATATTGGACATTCATATTCTTAACGTTACGTTTGGTAGGCATGCAAGCAGTGATACAAAGGGAGCAAAGCATTGGACCACATTGTATACATAAGCAACACAACAGTAAGATCGCAAAGAAGATACATAGAGTTGTTAACAGTTTCCAGCCCCAGGTAACAAATAGTGTCCATAGCCAACCGGTTAAAGTCCATGTTCCGGTATCAGGGTGAATTTCAGCAGCGATTTTATGCAGTTTAGAGATTGCATCAAAAACTGAAGGGGCGTAAACACAACAACTGCTCCCGATGATGCGACATGCACCACCACGGTCAGCCAACACGACGTCGAGGACCATTCGGTTTTGGAGCGCTACAATCCTCGCAATTTGTAGTTCTTCTGTGATGTTTCCAAGTGCCATGGCTGTCTGATTGGTTACAGCCTCTACAACACGTGTCAAACGTCTGATTTTCCGGCTGTTTAAGGCAGCACCAACAAAGAAGAACAATCCCAAATTAAAATCAACATATTGCTGCAGTGCAGTGTCAGTCTGATCCACCTCATCATGATTTGTTGTCCTCTTAAATCTGTTTTTGGAAATGTCATTAAACAGTCTATAGTCTTTGTGGTACGATGCAGGTGCCAAAAACACAGGTGGTAACAAAAAGGACACAAAACAAGTACCGGACCAGCCAATGGGTAAATGGTAGTATCCTTTATTCCCACATATGAAGTATGTATTGTGCGATGACGTAAAACTGCTGTTATTTACTCCAGTAATATTCAATACCAGAGTACAGTCGCTTTTTCCCACGGGAATACTACCAACACTGTTCACACACAGGTCTGCTCGAGCTCTAGTAACAGCTATAACAAAAGGTCCATTACCCTTAGCAGTTCGAGTATTTGGGAAAACAGAGTGTGTAGAGGAATTTCCTCGGCGATACTCCTCCATTTCCCATACAGTTCCTTTGGCCTGTGGATCTCCTTCCTCATCAGGGTAACAGGCTTTGTTTAGCTGAAAGTTCAGTCTTCCTACATCATAGTTAGTGATGTTAGCAACATGAGTAGCCCATAGCAGAGCAAACCAGGCTCTGCAGGAGCCGTTGTGTGAAAATGGCAGAGGAATAAAAGGCGTTCCTCCCTTCTTCTGATGAGCTGGCATCATTTCACACACCCAACAGTTGGTAATGTTCGTAGCATTATGAGTGTGGTGCAACATTTGAATGAACGTGTTGTTAAGATAAGACTGTCTATGCTTCTGCTCATGATAAGGGAGAGTGAAGTAGTGGTGCTCAATGGGGACAGGAGTAGTAGCAGTCAGTGTTCGTCGAGCAGGAGCCACTTCCTCTACAACCCAAGTTATTACTGCCATAATGATCACAGTGACAGTAAACCCAGCAATGCACATAGTCTTTTTGTTGCAGATTCTCGCAGCAGTCGATATCTTTTCCTTAGGCATGTTTATCTTGACGTTGAAATAACAAAGCAGATGGAGCTCTAAAGTCTTGGGCAGCCGTTGGTTTCTTCACTGAGAGTTAAGACGGGTGTCACTAAGCGAAAGATCCCCCCCCCCTCTTCGGCTCAGTCTTTCACTAACCCAGGACGGTTGCTCAACCAGTCTTTTTCAGCAATGCAGTTTCTCTCTGGGGCCGCAGCTGATATCGAGATGCACCAGGAATTGTGTGGTCCGGGAAGACTTCCTCAGGTTCTTCAGGTGATATGGCTTGGCCTCTTTCTGTGTCCAGGATGTCTCGATGGTCGGTAAGTGCAGCAGGTTCCACCAGGGCAGACGGCACCTTCTTACAGTGCATGGAGTGAATCCAATTTTTTCGATTGGTCACTCGGACTGCAGTTCTGGTCGCCAGCAGCACCTGCTCAGGGCCGCGCCGCCTCGGTTCCAGGCTTTTTGACCTCTGGAAAACTTTGACCATTACCTGGTCGCCGGGTCGTAGATCATGGCCATCACCTTGCGACCTGTCAGGAAGAGCTTCTCGAACCTGTTGATGAATAGAAAGCAAGCTGTCAGTCAACTGTGACAGGTAGTCACTCATCAAGACACAAGGTACATCATGTATGGGGCGTGGCTTAGGAATCCCCCAAATATTCATAGGCCTCCCAAATACCACCTCATATGGTGTAATGTATGTGGCACCGATCTAATGGAAAACAGAGCAAGGGGTAGCGCATCAGGCCATTTCAGAGATGTGGAAGCCTGTATTTTAGCCAACTTAAGCTTGAGGGTGGAATTGTACCGTTCCACTAACCCTGCTGATTGTGGGTGGAAAGCAGCATGGAACTTCTGCTTGATTCCCAATCCTTTCAAGACATACTCAACAACTTGCCCAATGAAATGGGGTCCGTTGTCACTCCACAAGAGTCGGCAAACACCAAATCTGGGGGAAAATTCCTTCAGAAGCACCTTTGCTGTAGTAAGAGCTGTATTATCCTTCGTAGGGTACGCCTCTATCCACTTGCTGAAAGCACAGACCACTACTAAGATATACTTCAGATTATTACAGCGTTCAAGCTGGATGTAATCCATTTGCAGAACCTCAAAAGGTGCAGTTGGTGTGGCAAACCCTCCTGTTGGAGTTCGTGTTCCCTTTCCAGGATTATACTGGAGACAAATCAGACAAGACTGGACTATCTTTTTAGCTGTGCCGGCAATTTCAGGATGATACCAAACTTGCGTAAGTAGCTTTGCTATTGAGGATGCTCCAACATGTGCCGGCCCATGTGCCATGTGAATCATAGGGTGTAAATAGGCTGTGGGCAATCTCCATTTGGTCATGTCTTTATTTCTCCAACAGCCCTCATCATCCAATGTTCCCTCCTTAGACCATTGGTCTAATTCTTCAGCAGAGGCAGATCGCTGCATGTCCAGCACTTCTTGCCTGGCATCATGCCAACGTTCAGCCTGTGACTTCACCACGTACATAGATGTAGTGCTTCGCTGCATTGCAGTCTCACGGGCTGTGTGATCTGCGAAGGCATTGCCCTGTCCTATTTTATCAATCACTTTCTTGTGTGCACTACACTTAACAATCGCTATTTTCTTAGGGTATGTCAAAGCAGTAAGGAGATTATGCACTAATTCTCCATGCACTATTTGTGTCCCATGTGATGCAAGAAAGCCTCTTTCCTTCCAGAGTAGCCCAAAATCGTGAGCCACTCCAAAGGCATATCGGCTATCGGTGTAGATGTTAACAGACAAATCAGTACTAAGTTCACACGCCCTCGTCAATGCTATCAGCTCAGCTGCCTGAGCTGACTTCTGTGGGATACGAGCTGTCTCAACTACCGTCTGAAGCGTTGTGATTGCATATGCAGCTGATGTCGTGCCATCTGGTAGTTTTAAACAGGACCCATCAACCCATAATTCCCCATCAACATTCAAGAGGGGCGTATCTTGCAAGTCAATACGACCCTTTGTCTGTTCCTCAGTAAGAAATATACAGTCATGGGACTCTTGTGACTGGGACTGAGTAGCTGGGAATGGCAATAACGTAGCAGGATTAAGAGTGGAACATCTTTTCAAAGTGACAACAGGATGTGGGAGCACACCGCTGACCTCTCAGGCAAGGTTCGCCCCTGGCATTCTGGTCAATGCAGTCTCTTGTAGCTCGCTCCGATATTTTCGAGAAGCACCCGTGCGCCAGTGAGAGGTACTTGACCTGATGCAATGTTTGGCAGCCTACTCAGCAAACCCCAAATTTGAAGCCTGTAATCTCTACTGATGACGGTTAAAGAACCAGAAACACGTGTCTAGAGATCAGCACTATCTGCGCCAACTCTGGCGAAACACTCGGAAAACTTTAGCAAAGCAAGCAACATGAGACTGCATTTACCAGAATGCCTGGGGCGAACCTTGCTGGGGGGTGAAGCGGTGTGCTCCCACCCCTGTTCCTGTTTAAAAGTACTTCTGTGAGTCATTGAGCTGACGAGCTCGTGGAAGAAGCACCCGTGCGCCAGTGAGAGGTACTTGACCTGATGCAATGTTTGGCAGCCTACTCAGCAAACCCCAAATTTGAAGCCTGTAATCTCTACTGATAACGGTTAAAGAACCAGAAACACGTGTCTAGAGATCAGCACTATCTGCGCCAACTCTGGCGAAACACTCGGAAAACTTTAGCAAAGCAAGCAACATGAGACTGCATTTACCAGAATGCCTGGGGCGAACCTTGCTGGGGGTGAAGCGGTGTGCTCCCACCCCTGTTCCTGTTTAAAAGTACTCCCGTGAGTCATTGAGCTGACGAGCTCGTGGAAGAAGCACCCGTGCGCCAGTGAGAGGTACTTGACCTGATGCAATGTTTGGCAGCCTACTCAGCAAACCCCAAATTTGAAGCCTGTAATCTCTACTGATGACGGTTAAAGAACCAGAAACATGTGTCTAGAGATCAGCACTATCTGCGCCAACTCTGGCGAAACACTCGGAAAACTTTAGCAAAGCAAGCAACATGAGACTGCATTTACCAGAATGTCTGGGGCGAACCTTGCTGGGGGGTGAAGCGGTGTGCTCCCACCCCTGTTCCTATCTTTTCAAAGTGATATGAGGGGCCAAAAGTGTCAATTCATATCCTGTGAAACGGGCACTAGTTAAATGCTGCGTTTTGGTTTGGTTCAAAAGGGCATCAACTGCATGGGGCACTAACACAAGCAATCTATGTGACAAGACTATCCCCTCACTCTGACGTATGGACACAGCTGCCACAGAGCGAAAACACCCAGGCAACGCACGAGCGACTGGATCAAGGACAGCTGAAAAATATGCACAAGGACGTTGCTTATCACCGTGTGTCTGTACTAAAACCGAGAGAGCACAACCATCCCTTTCGTGTACATAGAGTGTAAAGGCCTTGGTGTAGTCTGGAGTGCCTAATACTGGTGCAGAACATAAAGCTTGACGCAACTGCTGGAAAGCATTCTGGCATTCAGTAGTCCATGGGAGGGGCATGGGAGTGTCTTTAGTCAAGAGGGCCAACAAGGGTTTAACAATATGAGAAAAACTAGAAATCCACTGCCTACAGAAAGAATTAAGGCCAATCAACGCACGAACCTCCTTCTGAGTGCAGGGCACAGGCGTATCTAAAATAGCTTGAATTCGATCTGGTGTGAGTGCACGTCCCTCCTTAGACAGGAGGTGACCTAAATAGGTAACCTGCAGTCTACAATATTGCAATTTCTTCCTAGAAACCTTGTGATGGTGAGATGCAAGAAAGGAAAGTAATGACAGTGTTCCTTTTTCACACAGTTCAGGGTTATCAGCTGCCAACAAAATGTCATCTACATATTGTATGAGAGCCACCCCTTTTGGCACAGAGAAAGAATCAAGCTGTCTTTTCAATGCCTGGCTATAAATGCTAGGACTCTCTGTATACCCCTGTGGAGCTCTACAAAATCTGAATGATCGATTATTCAAAGTGAAGCCGAACAAATAACGGCTATCAGGATGAAAAGGTATCGAGAAGAAAGCGTTCTTCAAATCGATCACACTGAATGTGGTTGCAGTCGGAGGAACCATAGTAAGAAGTGTCGTGATATCAGAGACTACTGGATATTGGGGCACTACAATCTTATTAACCTCTCGTAAGTCAATGATAAACCTGTATATTTTAGTATCAGTGTTTTTTTTCAAGATGGGAAGGATAGGGCTATTGCAAATATTGTAAGGGACTTCTTCCACAACCCCTACTCCAATCAGATCTTGAACAATACGTATTAGTGCCTCTTCACCTTCTCGAGATATTTTATATTGAGGAAGTCGTAGCAATGAAGCACGCTCCTTCACCTGAATATGGACTGGTGGGATAACCATTTGACCCACATCAGTATCTGACGTAGCCCACAGAGTACTAGGTAGGGATGCCAAAGCAATATCGTCTTTAATAAGACAAAACCTCTCACCCATAGGATAGTTATCATTTAGAATATCACGCACACCTTCTGGGGAACATCGTATCGTAGCACGAAAATGTTTGAGCATATCGAGACCCACAATATTATCCGGTGTGTTAGGGGAAAGCAAAAAAGGACATGCTGCAGTAAATTTATCAACATGAAATGCAAGTGGATGTGACAGTGGGCTAAGGGAAGGTGTCCCATCGAATCCTATCGATGTTATTGTTAAGCCAGACAGGGGAGCCCTAGGAACCAATTGTTTAGACAGGGCACTACGAGTAGCTCCCGCATCAACCAAGAATCGATCAGTAGAACCCAAAACGTTTGCATTAACATAGGGACCCTTCTGATCTACTGGAATTTCAACTGATTCCTTACCCCATCCTAGGCATTCCTATGCATAATTAGAATCCTTCAAATCATCGGGTGAATAATCAGACATCTGATACTGATTTCGTCTCTCAAAAGTATTAGAAGGATTTTGAATGTGTTCTACTGCCTCAAACCTAGTACGATTATCCATACCTCCCCTATTTCCTTAGTTCCCTGGGCGGCTTCTCATTTGTCCTCTACCACGCTGATACTGTTGACTAAGATAAAAAGGGGAACTCAGAGCTCCAATGTCCTATCTCCTTACAATAAGCACACTGATCAGAAGACAAAGTAGCTCGAGGGAAAGAGGGTGCACTAGGTCGATACATTGCACGTCCATCTCTACCACTACCTCTATAAGATGCACCATAAACCTGAGCTAACATCACCTTTGTTTTTAAATCCTTAGCTTTCTTATCCTCCTTGCCTTTATCTTCCAATTCCTGACGTTCATAATACTGGACCATAGTCAAAAGAGAGACTGGGGAAGACGTAGTCCATGAACTCTCGCTGGCCTTTAGGCGACTAGCTATTCCTGGCAACATGTTCGCGACAAATTTGTCAACGAACAGATGCTTGCCCGTGTCATCTGTCAATGACTGGCCACTAAAGTCATGGAATGTCTCCTCAAAACGCGTAAAGAAATCAGAAACTGACTCATCTGGTTTCTGCTTACAAGACGCTAACATAGTCCAATCTATCTTTTTAGGAGGTATAAGGGTTTTCAATTTAGTTATGATAGCCTTTGGAAGGTCTAATATCTCTTGTAGCGGTTTCTGCGCAGGCTCTCTTTCTGCATCTTTTCTCTCTATTTCCTTCCAAATATCTCCAAAAGCGGTATGATCGTCTATTCTACGAATAGATCTCCACATATCAGGGGGTAAGATAAGCCCAAAAAACATATCAATATCAGGCAAAGTCATAGTGCAAGAACTAATAGCTCCTTCAACTTCTTCATAAAAAGCAGCCGGATTTTTCCGCGAGTCAGGCAAAGCAGCTTTAAGAGCCATGACATCCGCTCTACTCCAAGGAGTATAAACCAAATTATAAACAAAATATCCCTTCGCATCAACTGATTCTTTACTGTCATCCGTTCCCGCACCCCTAGGGGGGACATATAAAGGTGCAGCTTCACGCATTGGTTTCCCATGAACCACATTGTCCTTATCTGTCCCTGGGTCTACCTCCTGTGACACAGGGGTGTGAGTTGTTTGTTCAGGTATAGCAGCTGCCTTTTTCTCCGCTCGCAAACGGAATGCATCAGTTCGTAGTTTAACCACGCGTCTAATTAAATCGGCCACCTGGGAAGGGAGAAAAAGACCGTCACTCAATTGTTTATGATCAGTTTTTATATCAACAGGTTCTAAGTCTGTGGAATGTTTCCTAAAATTTGCAATTACTTCTCCAGTAAACGACTCTGTAAAATATAACTGCTCTGACTCTGGCCATTGCTGAACATTTGCTATAAGGTCTGGAGCAGAAGTGTCACCACGAGCTGCTTTACGAGCAGCAGATCTAAGAGTGGCCGCACGGTCAGCGGTCAAAAAGGAGCGAGTCTGTCGTTTAGCGTCTAATTCTGTCTTTCCCTGATCTGAGAAAGATTTGTCATCATCAGAATCAACCTTGGGGGCAGAGGGAAGAGTATATGGAGGCGGAGAGCGATCTAATAGAATTGAATCGTCCTGTGGTTTATTAAGCAGAGGATAAAGGGGGCGCCGGACAGGGTATTGGCCATTTACCTGTAAACGACGCTCCCTATCCTTTCCTTCATTTCTTTATTTTTCATCTCCAGCGCTTTCAAATAGATATTTTTGCGCTGTTCTTTTTCGGCTAGTGCTTATTCTTTCCTCACTCTCTCATGCGCTTCTTTCTCCCACATTCGTACACAGTCAAACATATCTCGTCTACTTTTGCGCTTAAACATACACTGTTCCACATACTGAATTTTTCTAATATCGAATGACCCATGTATTGGCCATCGTAAATCGGGATCCTTTTTAGTGTATTTATTCCATAGTGCACTATACATTATGGAAGAAATACCATTTTTAATGTACATATCCCTATTTGGTGTCCCCTCGGGGGGAGCCGGCTGATTCTGTTCTAAATCCATATTGGTACCTCCAAGAAAGCAACACATCCTTCGGAGCGTGCTTGAAACAGGCATGCCAAAAATATTATAGTATATATAATATTATAACAAAGTAGTACTTAACGCAAACTGTACCGTTCAAGAATTCAAAAATTAGAGAAAAATCTCCTCATTGCCTACCTATATAAATTGCAATTTATATATATACCCAAACAAATCCAAGATTTTGGCCAAACAAACAAGAAGTGTCGCATCAAACGACCTTACCAAGCAAAAGTCTCCAGCCTCCAACTGCCAACCTCTGAATCGACCTAATGGTCTCTGCAAGACGAACGCCAAAGGGATCTCAGTCGGGGACCGGCACCACCTGGAGGGTCAAATCGGGAAAATCGGAAAAGTACTTCGGCCTGCTAAGACACGGGTCTCCTCATGCAGTGTACATCCTTAGCGAGATTCCAAACCTCCGTCGAGACCACTCCGTCGGGCATCCGAGTCGCCGATGAGCCCCACGTGACGGGTGCCAATTTGTGGGGGTGAGACTCTCCAGAAGCCCACCAGTACAGGGGTTCGCCCTTCTGCGTACTCAAGTCCTTGGACTAACAAATAGAGATTGGCACGGAAGCTGTAATATCAAAGAAATAGTTTATTAAACCTCATGAGTGGAACTACATCTATACAGAACCCTCAGGCAATGTATGAGGTAGTACAAGGAGTACAGAGACCAGGGGTCTTATATACTGTAGCAAGTGCAGTGTAAGCATGGAGGTTCAAAAAGGGGCAGTACAAGTGTACACACAAATAGTCAGTTACATACAAGGATACATCAGAATTGCTTAGTCAACAGAACGGGAGGAGTTACAGAACTGCTGACATCAGTAAAAATAGCCTGACAGTTACATCTGTAACAGGGGCATTCCAGCAACTAAGGCCTCTCTGAGCATGCGCAGTGCTCAGGCTCAATACTGAAGGAGTTAATTATAGTTCCTGACTCAAGTGAAATACAAGAGCAGGCAACAGTGAAGAGGGAGAAAGCACATGGCGAGCACATGGCTAACTAAAATGGCTGCCAAGAACAAAATGGCTTCAGCTCATGCTAACGGCGATCTCTGCTAATTTCCACAAAGGCGTTGACTTTGACTGTCCTCTGTAGTCGCTGGCTCCTTATTTTGTTGTTCAGACATATGCTTAACTTGATCAACTAGGGACTTGACCAAACTTGGGAGTTCTGTCATTTTATCTATAATATGAGCACATGTGTACGTAATCATTTGGTTGTCTCTTTCAGATTGTGCCTTTACGACTAAGTTTGTCAAGTTAAGTAATTTCGAATCAATCCTGGCTACATATAAGGCAAGGGTGTTAAGCAACTCCACCTGAATGTTCAATTTATCCGAATGGTAATTGAGGGCCGTGGTTATCCCATCCATGGTGTTTAACATACTATCCCATATTTTTTTAGCCTGTTTACGATCTACTGAAGAGCTTGCCCTTGTAGAGGAGTTATCATATTTCGCCAGAAGAGAAAAGTGGGCTGACTAGGGAATTATTCATGAAATCTGCATTCTCTACATCACTTTGTTACTGTGCAGTGGGTATACTCTCAATTTTGTTCTCGGGGGTCATAATCAATTTTAAGTCCAGATCGGATCTTTCTGTTACTGGAATTGGGCTGAAAGGGTCAATTTCTCGTCCATCCTTTGGATCAATAGGAGGTTGGATATCGTGAGGTTTTTGGTATACAAGATTTGTACTCTGATCTGATTTAGATGACAATTTGGGGGAGGATGGTAACACCGCTTGGCTTATGCTTGAGTCAGTACCAGATGTTAAATCGATCGCTGGGTTCTTTAGATTTAAGCCAGAGTCTAGATCAACAGTATCTCGATGAATGACGATATTGTTATCTAGCTATTGCTATCTATAGATTCTCCCTCATTGGATGCAACATTTGATAGGACCATCATTGGTAAGTTAGATACTGTTACTGATATTTTCAGAGCTTACAATGCTCCTCTCACACTGGGCACCGCACTCGGTTGGGCCACTGTTGTTGAGTGGCAAGGAGCATGCACTTGTGTTTTTATAATCATTGGAGTGGGGCATACGCTAATGTCGTCGAATATTGTTGTAGTTTTGGTCAATTTGGCTTGTATAACAAGTTCCTTCTTGGTCTTCGCAGAGTATTTAAAGTAGTCTGCGATGGTTGG
Source organism: Calotriton arnoldi (assembly GCA_963921515.1). Classification (NCBI taxonomy): domain Eukaryota; kingdom Metazoa; phylum Chordata; class Amphibia; order Caudata; family Salamandridae; genus Calotriton; species Calotriton arnoldi. Next base: position 590,161 of record CAWUFW010010157.1, read on the forward strand.
TTGCGAGGTGACAATGCTATGTTGATTTAAAGAACCCTCCGCAGAGGGAGAGTGAGAGTTTGAAGATGTTTTTCTAATATTTCCCCCTTCAACATGGGGTAGGTTCAAGTCGATGTCTACTGCCTCTAGCGCCATTTTGGCTAGCTTCTTTTTTTGTTGTTTTGATTGCCCCACGCAAATGGCCAGATCTCATAGTTATCTTATGTGTATTGAAGTGGTCCTTGCCTTTTATTCAACAGAAGCTTATTTTATCCAACTGCTCTGCTTGAAGAAATTCTTTTTATTTTTTTTTTATTTAGGAGTATATATGCACTCAGCGAACGTTCGTGGAGCCACAGGAACACTTGCACTGTTTATTTATAAAAATTTCCAAAATTTTCTTAAACTGTCAAATTTGGTTATTTTTGCAGATATTTAGCTGCTTTTGGAGCTGCCTTTCCAGAAGGAGAGTGGCAATGATAGGAATATGTAATACAATATATGGAAATACAGTACAACACATCTGCTGCAATGCTAGTGCAATACTACTGCTGCAAGCCACACCTGATCAAAATCAGGCCGCTTCTGCAGCTAGTGCGGGGGGGGCTGTTAGCGCCTGTAATTACTGTTATTTTGCTACCAATGGCTCTATGAGCGTAGATAGGCATAAGAGGCACAAGAAGGCATTGCGTTAGCTTAACAAGCACATTGACAACTGATTGCCTAATTCTCTGGAAACGGTAGGGGCGTGGGGGAGACACCTCACACTTGACCCAGTACAAGTGCAAATCAAACCAGGTGGGGTACCCGGAGCCCAGCGCGAACCCCTGAGGCCCCACTCTCCCCACCACTGATCACTGTGATGCAACAAGGTGCAACAGGGTGCAGGAACAATGACGTGGCGTCTTCACAGGCACAGGATAGCAGTGCGCTCTCTAGCCACGCCGCACCGCTCTCCACTGGGTGCCTGACATGCAGCAAAGGCAAAGGCAGAACTGGCAAAACTGGCAGGCAGACACTCAGTGGCCTTCGGCTACGGCTGCCGCACTCGCCGTTACGTCAGACTGGGCTGGGTTGAGCTGAGCTGCAGAGGCTGGGCTGCAGGCAGGCAGCGGCGGACTACGGGCCCCCTTTGGAAGAAGTCCCTGGAAGCAGTGGCATAACGTAAGTTGAGGGGGCCCCACTGTAAGGTACATGGAAGGGCCCCCGCTCCGGATTTAATACGGAGCTCACGGGTATGAGTACTGTGCTGAGGGGGCCACCTGCAGCTCGGGGACCCCCGCACCGCGGGGGTCTGTGTTACGCCACTGCCTGGAAGGATCTTGGAGTAGAGGTTTTCTTTGGGAGCTCGAGAGCTCCGGGCTCGTCGAGTCAGCTTCCGCTCATGCGCATATATATGTATGTATATATATATATATATATATATATATATATATAGAAACACAGACAAACTTACCTTATATACTTACCCATGCGCTGTAAAGTTATGCATGGTAAAGGCATTGTGTGGTAAAGGCTATTTTCCGTCTACGACCAGAGGCCTTTTTATTAAATTGAGAAACTTTGAGCTCAGAAAATCAGTCAAAGGCATTGTTATTTTGAAACACCACACTGAGGTTCATTAAAAGGCCATTCATACATGGAGAATATCTCCTTGAAAGATACCTCGATTATTAGCCCTTAAATAAACCTAACTGACAGGATGCCAAACCAGAATAGTGTTTGAGAAAACTTGGAAAGGCCCGCATGTCATTTTTATATTATCTTGTGAAATCATCTGGAGTCTTTCGCTTTAAAGCTTAACGTATGCATCTAAAATATTAATCCTCACCAGTTCTGAGAACAATGTTAGTTTAGTTACATGTCTTCGCTGCCACCAAAAGAAAAAGCAATAAGCTTCATATTCTTCAAGGCTACTGCAATGATCCTTCTGCAACCTGCAGGTCACATTTTCAAAATCTTGTAAAATAGGGCAATAAGATATGCACTGACTGAAAATATCAGCATGTATGTAGCCTGAAAGACAGAATTATGAATACTTGCAGGGTCTCTCTCAATCTTTTTCTCTTCTAGTTTAATCAACACCAACTACCAAGCGCCAAAAACAATTCAATTTGTATTTGGGTGCTACATAAAGTCACTGATAGTGTAATTAGACACATTAGCCTATTGAAGGGCAATACATTAAATACACCTTGAATTGGGTTTCCTCGGTTAAGGACCCATTATATGTTGGTGTCCCTTGCTCTACGAGTAACAATGTACAAATTCTATTCACTTTCCTGTGCTTTATAACATGACAAATTAATTTCAAGGTTTATTTCTTGGCTAACTAGTGAAAAGACAGGATAAGCATGAACATGTTTCTCCGATAGGCCGCATTCAAAGGCATGGCCGTCTCCAGCAGTCTCCCTTTTGATGCCTCTGGACAGGGCTCAAGTGACAATAAGAATTCTCCTTGAATTTGGACTAGGGCCCAAGGAGAAGGGCTGAGAGGATTTAAGGGGGAAGTCAAGTGAAGGATATCAACCTTCACTACCCCAGCCTTCTCGCAGACAGCAGTTCAGCGTAACATTTTCCTCACTGTACCTTGGCCTGCTGTGAGAAGGCCACAAGCCTGACAAATATAGTGGAGAAGATCGAGGCTTAACATGCTAGAAACAAGCTCACAAGGTACCTTTTCTCAATTACTTGCAAAAAGTGACTGTCCCAAAGTTTCTTTGCAGGGCTTTTAAGTCACCTCTTGGTAGCCTGGTTAAAATGAAAGGCCAACTCTCAAGGAGGTGACAGAATCACAGAGCAAAATAGGCCACAATAAGGATATGTAAATTATTTTGCCTGGACCTATTAGCTTATAAATTACCAATTATTTTACTAGTAAAAATATAGATACGCGATTGATGCAAACATTGTTCAACACTCATAAGCTAGGGTAGAAGTAACTCTTTAAAATAGCCCAACATTTTTCAGGCTTCTTGAAATGTATCCAGACCAAACTTCAGTGGAACCTAGACAGATTCTAGCCAGCATGCGTTCGAAAGTTGGCAATCTTCAGAAAAATCAGTTGACATCAGGCAGTAAGATGTAGCTGCACTGTGATTTAGAGCACCAAGTTGGGCTGGCAATAACTTGTGGTAAGGCTGAGCTTGGTTTAAGGAACTGCTCCAATCAAAAGCTTGAATTTGGGTAAGCACAACAGTGTGCAACTAATTATGATATTGATCTGAGTATGTACAATGTTTTTTTCTTGGCGTTCTGGAGAGCAACAGTGAGATGGGGACAGGCATACTTTGTTCCTCTTGCTCCTTTTCGACAACACCTAGAAGATGTTTTCTATTTTCAGACTTAAATTATTTGAGGGGCTCAGCCAAATGACTCCTTTGAAGGCACTTGAAGTTTGACGAGTGGTTGCGATGTTTCAGGAGACCGCTCATCAACCCCCCCCCCCAAAAAAAAAACCTCCCAAAGTGGATGGTTTGAAAAACAAAACTAATGAACCCTGACACCCTTGGAGTTTTTCTCCCAGGGTGTGTGATTCTTAATTAACTGTACAAACAGAAAAAAGTACATTAAACCGTCCGTTTTAAGTAGGGTCGGACGGTGTAATGTACATACATTGTTGGGCCATCAGTATAGGGTGTAGGGATTCCAACAACAAAGGCACCCAGATGATGGTCCACACCAATCTCAATATAGCGGGAGGACCATCAGTTTGGTAGGCAGGGCACTTCACCATGCTTTTGGCAGAGTGCCCTGTCTTTCAAACCCTAAATCAGGCCCTTAGTTTCTGGGTCAATTAACAAGTTACTCAAGGATGAGTAGCATACATAATGACAACATTTTACAGATACCCATCTGCACAATCTTCAGGTACCCTGCCTCAATTAGAGGCTGGGGGTAATGCTGTGTTTTCAACAGTAAGGACAGAACTGGCTACATCGTCAGAAACACGCTACTCATCACTCAACCTGCACAAGGTTCGCCATGAAAAACTTGTTTTTTAAATTGTATTTAAACTTAGCCAGTTTCCAAAATCTATTACTGAACATTGTCAAAAGTAATGATTTACCAGAAACACACTGTCTTCCAAATCAACCATTAAAGAGATAACTTGGGTTTTGTCTGCATAATTATGGAATGCCTCTTAAGTAGCTCATGTAGAGACAAAAGCTCTTTGGGCCACACAATCACTGCATAAAGACGGTGAGGTCTGACCTATCTTAAAATAGGTGTTTCTATCAGAGACAAATGAGGAAAACTATTTAACAGCCTGATCGAACACCCCCACCATTTAATGCATGTACTGCACCAAAAGCTTGTGGTAGAGGATGCCAAATGCTGCTGACTAATCAAGAAACATCAAAAGAGCCTGCTTCTCCTTTATACTTATGATGTTATTCTAAACGTCCCAAAAAAGTTGTTTTGGTCCCTCAGATTGGCATAAAGACAGACTACCAGTGTCCTAGCTTGCCCTGTTCTTTCGGAAAGGCATACAGCTGGACAGCTACCACTTCTCTAACACCTTCAACTAAAGAAGGAACTTGTGGCCTCACGTACAAGGAGTTTTAGCATTTGTAACCACTCCAAATGAGTAAATCAGAGGGGTTGTGAATGCTAAAACACTTTGTGCTATGTACTAAACACGTATAGCAATTTGGAAAAGTGCTTCCGAATCGCTAAATGTGCTTAGAAATTGATAAGGATTCAGTATTTGAAAGGGGGAGGGGGGGGTGTTGTAGGTGTCCCTTTCAAATACTGAATAGGTATGCTATGCATCAATGTTTGGCAACTGAAATATGGTTGCAAAACAATATAAAGTTACTGATGCCTCAAAGCCCCCCCTTAGAACCCGCTTACCCTCTGTGAATGTTCAAAAAGTGTGTTGGAGAGTAGACAATGGTACACAGCCACTCACAAAAACAGACAAAGTATACTTTTATTTTCAAATTCAGCCCATTTCCTTTAAGGATTTAAAGGACTACTTTAAATAAAAAAGTTTGGTTTATTTAAAAGCCATCACAGACATGGTGGTCAGCTGATACCAAGACCGCTTCCAATCACAATTTTCAACATACCTCGTTAATAATAATGAAATAGGTTGGATTGTGACCTGCTCGGAGTTCTTATTTTGGGAACCCACATATTGTTACATGAGGCGCTTGGAAATAGATCAGTATCTAATGGAATCATAAAGGTCAAGGCTCGATTTTTAGATATTAGGCATAACTTGTTGGATTTCTCCATTGAAATTATTTATATACGACATGCACTAGGAATGGAAATAGGAATTGACCGTAACTTTACGAACGTTAGAAGCAATTGCATCCCCCTTCACGAATAGTTGTGTTAATCGACCACATGTAACAGAAACTGAAACTTTAGATAACATTAATAACAGGTGCCTGGGGTTCTCATGAGAACAAAAAAGGACCTTCAGGAAAGATAGAGCAGTGAAGATCTTAAACACTGAGCCAGCTTAACTTTGTAGCGTCATTCATGAACAGGAGGCCGTGCACGTAAGAGGCGAGAGAACTCAAGCATGTTTGTATAACACTAGCATGCAAAATGGCTGCAGGCTTCCCAATAATGGCAGTCTGTTATTAAATCATAAGACAGCAAAACAAGCTCACATCCCTAAGGGCTTTCTTATATTGACTCTAAGTTCCTTAAAAAATAAATGTTTTTTCTGATGTGGGGTTCTTCTACCCAGTCTTTGTGCAAGCTATACTTCACATTTCACGGACTGATAACCTTTTATAAGATTTCCTACTTTCCCTTCATCTAACATTATCAGTGCATATTTATTGCAAAAAATGTTAAGGGTTTAGCTGTATATTAGTAGATTAGTTAGAATGCTGCCTTGGTTTATAACAAAAGGTCTGCTAGATGTTCCGTCTTTCAACATTATCTGGTGTAAAAATCTTAAAATTCCTATATTATATTTGAGTCCCATTTGTGTGCCAATCATAGCTTCTAACTCAAATAAAATTACTCTGTGATCTGACCAATGGATTTACATTATAATAAGCGTCATGACATTGGCTTGAACAGCCAGTAGCTTATTCATTATGCACCCTGATTATTGGTGGGTGTTTTCAAGATGCTGATCTGTGTCTAGCATCGACCATTGTGCCACCCTACTTTGACCCAGCCTTCCCCAAACAAGTAGTTAAAATACCCAAAGAAGATTAGTGGTGGGTTAGCATAGGGAAATGTGTGTTAATTTGAGTGGTGGTCATGTGAGTCTGTTAGTTGGATTGAATGGGATAATGGCGGTATAGAAGAGGTCTAAAAAGTGTTATTTGGGAGATCATAGTAGTAAGATGAGGCTTGGGATGAGTTAAAGGAGAGATGGAGGCGGGACGAGTCTCTAGAAAGTGACCAGGGAAATCATAGTAGTAAAATGAGGTTTGGGATACATGAAGGAAGAATTTAGAAAGGGTTGCTTGGGAGATCATAGTAGCAAAATAAGGTTTCGGGTGAACCAAGGAGGGATAGAAGGGGAAAGAGTCTAGAAAATGAGCTTGATATAGGCTTCGCACTTGGCCTTTTTCTGCCCGCATAATCATTTCCCACCGGTACAAAAATTAGGAATAGCAGTTAAAAACGGTATTTTTCTCCTAACAAACAATAAATATAAGAAAGCATTTTTAAAATGTGCTCAGAGCTCCCTTGACCTCCTCAACGTGGCCGGAATTTTCCCGCTGTGCGGGCGAATTAATCAGTGGGCGGGATTCGGACGGCCCCCGGCCGTCCTCAGCACACGCCCACCGTGACGTCGGACGGGCGGGAGCCGTCCGCAGCATGGAAGCGGGAGCCGTCCGCAGCATGGAAGGGGTTAATGAGCACTAACTGATAATAATAGTAAACAAAGGCAGAAAGGCTATGTTAAAAATGAATACAGATGATTTTATATAAAGTTCTATTTAAGGATCTTGTCTGGGCCTTTGCAGAATCTTAAAACGGGAACACAGATGGATTTGCTCAGGGTCGGAATTGATCAGCCTACTTGTAATCAGGGCTAATGTGTTTGCATGATTGCACAAACGCTATTATTTTTCAAATCTAGACATGAATGGTGCAATCGCCATTGCCTCCGCGTTACGTTTTCACCACTGATTAATCACTTAATGAGGCCACTGCGCCTCACAGACACACCCAGTTCCCTTTCCTAAAAGTTGAAAAGCCCCCTCTCCCACCGACCTCCTGTTTTAGTTGTGTCTTGCAGACACCCAGGAGTTCGCGAGTTAGTTGCGACTACAGTGCAGTTTTTTCATTTTTTAATCTGACCTTTCTTGGATGTGGAAAGCCGGCGGAGCGGTTTTTGAACATTCTTCATGTCTCTGGCAGCATGCTGGGTTTGTTTGTGGAGGCAGTATGCTGCTGAAAGGGAAAGATGTGGGGACAAGCTCCCCTTGGGCTGCAGAGAACCTAATGGGGAGGCGCAGGAGTCTGTGTGTGTTCCAGGACAGCGCTCACTGAGAAACTTCACCAGAAATGGTTGGTCCCAGGGAATGATTTACAGCCAGGATTAGAGGCATGCATCTAAGAGCCTCAAGAAGTTAGGTTGGTTGGCATTCGGACTCGGTGGAAGGCGCAGAGGAAGACAGAAAGGTAGAAGCAGGTGTCTCCTGAGCTGCTGGAGGAATAGCCTGCCAATTAATTTTTTACACGTGAAGGGGCGCGGGGCGGCTCATGGTTAATGTGTTCTCTTGTTGTCGACACAGCTGAGCTCCTTAAGGCTGCTTTTTGTAGGGCTGCAGTAGCGCCTTGTATATTGGACACGGCTGTGTGTGCATTTGTATGCTAATGTTGTAATTATTGCATTCTGGTCGGCAGAACAGGGGTATTTAAGAAGCCGTAGTTTCTGTCATTTGTGGATTTTCTTCCATGCTGCACAGTGTGTTTTTCTGCTATGGAGAGCAAGACGTTTGCGCAGAGGAAGAGGATGGTTTCCTCCTCTTCTGACTCGGACGGGAGCCTGCCTGGGGCTCAGCGTTCTAAGAAGCCCAGGGAACAGTTCCCACCAGTCCTGTTTATTTGACTGAAGCCCAGGTCCTGTCCATGACTGAGGTGGCAGGAGCTAAGGCCTTGGCTGCCACGCCTAAGAAGAAGGAAAAGAAAGCGCAGTCTTCCAGAATAAAGGGAGAGATGCAGGATTCTTCCTCAGATTCAGAGTTGGAGGGGCCTAATACTTCAGCCAAAGGTAAGTACATTTCAAGAGAGGATTTGGACCAGATTTTGGATCATGCTGGACATAACCTGGGCTTTGAGGAGCCTTCGGCTCAGCCAGATGAAGGGGGTCTTTTCCCTCAGTGTGCCAAGCCTTCGCTTTTGTCTCTTCCTCTTCATAAGAGGATAAAGGACTTAATCTTCAGGCATCGTAAGGAGGTGGATCAATCCAGTATTCCGAGGTTCCTCCAAAGGATGTACACCCTAACTGAAGGGGAGGAAGTATTTCTGCCCAACATTAAGGTGGATTCAATTCTGGCTCCTTTGATTGGCAGGACGGCGATTAACCCATAAGATTGCTCTCCTGAAGACGCTGTGGATCGCAAGATTGATGGTGCTACTAAGAAGTCTTTTGCTGCCAGTTCTGTGTCCATGAAGGCAGCTACTTATGCGGCATACGTGGCACAGTCTTTAGTAAAGGACTTTGAGTCGCTTTCTGTTGCCATCCAAGAGACTGTAGACTGCTCTGATTTGCTGTTGCAAATGGAACAGGAGGCAAAGATGTTAGCTGATGTTTCTTCAGATAATATTAGATCCTCAGCAGTGACTCTGGTGCTTCCATCCTGGCACGTCGCCATTTATGGATGCTGTAGTGGAAGATGGATTATGCAGAAAAAGCTTCCCTCCTGAAAATTCCTTTTGAAGGGAAGAAGTTGTTTGGAGACCAGTTGGATGCTACCATAACAAAGTCTTTCAAAGATAAGAAGCACACTTTTCCCTATAAGGGGGCTGCGTCCAGATCTTATAGATCTTGGAACAGGGACAGTAATAATTTTTCTAGGAAGGATGCAAAGGGCTATTCTTCCAGAAGACGAGATTTCAGCGTAAGAAATCCTCCACATCTCAGGACTCTGGTAAACAGGCGGGATCAAGCAAGAATCGTTCCTGACTAGTGCCCCCTTCTGGTGGGGGATGGCCCAGTTGGAGGGGGATTGTTGGACTTTGGCAGCGTTTGGCAGTGGTTCACCAGAGCTCAATGGGTGCTCAGTCTTCTCCGGAGAGGCTATATGATCGAGTTCATTCAAACACCTTCGGATTCAGAAACTCTACCTACCTCTATTCCAAGGGATCCAGTAAAGAGAGAGGCTTTGTGATCCAGTGTTCTCGCCCTTTTGAAGAAAAGGGCAATTGTGGGGGTTCCGGTACCGGAAAGGGGCAAAGGAGTTTACTCTATTCTGTTCCTGGTGCAGAAGGCAAACAGAGAGTATAGGCCAGCTATGGACTTAAGAGGTGTTAACCAATCAATCAATTTAACTTTATTCGATTCATACAAAGAATCATAAAAGTTTACAGTTCAATACAAATTTAAAAGAAGAAAATTATCCAAGTCATTAAAAACAAATTCAATAAAATAAATGTACAGATTTAAGGTGCGTCAGTTAAAAACTTCCTTCTGGTGATAACGGACCTCAAAAACCTTGCCACTACTACACATGTAAACAAATCCGGGAGCAGTTGTAAAAATAAATAGGCCGGTCTACATTGTCTAAAATTTAAAGATTTCATTAAAGGCTTGATAAAAATAGTCCTTAAGTCAGTATAAAATTTACAAAAAAACAATACATGAATGGTTGATTGTTTGGAGGTCTGGTCACAAGGACAACATGTTAGTCGACGAGACCAATTATTTCTGTTGGGGAAACTAGTCAAGCGATGGAAAATATCCAGCCTGAAACGTGTCAAAACAAATCTGTGTTGGGCATTTAAAACACCGATTAAATACGGTTGCATCGTATAACAGGTCAGTATCATTTGATTATGTTGTACGGTGGGCTTCACAAGTTCCAATGTTAATCTTTTTTCCTCCAAGTTGTTCAAACATACTCTTTTTAGTGATTCTCTAGATATATGCAGTAAGGATTCAGGCTTTGCATAGTATTCAGGGTGACAAATATCATGCATAACATTTTTTACGTATTTCAACCATGTTATTTTCATTGCATGATCAGCACCGCAGCAATCCTGTAAAATGGCTCTGTTAAAACTCGTATAATCCGATGTCCATAACTTGTGCCATAGGAGGACTGGCTGCACCCTTAACAGGTCCTCCAAATAGGTAATACCCAGTTCTGCATGACACACAAAATTAGAACAGCTTTTAGGAAGCCCTAACAGGTTTTTAAGAAACCCATTTTCTACCAGCTGTAAAGAATCAACATCTACATGTCCCCACAATTCAGAACCGTACATAGCTATTGACCGGCATTTCGCGTTATAGATGGTCAACATGTCCCTAGGGAGTTTACGTCCCAGTTTCCTGGAGAAGTTACTCAGACCCGCAATTGATCTGAGAAACTGCATTCTTCTTGATTTTACTGCGCTTTTCCAGTTACCATTACCATCAAACATTATTCCTAAATACGAAAAAGTTAGTGTTTGAGGTAAAGTCTTGTTTCCTATTAAAATGTTGCATCCCTTAGCTGACTTGCGGCCAGCTTTCATTACATACGTTTTGCCTATGTTAATTAAAAGACCCAGATTCTCCATAAAATTTACAAATGTATCTAAAATATGTTGAAGAGCATTAGGGGTGCGGGCCATAAGCACCGCATCATCAGCATACAATAATACTGGTACTGGCCTATTGCCAACTTGGGGCAGGTCCATACAGGAGTCCACAAGGGTAGCACCCAGGCCATTAATATACAAATTAAATAAAAAAGGTGCGAGCACACACCCCTGGCGGACCCCCTTATTGATGTCAACTGGGCTAGTGCATTCACTGTTCATACCATATCGAATCTTGGCAGAACTCGTTGAATACAAATATCTAAGAAATTTAATAATGGCACAGTCAACACCCATGGAGGTCATAATAGACCAAAGTTTATCGTGGACCACACAATCGAATGCGGAGGACAAGTTCACAAACGCCAAAAACAAATTGCCCCCTTTTATTTGTGTATATTTGCTCACTAGCAAGTTCAGGTTAATAGCCTGCTCTATGGTCCCAACACCCTGGCGGAAGCCGTATTGGAAGTCGGTCAAAATATTATTACAGTCTGCCCACTCCTGTAGTCTGTCTAACACAATACGGCCCACCACCTTAACCAAAGAATCCAGCAGGGAGATGGGTCTGTAGTGTGCAGGGCAGTTTCGATCTCTCTTTTTGAATATTGGTACGATGTGCGATTCCAACCATGACACTGGGAAACCAACTTCCCGAAAGGACTTAAAAACCAGGGTCACAAGAGGACCCCAGAGGTCGATATTGTCCTTAAAGATATCAATCGGAATCCCGTCAGGGCCAGGTGCTTTTCCTCCCTTACTCGCTCCGAGTGCCCTTATCACCTCCTCCAGTGTGAAATTAAAATCAAAATATTGCCATGAGAAGGTAAGCCCAGTGGAGACAACTCTCGTCCCTGTCACAGAGTTGTCTTGTCCTTCTTCAATCGGGCCCATATATAGTTTCGCAAAGTGGGCCATCCATTCCTGTTCTGTAATTGCTACCTCTATACTAGGTTTATCATCGTCACAGCAAAATGGTGAATTTACCACACGCCAGAATAACTTAGAATCTTTGTTCTGGCTTGCCTCCTGCAGATGATCCCAGGCCTCCTCTTTCATAATCATTTTACGATGTTTTAAAGCTTGCTTATAAGCCCGCCTGCAGTTCTGTACTACTAAGTTATTCCTGGGTACCTCCTTCAAAGCCCACTTTAACTTCTTATGAGCAAGAGTGCACGCATGGTCAAATCACCCGTGCTTTTTCCTGGCCCCTCTAATCTGGTTAGTAGTCAACCCAGCACTAATTTCCTCCCTAATATGTCTAAAGGCCTTCACAACCGCGTTAGCATCCGCAGTTTTATCCAGACAGACCTCGAAAGCCCTACTCTGATTTGTACATATTGTCTGTAAAAATCGAGATGAGTCGACCTTTGACCAGCGCAGGGCAAAGCCATTTAGATGGGAGAGTGCTATATTTTCCGCGGCAAGGGTGAGTTGCCCTATGCCAGGCTCACCTTGAAGTCTAATATCCAGTGAGAAACTCTATGGAAAATGATCACTTAATGCGATGTTATGTAGTATAAAGTTAAAAACTAATGCTGAGTAGCGATTAGAAAATAAGAGAAAATCAATGACACTCCTACCTCGGCTGCCATCAAATGTACAGGGTACAATGACCGGCCTGTCTCCAAATTCATTACTAAAGCCTAGATCATATTTAAAAAGCAACTCATTGAGTTTTTCTCCGTACCCTGAATGAGAAAAGTGGGTGACATTGTCACCCTTTCCAGAGGCCATACCGCAAACTTTATTAGCCACGAATTGGCAGGGTTGAATGTTAAAATCACCCCCCCAAAGCAGGATTTTTTCGTTCGGGCCCTTGTCCAGAATAGATTCCAAATCCTCATCAAGTTGGCAGAGAGAATCTATTATGTCCAAGTCGTGGGCATTATTGTAAAAATTAACTAATATCAAAGAAATGGAGGTCGTACACACGACCTGAACTATTTGATAAAACAGGTTGGGTGGGTATATGATAGCACTAGTAGAGGCCAATTTGTTAGATACGTAGACACAGAGGCCGCCCTTTGATCTTCCGTGACTGGATGGTGTTGCTTTGGAGTGAAAGGTTTTGAACCCATTAAGATGTATCGGGTCATTAGCCCAGGTTTCTTGCACCATCGAGATCTCAAAGGCTGTCATAAACTCCAACCATTCTGGATTACTGCATTTACTGCGTAGCCCCGCCACATTCCAGCTTAGGATACTAATACTATTCCTTGGTGATGTTATCGGAGTCATATTGTCATCATCAGTATCAACAATATTATTTGAGGTTGGAATACATAGGTCAATAGTATTATAAGCCAAGTTGCAGGGAGTAATTTTCTCTGCACTACACCTATGGACACCCTGATCATCACAGTTGCTGCTGGAAGCGTCATAGTTGTTACAGGGGGGAAAAGGCATTGAGAAGTGGGCTGTTATTATTTGGTGTAATTAAAGGTACACAAGGAATCATTATATTTAACTGATATGAGCTGTGTTCTTTGTTACAGGGTTCATTACTATCACCTGCCCCCTCGACATCTAGGTGGATATCAGCTGATAGCCCCGCTCTGCAAAAACTTCCGTCATCTTGTATGACATCACAGGTTTTTTGGTCATCTATCTGCTTGGGAGGTGCAAAGATTGAAGTTAGAATTGGTTCATGTGGGTTGCTTACATTGGGCTTACTCTGCACTACATGATTAGATGTCCGATTAAGTCAATCTATCTCTTCCAGGGAAGAGAATATGTCAAATCTATTGTAGAGTGGAATGCTAGATTGAGGATGAATATTTGAGGGTGTAGGTCTCTGCTGTGGTACCCGATGCTGGACATGATTTATTGGAGGGTAGAAATACCCCAGGGGAACTACATTTATGCTTCTGGTTGTCACAAACACTACCAAGTCTTCGCAAGATCTCCTGTATTAAACCGGGCGATCTAAATGTGAGAACTACACAATCGCCGGATAGTGTTTTCTCCCTTGTCCCTACCCAGCCTACCCTTCTTACCATTTTAAACTCAGCAAACAGAGCTTCTGCTAGCCCAGTCTTAGTTCTGAGCCAGCAGAGCGCCTTGTTCCTTAATGCCTCCCAGGTTTCATTAGCCGGGGGGGGTAAGAGACGGTACATTTGCCAGTACTATTATGTACGGTGTGGCTTCTGGCGGCAGATGCAGTCTCGCTCCTTCCTTATTCTCCCTATTCATGTGGGCTGCATGAGGCCTAGGCAGTGGTTGGGAGCGACTAGAGTTATTGTTTATTGAGACTTCGGTATATTTCATGTTTATATTACTCTCATGACCATCAGATGCCCTGGCTGAGGTTTGAGGGATGTCTTCACGAGGGACATGAGTTGTCCTATCGTTATCCGATTTAGGAGTGGGTATTACAAAGTTGTTTAGATTATTAGCAGAACATGCCCCTTGAGCTCTACTCAGTACATCCTCAATAGCAGAAACCCTAGCCAGTATTTTCTCAATGGGAGCTTTAACTGATAAAAATAAATTATCAAATCCCAAACCCTCCCCTTTAGCAGCAACAGTATAAGAAGGCACACTCTGAAGCACGCTTTGATCGTTCAGCTTCAAGTTATTCAGGACCATGTCTATATGTTCTAGGCGTTCGTTCATTATAGCAAATTTAATGTAAATCTGTTCTGTAAGCTGGGTTAGAACATTAACCAAAGCAAACTTGCCAGCCTCGGTAGTCGCATTCTTTGAAGAGATACCCGATATTGAGGGCGAGAGATCGTCGGTCTGAATACTTATAGAGTTTGTTTGGATCAATGCAGGGTAAGTATACCGGGGGTCCTTTTGTACTTTAGGCTTATGTATGTCCTTGCCCCGTTTACCCTTCGCTGTACAGTCTCTTTTCGTCTGATCACTCTGAAGTTTAGAGGTCCGAGTCCTTAAGGCTATACTAGGCTCGTTAGAAATGTCCGCAGTGGAGATCTGCGGTTCATGGATATGAGAGGCCTGTGGCGTCCCCTGCGGAGTAGCTATCAAACAGGCTTGAGGGGTAGTTGGAGCAGCAATACCTAATGAGGAGCGCCTCCGCAGGGAAGAGGGATCTAAAGATAACCTCCTCTCCGTAAGTTCAATTTCGTGGTTGAGCAGTGATTCTGCCCTTATAATAAATACATCCAATGTCCCTTTAACCCCCGCAGACCCCGTGCTTTTGCTCATTGTAGAAAAAAAGGATCAATACCACCTCATCACGGACAGAAACAACAATAATCTGTGGCAAGGGTATAACACCACTATGGTACCTGGCAAGAAAGATCCTCAGTCCTGTCCGCGCTACCAGTTGTTCGAGGGGGGGCCCCGCATTGCCTCCTCCTGTCACTGACGGGCGCAGACGGGCCTGCCCTTAGCCCGGGCTTGGCCCGGGCACGCCGGCGCGCCCCGCGCTGCGGGAGTTCCGTGCCGCTTATGTGCGTCTCCGGGCGCAGGATAGTGACGTTGCGGCGTGCGCCGCTTGTGGCGCTGGAAGCAGTAGTCCCTGGACTCCTCCGGTCGTCAGGAACATGAACCCAGTGACTCCAGTGGCGGTGGTGGCAATAACGATGAGCAGGTAAGTTTCCGTTGGGAAGGAGTTAACCAATGGGTAAATACAATCCATTTCAAAATGTTATCCTTGCAGCAAGTTATTCCTTTGGTAGCAAAAGGTGACTTTCTGGCCACCATCGATCTTCAGGATGCCTACCTTCACGTCCCCGTTTACAGAAGTCACCAGAGATTTCTGAGGTTCGCCATGGGTTCCTTGCACTTTCAGTTTCGGGTGCTGCCATTCGTTTTAAAATCGACACCAAGGATCTTCACCAAAGTCCTAGCTCCTCTGGTGGGAATCCTGCGTCAGGAGGGCATTGCACTCCTTCCATATCTTGACGACTGCCTGTTATTCTCATCCTCCCTGGAAACCTCTGTGGCTCATGTCACAAGAACTCTTTAGGTTCTGGAACATCATGGGTTTCTGGTGAATCAGAAGAAGTCCCAACTGATGCCTGTTCAGGACCAGGCTTTCATTGGTGCACAGTTTCTAACAAGCACAGGAGTGGTTTGCTGACAGAGAAGATGATCAACAAGATTCACTCTCATTTGTCGGAATTGATGGGGCAGGCCAATCCCACTGCAGCAGACTGGATGCAGGTGCAGAAAGACCTTGCAGCGACCATTTTTCTGGTGCCTTGGGCCAGGTTCCATCTTAACAAGGTGGTCAGACACATTCTGGGTCATTGGCCCCCAGGATCTCAGGATTTGTCTGTGAGGATTCCAATGACAACGATGATGAGAAATGAGCTTTCTTGGTGGATGGAGTCTGCACACATTAGCAAAGGGTTCAGCTTAATGCCTAGACATCGATCATCTTGACAACCGATGCCAGCTCAACAGGTTGGGGGGCTTGGATTGGTGCCCGGCAGGTGCAGGGCCTGTTGTCAAGGGTGCAGCAGTTAAGGTCCTCCAACTGGAGGGAGCTGGAGGTGATTCATCTGGCTCTGCTGGCATTTGCTCCCATGTTGACAGGCAAAAGTGTCCTGGTACAGACGGACAACAACACAGCCAAGTCCTATCTGAACAAACAGGGTGGCACAAGATCACCAGCGTTGTCAAGGATCTCTGATCAGATCTTTCTTTGGGCACAGGACAGCTTATGGGAGCGGAGAACGATTTACATTCAGGGGACACTGAATATCAGAACGGACAAATTGAGAAGGGAAATTACCTCCTCTCTGAACTTTTGTCTGACCAAGCAGGCCTTTTACATGATTTGTCAGGAGTAGGGGACCCCAGTAGCAGATCTGTTTGCATCAGCTCAGAATACCCTTCTTCCCCTGTTCTGCTCAAGGGTGAGGGAGGAGGGGGCTTCGTCAGTGGATGGCCTGCCTTGTCCTTGGCCAAAGGGGATCCATAATGCTGTTCCGCCTTTTCCTCTTCTTCTGCAGTTCCTAATCAGGTTGAAGTGAGAGGATTCGGTGGGGATACTGGTAGCTCCAGCATGGCCCGCTCTGCTTGGTACCATCTGATAATGTCCATGAGGATCAGTGAGGGGGTTCCTTCTTCCAGTAGTTTCATCCCCCCTAGCATTTCCCTGCCTTCAGTTCAAACAATTGAGAACCCTCAGGGTGACGGCTTGGAGGTTGAAAGGGCTGGGTTACAGGTAAAGGGGGTCTCCAAGAAGGTGGCTTCCGGCATTCAGGCTTCTAGGAGTGCTTCCACTCTTTCTTCTTATTCTGGACACTGGGCCACTTTCCAGAAATGGTGTACAACTAAGCATTTAGTCCCACAGTCAGTTGAACTGGTGAAGGTGCTGGATTTTCTGCAGGATGGTTTTGCTCTAGGGTTAAAGGTTTCCACTCTTAAGATTCAATGGGTTGGAGAGGCACACTGACGATAGCGAAGAGAGCTTGCCACCTGCACGTAGCGTCACGGACACCTCATACACTCAAGGGACAGAAGAGACCCCGGATCTCTTTTCTCGCACACAGCCTCAGAACACACAGGGGAGTGGTGTAACAGACCCCCCCCGTCTCCCCCGGAACATCCACGCAACTGACTTTAAGGATTGGTGTCAACCACGCCCCAGACTGCCTGCCTTTGACTCCTGGATAGATTGAACACGACCACCACTGCTGCCACAGTTTTCTTGGTTTATGTAGTTACTTAAGTCCTTTTTGCAGTTAGAAGCAAAAATAAAATAAAAAAGTGGAAAAAAGAACTGCTGCACATGATTACTGTGAGGGGGTATCCCCATATGCTTACTACAAAATGCCAAAACTTTTGTCTGCTATGTTAACGGCATATAAATCCACATAGGATTAGTACTGTAATGAATGTGCATTGAAGCAATAAATAAAATTAAAAAATTAAAAAAAGATTCAATGGGCAGCCATTAGGGCTTTCCGGACATCTTGGGGTCATTTACAAGATGCAGATGGGCTCGCCCAGAGGCTTTTTAAGGGGTTTCTTAATCTCAAGTCTCCGACTAGGCCGGTATGCCCATCTTGGGATCTTTCTTTAGTCCTGGAGGTGTTGGACAAGTCTCCTTTTGAACTTCATGAGAAGGTGGATTTGAGATTGCTTACCTTGGGAACTTTCTTCCTGGTTGCAATTACTTCAGGGAGGAGGTTGGGGGAATTGGGTTCCCTATCAGTAAAGCATCCTTTCTTTATGGTTTTCGAGAACAGAGTCATTTTACGTCCTGGTCCTTCTTTCATCCCTAAGGTAAATTCAGTATTTCAGAGGGAGCAGGAGGTTATTTTACCAGTGTTTCATCCTAATCCTTCCTTCCCGGAGGAGTTGAAGTTACATTCCTTGGACGTCAAGCGGGCTATTCTGCTTTATTTGGACAGAGTTTCTGATTTTAGGATTTCTTCTTTGTTCGTGAATTTTGAGCCTGCTAGGAAGGGTTCTAAACCTTCCACCCTGGCTCTGAGTATGTGGATCAGGTCTCTGATTGCATTGGCATACAGAGACGTTGGAATTCTGTGTCCAGTTGGGGTGGAAGGTAGAGCCACTAGAGCCATGTCTACATCCTTTGCAGAGGCTCAGGGAGCATCTTTGGTTGAGATTTGTAGGGCTGCAACAAGGGCTTCGCCTTCTACATTTGTACAACAGGAAATTGACCTGGAGGAGGTTTTGGGGTCAAAAGTACTGTCTTCTATGAAGTAATCGGAGGTTTGATTCCAGGATTAAATAAACTGAGTGGTGCATAAATAATCAGTTGTACTGGTCCATACTATTGCTCACTATGTCTCATTAAGTAATTAATTAGGGGGAAACATAACAAGGAGGTAATGCTTCAATTACTTATCAGTAATTGCACTACTCCAAGTACGTTTTCACCCTAATTAATTAACCCCTCCCTCCCGCCCTGTTAGGACAGGCCAACTGTACTAGGTGGGGGCTTGTGTCAACTAAAACAGGAGGTCGTGGGGGGCGCTTTTCAACTTTTTAGAAATGGAACTGGGTGTTTCTGTGAGGCGCGGAGTCCTCATTAAGTAATTAATTAGTGTGAAAACGTACTCGGAGCAATACAATTACCGGAAATTGAAGCATTACATGAGGGACCTTCAAAGCATTTTTTTTTTTTACTTTTATGCACATTTCTACTCCTTCACCTAATACTTTTCTTAAGCATACTTTTTACATTACATTCTCTTTCCACTGCCCAGAATACACCTACCAAAGGGTAAATTGCTCTACCAATGCACCTACCATAGGGTACCCTGCTCTCTCAGGCCCACCGTGACTTACCACGTCTATCAAAGGGTGCCCTGTAGCTCATAATGTGTCTTCTTACCGAACACCAGAGCCTGTTTTGACACTCCAAGAAACCCTTCAGTAGCTTCCGCCTCCCACTCACGATACCTGCCCTGCTGCAGTCAGTCAGACTCACCGTGCAGGACAGTTCTTGGCCCGGCCAAGGTGACCAACCGTCCGTAAATTTCACGGACAGTCCGTAATTTCGGCCATTTGTCCGTTGCCCGTGAAGGTTTCTTTAACGGACGCCATTTGTCCGTAATTTTACCTGCTGTTGGGTGACAGCCAATCATGTGCCTTTCTATCACCAACCGTTGCTCCAATCTTTGCTGTGGAGAACAAGCAAAGCGATCTAGGATTGGCTTGAAAGCCATCAGCCAATCCTAGAGCTTGCTGGTACACTGCAGGAGTGTTCTCATGATAGGGTCAATGAGAACAGCTACGGTACTTCTGGACATGCAGAGCACGTTTTGAGCATTTAGCTTTTGCCGGGACCCGGACTCGACCCCTGAGCTGTGGGCTCCTGTGTGCGTGCAGGCCTGGCGTTGGCCTAGTTGTGTGCTGCTATTGCCAGAGGAGGAAGAGAGACCCGGACCAGAATCACCAGTCTGCCGCGGACCCGCCATTTCCCAGCAAACACCTTCTCATTCCGATTTGGTGATCGGTAAGCATAGCTGCCAAGGTTTCGGATTGCTATGTGGGACATTTTCATAATTTCAATATAATTATGAGTGACATTTCAACGACTATGTGTGACATTTTCGCAGGACTGTCAATTGTTAAGACCACTTGGAATGCGGGCCCTCGCTATATGAATGTAGTAATATCAATGTTCAGCCTACCCAGGTGATTTCCCTGCTCAGCTCACACCTCACACCCACAGTTCCTGCCCTTGCAGCCTTCAGGGACTCGTGGCTCCCTTGAGTACAAGTATTGGGATGTCTTCTATGCTCGGTGGTCTGGAGAAAACCAACGTGCTGCTCTCGGCCTGCAAGGGGAAGGGGCCGGTATACAATCCCAGTCTTCTGGTGCCGCAATTAAAGGTGTCCCGATTTACCGGGAGGGCAGTGGTGGCGTCAACTCATAACCTGCCCCACAAATATGCAGTAATCTAAGCCCATAAAAATTGCACCGAATCCAAGCGGTGTGCCCTGGTTGGCGGGCGCGCCGACCCCAGCCAGCGGCACAGATGAGCTGCCCAAGTCTGTTCATGACACACAACTCGCGGACAGCCACCGCACCAGCACGGGGCATTGATCGAGGGGCAAGCCTCAGGCTGAGACACAATTAGCTGGTCGGCAGACTGAGAGTGAGCCAGGGTGCTGTTTACATTGTCTCGTGAAAACTATAGTGTGAGTGATGGCCAGCATCACGAGTTTGAATGCCACTAAGCACATTTTTATTAGCAGTCTGACTCATCTTGCGAGTCGAGCATTTCGGTTTAACGGGCCGCCTTGTGGGCGCAACGACTGGCTCCCGGGGCAACCGGCCGCCAGACTCGGCTCAGCAGTGCAGCTCCGTGGCGTGCACTTGGCTCCAGCAGCTGGCGCGCAGTTTGGTCTGGTCACGGTAGCGGGGAGGATCATTATTGATTTTAAAATTTCACCGCAGCCTCCCACAACTATCATGAGGCACTGCAGCCTGAGCCACTGTAGCGCTCCCACCACTTTTAAGTCTGCGTCGCCAATGCTGACGTCGCGGTATCCATTGGGCACTCAACTGACTATCCTGACGTCGGTCGCATGAAGGGATGCTGCGCGGTCATGTCGGGAAATAGCCTATTGTTTTACTTTGTAGCACTGCAGCTCAGTAAAGCCAGCCCCATGTCTGCTGAGAGCATTACGCCCACCAGAGCACAGCTGCCACTCCAGTTTTCGTTTCAATCACACAGCATTGCTGAATTATTTAGCAGCGCTACCTCTTCATGACAGCCGAGGCAGGCTATGCCATTTATGCGTGACTTTGCATTTCAGTGCGGTGATGCGGATCACCACACAGAAATGCGTTGGTCTAACGCCTGATGCGTGGTACTTGGCAGGGGGGGGTAAGTTCAGTTGCTTCAGCTTGCTGCTTTCTTTGCCTCCATGAAGCGTGATGTGCGTTTATTTGCAGTGTATGTTCACTATGCCTCACTCTCTCCGGTTACCAGAGACTGAGGCATAGTCTGTCTGAAGGGGAATCAATCACGGTGTTTGTGAAATCTACACAAGGAAACTTATGTGTTCGAGATGAATCTCAGTGCTGCATTCAAGGTTGTGTCCAGTGGTGAAAAACTTGTTTTGGGGCTGTCTGACTAGAGAATTTCTCGTCTAGAATAAAACCTGAAAACTTTAATTTATCTTAAGTGAACGGCACAGCAGTTACAAAGAGAGGAAACCCGATTACCACTAATTTTCACTACTCCACCGCTTAGCCGCATGTTGTAAATGAGAAGTCCCAGGTGCAGATCACTTCATAAATACACATCCCTTCTACAGAGATTAAAGTGCCCCTCGTGGTATAAATATTTAAGAGAAGATATACATTTGGAACAAAATGAATAAAAGACCCAGGTCCATCCTGCAGCTGAAATGGACTCATGCCTTGCCACAATGTTAATATTAACTACTTTCAGTCATAAACACTGTCGGACATACTTCCTGGCTCATGTAAACTTATTAGAAATACGTGCATGTATTCCCTGGAGAGAGTCCCATGGGAGAGATTAGACATTGACGGTCGTTCGTCCACTATCTTTACAAGACTTTCGTTAATGGGTTGCTCTCAATTATTTAACTTGCAAAGCAGTAATATGTGTGATTAGGACAACACCATTTTATAGGCTGTCCTTAAAAGGTCTACTCCCTAAAGAACGAGAACCAGCCCCCTCAACATTTTTAGTAAATTCCTCCTATTCATATTTGTCTTTTTATTTAAATGCTAAGAGGCTGATAAAACAGAGGTTTTATCCAATCTGTGTTAGCACTGAGTATGGAAAAAAGCACTGCCTGTACCTGCACTAAGTCACAAAAACAAAAAGAAATTGCACATGCCCAGGATCAGACAATGTATGCAGAACTCGGGCAGGTTTTATAAATACAGGAGGCAGTGTTTATTTAAGAATATTTTAAGATATTGGCACGATTAAGGTGAAAACTTAAAATGTCCCTGTAGGCAAGTCCGCCTCTGACTCCTTATCCCACGTTTGTTTAAGTTTGTTTAAACATTTCAGTTTTACAAATGCTGTGATTCTCCTATGCCTCAGTCTCCGGTGACCAGATCAGCCTAAAAACGGCTGACTCTCCGGTCACAGTATTATGTTTAGGCCTAATTATGTTGCGTGATAGTAGCATGCACAAGTTGTCACCTCAACCAAAAATAACTCCACATACTGAGTGCCTAAAGTAACGCAACTCAGCACTCTAGTCAGTGCAATGTAATGAGTTTAATATAGCATAGCATAGCATGGCTGTATCAAACTCATTACATTGTGCTCACTAGAGTGCTAAGTTGCATTACTTTAGGCACTCAGTATGTGGAGTTATTTTTGGTTGAGGTGATACGTTGAACGTTGTTGGTGATGTTTAATTCTATTTTTTATTTACTTGGGTTGAGTTACAATTCGTTCGGTTGAGATTATTTTTATTTTCATATGCTGTCATACTATATTCTCCCATGTGCAATTCCAAGTCACATCTTAAGGATTTTGGGGGCCATGGGCCAAACGGATTTTGGGGGGCCACTCTTCACAACAGCTTTGAATTCATTATCAGCCAGTCAGTCAAAATACTTTATTCGACAACTTAATGTCATAAAAGAAAAACATATCATGCAACCATACGTATCTTTACAACATTATTAAAACACCCAAAAATGTTTAAAATATCAGCCTAATAACCAAAGCTTAAAGTGCATACACAACAATAACAATTTATAAAATACATAGTGCAAATAAGCAAAAATTATTAAATACAAAATAGGCTACTCTTGTGTTATTCCTGAAATGAACAGGAATTCTAAGCCAAGGATTCATACAGTACAAAAACATTTTATAAAGTGCAAAGTAGACTCAAAATAGAATATTTCGCATTTGTGACACTCCTATTGTCAGTCAGGGGACCAAGACCGGCAAGATTTACGATACCGGGCTTTCTGTAAAGTGCAAAGTACAATAAAGCGGACTCAGTCAAATAAAATAGTCCTTTTTTTTAGTGGGCCTCTAGATTAAAACATATATAAATGGTATAATAACAGTTTAAAAGACCAAATTTTTCCTGCGCCTAATGGCTCCCGTTAAAAAACTTGCAAGCCCAAAACAGACCATGGGGGAAGCTAACATCTGAAGATATAATGGGGCTGGCCTAACTTGTGCAAAGTGACAATCTCTGAGAAGTGGTAATATAAATTTCTTGCGTAAAGAAACATAATAGTCGCAAAAAAAAAAAATGAAGAGTATCCTGTTCAGAGACATTATCACAAGGGCACGGTTCTAAAGTGCCGGGTTTGAAAAAGCCCTGAGGAACTGACAGAAACCAGGGAGCCATTTGCAGACGGAATCTTGTTAAAACATAACGATGAAAGGGGTTACCAACAGTTGATAAATAAAGTTGAACTTGGTTTTGCATCAATAAAGAAGCATGACGTCTTACCGTCGGTTTTAGCAACTCCTTTTCTTCCCTTAAACCCCGGCGCTGTGTCAAAAACTGATTTTTAATATTTCTAATTTTAATTTTGTCCATGATTTTGGGGCTTATAAATTAATCAGGGCAGCCTAACCAGCTTGTCAATTCCCTTAAATACTTTAACCAGGGGATATGTTCGCCTCTATCTAGCGCTACACAATCAGTTATAATTGTTTGGTTTAAATTTGTAATGGGACTTGCCCAAACTCTGAGCCAGCGCATTAATGGGGCCACAGCAATATAATCTGATATATAACCCATCCCTAGTTCCTCATGTATTATATATGCAGGGGTGGATTGCGGAACTGCCAGAATCTTACGTAGGAACTTGTCTTCCTCAAGCTGAATATCCTTTCCTTCTTTGTATCCCCAAAGGTCACTACCATAGGTTGCCATGGGGATGCATTTTTCCTTATATATCTTCAGCAAGGCCGGGATGGGTTTTGACCCCAATCTTTTTGCAAAATGTAATGTTGCCCCTGTAGCTCTGGCGAGAATGTTATTTTTTTGCGAAAGTTGTGGACACCATGAGACACGCTCATTAAAAAGTACCCCCAAATAAGGGAAAGTTGGAACCTTCGTTAATTCTGTCCCTTTACAATAAAATTTAAACTTTTTTGGGGACTTGCCAGGGCCAATGGACATTGTATGCGATTTCTTAAAATTTGTCGAAAGATCTAAAGAGTCCATAAAAACTATAAAAGCATCTAAAAGTGATTGGAGTCCCACCGCTGTTCTAGCTAATATGACTGTCGTCCGCATATAAAAGTGCGGGGATCATCTTGTTACCAAATCTCGGGATGTCTTTGCAACTTTCTATTAAAGCATCTCCCAAGTTATTTATATATAGTGTAAATAAGAGGGGAGCCAGGATGCAACCTTGGCGTACCCCTCTTTTGACATCCCAGGCAATTGTTAGATCCCCGTTGCTATTATATCTGACAGCCGCTGTGTTATTCTCATGGATAGCATGTAAAAAATCTACAAGTACTGGTTCGAGACCCATATCGCTTAAAATGGACCATAATTTTGATCTGTTTACACAGTCGAAAGCTTGTCAGGTCCATGAATGCTAGCTGTATTATATATACCCTTTTTAGCAATGGTATACTTCCCTACTGCTAGATGTAAATTTAAGCATTGGTCCAATGTCCCTTTTCCTGACCTAAAACCATATTGGAAATAACATTTCGATCATCTAGCCACTTCGTTAGTCGATTTAGCACCGTTTTTCCCATAATTTTTGCAGCAGAATCTAAAAGTGAGATCGGTCTATAACATATAGGTTCATCCCTTGCACCCTTTTTAAATATTGGAACAATGACTGCCTTCCCCCAAGATGTTGGTTGTCCATGTGAACATGCAGCATTAAAAACATTTGTCAAAATGCCTGCCCATACATTGGGGTCTGCTTTGTATAAATCGGCCGGTACCCCATCTGGGCCTGGGGCCTTCCCACTAGATGTAGACACAATTGCTTCATAGACCTCCTCTACACTGAAGTGGAGTAATGTGCTGGTTTGGTCCCCTTCCCTATATATCTTTTGTTCTCCCAAATTTACATCACTAAAGATGTTTCCAAAGTGCGATACCCATTTATCTGCTGCAATTAAACAGTCAGAGTTAGTGTTAGTGGTTTCAGAAAGAAAGGGACTATTGACTACCGCCCAGAAATTTGAGCTGTCTTTCAGTACACTGGCCTGTTGTAGGGCTACCCATGCCTGTTCCCTTAGCTCCTTTTTCCTATGACAAACTGCTGTCTTATAGGCCTTTCTTTTCTCCCTAATTTCGGTTTTGTCCCTAGGGGTATTTTTTAATGCCTGTATAAGCTCTCTATGGGTTATTGAGCAAGCTCCATTGAACCATCTTACAGCCTTCTGGCGTCTGGTCCCACCAAAAATTGTGGGGTCAGATTCAATTTGTGTCGTTAATTTCCCGAAGGCTGTTAAAATAGAACTATCCTGTATATCGGGGTCTAAACAGGTCTCAATTTCATGGGCACAAACTGTATACAAGTTATTAAAAAAGTTGTCTGAGACTATTGTTTCCCACTTTAGCCTACGTCCCTGGTCTTTAGTGCTAATATTTGTGTTTATCGGACAACTGGCCAGATCACCGATTTTGATTACAGAGAGTAATATGGCAACACTAAGTGGATTGTGGTCACTAAGACCTAACCAAGTAACCAATAAGTCCTCAGTAAACAAAACTAACGGAGCAGACAATAAAATGTAATCAATAATGCTAGCTTTTCCATTACCTACATAAGTTGGTACCGGAGCTACATTATCCAGTTGTTGAAGGCAGCATAAATTTTGGTTCGAAATAATAAATTCCAACAGAATACCTGAAGGTGTGTGCTCAAATGGTTGCGTGAAAGAGTAAGATTCTCCTGATCCTTGCTTATAACACAATTTAAATAACATTGATGAATGTTAAAATCCCTAAAATTATTACATCATAATAACCTTGTTTGGTCTCTTCAAAACATTCCAGAAACTCCTTTAAAACTTGTAAATGTTCCAACTCATGCCCTCTAGAGAAAGAATTATAAAAGTTTATCACTAACACCGTGGCGCGATTCTTAAAAGACAGTTCTACAGCCAAGACATTCTCAGATTTGCAGTCAACCAAACATGTCTTACAAGAAAGCTTTAGTGAAAACATTAGCAACAAACCACCTCTAGCTCTACCCATGTTCGATGAAATTGCACATTTATGAAACGAAATAAAACCATCTAAATAAAAACAATCATTTGCTTCCCAGGTTTCGTGGAGGGCAATGATATGATGCATAGAAAGAAAATTTTCCCAGATTAGGTTTCCTCTTTTAGACCTTAATCCCGCTATGTTCATTATCAATTTCAGCTCTTTCATGCCCTATTTGGCGAGGTCACTGAAACAGGCAGGCTGGTACAAATTGTAAATGTGTTTACATCTACTGTTCAGGCCGATATTATAATTCAGCAGCGGGTCACTAATGTTACATATAAACATGCCACTTGAAACCCAGCGTTACTGTGTCCTGAATGCCTTTATTTATTTGCCTTAAACCCAACATACATACTCCTGTGGTGAGGTGCACTACAAGTGGGTGTTATTTTTGGATTGTTAAGCTTTCAGAAAGTTGCATTTTTGGATCTCAAAGACGTATTGTGGGAGAGCATGCTCTACCTTTGCGTAGTACTGCGTCTTGCCCTGAACTTATCTTACTTATATCTAAGGAAGTTTTTTCTTCCTGCTGCTTGTCGACCTCACCTTAACCGCCGTGATTCCCTTCAAACTTCAGTGCTTAGCATCACACAATATTTTTAGGTCGTGCATGCGCTGGTCTGGCGAGACATTTAGTGAGTGGGGGCTTTAGAAATGCGACCACAAGCTTTTGCCCCAAGGCTTGCTGTTACGCGCGCGTGCACACGCACAGCCGCCATCTGGCTTTTTATGTCTCGCCTGAGCCAGCGGCTTTCCTCTCTCGTCATGGGTCATCAGCTTTCAAGATACGAGAGCTTTCTTTCACATTCCTGAAGTAGATAGCTTCCTTTTCATTTGCGTTACTAAGGAATCCTGGCCGGAGCCAACTGTTAAATTAAATGAATCAGGTTATTCGTGTTTACAAGCATCTCCTGAGAAACGCGGCGAAACTTTCAAACGACATTGTTTCTGTGGATTGAAAGTTTTGCAGCGTTTCTCAGGAGATGCTTGTAATCGGCTTTCAAGCTACAAGAGCTTTCTTTCACATTCCTGAAGTCGATGGCTTCCTTTTCATTTGCCTATATATCCCTACCTCTCTTCTACCCCTCTACCTCTCCTCTACCTCTCTTCTACCCCTCTACACCTCTTCTACCCCTCTACACCTCTTCTACCCCTCTACACCTCTTCTACCCCTTTATCCCTCTTCTACCCCTCTACCGCTACTCTACCTCTCTTCTACCCACTGTAACTAGCAAAGACACTGTGTCACGGCAGCATCACTCTGCGCCAGCACAGCATCACTCAACAACACCACAGCATCACTCAGTGCTTCTTACACTTTTTAATTACAACTTCTCAGCATGCTGCACAACAGCCACACTTCTCTACAGCACAGCTTAGAAACATTGGCAAAGTCAATAGCTCTACCTAAACACTTATAAGGCCCCCACAATGCATAGCCAATAGGTCTCGCCTTTGGGACATTATAAGTGTTTAGTTATCCACCACAATATCCTTCATTAAACAACATCACATGTTGCATGGCTAATCACTTATAAGGTCCCAAAAGCGAGACCTATTGGCTATGCCAATGCTTGTTTATTGTGGACTTGATGTAAATATGGGGCTGCAGTCTGTTTTTCCATTCGCTCAATTTATTTCATGCCATTTACTAAATCTGGTCCACAAAAGGTGATGCAGAAGATGGGAGGTTAACGGAGCCTGCAAGGTGTATGTTTGTGGGGTGTTTTTTTTGGGGGGTGGCGAGTGTTATGAAAAGTGCAGTAGTACTTCGGCCTCAGGCACTCAACAGTGCACACAAGCAAGTGCAGAAAGGGCTGCTGGCCTCTAAACAGCCAGGCCCGTTTATATACTAGGGACTTGTAGGTAGGTTTAATACCCCTACCCTATCATCTAGGGATTTATAGGGTAGGTCATGCCAAATGTAAGTGCACCCTTTTATATAGTTTACCCTAATGCAGGCCCTATTATATACTAGGGACTTGTAGGTAGGTTTAATACACCTACCCTATAATCTACTAGGGATTTATAGGGTAGGTCATGCTAAATGTAAGTGCACCCTTTTATATAGTTTACCCTAATGCATGTGTGTTTTCACTTGAGCTTTCAACTTAACACTGGGTCTGGTTAGGCAGAGCCTTTAAGACTTATTGGGCTTTATAGAAGTTCTTCTATTCCACTATGGCCAGGATGAGTGAGGGGGCAGTCCAGTGAGTGAGTGGAAAGTAAGCGCCTGATATGTTTTATTTTCTTCCTTGAATACAGTATGAATATACAAGCAAGTGTGTTGGGTATTTTACAGAGTACTTTAAGGGAAAAAACGCAATGTCTGATTATGAGTCAGGCGAAGGTGCTGCAGAGGAATTCTTCACATCGGATAGCGAGCTATATTCGGATGCAACATCTACATCGCAGGCAAACTCCATGCTAGAGCCACCCAAGAAATGAGCAAAAAAAGTGCTTTGTGAAGTACAGACCAGAATGGGAACTTTCACACTGCAACATCCGCAAGGTGTCAGAAGATGTGTACAAGACCAGGTGCAACCTCTGCAATAAAGACTTTTCCATTGCCCATGGAGGAGAGCGTGATATCAAAACCCATGAGGCTGAGCACAGCATAAGAAAAATGCCTCAGGCAGGGCGAAGATGGCCACAATTTCATCTGACCTGCAACCAAGCTTCCAGCCAGAAGTATCCAAAGTAAGTCATTGCTTGCTTCATCATAATGTGACATAGGTTTTATGTAATTCTTGTACACTCTTCTTGCTTTGTCGCACTCTAAGACTCCCAAACTGAATAGGCGAGCCATCTAACAATTTTCTGTTACTTTCTTTAAATGTGCAGCAGTGTTTACCAAGTCAGGTTGCCTTTACCGTGCTTTTCTCACTCTGTTTATATTAACCCCTTGACCGCGATCGTCCGCTCGTATGCTGGACATTCCGATCGCGGGTGGGGTCGTGACGAGCTGAGCACGGAAGGGGTTAAGAGCACATCATAATTGCTTTTGGGTTACCAGCTGACACTTTAGTTTAAATTTGCAGTTCTAAGCCCCATTGTGGCCACTGTTTTCTTCACCAATGGAGATTTTCTTTGCGTGCTTATACCTTTGTGAATTCTTTTTTTACATTTTAGGTCACAGCTGCAGAGGTGACTCAGGTGTACCATGCTGTGAAGCATCACATCTCCTACCGCTCCCCGGATTGTGGCATCAAGCTAAGCAAAGTAATGTATCCCGACTCATCCATAGCGATGAAAGCATCTTGTGGCCGCACAAAGGCATCGAGCATCACTGTGAATGTGCCTGCACCTCTATCGTTGCAGCAAGCACAAGAAGACTTAAAAGATGGATATTTTTCCGTTTGCAGTGACGCCTCAAACAAAGGTAACATTAAACTCTACCCACTTTAGTTGCGGCACTTTAATTTCACCTCCGGTGTGGCCTACACTGTTGGATTTCTATGAGGATGCAGCAGAGACTGCTACAGCTATTGCACAGCAGATCACAACAAAATTAAATAACCATGGTTTGATAATGGAGCACGTCACGGCATACTGTGGGGACAACGCAAGTGTCAACTATGGACCACATCATTCTGTGTTCCAGCTTTTGAAGGGAGCAAATGAAGACATTCTGCCTGCAAACTGTTCTGCCCATATCCTGCATAACTGTGCTAAACAAGCTATTAATGGACTTTCAATGGATGTAGAATCCTTTGTTCTAAAAGCCTACAGCCATTTCTCTTCTTCCGCAAAGCAGACAGCGGAGTTGAAAGGGGTTTTCGCTTTCGTGGACCTAGAGTGGCAGCCTTTGTTTCGGATGTCCCAACACGGTGGCTCACATTGTTCCCAGCCATTGCGCGACTGTTGAAGTGCTGGGCAGCACTAAAATCCTATTTCCTTTCCCTTGGGCCAGAAAAAACATCCAGAGCAATGTGGGATTTTCTAGGACTTGAAAGTGGGGAGGCCACTATGTCACTTATTTTGACTTGTACTTATGTTTGTCTATTTACTTACATACTATTGCACAACTTAATTTGTAGTGTCGGTAAAACTTGCCCTTTGTCCCGAATTATTGTCCTGAATTTTGATCCTTCGTCCAGAATTTTGACCCTTTGTCCTGAATTTTTACACTCCCCGTCCGGAATTCACACCCATGCCAGTTGGTCACCCTATTCTTGGGATGAGCCACTCATGCCTCCAGCGTATCTGCTGATGTTCCCTTTCAGTTCTAGTACCAACCTGGTGAACGCCACATGCCCTCTGGTGCAGTCATCCCCACCCCGCGTCGGCACTGTCCGACTTTCAGAACAAGTACGGGTCCATGTGCTGCAGGGTACGCCCCAGACTGCCCACTGGTTTACCGTATACATGGACCCGCAGCCAAAGCTGCACAAGAACAATAACTACCAGGTAACGAGAGAGTCCTAGGGAATATTTATAGACCTGCGCGGATAAGTCCCCAAACCAATTATAGTAACAACAAAGGATCCGCGGGTCTAGAGAAATATATATGTAGACAGAGAAATCGAACAGCCAAAACTGGGAGGAGTGATATCTTGTAAAGGAGTCTCATTTAAGAGGACGGATTCCCATCACCCACCCAAGTGGCATGCTTCATCATTTGGGATCTCTAGGCTACAAGCTACTGCAACCAAGGAGCTGCAACTCCTTGCTAGTGTAAAGGAGGAGCTCGCGGATGTTTTATTAGATGATTCGGGACTCAATCACCTAGGATCGATGAAGCATGGAACAGTGTGGTGAATAAGTGGTGCAGTGTTCAAAGTGAATTAAAATTGACTAACAGGAGAGAAATGAGTTTATGAAGTGTCTCATGTTCTCAAAGATTAAAAAGCAGTGAAAGCGCGATCTAAGTATATGTGTGAACGCGCCGGTAATGCGGTCTACATGTTTCAGCCAATCGAGATCAGATTGTGATCATGGCTTTCTTCAGGACCTAGATGTGACTACTGCACTATAAGGTGAGTGAAAAAGTTATTAACACAACTAAAGTAGAAACGATACAACCATATACCTGTGTACATCACTGTTTGGGCACAGGTATTGTACTCCTGTTGGAAAAGAAATTCATATGTACAGGCTGAAAAGGAAGTCTGTTAAGGCTTCTCTCGGAACATTTTACTTTACCCACATTATGATGTTCCTGCCAAAAATCTCGACAAACCTAATCCATGACAAAAATGTAAACACCGATAGTGGTTGAGCAACACCAGCCCACCACTTTTTTTTAATTGTAATTCAATCTCCAAGTAGATTGAGCTTTTTCGTTCTCTCTTTTTCCATTCACAGAGCGTTGCCTCACGCCCTGAGCAGTTGCCAGGAGTGGTGGGTTCCCTCCCGATTTGACACGGGTAAGGTGTTTGTTGCACATAGTGTTATCTGTCCATTAGGAGGACATTGATATGTTCACATTGTAAGTCAATGTGGTTTTTGTATATAGACAGACTTCCTTTTCAGCCTGTACATATGAATTTCTTTTCCAACAGGAGTACAATACCTGTGCCCAAACAGTGATGTACACAGGTATATGGTTGTATCGTTTCTACTTTAGTTGTGTTAATAACTTTTTCACTCACCTTATAGTGCAGTAGTCACATCTAGGTCCTGAAGAAAGCCATGATCACAATCTGATCTCGATTGGCTGAAACATGTAGACCGCATTACCGGCGCGTTCACACATATACTTAGATCGCGCTTTCACTGCTTTTTAATCTTTGAGAACATGAGACACTTCATAAACTCATTTCTCTCCTGTTAGTCAATTTTAATTCACTTTGAACACTGCACCACTTATTCACCACACTGTTCCATGCTTCATCGATCCTAGGTGATTGAGTCCCGAATCATCTAATAAAACATCCGCGAGCTCCTCCTTTACACTAGCAAGGAGTTGCAGCTCCTTGGTTGCAGTAGCTTGTAGCCTAGAGGAGATCCCAAATGATGAAGCATGCCACTTGGGTGGGTGATGGGAATCCGTCCTCTTAAATGAGACTCCTTTACAAGATATCACTCCTCCCAGTTTTGGCTGTTCGATTTCTCTGTCTACATATACATTTCTCTAGACCCGCGGATCCTTTGTTACTAGTTCCTGCTATCTGCAGAGGCAGTTAACTTCTAATCCAATGGCATTATGCCACCAGTGAGCAGCGCTACCTACCTACCTACGTGCAAGTACATTTGAACAAAAAATAGCACTTACTTCTAAAGCTTCATATAGTACCAAGTGGGACAAATTCTGATGTTTAGCTTTACAGGGTTTTTCCGCATGGTTTTAATCGCAATTATGTTTCGCACATAGTGTCTGTCACACAAATCATGGAATGTCACAAATAAACAATGGTAATGTCACACATAAATAATCTGAAGCTTGCCAGCTATGAGTACATATGATCTGGCATCCAACTAAAAATGTTGGTGAACCTTCCTCTCTTACCCCTAACATCTCGTGACGTTTACCTGTCCCCCCTCAGTAAGCCGGGAGGTATAGAGTAAGACGCAGATGAACGACAGTATGGATAGTGACAACAAGAACTGAGCCAGAGAAGGCCACCTGTCGCATCACGCACACGTGTCCTCCTTACGAAAGGTGTCAACAGTGAAGTAAATTGAGCTGCGCCTGCGTAGTAATTAAACACCAGAATCGTTCTGCGGGTACACATACTTCTTTCTGTCCTGCGCAGATAACACACACAACTTTGCTCAGGTACAAACCTTGTAGAAGCTAGAGCGGAGCGCGCGTGCGTACGTACATGTTAACCGGGTGAGCGCTGTAACCTCTGTTCCGTTGGTTGTCTTCGACCACTGGGGACTGGTGATGCCATAGTCCTCAAGTCTTTCGCCGAACGCATGCCCTCTCGCTGCAGCGCTCTGCTGCTCGCGGGCTTTGAGGACACTAACCGCCCGCTTGTCTCGAGGCCGCGCACTGATTGGAGAAGAGGGGCAAAATGGCGGATTTCATGCCCTTGTATTCGAAAGATTCCGGTCAGTCACGGTAACTGCCCGCCCACCTCCGCGTGGCTTTCAAATGGTTATTTACGAAACAGTCAGGTAAGATTTAAGTTGCGCTTAATCTGTGTTTGGTGCTCTGGTGCGTGGCAGACACGAGCACGTCTTTCCTGTTACAGCTCGTGGCTGCCTCGCGCCTATCTTAGTTGTATTCTTTCAAATGTTGTGGAAGTGGGAAGAGAATGTTAAGGCATTCTTGTATGAGCTTCTATCCTGTTAGACGTGTCTGATCTCATTAAACACGTCTCCGACCTACATCGTCTCTTTGCTCTTAATTCCAGTGCCGAAGTGGCTTCTTACACTGGCGACGAGCGGGAACATACCTACCGAATTTCTACATTTACAGGATTATCGTGAGGATTTTCAAGAATGACTTATCACGGATGGAAGTGTCATTCCAACTATTAATATCCAATTGCACCGGACTGTGCACATCCATTCTACCTTCCAGTAAGCGTATTTTTCATTTTCCGGATTGCTTTTCTCTGTATACCTGAAACCTATCGGGGAGTATTTTGTTTCAAATCAGCCTCGCTCTACTCACCGCGAGTCTGCATCCTGGCAACGGCATTTCTCCCGAACCTGCTATTCACAACGTGCTGTATGCATTCACGTACACATTAATTGTACGTGAGGTCACGCTGTTGAACTTGCGTGCATGCCTCCATTTTGAAATTACCACATTTATTGGAGTTTACATTGCAAGCTACTTCCGAAGGAATAATTTTCATGCATTTTTCGTCGGTGACACACACACCGTGTGTCATCAATACTATTATTATGTTTTAAGGATTTCATCGGTGATACGCACACCGCGTGTCATTTAAGGTACTTATTTATTGTATTTTCCATAATACAATGCACAACACAATTATCTTCTTCTTATTATTATTATTATTTGGGGAACTGTCCGGTATTGTTCCTCCTTTTCTTTCTTCTGCTGGTGAACCTCCAATGGACTGGGAGGTATGGGAACCTGTTTTTTTAGCTTATGACGATGTATTGGAAGGTGGAGATTGCGAGCCCGAAAGGAAACTTGCTTTGTTGAAGCATTGTGTAGGAGGAATTGGACTAAAAGATTTTAAAACCTTACCTGCTTTAACTAATCCTGGCAATCTCAATGTCTATGAATATACTTCTTCACAACTCAACATACGTTACGGTAAAAAGAAAAATGTGGTAATGGAAAGGTTTATATTTTATTCACGGAAACGAGACGACGAGTCTATTGAGGATTTTGTTTCTTCTCTCGGATCTCTTGCGGTCACATGTGACTTTGAACATATATCATACGAACAAGTTCTTAGTGACCAAATTCTTATGAGGACAAATAACAAAAAAGTACAAGAAAGGTTATGGACTACTTCGGACTTGTCTTTGGCTGCTGCTATCGACATAGCCAAGTCCATTGAACACTCTGAAAAGTTTGTCAGAGGAAACGATAAAGGAGACGTATTGTTTCTAACGAAGCTGATAAAAAAAAATCGTTCCACACAGAAATGAAAATTCTATGAGCTGAGAGTAAATTCAAGAATATAAGAAGTGAAAAGAAAAATTTTCAGTTACTTTGCTATAGATGTGGAAGCAACACACATTTAGCTAATTCCAAATCTTGTCCTGCCATTGAGAAAATTTGCAATAAGAAGGGTAATTTTGGGAGAGTTTGTCAAGCCATTCCCAGAAGAGTGAATTATTTACAAGAAACAGATGACTACGACAGTTCCAATGAAAATGATGTCAATACTGTTATTAACATTTGTGGGAGCGAAAAGTTTACAAAATTTCCTTCGTTTTATTACTGTCAATGATCTTGATTTGAAATTTCTAGTAGATTCATGTGCTTGGTACACCATCATTGCCTTGGATATTTTGCTTGACAAGTGGCCTAATATGGTTCTTTCTCCTCCTGGTGTCTCCCCGGGTGGATACACAGGACACAAAATTGATTTAGTTGGGTTTTTCTGGGCAAACCTAATGTTCTCATGACGTCACACATTTGGCAAGATTTATGTAGCAAGATCAGGGCAGTCACTTCTGGGGTGGCCCCATCAAGAACAATTAGGAATCCAGCTCGATCCCAGAGCTGACCCACCGTTTATTCTGTTAATCCTTGTAAGAACATCCACAAAGACAACACAGGTCTTATAGATTTTAATGGAATTTTTTTTCCTAGTGTTTTCAATGGGAAGTTAGGGAAATACCAAGGGTTTGAACACATCATCAAACTACATGACAACGCTATACCTGTACGGCACAAAGTAAGAAATGTTCCTCTTACTTACAGGAACAAGTTAAGACATGCTCAAAGACCTGTGCCAAAAGGATATTATAGAGCCCATTGAGGCCTCTCCATGGGTTTCTCCCATCGTTATTTCAGTTAAATCTTCAGGTGAGCTCAGATTATGTGTGGACTTGCGTAGTTTGAACAACGCCATCTGGGTAGATTCTCATCCCTTACCCAATCTTCATGAGATGGTCTCAACTTTGGCTGGTACGCAGGTATTTTCATGTATTGATTTAGCTAGTGCGTACCACCAGGTTATCCTTGCTGAGGAATCGAGGAACTTAACTGCCTTTATTACTAATGAAGGTCTTTTTAGGTATCGTCGTATGCCTTTTGGACTTGCCAGTGCTGCCTCAGTGTTCCAAAGGCTAATGAGAGATACCTTAGACTTACCTGGTGCCATCGCCTTTCAAGACAATATTTTGGTCTATGGGAAGAATGATGAGGAGGATGACTCTAACTTAGTAAAAGTAATTGCTGCTTTGTTCAAAAAGGGTCTTACCCTTCGCCTTGACAAATGCAAAATCAAGGCAAAGGAAGTAGAATATTTAGGACATACTATTAGTGGATTGGGCATTGGACCAAAACGCAGTCACATTGAAAGTATTTTAAAGGCTCCTGGTCCCACTACCAAGGAACAGTTGGTGGCTTTTCTTGGGTTGATTGAGTTCTATGCTAAGTTTATACCCAACTTTTCCTCTAAAGTTGACCCTTTCAGATCCCTCCTCAAGAAAAATGCAAATTTTCTTTGGACCAATGACCTGTCTGAAGCTTTTGAAAATTTAAAGGAATTCATTGTGAAGGCTCCATGCTTAACGCCTTTTGTATGTGGGAAGAAATGTATCATAATGGTGGACGCTAGTAACACTGGTTTAGGTGGTGTCCTTTTACAAAGAGACAATGGGAGAGAGTGGATTGTAGCTTATGCTTCCAGGCCTTTAAGAGATGCAGAAAAACATTATTCAGTCATTGAGAAGGAACTGTTAGCCTGTGTTTGGGGAGCAGAACATTTCAGGTCTTTCTTATGGGGCACAAAATTCACCATTAAAACTGACCATAAGCCTCTTGTTTTCTTGATGGCACCAGGCGGAGGACGAACAATGTCTGCACGCCTTGCTTCCAGGCTGCAATCGTTCCAATACCAAATTGAATATGTACAAGGTAAGGCAAACATACACGCTGATTGCATGTCCAGATTACCTGTTTCCATGGATTGTTCGCCCGAAATTCATGAGGAAGAGTGTGAAGTAGCGTTCACTGCTTGTGATATCAATTT
The DNA here is from genome assembly GCA_963921515.1 of Calotriton arnoldi. NCBI lineage: Eukaryota > Metazoa > Chordata > Amphibia > Caudata > Salamandridae > Calotriton > Calotriton arnoldi. Next base: position 627,083 of record CAWUFW010010157.1, read on the forward strand.
TGTATTTGGTGAACAATCTAGTTTACATGAAGAAGTTTGGCATTCAGAAATGGAGAAAGATGTAGAATTGAATAATGTCAAGAACTATATTTTACAATGTTGGCCTGAACAGAGGAAATTGTTGGGCAGTATGATGAGCTATGCTAAGATACGTGATGAACTGGCCATTGAGAACGGTTTGGTTATGAGAGGTGATAGTCATTCCTCCTCATTCTTTGAGAAACACCATTATTGAAATTGCCCATGAAGGACACTTGGGGATTTCTTTTACTAGGAGAAGCATCAGGGAGTTCTTTTGGTGGCCCGGCATCGATGTGAATGTTGAACACTTTGTGCGTTCGTGCGCCAAGTATTCAGTTAGTGACAAGTCAGCTGTTCTTTTACGCCCTGAACCCCACCCAATTGATTTTCCTTCTTGTCCGTGGCAGAAACTTGGGTTGGACATTATTGGCCCATTTAGTGTTTTACCCAAACATGAGGCTTTTGGGATCGTTCTCATTGATTACTACTCCAAATGGCCGGAGGTAAAAATGGTTGGAGAAGTTACTTTTCAAAATGTTATTGGGTTTCTAGATGACATTTTTTGCAGAGAGGGTATCCCTCAAAAGAGTGTCACGGACAATGGGCCCCAATTTGTTAGTAAAGACATGGAGTGCTTTTTAGAAAAATGTGGAATTACTCATAGAAAAATTGCTGTTTTCCATCCTGAGGCCAATGGTCAGGTTGAACGCTTCAACCGTGTTGTGAAAGAGGCTATTCAACTCTCAATTAAGGGGGGTTTGAATTGGCGTAATGCCCTACAATCCATGTTATTAGCGTACAGGACCTCTCCTAATTCTGTTACTTTAGTTAGTCCTTTCGAACTCTTGAGAGGACGCAAGCCCAGTACTAAACTTATTCCTTGGTGGTTGAAGAAGAATCTCGGTGAAGGGAACGATTTTTCAAAAGTGGATTATAAAATAGTTCGGGAAAGAGTTGAAGCGTACAAGCAAAAAATGAAACCAACCATGAAAAAAAAATTGGGTTCTGTAAGCAAATGTGATATTGCTAATGGTGATTTTAGTACGTATAAAAAGAAAAGAAGGGGTTGCCAAGGGTCTTCCTGTTTGGTCAGGTCCCAAAAGAGTTGTCCAGGTCTTCAAGAATGCTGTCAGAATTGAGGGTGGAAGTGTATGGAACTTTAATAGAGTTTCTCTTTTCAAAGGGATAATGAACAGTCAAGATGATTCTGACAGTAATGTGTTTCTAGATGTTGGGCAACATAATGATTTGCGGACCCATGTCTCATGTCCTATTGATGGTAACATTTCTTCTCCTAGGATTGCGCGAAATCATAGTCTTCCTGCTAGATTTAAAGATTTTGTTATGAATTAATTTTTTTAGGTCTCGACTACGTAGCGCGCATGCGCTGATAGGAGGAGACCTTTAGGAATCGATTCAGTTTTTGGCCCAAAAACGTGCACGCGTTGCATTGCTTTCAATGGCAACGCGTGCACGTTTGGCGATTCCCTTGCGGGAGCGAGCTTTGAAACAATCTGTTTGTAATTAACAGATGGTTCCTGCTCGCTCCCGCAAGGGAAACGGGCGCAGGCCCCCTCCTCTCTTCCCCTCCCCATACTGCCGCCTCCTCTCCTCGTCAAACTTTTTATTTTTTTACTTTCAGCGCGAGGCGCGCGCGCTTGTTTATCTTCTGACCTTTGTCCTTCCCGGGCACTGCAGCTGTGAGTAGCAATGTCTTGAACCCGGAAATCCAGTCTCAGTGTGCGTCCATGTGGCTTACGATATTTACAAAGACTTCACTTTTGTGACCGCAGACAGTGCACGCAAACTGCACTTTTGTCATTACATGTACTGCACATGGACTGGAACAGTGATTGCCGTACTGCACTTTTTTGTATTTACATGCCGCATGTGTGCAGCTGCTAGGTTCCTTGAGACTCAGCAGGCTGGACTTTCTGTGACTGTGTATACTGAATACATAGTGCCTCCTTTGCCATTACATAGAGCACGTGAAGTGCAGCTGAATGCCTTCAAGTACTTTCACCACATGTGCGAGCTTGTTGCCAGTACATACTATTTGAATTTCTCCAATTTCCACAAACACTACATGTAGTGAGTCGCCGGTGCAGGGTTGGTGGCCGCCAGGAGAGTTACAAAAGCGTCGAAGGAATGGTGGCATAAAGATGAAGGCTACAATGTGTACATTAAATGGCGCACCTATTACATGATTTACGTAACCACTGGCACGTTGACGTTAGAAGTGCAGCTGTCCCTTTTTTACGAGTGCACACTTAGGTTGCAGTTAGTTTTTTTTTCTTGTAACCTGTATCTCTGTGATAGCATAAAGCACAGGTGTGTCGGGTGCAGATGATAGACATCCTTGCACTTTTGGCAGAGACTGAACTTTTTGAGAGGATTTCGTCCCTCCCCACCGCATGTCTGGCAATGGTTATAGATCGTAATTTTAAAACAACAACCTTGCCCTTGGGATATGTTTTAATAACAGTGTGTTACTGTTCTATTCAGTGTAAGTTATTGGTGGGGCATCCAAAAGCTTACACTGTATTGGCGTGCCAGTATGTTTAGTGAATTAAACCAGTTTCCGGGATCTTTTTTCACTTTTTCACACTGCCTACTTTCTGAGACACAGAAATAATGCATCTCCTTTGCGATATCGGTGCCCCTCGTGGCCTCCCTAACAATCTTTGTTCCTCCTTTCCACGGTTCTTCATGTGCCCGGGGGCACTACATGTTAAGTGCTTCAGAAATGGTGGGTGTGTTCCAGACCATCGGCTCCCGGAGGACTGCTAGGGCTAGTCTCCGGGTCCCTCCACATTTCCACAAATCCCTTCCAGGAGCAGTCTTTAGCTGTGACAGGGGTGTAGGCAGGGAGGCCTGGACATTGGTTGAGGTGTTATTTCTGCCACCAGCAACTTCCGGTGGGGTTGAGGGGCCCCTTCTTTCATCTAGTAGTCTCAGGTGGGGGATATGCGGCTTTCTGCAGCACTCCATGCTGCATACCCTCTGTTGTCGGGCTGCCAAGTTTGCAGCTCCGCTCATTGTTCCAGCTGGGGGTCTCGCCTCCCATTCACAGTGGCCTTGCTGCAGCTTTTTATTTGTTGCGACCACGACCATTTCTATATTTTCAGAGTGCCCATGAGTTATTTATGTCAATCATGTGTGACACCTGGACTGACGCTTTATCAACAGTAGTTGAAAAAGAAAGCGTGTACAGTAGAAAAAGCAATATGAGTTTTCTAAAGTTGGCCTGCATTAGGTTCTAATGTACAGCATCTATTTCGGCAAAGTAAAAAAAAGTGTTTTGATTAATAAAAGTACACTTGGTGGTATAGGTTACAACACATAATGTGTGTTTCGTGCAGTTTATCAGACAGTCTACCATAGATTTTAATAAGTGAAGCCTCAAATTACTTCACCGCAGCTGCTACACTAAATAACAGCTATTGTCTATTTCTGTGTGTCTTCATGCACCCTTTCATCAGTGGTTTAGAAACCTTGTTTTTTTTTGTAGTTAGTATAGCAGTTCTAATGAAAATGCACAATTGTATTGACACAGTGTAATTAACATAATGAATTCAAGATATTTTGCTGGTCAACTATGTTTATTCTAACGTTATTAACCCCTTCGATGCGCGTGACGAGCTCAGCTCGTCATGCTGCGCGGTAGCGCTGTGCGCATGACGAGCTGAGCTCGTCACGACCACACCCGCGATCGGAATGTCCAGCACACGAGCGGAATTCCGATCGCGGTCAAGAGGTTAATGTAGGCCATGAAATCAACATGGTTTTTGCAGTCAGCAGCCATCTTGCTTTGCAGCAATTCAAATTGCCCTTTCCCCACCACTAACTCAACACACAATTGTTAGTTTGAAAATAATGTTTTGAAGCACTGTCATTCTCTCATGTACAACATGATGCTTTGTTCTCAAGCTTTATTTTCATGCTGTGTTAGCAAAGTGAAGGTTTTATCAAGTTATCACCTATTGGGTCCACATTCTGATTCTCGTGAGAACTTAACCTTGACTTGTAACATAATTTTTACTAACTATGAAGTGTCATAGGAGCACTGGGTATAGGAACTGTACTTAAAAATCTGTGGGACAGTACTGACAAATGCAATTTCAAACTGTATTCTCTCTTTAATAATATTGGATGGGATTTATGGGCATTGCACATTCACTCCAAATGTATGAGTTCTATTGTATTTTATCTTATAAAATCAGCTTTACCAAGAAGGTGTTGGGCTTTTTCCCGTGATCTTTATCAGGTGGCACTCTGTCGGTCGGAAATCTGATTTCCTACCTATTAATACTCAGCTGCATTATACTCTGGTCTGCTATCTCATGATTTGCATTTTATTCTGAGCTTCCTGTTCTTATATGACAAAGGATTAACTGACTGACTCTGCACTTGATTTTGCTTTCTGTAATGATTCAAGCCTTTAATAAACATTCAAGGTTTTCATTTTAATACTTTCAGTCTTTATTGTGAAGCCTAATGTGCTTTACACTTCGGAAATGTTGTTTAATTGTTGAATTTATGTATGTCCAGTATTTTTTTGTAAAGCGCGAACAATTACCCGAGGGTGTCAAGGCGCTGGGGGCCGTCTGGAAGATTAAGTGAGCTATTGCCCAGAGTTGCATGGTGCTGGGCTGATCTGCCGCCGGCACAGGGGATCGAACCGTGAGCCCCCGGGTTCTGGAGTCAGTTGCCCTGGCCGCTGCACCACACCTCTTCCCTCTAATTTACATGTTGACTAAGTCCAGTTGCGAAGCAACAAAATGCTAAAGAGATTAACAATGCTTCCGGTTCATCAGTAACACTTAAGATTCAAATAAATCAAAACTTATTAATGCACATATAATAAAAACCTTTGTGTAAATAGCCTCGTAATACCAATCTTAAAATTGATAAGAATAGGAAATGTTGTGCCCATTGTCAGCGTTTTTTATACAGCTTTTTTGCAGCCTGAATTAAAAAAACCTTACAGTTTGGGCATTGATTCTTGTGTTTTCCCATTTGTAGCATGCAATGACAGCTTGCCGACAAGAACGTACTCCCAGACTATTAAAGGGTTGGCGTAAAAGGTGTCACCGCTCGTTAAGAAGTGCAGGGCATATGCAGATGACATGTGCAATGGTTTCTTGGGCTTGCGTGCACTATCTGCAGACTTTGTTTCCCTTAGCTAACCATTTTGGGCAATGATCCAGGGTCAGAAAACCTCTGAAGCCTTGGGACCTAAATCTCATTTACGTGTAGGTAGAGTAACAAGTGCCGAAATACATCTGCAACGCTAAAACCTGATATGAAGTTATTATGAACCATGCATGAGATCGCTTTGCGAAGGCGTTCTTACTTGAACGAATTACAACTTCCTTGTTTTACTTTTGGTAAATTTCTTAAAAACTTGTGGTGAAATTGGGTGCTCCACAGGTCAGTAATTTGCAGGTTCCTTATAAGTCTTTGTAGATATTCTCTAAAAATGCACTTGCCTGTCAGTGGACCACTCTAAACCGAGCAGATATCTAGCAAGCCCTCCCTGGGAGGTCTTAACTTGCAACAAAGTTTAGCAAACGCGTACTGTCTTGGAAACGTTTGCTTGAGTAGGCCGAATTCTAGCCTTATTTGAGCTGGAGATGCGTGTGGAAGTAGAAAGAGCTGCCTGTAGGTGTTTAGATTGAGAACTTCTAACCACTGAGATTTGTGACCACAGAAAATTTCACAACCATATGAGATTGTAGGGAGAAACTTTGCACAAATGACTTTTAATATAGACTGCATGGATTGACCTCTCCAGCCTCTTTTGAAGTGACGCAAATGCTGTTAGTAAGGCCCCAGCTTTAGATCTTTGGGACAGTGACCAAGGTAGGAGCCTTTTGTATCAATAATATTTCCAAGGTATTTATAATCTTGCTCCTGAGTTAATTTCTTTATATACCATGGACCTGTTCTTTTGCTGAGCCTGAGAACTTTGGTTTAATTTAGATTGATTTCAAGCTTGTTTGAAACTGTATTATCGCTTAATTTCTACAAAAGTCTTTGAAGGACAACCTTATTTCTACTCAGAACTACATCGTCATCTTCAGGCCTGCTGGTTATAGTTTCCCCTCTAGTTTTGGCTTATGAGCACTAATCATATCCAAGTCTGCATGGAGATCTGCAGTGAAGATGTTAAACGCTTAATATTGACCAGGGTAAAAGCGCTATGTTTTCTGATAGAAGATGGTTACAGACTGGACTTGGAAGATTACAGCTGCATCTAGATAGGTTAATTAGATTTGGTTCAGCAAATTTAAAACCCAAAACACTTGTCCCTTGTTCTACATTCCTGGATTTCAATGGTTCCATTTTGGTTAAGGGCAGCGTTCCAGTGTGCCTGAAGCTGAGCCACGAGTTGAGGAGAAGTTAGTATAAGTAGGGTGATGCGTTGTGGTAGATTGTACCATTATAATCATTGTATGTTACAACTTTTCTCTGGCTCAAAAGCCAGTGCTAAAACTGACATACCCAATACTAGTCAGGAAGGGCTCAGGCAGAAAATTATCAAACTAGTACGCCTCAGTAGGCAAGAGCTGTCAAGGTGGTGGGATCTCACTATACTCAAAAGGTACATTGACCTAAAACAAGTACTGCAAGGTTTGTGGGTAATAATATTTTCTTCCTTTGAAGATCGGGATCCAGATTTGCTGGGTGGATTGGAAAATACTATCCTGTCCATCTTTCAGGATGATGGATTTTCTAATCAGACACGCGGAATGAAAAAGAGCTAGTTTATTGACCGAAATTGGAAGAAGAAATTAAGAGCCTCCGTTTACAAGAGGCTACTGAAAAAAATGCTAACACCTGTTGCGATTTGTTCAACATATTCTCCCAGCACTAGGAATCTCAATACCAATTGAGCCTTGAAAAAGTCACTGCGTGACGAAACACGTGTCGGCTGTCATCAAATATCAGGAAGTGAAGAATATGAATTTGTGAAACAAGAATGTACTGAAGAACATTTAAACCAAGTATCTCTACAATAAAGAAAACTCTACTTAACAAAAGTGCTTACTGTTTGGACCTTACTTGTTGTTTGTGATTACGCACTGAATGCTATGGCTTTCCTTTTTGTCATGTTGACAAATTGGATCTTCAGGTCCAATGTGAACTCACACCTTTGGTAGTAAGGTGTGGGATAACCTCAAAAGAATGATCGCAAATTTTCTAAGCATTTTCTGATTACTGTATGCCTACTACAATCTGTACTTTAGTACGAGGTGCAATTTTAGTCCACTACTACCCTCTTTGTTATATGTGTTACATTTAACAGCCGAATTTGAAGAGATTTTAAAGGATACTATTGTCATAGAGAAGTCAGATACTTTTTTTTTATTTTTTTTTTAGGTTTAAATCTTTTTATTGATTTGAAATACAAAACAAGATGCATCAAGCAGTAGCGCCCAGGTCATGGGCCATAAGCAGTCGTAATGCTACACAGAGCATCAGAAATAAACAAGAAAAACATCCCAACCCCCTCCTCCCCCTTATCCCACTCCTCCCCTTCCCTCCCTCCCCCGCCCTCCCCTCCGCCTCGACTGCCGCCAAGGAAGGAACTAAGCATGACGTGGAGCAAATCAATGGGTCTGAGATTGGGCAAGGTCTTGTGATAGCGCAGAGAGGCGCAACAGCCGCATATACCTAGGGCAGGTGAGCTCGCGAAATTCAGAGCACAACAGAGCGATAAAGGGGTGCCACAAGTCTGCAAAAGAGGCCCCTTCTCCATGGAGCGAGAAAGAAATACGCTCCATACCGAGCACATACCATAACCTGTGTAGCCACCCCTGCATCGTAGGGGTTCTGTCTGAGCCCCAAAAAGACAGTATATTCTGTAGTGCCGCCCCTAAGGCTATACTCATTTGCCTGCCTTTGCGGGACTTGAGGGGAAAGGTGAGTCTGTCCGAGACGCCCAGAATGACATATTCCGGGAACCGTAGGATGGTGGTATCAAAGTGTTGATCAATGTCGTCCAGAACCTGTGTCCAGTAAGCCTTAAGAGTGGGGAATTCCCACAATGATAAGTGCTGGCTTGTAATGATTCGCTTTGAAAAAACTGTCGACGGCGTTTCGACCCTGTGTGCAATGTAGGGTCTCTTCAGGACCTAAGATAGTAGGGACACCTGAAGGAAGGGTTTGCGCAGCCTCGTGTGGAATTTGTGGCACTGTGAGTAAAGTGAAAAGGAAGGATACTCACATGGGACCCGGCCGGGCACCCATGTGAGGGTAGCTGTCGGCTGGCAAAATTCAGTTGGCACAATAGGAGGATTCCGCAGGTATGGAATAGAAGGGCACGGTGAGTGTGCAGATCAAGCACGAGCCGATAGGGTTTTTAAGTAGAAGTAGCAGGCTTCTTCCATATGTTATGGCTCTTGATAATTATTATTTAAGACGGCTATGCGCCTCTTTGTGTCGCCAGTTGCTAAGTAATGGGGGGGTCTTACTCAAGAATCAGTATGTTCGTGCCTGCATCAAGGATATCTGTGGAGCAGAACAGCATCTGTCTGTCTGCCTTGGTTCAATGAACCAAGGCAGGCAGGCAGACAGACGCTGTTCTGCTCCACACAGAGGCGCATAGCCGTCTTAAATAATTATCAAGAGCCATAACATATGGAAGAAGCCTGCTACTTCTACTTCCTATTGTGCTAACCGAATCATTACAAGCCAGCACTTATCATTGTATAAAAGCGTGGTTTATATAATATATATCTTTCAATGGTCGCTTTCATGAAATATAGGAAACCTTGTATATATGTCACGAATATGTCACAAATTATTTAGGTTTATTTGTTTAGGTTCCTTTTTTCACTGGGACACCACTCACTACAATCAATTGTTAAATGTCATGAATGTAATTTTGCTTCAAAGAACTATATAAACAAGAATTATGAATGAAATACTAATCTAAGGTGTGTTCGACTCCTTCTCTTTTTGACATCACAATAACCCATTACATTGCCATAGTGCGTTATTTTATTGAGATTTTCTTGCCATTAGTCCACAGGAGCCATTGTTTTTGATAATCATTTCAGTACCCTGGTTCCAAGTGAGTAGGTTTCCCTTGTTGTTTTTCTCGATTTCGTGATCTTGGGCAGTGCATGCCCCGTGCTATCAGTGAGGCACCTTAGAAGCAATGAGCCAACAGTGAATACTTGGATCCAAGGACAGATTTGCGCCTTGTCAGAGTTGGATTAGGTGTCTCTGTCCTGTATATGCTGAGACTGCCCTGTTGTCATGGGCCCCTGTCACCCATGTGACTGGTGTAGTGGGTCTACCTGTCACTATCATGGTCATGATGTCACATGCAACCCCAGGGCCCAGCACAGCTGAGGGGATGAATAAATGGGATGTGGACCGTTAGTGAACTCTCCTGTGGCATGTTTTGCTGGTGTCACTTTTTAGGGTGCTGACCCCGAGGCCCATTCTTCTACACTGGCGACGAGGCTGGTACTTAACTTCACTTGCCTCATCATGTACGGCCTGACAGAGCGTGAGTGCTCCTATGGCACCACCAACATTCGGCAGTTGACATACCTGCAATCAGCTGGTGCGACACCTAAGTCACCAGAGAGTCATCTTTTCTTGCCCACACATAAGGAAAGCTGAGTGGCGACTCCAGAGGTGGAACACTACCATCTATTGGTGCAGACCGTCACTGCAGGCAGGAGTGCAGCCACTCTGCACGCAGTAGAGGAACAAGACGGCCTGGACTACACGGACGCAGACATCCATAGACACCGGGAGAGAACAAAACAAGCCTTTGCAATGCGTCTCGCATTTACGCAAGTTTGAGCTATTGACATTGCCTTTTTATTTTTGTTTTCGTTTTTAAAACATAAATAAAAGGCATTGTCATTTACAATGCCAATAGCTTAATCCTTTCAGTGCTCATGACGTAATCATTCCGTCATGAGAACAGGGGCACTTAATCCCTCTGCTGCAGACAGCAGAGGGATTTCCTTTTTTTTTTTTTATTGGCCTCGGGAGGTTGGGGGGACTGCTACCCCAACCTCCCGAGACCAATTTGCATTATCATTGCAATGCCAATCGCGCGCATGGCTCGTGGGGCTAGCTCAGCACCAAAACACTTGGGAGAGGTATCATTGGAAAGGGTAGAATCTCCCCTTTCCAATGGTACCCTTCCCTGGTGGATCCCTGCTTGGGGATCGCCCCAGGAGGGTGATCCGCAAGCAGGGATCTAGCCACCAGGGAGGGGGGAGAGGCCCCTTGGGCAAGGGCCTTTGCTCCTCCCATATAATTTGGGTACAGACAGTCTTTCTGCCTCCCCTGGGGGGGCAGATGGGGGCATTAGCCCCCAATCTGTCCCCCCCCCCCGGGTGGCAGATAGCACCCTAGACACCAGGGATTTTTTTTATAGGCAAGGGGTGGGGCTGCCCAGAATGGGCATGCAAATGCCCCCACCATACCCCCGCAAAGAAAACAAGACTGTCTCTTCCCCCTCCCCCTCGGAGGCAGATGGAGGCAATAGCCCCTGATCTGGGGGGGTGGGGGGGCAGAAAGCCCACTAAGCACCAGGATTTCTTTTGATATATGTAGAGGTGGGGACTGGCCAGAATGGGCATATCCATGCCCCCAGCCCCCCCAAAAATGCTAGTCTTTCTGCCCCCCCCCTCTAGGAGGCAGATGGGGGCAGTAGCCCCCAATCTGCCCCCCGGGGGGGGCAGAAAGCCCCCTAGATGCCAGCGATATTTTTTTTATAGGCCAGGGTTGGGGGCTGCCCAGAATGGCCATCCCATTGCGCCCCCCCCCCCCAAAGAAGGCAAAATACTTTCTGCCCCCCCCTCCCAGGAGGCAGACTGGGGCAATAGCCCCTGATCTGCCCCCCGGGGAGCGCAGAAAGTCCAACAGGCACCAGGGTGTGTTTTTTTTTTTTTTTTTTTTTTTTTATACGTAGGGGTGGGGGCTGACCAGAATGGGCATGCCAATGCCCCCACCCAAAAAATAAAGGCAGATGGCCCCCCCCCCCCGGGTGAGCAGAAAGCCCACTAGGCACCAGGGTTTTTCCCCCCCAAAGTTCGGGGTGGGGGCTGCCCAGAATGGGCATGCTAATGCCCCCCCTAAAAATGCCAGTCTTTTTGCCCCCCCCCCCCCCGGAGGCAGATGGGGACAGTAGTCCCTGATCCACAAGGCACCAGGGATTTATTTTTTTATATACGTAAGGGTGGGGGCTGGCCAGAATGGGCATGCCAATGCCCCCAACCCAAAAAAATCTGCCACAGTCTTTCTGCCCCCTGGGAGGCAGATAGGGGCAAAAGCCCGTTATCTGCCTCCCCGGGGGGGGGGGGGCAGAAAGCCCAATAGGCATCAGGGAATATATATTTTTTAAATTCAGGAGTGTGGGCTGCCCAGAATGGGCATGCCAATGCCCCCACCACCCTCCGAAAAATGCCACAGTCTTTCTGCCCCCCCAGGAGACAGATGGGGCAGTAGCCCCCTGATCTGCCCCAGAGAGCCCACTAGGCACCAGCGATTACGCTGGCTTTTTTTATGCGTGGGGGCTGCCCAGAATGGGCTTACCAATGCCCCCACCCCCCAAACAAATAGCCACAGTCTTTCTGCCCCCCTTGGGGGCATATCGGGGCAATCCCCCCCCCCACCCCCCAATTCCCCCCTCAGGGTGGCAGAAAGCCCACTAGGCACAGACTTGTTTTTAGCAATGTGCCTACCTGTGGATTTTGGGCCCTAGCGCAGTCGGCACATAGGGAAACCTAGCAAACCTATACATTTGTGAACACTAGACACCCAGGGGAGTCCATGATGGGGTGACTTGTCTGGCTCTCACCAGGTTCTGTTACCCAGAATGCCTTGCAAACCTCAAACTTTGTCAAAAAAACATTTCTGTGGTGGAAAGTTCTGGAATCTGTGTGGATCCACAAAATTCCACCCACCCCGCATTCCCCAAAGTCTTCCAATAAAAATGGTACCTCACTTGTGTAGGTAGGCCTAGTGCCCGCGACAGGAAAAGGCCAAAAACGCAACATGGACACACCACATTTTTGTAGTGAAAACTGACCCCTTTTATTGCAAAGTGCCTAGTTATAGATTTTGAACCCTAGCTCCGCCTGCACATAGGGAAACCTAGCAAACCTATACATTTTTTTAAAACTAGACACCCAGGGGAATCCAGGATGGGGTGACATGTCTGGCTCTCACCAGGTTCTGTTATCCAGAATCCCTTGCAAACCTCAAACTTTGTATAAAAAAAAAAAACACACATTTTCCTCGCATTTCTGTGGTGGAAAGTTCTGGAATCTGCGTGAATCCACAAAATTCCACCCACCCCGCATTCCCCAAAGTCTTCCGAGAGAAATGGTACCTCACTTGTGTGGGTAGGCCTAGTGCCCGCGACAGGCAAGGGCCCTAAACGTATTGTGGAGACTTCAAAATTACCTATCACAAAACTACCTGGTTTTGCAAGGGGGGCACCTGTGTTTTAGGCCACGGGCTCAGCAGTCATCTAGGGAAACCTACCAAACTGACGCATTTCTGAAAACTAGACACCCTGGGGAGTCCAGTGAGGTATGGCATGCGTGGATCCCCCAAAGATTCCCTACCCAGAATCCCCTGCAAACCTCAAATTTAGCTGAAAAAAATCACATTTTTCTCAAATTTCTGTGTGGGAAAGTTGGGGGATGACCGGGCTGACACAAATTTCCTACCACCTAGCTTTGCCCCAGGCCTCCTGATAAAAATGGTACCTCACTTGTGTGGGTAGGCATAGTGGCTGCAACAGGAAATCGCCCAAATCGTACTGTGGAGTCTTCAAAATTACCTATCCTAAAACTACCTGGTTTTGCAGGGGGGGGGGGGCCTCGTTTTTTGGCCCGGAGCTCGCGGCCTTCCTGGGAAAACTACCAACCCCATATATTTCTGAAAACTAAACACCCTGGGGAGTATAGTGAGGTATGGCTTGCGTGGATCCCCCAACGTTTTCCTACCCAGAATCCTTCTGCAAACCTCAAATTTAGCTGAAAAAAACACTTTTTCCACACATTTTTGTGTAGGATCACTGTGCCGGCACAAATGTCCTACCACGTAGCGTTCCCCTTAGTCTACCGAGTAAAATGATACCTCACTTATGTGGCTGTCCAATGCAGAATCCCCTAAAAACTTATTTTTTTTTAAATGTAGCGCTTAGAATTCGCGGTCCTATACCTTTAATCCCTATGTTTTTGGCTCTTCCCAGTCACAGGCCTTTGGCCCACCCACACCACTGAGGTATCATTTTAGTCAGGAGGACAAGGGGAACGCTGGGTGGTAGGACATTTGTGCCGGCACGGTGATCCCACACCAAAATGTATGGAAAAAGTGATTTTGTTTCAGCTAAATTTGAGGTTTGCAGGGGATTCTGGGTAGGGAAACATTGGGGGATCCATGCAAGCCATACCTCACTGGACTCCCCAGGGTGTCTAGTTTTCAAAAATGTGTGGGTTTGGTAGGTTTCCCTAGAGGGCTGCGAGTCTGGGGCCAAAAACCCAGGTGCCCGCCCCCCCTGCAAAACCAGGTAGTTTTATGATGGGTAATTTTCAAGTCTCCACAATACGTTTTGGGCCCTTGCCTGTCGCGGGTACTTGACCCACCCACACGAGTGAGGTACCATTTTTATCGGGAGACCTGGGGGAACGCTGGGTGGTAGGAAATTTGTGTCAGTCCGGTTATCCCACAACTTTCCCACACAGAAATTTGAGAAAAATTTGATTTTTTTTCCAGCAAAATTTGAGGTTTGCAGGGGATTCTGGGTAGGGAAACGTTGGGGGATCCACGCAAAACATACCTCCCTGGACTCCCCCCGGGTCTCTAGTTTTCAGAAATGTGTGGGTTTGGTAGGTTTCCCTAAAAGGCCGCCAAGCCCGGGACCAAAAACTCATGTGACCGCCCTTGCAAAAGCAGATCGTTTTGTGATAGGCAATTTTGATGTCTCCGCAATACGTTTTGGGCCCTAGCCTCTCGCGAGTACTTGAACCCACCCACGCAAGGGAAGTACCATTTTTATCGGGAGACCTGGGGGAACGCTGGGTGGTAGGACATTTGTGGATCCATGCAGATTCCAGACCTTTCCCACACACACATTTGAGAAAAATGTGATTTTTTTTTCAGCTAAATTTGAGGTTTGCAGGGGATTCTGGGTAGGAAAACGTTGGGGGGGGGGTCCACGCAATCCATACCTCACTGGACTCCCGAGTGTCTAGTTTTCAGAAATGTGTGGGTTTGGTAGGTTTCCCAAGATGGCCGCCTAGCCCGGGGCCAAAAACCCAGGTGACCCCCCCCCCTAGCAAAACCAGGTTGTTTTGTGATAGGTAATTTTGATGTCGCCCCAATATGTTTTGGGCCCTTGCCTGTCGTGGGTACTTAACCGACCCACGCGAGTGAGGTACCATTTTTATCGGGAGACCTGGGGAAACGCTGGGTGGTAGGACATTTGTGGATCCATGCAGATTCCAGAATTTTTCCCCTTAGAAATTTGAGAAAAATGTAGGGGGTTTTCAGCTAAATTTGAGGTTTGCAGGGGATTCCAGGTAGGAAAACATTGGGGGATCCACGCAAGCCTCTCAAGACTTACTTCTGGCTTGCAGAAGAACCAGACTCCACAGGAGCGAAGATGCGCCTCTACTTTATCCTCCGGCAGAGCCAAAAAGAGTTTTATATCACTCTAGTCTGGACTATTGCCCCCGGGAAAGAAGAGACCAAAGGATGGACCATCAAGGGATGACAAGAAGCGGGACAGGTATCGATGCAGTGAAACTCCTCAACACCTTTTCATGAACACTGCATAACATTAAATAACAAAGAAGAGGAGAAAAGAATAACAGGCATTAAAGTTACATAATCCCAGAAACTCCAGTGCAACAGCCTAAGTTAACCAATAAAGTTTTTGAATGTGCTCTACCACATACTCGCAATTATACCCGACGCCCGTGTCTTGAGAGTCCAGGAAAAAGCAACAGAAAATGAAGTGTTAATTTTCCATAAGGTTTGAAATCTCTTCTGACCAGGTGGTGAATTTAAATGCTATTGAGTCCGCTTCCTGATTTTAAGGTAAATAATATACAGTCTCGTTTGTTTCTGCAAATCACAGAAGCAAGCGTCTGCCTCTGCCAAGAAAAGTAACTGGAGAACTTAATGCGAAATCCACAAACCGGAGAACATCCAGGAAACGTGCAACATTGTTTCCCCTCCGGTGTTCCAAAAATAACTGCAAGAGAAGCAGCCTGTTTAAAGGTTTAAGCGCGTCCTGGCGCTTAGCAAAAAATGAGAAAATGAAGACTCCGTTTAAAAAAAAAAAAAAAAAATGAAAAAGAGAGGCAGCCTGTGTGTGCAGCGCTCCTTTGAGCTAATCAAAGACAGAACAGGGAAGGGAGTCTCTGATGTTATGGAGGAAGCAAGTAGCCTCGGAGTTCAGGGCGTCCACGTGCTGAATGATGATAAGTTTCAGGTGGGACTATGTGGTAGCACACAAACATGGTTACTGGAGTTCTGGGAAGAATGCATTGTGGGGGTTGTAGTTGTGAGTATTTTTAACCAAGACAGTGCACAAGATGCTCGACATGTAACAGTTCTCCCTCCCAAGGGTCTATTAATGGGTCGAGTTTTGGAGGGATTCAAGGTATGAAACCTACGCACCAACAGAGGCACATGAACCTGTCCAGCTGGTTCCCAGGATCTGTCTTCGGGAGCATATCCCACCCAGTCTACCAGGTATTGTAATTTACCATTATGTGTTCTAGAATCCATGATACGACGAACCTCATATTCTAGTTCTCCATCTATACAGACAGGAGGGGGTGGGGGTTCAGCGTTCGAAGGAGGTTTGTACGTTTTAAGTAGGGAGGTATGAAAACCAGGATGAACTTGTATCTTCGACGGGAGCTCTAATTTCAAGGCGACAGGGTTGATGATTTTAAGGACTTTAAATGGCCCTATATATCTAGGCTGTAGCTTTCTAATCTGAGATTTTTGGTAGCTAACCAAACCTGATCTCCTACTGCGTAATCAGGGGCAGGACGTCTATGTTTGTCTGCTTGTATTTTCATATGGTCTTTAGCTAACTGTAGTTCTTGTTTAGCTTTGTTCCATATTTTGGTATGGTTGGTGTGATGTTCTGTGACTGCAGATGTTTCTGATATTGTCATAGGAGGGTGAAGTGGTAAGAATTTGGGATGATACCCATGTGTAAAAAAAAAAGGGGGAAATCATAGTTGTCGAATGATTAGTGTTATATGCGAATTCTGCCAAAGGGAGGGCCTGCACCCAATTACTGGTGACTGTGCTCAATAAACAACGCAGATACTGTTTGAGTGTTTGGTTAGTCCTTTCTGTTTGGCCATCCGTCTGAGGATGATAGGCCGAGGAAAGCCGATGATCTATGTGTAAGGCTTTGCACATGCCCTGCCAAAACTTGGAAACGAATTGCGTACCAAGATCTGAAATTATCACAGAAGGCAAACCATGTAGTCTCACAATCTGTTTGATAAATACCTCTAATACTCTTTGGCTGTTGGAAGCTTTTTGAGAGGGATGAAATGTGCCATCTTGGATTACAGATCTAATACTACCAATATTGTAGTAAATCCAAGTGTAGCAGGTAAATTAGTGATAAAATACATACTAATGGAAAACCAGGGATTGTGGGGAATGGGCAAAGGTCCTGCCAATGGTAAGGTATGACACCATTGCATAATCAATTTACGGATATGTTCCGTAGGGATGAAAAGACGATTATCATGATAGTAAAGGTTGTTCACTATTTTGTTAAGAGGGTCTGACACCCATTCAGTAGGATCTAGTTTGGAATAGGCGGGGGCTAATTTCTCAAAGAAGGCCTCCGAATTCTCTTTACTTGTCTCTCCCAAGGCGATTATCTTTCTTCCAGGTATAATGGGAATTGGAGAATCCAAAGTGTTTTTATGGTCTTTCCCCAATCTTGACAAGGCGTCTGCCTTTCCTTGTTTAGCTCCAGGGCGGTATGTAATAACAAAGTCGTATTCACTGAAAAAGGAGACCCACCTCATCTGTCTAGGGGTGTAGTGTAGTTCCTATTTCCCTAATAGGCTCTGCGCATTGGAATAATATACCCTATAGGTTTGACATAGGACTGAGGTCAGTCTGTCCCTATCGAGTATATTAAACTTAATTACTTTGTGCCAGCTAACTCAGAGGCCACTAGAAACTCCTTGTAAACAAGAAGGAGTAGTTTCTGGCAACCGCATAAAGATGACAACTTTGTTTCCCTTTAGAATCGGAACACTCTCAATCGTGGAAACAATAGATATCTGAAAGAGACACGTTAGTGACAGATTCCTTACCTTAGAATATCCCCAGGCGTCAGGCTGGATCCGGAAAGTTTTTGCGTAGCAGTACCCTTGCGCGTCGGTAGGCGGCGTCGTGCGGCTCCGCGTCCGTCGTCGGCGTCGTGATCGCCGGGATGACGTCGCGGGCAGTACTTAGGCGCCGCCCCTGCGCGCTGACGTCAGTTCTTCTTTTTCCGCGCCAGCAAGCGCAGATCCGGGAAGAGCAGTGCCCTGGTCATTTTTTGACCATACTTTTTGGTGACTTTTTTCACTGTTTTTTCATCTCTCAAGGTGTCGTAGGGATGCCCGGTTTCAAACGTTGCGGCGCCTGTGCGCGGATGATGTCCGTCACCGACCCGCATTGGGAGTGTCTTTTCTGCCTCGGCCGAGGCCACGACACGGAGTCTTGTACCGACTGCCAGGCCCTTAACCCGAAAGCTTTGCGAGAGCGGTCTCGAAAGCTCCTCGAGGCCCGGCACTCGGCTCCGCGGAAGCCCCGGTCGCGTGAGAGGTCCAGGGGTCGATCGCGGAGTCCACACCGGTCGGCGTCGAAGTCTTCTTCGTCCGGTAAGTCGAAACACAAGAAGTCCAAAAAGCATCATCGCTCTAGGACTTCGCCTCGCCGGTCTCGCGACTCGGCTGAGGCCCCTCCCGGCACCGTCCCCGCGGCCCCGGACATGCCTGTGGAGTCGCCCCCGCCATACCCGCCCTTCCCGGGTTCGGGGGCGGATCCGGCCAAAGTGCAGGAATTCCTGTCGGCCATGGCCCGCCTCTTCGGGCCTTCAGGCCCCTCCGGTGCGCCTGCGGGCCCCGCGGGCCCTGATGGGGTTGCTCCGGTGTTGCCAACGGCTCCGGCCCCGGCGTCGCCCGTGCCTCCAGCCTCGATCCCGGCTCCACAACCCCCATCGACGCCGGTCGACCTAACGACACCTCCACCGGCGCCGATGTCTCCGGTGCCGTTCTCGGTGCCGCCCTGGGCTCCGGGCGGCGTCGTCCCCCAGTTCCTTCCGGCTCCGGACATGGCTCCGGACCGACGTCGCTCGACGCCGGCTCCGGCGCCGATGGGACCTTGGGTCCCAACTGTCCCTCCTCCTCCTTATTTTGAACCAGAGGAGGACCAGTTGGACTGGGAGGGGTCTGATGACCCTCTGACACGACACTGTCAGTATGATGAGGACTGGACAGAGAGTCTAGGGGAGGCCAGTGGTCTGGATACTTCCCCTGACATTGGCATGCTGTCTCCTCCCGTGGCCACGGAGGAGGGAGCCAATTTTGGTACGGTGTTGCGTAGGGCAGCTGGGGCCTTACGTCTCCAACTCCCTACTTTGACGGTCAAGCCTAACATCTTGACAGAGGTGCTTCAGCCGGCAGCCTCCTCTGCGGAGACTGTGCTGCCGTTTAACGACGCCCTCACTGACGTTCTCTTGGGCGCCTGGTCCAAGCCCAACACAGGGGCTCCTGTGGATCGGAACGTGTCACGACGCCATCGCCCAGCTCCGGGCGACCCCTGTTTCTCTCTGTCCACCCCACTCCTGAGAGCTTGGTTGTCCAAGCCTCCGCTTCCCAAACCGCCTTCCCTACCGCCCCTCCGGATAGGGAATCCAAACGCCTGGATCAGTTTGGGAAGAAAGGTTTTTCTTCCTCCAGTGCTGGCTTGCGGTCCGTTAACACCGCTTGTCTTTTGGGCCGATATACCCACTCCCTGTGGGATTCGGTGGCGGATGTTTTGCCCCAGTGTCCTGAGGAGGTCCAGACACTGCTTTCCCACGCCATTGCGGAAGGAAGGGATGCGGCTAAATTCACTATACGTTGTGGCCTTGACACCGCCGACTCGCTGGGCAGGTCTATTGCAACGACGGTGGCGCTCCGACGCCACGCCTGGCTGAGAACCACTGGTTTTTCAGGGGATGTCCAGAATACTCTCATGGACATGCCCTTTGATGGAGTCGGTCTTTTTGGGTCCAAAGCAGACCATGCGTTGGAGCGCTTTAAGGACTCACGGGCTACTGCCAAGTCCCTGGGCCTTTCTGCTACACGCCCTCCGCTGACTTCTGCTTTTCGCCCCTATCGTGGCCACGGTAGGGGCGCCCTTCACGTCAGCAGCCCAGCCACCGGCCCGCGCAGCAGGCGTCTTCGCGTGGCCGAGGACGTGGATTCCGCCGTGGCGGATCGGGCAACCAGCGTGCGGGTCAGGCACCACCTCCAACCCGTCCGCGGCCTCCAAGCCCTCCTAGTCCCTCCTTTCAGGTGCACGGCACGCCAGTAGGGGGCAGGGTCCGCCATCACCTTCCCCACTGGCGCACCATCACCTCGGACAGGTGGGTCTTGGACATTGTCCGAAGGGGCTACTCCCTCCCCTTCGAGACCACCCCCAGCCATGCCACCTCAATTCCACCGCATGTCGGGGGATCACTTGGTGCTTCTACAGAAGGAAGTCACGGCCCTCTTGACCAAGAGGGCCATCGAGCATGTTCCGACCCCAGAAGTAGGGCGTGGTTGCTACTCCCACTACTTTCTGGTGCCCAAAAGGACAAGGAGGACATGCGTCCTATCTTGGACCTCCGGAACGTCAATCGCTTCCTCCGGAAGGAGAAGTTCAAGATGCTCACCCTAGCTCAGGTCTTGACTGCCCTCGACCCTGGAGACTGGTTGGTAGCGTTGGACTTGCAGGACGCATATTTCCACATCCCCGTCCTGCCGGCCCACCGGCGTTACCTTCGGTTCACGGTAGGCCCGAGCATTTTCAGTTCACCGTGCTCCCCTTTGGCCTTACCAGTGCCCCTCGGGTGTTCACAAAAGTGATGGCGGTGGTCGCAGCTCATCTGCGCCGGGCAGGGGTTTCAGTCTTCCCCTACCTCGACGACTGGCTGCTGAAGGCGGGCTCGTCCCAGGCAGTCGTCTCCCACCTCCAGACTACGGCCGAACTCCTGCACTCGCTGGGGTTCTCCATCAATGTGCCGAAGTCGCATCTGATTCCTTCTCCACAGCTCCTTTTCATCGGAGCGGTTCTGGACACGACGCAGTTTCGGGCCTATCCTCCCGAACGGCGAGTCCGGGATATTCAGGCTATGATTCCGATCTTTCAGTCTTTATCCTGGGTTTCGGTACGGATGACCCTGAGGCTGCTGGGCCTCATGGCCTCCTGCATCCTGCTGGTCAATCATGCCAGATGGCATATGCGGGCTCTGCAGTGGGACCTGAAGTTCCAGTGGGCGCAGCACCAGGGCAACCTGTCCGATCACGTCCAGATCTCGGAGGGGACTGCAAGACAGTTGCAGTGGTGGCTCTCGAACCGGCAATGGGTCATGGGCAGATCCCTCTCCCTTCCCCAGCCAGAGCACACAGTTGTTACGGACGCGTCCCTTCTGGGATGGGGCGGTCACATGGGAGAGGCGGAGATCAGAGGCCTCTGGTCTCCGGCGGAGTCCCGGCTCCATATCAACCTTCTGGAGCTCCGGGCGATCCGACTTTCACTCAAGGCATTCCTTCCCTCTGTCAAAGGGAAGGTAGTGCAGGTGTTCACAGACAACACCACCGCCATGTGGTACTGCAACAAACAGGGCGGGGTGGGGTCTTGGACCCTTTGTCAGGAGGCTCTGCGCCTCTGGACATGGCTGGAACATCAGGGCATGTTCCTGATGGTTCAACACCTGGCAGGTTCCCTGAACGCCAGGGCGGACGAACTCAGCCGCAGGTGCATGATGGATCACGAATGGCGTCTTCACTCGGAAGTGGCGCAAGGACTCTTTCTACAATGGGGAGAGCCTTGGTTAGATCTATTCGCCACCGAAGAGAACGCGCAATGTCATCAGTTCTGCGCGTTGGAATTTCCAAGGCGGCACTCGCTCGGAGACGCTTTTCGTCACGAGTGGAGTTGCGGTCTGTTGTACGCCTTTCCGCCTATACCACTTCTACCCAGAGTGTTGAAGAAGATTCGGCACGACCGGGCCCAAGTCATTCTTGTGGCTCCGGACTGGGCTCGAAGAGTTTGGTATCCCGAGCTACTCAATATGAGCGTAGATCCCCGATCCGTCTGCCTCTTCGGGAGGATCTTCTGTCGCAGCAGCAGGGGACGGTCCTCCACCCGAACCTGTCCAGTCTACACCTGCTTGCGTGGAGATTGAGCGGCGGCAGTTGATTCCTTTCGACTTGCCTCCCGAAGTTTGTGATGTGATTCTGGCAGCCAGGCGTCCCTCCACTAAGGTGGTATACGCCTGCAGGTGGAACAAATTTGTGGCATGGTGCACAGCAAAGGCTGTGAATCCCCTTTCTGCCCCTCTTTCTGAGGTCCTTCTGTTCCTTCTCTCTCTAGCCCAACAGGGTTCTGCTCTGGGTACCATCAAGGGTTATCTTTGTGCTATCTCGGCCTTCCTCAGGCTCCCTGATCAGCCCTCCCTTTTCAAGTCCCCTGTTAACAGGTTCTTAAAAGGCATTACACACCTCTTCCCTCCTGTTCCGTTTGTGATGCCTCAGTGGGACTTGAACTTGGTTCTTACCTTTTAATGTGCGCTCCCTTTGAGCCTCTACATAACTGTCCTCTTCGTCTTCTGACTCTGAAGACAGCCTTTCTGGTAGCCATCACCTCCGCTCGGCGGGTGAGTGAGCTCCAGGCTCTATCTTGCAAACCTCCCTTTCTCTCTGTTCATCCAGACAAGGTTGTTCTTCGGACGCGTCCGTCCTTCTTGCCAAAGGTGGTTACTGCTTTCCACATTGGGCAGACCATCACTTTGCCCACCTTCTTTCCGCCTCCGCATCCTTCCAGAGAGGAAGAGAGGCTCCACCGTCTGGACCCAAAACGTGCGCTCTCCTTCTATATTGACCGCACAAAACACTTCCGGGTGGATGACCAGCTCTTTGTTGGCTACGTGGGCGCCAAAAAGGTCGGGCGGTGCACAAGAGGACCATCTCCCGCTGGGTTACCTTGTGCATCAAGACCTGCTATTCTTTGGCTAAGAAGGAGCCTCCTGTTGGGCTGCGTGCCCATTCCACCAGGGCAACGGCTGCTACCACGGCCTTAGGCCGCGGTGTTCCGCTGCCGGTTATCTGTCAGGCAGCTACGTGGGCCTCGCTGCACACGTTTACAAAGCATTACAGCCTTGACAGTCAGGTCCGGAGGGACGGCTTCTTTGGCCGTTCTGTCCTCCAGGACTTCCTTGTCTGATCTTTGTTCGCAGACCCACCACCGGGGTTGGTATTGCTGGGGTATCTATTCTAAGGTAAGGAATCTGTCACTAACGTGTCTCTTTCAGATGCACAAGTTACTAACTTGTGTAACGATATATCTGTAAGAGACAGTAGTTAGTGACAGATTCCCTACCGCCCCACCCATCCTCCCCGTTCTGCGAACTGATTTCTAGGGTTAAGGACATCCCTTTCAGGGCCCTAGTATTTTTCAGACACCTGTGTCAGCTTCTTGCATGGCTCTGCGTTCCTGGCGCGGAAAGTCGTGTACAGAACTGACGTCAGCGCGCAGGGGCGGCGCCTAAGTACTGCCCGCGACGTCATCCCGGCGATCACGACGCCGACGACGGACGCGGAGCCGCACGACGCCGCCTACCGACGCGCAAGGGTACTGCTACGCAAAAAACTTTCCGGATCCAGCCTGACGCCTGGGGATATTCTAAGGTAAGGAATCTGTCACTAACTACTGTCTCTTACAGATATATCGTTACACAAGTTAGTAACTTGTGCAACAGTTTCACTCAGCTAATCGTGCATGCTTAGTTTTCTCAGAGTTGCACAGAAAAAATAGAAGGGCGTTTCAATAAAAGGATTTATTGAACAGTCTTGTTTCTCGTGTAAGAGATATTAGCTGTTACAATCGTAAGACCGTATGCGAGATATATAATGTACAGCGTAAGCAGTAGAAAGAAATAATACTGCACTAGCATTGTCTTTTAGCTATGACACATATATGATATACATAAATAACATAAGCTAAAAATGCGAGTACTCATAAGATGCTTCTCTAACTAGTTCTACCCCAGTGTACCTAACCTAAGTGTAGTACAAGGTAAGAAGTAGGTGATGTATTCTATAGTCTAGTATGCCAAGAGTTTAGTATACCAAGAGTCCCTCTAGGTTCTAGTCGGCTCCATACCTTGAGAATGAGAGAGGTGGGAATCTCCTTCCTGGGTCTCGAACTCTAACACCCCGCGAAGGGAGTCAGAACACTGGGAGCTGGATTCTCTGCGAGCAGGGATGACCGCGTCTCTGGTCAGTGCGTCAGGCCGGGATACGGGCTCCTCTGAAGTCGAGGTCTCCTCTGACTTGTTTAGGCAAGGGAAGGTATATTTATACCTGGTAGGTGCCTTGGAATGTTAGCATTGACGTTAAGTCGGAGAGAGGAAGACGTCAGGAATGAACCCTGAAGGTATAGTGGTTCATGCATAATAAATGAGTTCTTGGAGAAATCAATACTCCTGTGCTAGGGGAACTCCTAAGGGCTTAAGGGTCTGGTTTCTAAGAACTCGTTGTGACGTTGGGGTGGACGGATGTCGGTGACCATGCCTGTATTTGGAGCGCATGGCTAATGCCTAAATAAGGACTGGAATCTTATGCCTATATAAGGGCAATGCGAATTGTGCCTATATAAGGACATGTTTCAGGAAAACCTATATACGGACACCTAAAGCGGAATACAACACCCACTCCACTTTCGAATGAACGATAGTACTAAATGCTATACATGAAATGCTAAACATTAAATTGAGTACCACATGTTGCTAAAAACATTTCTAAAAGCATATTAAAAGAAGTCTTAAAAAAGAACTGTTGAATGCAATAGGTACTGTACATTAAAAGCATTTTTTCATTCTAGGCATATATTATACATAAAATGCAACCTGAATGAATAAACAGAAATATATACATATGATGAAATAGTTGACAAGTTTTCAAAAATCAAAGCCATTGCATATCATGAGACTAAATGAATTTTAGGGTGACAATGTGTCCCTGGAAGTATTCAAAGAAGTCCGTTTTATATGAATAGTTCTACTGTAAGCAGACTGATTTGCCATGTATTTTTCATAAAAAGAAAAAAGTCAATTTTAGGAAGAGTTCCAAGTTTTGAAAATATGAAGGGCAAATTCATTGCGTCCCCGGTACACTGTGAGCCGAATCAAAGTCAGTGTATGGGTCTGGTGTAAACAGGAAATCATCTACGCTTGTAGACAAAATATCATCTACCGATGTTGGCGACATTTGGAACACCTCGTGTAGAAGATTAATTGCACAAAGATGTGAAGCATCGTTTGCAGCATAGGATGCCGTACCAATGTTCGCGTCCGTTGTTACCTGTGCGCCTGTTGATCCATCTCGTACCTCAGCAGCAGCAGGAAGCGTCTGTGAGATCTCAATGAATGCCGTTATCAGGATTGGTAGCCTTTGGGGACAACACAGAGCATGGGCCGTTATCGGGTCCAGCAGAGTATCGATATCCGGTGGCACGACTGATGGGAGTGTTAGACAGACGTCTAGCACGCATTCTTCACCGCAAAGCAGGCAGCGTAGAACAGGTAAGATGCAATCTTGCCAGATTGGTCTAAATGACAGAAACCATGTTGTATTAAGTTCCCGTTGACGAGGTATGCTCAAAAGTTGCACTATGCGCTCACGGCACTTCCGTTCTAGGAGAGCTTTCTCCATGTCGCTCGGAGTGACGTCGGTGGATAGGCTTGCCATAGCGTAGTAGTAGGAATAAAAACAGGATTCCCGCAACCAGTGCTAGAATTAATGGCACACCACCAAACACCGAATGTGCGAAGTTTGGGATGATTCCGAGGACTGCCTGGAAAGGTGCTAACAGTCCTGAACAGATGGTCGTAAATACATGTACAATTCCGCTCGTATCAGACATGTTTAAGATATGTCCCATCATTTCTACGAAATGTATAGGGCAGTTTCTACGAATTAGAGCCTGTATCTCAGCCGAAGTCCTTGCGATTTGTAGATCATAAGTCTCTTTGGCCGAGGTCAAAGACACGGTCTGTTGTAAAAGCATGGCTTTCATTCTGCTTAGAGTAGCAAAACGTATAAAAGAAACATTCAATGAAGGCCATAGAGGCGACTCCCTGACTGTGTCTATTGGGGGGAACTACTTGCATACAACAAGTGACCCTGGAGCTAACCGTTACCAGATATGGGATGCCTGGCAACATGCCACAGCAACTCTGATCATTCAACATGAGGTAACTCCCGTTAGAAAGTTGGCCAAACGCTTGATTAATCACAGCAGCTGGTGTACCTTGCAGGTGACAGGACAAGTTTGCCACACAACCATTACAAGCTCTGTGTAAAGAAATGTCCTGACATATGAGTGAACCGCTCAGTGCATTTTCAGTTTGTACCGCTTAGAAACACTTCACGATCCCCACTCCAACATTTGTATTTGTACGGTAAATCCCAGGATGTCTTAATGTATTCCTTACCCAACCTTTCATATTTGCCTGCTTGCATTTGTTTGAGGCAATACTGAAACTGAAAAGTAGTGACAGGCAGAGTTATTTTGCCATGGCTAAGCCATTCTGTAGGTGGTTTTTCTGCTACCGTAAATGGTAATTTTTCCAGTTTTTCAATGCTCAGCACTGTATACTTTGCTCCCCTTTGTGCCAGTTCGATCTGTTTATCTGTTAGATTGTATTCCAGAAATAGAGAAGACGTGTTGATAAAACGCCAAGGCACATAGCCCGCACGCAAAGATTGCAGCGTCCAGCCTAATAACATAATAGAACGTAACTGAGATTGGCCTTGTTATAACATGGCTAAATCTTGTTCCAGTATGTCAATAGCAGAGGATACAATGTTGTCCAATGAATAAATTCTGGATGACAAAGTTGTTAACCCATTGTCGACCACAGAGCGAGATTTCTCTAAGTTAATACGATCAAGTTCACGTATTCGTTCTGCGGCCTCTGCAACCTTCCATATTTCATTATAAGGAGCATAAATGCCGGCATATATGAAACGTTTTTGACGCGGTTTTCTTGGTCCTAGCAAGAAGTCCCTACGGTCTGCGTCTTCTTTAAGTAAAGATAAGTGTTGTTTCACATCCTCTAGTGTAGATTTTTGTAACCAGTCGAGGTACAATTTTCCTACACTGTATGTAGTTACTACCCCTGGATGTTGTCGTTGAAAATAACGTGGGTCTGGCCTATGGATAGTAAAGCCCTGTATTCTATTCAGGAATCTTTCTTGACAGATGTTTGTGTCTGTGGGCCAGAGTAACCATTTCTTCCAATCAGGATCTGTTCTGTTGGTTTGTAGTATTGTGTCTACTGTCACTGTTCCCTGTGTAGTGCTATTACTTGCAGGTGTCGGTACAGAAGGTGTGTTCATGTCTTTGATCTTGGCTAAACCAAGGCAAGACGTTTGTTGTACAGTGTCATTCAAAAACATTATTTGCTGAGGGATGATACATGCTCTAAACAAAGCTTCTATCCCCTGTACTTGCCAATTTTTAGAACCCCAGACAGATTTTGTGTCGATTGTGTCTTTCCAAAAGTCAAATCCTTGTCTAGACAGTTGGGTAATAAAGGCTGCAGAATAAATCTGTTTTGTATTAGTTAACATACTTTTCTTTCCTGTTTTATTTATATTTTTAGAGTAAAACATTTCTGGATCAGATGTATTATACCCTGAAAAATATGGAAACTTATTTGCAAATGTTTTTGAACTGCCTTTTGGTGGTGTAGGACAATGTTCCCATTGGTTAAACATAAACACATTTCTAGGTGTTGCAGATTTATGCAAGAAATGATGACCATAGTGGTTATAACAGTAAAGCTGTTCGTAGTCTGATGAACCTTCTAAGTATTCATCGTTAGAGAATGCAGCAGGCCTTTCTAGATCAGACATCATATCATTTACAGTCTCAAAGTCCCAATCATCAGAATAGGTACTAGAGGTAATAAAATCACTTAATGAAATTTTAAATAAATGTGGAATGTTCAAAAGTTCCGTAGGGCCGAAGATATCGTAATCGATCTTGTCCCACACTATACCATCCTGTATAGGAACGGCTGTGATGTTCACTGCTGACAAGTCTCTTGCTTCACAATGGGATGATTTGTGTGGTTTCAAAAGTAAGTTCACATTTTTACTTTCA
Organism: Calotriton arnoldi; assembly: GCA_963921515.1. Taxonomy (NCBI): domain Eukaryota; kingdom Metazoa; phylum Chordata; class Amphibia; order Caudata; family Salamandridae; genus Calotriton; species Calotriton arnoldi. The sequence goes on from CAWUFW010010157.1 coordinate 654,557, forward strand.
GTGTCCATATGGATGTATCTGCCATTTATAAGCACGCTGAGAGTCATAACCAAAGCTAGCCAAAGCAGAAAGAAAAATATTCCAGAAATAATCCATAGTTCAATCCATGGTGAAACCAGATAAGTCTCTTTTAGGAAATGAAAAAGGTCTTGTACTTGTTGTTTGAAATTTTTTAGGGATGGCGTCGTTTCAGGCTCACTGGGATCCTCAGAAAACGTATCAAAGTTAATGAAGTAGCCAGAAGCAGTTCGGTCAATTGTTGGAATTGCATCAGGATTTGTTGAAATCGCTGGAACCAGTTGATCACGTGTTACGTTGGTGTAGACAGGTGTATCTGGACGAACTGTTACTTGAGTTTCAAGAGGGACGAGTTCCATAGCATTGTTGCGTAGTCCTTCATCTGTTACTGCTGAATTCTCGATAGTTATGAGTCTTTCAGTCTGAACCTCTTGGATAGTAGCGAGAGGAGTGTGTCTGCTACTAGGTTGGAGTCCACGAGGCCTACTATTTAGTATTGGCCACATACTGTGGTTTGATGAGGTCGATTGACACAAATCTTTTCTCCTTTTTTCCAGCAAGGGGCGGCAGAAGTACTGTTCATTTTCCGTGGATGGCTACGACAGTTACTGGTTGTCTGTAAGAAGGTCCAAATTCCTTCTTGTCCGCAATCTTCTCTCTGACTAGATCCCCAACTTTTGGGATCCAGACAGGCCTTGCTGGGACTGCCGGTTTTTCCCCCAGTGGTGGTTGGCTTCAGGAACACGTTGCTTTGTTTCGATCTTAGTTCATTTAGATCCTGTAAAACAGCCAAACTATCTTTGATATCAAAGGGTTTATTTTCCACCACTGTGCCTTTACATTCGAGATCAGGAACCCACATTCTTGTCCCAAATAGGACCTCATATGGAGTGACCCCTCCTAGAGAACTTCTTGGCAAATTATTTAATGAGCGTTGGACCCCATAAAGATGTTTGACCCACCCATCACCGAACCTAATACTCTAGCTGTTATAGACTGCTTTATGTCCCGGTTTTTCCTTTCCACAACAGAATTTCCCTCAGGATGAAACGGAGAGGAGTACCGCTACACCCAAAATGACCATGGCTTCTTTGTAAGCCCGAGAGCTAACGCAGGGCCCTGGTCAGAATGTAGTGTGCCTATTGCGTATGTGCCGATAAAGACTCGCAAATCTTTTATAACAGCTCAAGCGTCATCCGAGCACTGAGGCCATATCCATAGGAACCTTGACTTAGTATTTGTGGGATTGCATGTGTCCAAAAGGACGCCTGCGCGTAGATAGTCTAATGCAGTCTAACAAAGGTGTCTGTACTGGGCAGGCTACTTCGTAGTCTGATGGCGTTCTGCACTACGCTGTCTATTGCAGTCTATGCAGTCATCGATGAAGATGTGAATCTGTGTATTCGTTCCAGGCCACCAGTACATCTCTTTTAATGTTAATATTGTTTTAGAGATCCCTTGATGTGACAGACCCTCCCCCAGATGTGCTTCATAAATCAAAGCTGCTCTACGTTCCAGGTTTGGAATTACCCTATCCCCCACTCCAGGGATTCGAGCAAAAGGAACGTTGTTTGCATCAATTACATAAGAGTACTTGAGTGGAAATTTCTTTGGTAACGCTGCACCACTGCCTTTGCTTGAAGCATTGACAGCCAACAATATCTCACTGTCTATCCTCGTTTTTGAACGAGTGATCGCAGCTACGGAAGCCGTCTGAACAGCCCCCTTTACGGCTTCATCAGCCAATGAATTCCCTGCAACGTGAACGCCATCACATTGATGACTCAGCGTGTGTATTACGTGAGCCTTTGGTAGTTCGTTTCTCAACTGAACTACTTGTTCCCAAAGCGTTTTATGCTTTATTGTGCCACCTTTTGCATCTTTGAACCCATTTTCAAGCCAATTTTGTATATATTCATTATACGACTGAACACAGTAAAAAGAATCGCGCACTATGAGTGGGGAATTTGCGATCTGTACTTTCAAGTGCCAGTTTGAATGCTTGTAGTTCAGCTCGCTGAGCTGTACAATCTCCTAGAGATTGAGTTTTTGTGACCATTGGTCTGAAGATACCATCGCGCATGCGACCTTTAACGATTGCGCACGCTGCACTGTAAGCTTGCTTACTCCCTGTAGCGGGTTGTGCTGATCCGTCAGTATAAATTATAAATTCGTACTGATCGAGAGGCAGAGTTTCAGTGGGCAGAGGACATTCATGTTCATATTGCAGGAACGCTTGTGTTTTTAAATCAGGATCAAAAACATATTCAACATCTGTTGCAGCAAGAGAATTAACCCATTGTATCCATCTAGGATGTAAAGCTTTTGCATTTGGAATGCTCGCTTTTGTAACCACACACAATGTTATTCATTAATGCTGTACTATGTGCATTTTGCACTGCAAATGTTTTAGAACAAGTGTTCAAGGGTCTGTAATTCAAAATTAGACGATATGTATTGTCTGGTTTGGAGACAGGAAACAAAGGATTGTTCATTGAAGAGGTGCATGTTTCAATCACCCCTTGGTATTCAAGTTGATCTAAGATCTCCCTGACCTGTTTTTTAGCTTCTTGCTTTATTGGGTACTGCCTCTGTGCAGTAGGTTCAATTTTCAAATGTATTTTATGGTGAGGTGAGTCCTCATCCCATCCTACATGGTTTTTGTAGAATGCTGGGGCCTGGGCAACTGCCCATTTCCTGGCATAAGTATATTTTAGGTGTATTGGAATATGGTTGGAGAAGGCAGGCATAATGATGTCCTCGCCATGTGGGCATTCCCTGACAAATTGTGGTGGACAGTCTTTTTCTGGTAGAAGTATATCATAACCCCTTGAAAGTTTTTCCCAAAAGAGTGTTTTCACTGTTCTTGGTATGTCTCCCTCCATTCGGAGTGTTATTTCATATAACTTTTGTGGAGTACTAACCCTGGTGTCTACAGTCTCTACTGTGATATACTCATTCAAGTCCACTATCTCCAGAAGTTCCTTCAGGTTCTGGCGAGCTATTGTGACTTCTGCTGCACTGTCCAGCATCGTCTGATCCCATTCTCTGTTCTTGAGCTGCGTTCTCAGTATTCTCTGCATGTCTGATCTTCAGACCTGCTATCTTCTTCTTTGTGAATTGAGGTTTTGATTTTTTTTTCTGAACGTGTTTGTCGTCTTTGGATTTCACGCATTCTTCTTTGTGTTCTGACCGTCCTCTTCTTTCCGATGTCTGTGACGATATCTGAAAGGTACGAGAGGAACGTGTATCAGTATCTTGATACCTGTCAGGTTTTCTTAAATTATCCCTATTCCTGAAGTTATACCTCCTTTCAGAGGGCTCCTTTTGAGGAGACCTACCTCGGGATTGAGAACGTCTTTCTTTTGAGTTTTGTTTATTTGTTTCCCACTTCTTTTTAGGAGATGTAGGATTTTGTTTAATAGAGTCCTTCTCAGGACTTTCAGATAGTTTTGGCTTCAAAGGTTTTCCACCCAAACTATCTCTGCCTAATTCTGCATAAGATTGTTCTATTATTCTGGGTAGTTCGTGTTGATGTTCTGTAACATCAAATTCCCTTAAGCGTTGGCGGATCGCCACTGATGCTGCCTCTCCTTTAATATTAGATAATATTATTGTTGAGACCTGGTCGAAGTTTTTCAGTAATTTCATACCTAAATTCAAAGCAGGCTCTGCCCCGTATTCGTTTTGAATTTGTTTCAGGACATCTGGTATTACTGCAAATGACGGAACACTGTGTGTTTTAGTATAGATGGCAGCAAAGACTGTGCCCCAAGTGGTGCAGTCTTCCAGTTGTGGTATGATCCCCATTGGTAAACAGATTGTTAGTATTCTGTGTTTCTCAAAAGGGCTAGTATTTGGAAATACTGCTTCTATTTGAGTAATTTTTTGAGCTATCCAGAATGGAATTTGTCAACGTTTTGTGGGCATTTTACCCATGACTGCGTGTAAAGTCTGTGGAGTAATTTTAGTGTATTCCCCTGATAAGGGGTTTGATTTGGAATTGTCATTGGTGGTTGGACTGTGAAAGTCCGCATGACATATTGGACTAATTGTCTGTAAATTTTTATTAACTCTTTTAGTTGAGTGAGTCATCGTCTGACATTTCTTCAATGTCAGGATGAGGTGTGTAGCTGGCTAAAATCGTCCATGTTGCTCCTGGTCTACCTAGTGGACCGAGCCTGGTAATGTTTTTGTGATGTTTTAGGGCGCCTTTAAACCAGAGATGATGCTCCTGGTATGTGAGTGGAATTTCGATATCCTCGAAAGGAATATATTCCTCTGGTGGTTCATCTTCTTTAAAGAAGTGAAACATTTTTGTTATTGTATTTGATTCTGGGAATACTATCCATGAATAGAATACCTCTGTCTGAAAGGATTCGTGTGCCTCTATCACGAAAACTGCTCTACCACCTCTTGGTGGTAGGCCGTGTTTTATAAGTTTTAGAGTGATGGCTCTCCTTAAGTTTGGATGGATGTTTATAACATCCTCATCGGTTTCATTTAAACCGGTAAAATTAAAAGCTGCTACGACTGGATCAGCCGCAGCTACACCGTTCTCGGCGTCATTTTCCCCGTGTAGGGACATTTGTTTTTTGAAAAATGTAGAACAAGTTTCAAGGAAACAAAAGATAAGGTGCACAATATTTTGGAACACTGTATCCTTCAACGTTGAACAAACCAAACAGCTAATCTATATAGGATTGTTGTCCTATTTAGCTTTGGGGGATATTTAACCCTACCCACTCCAGACGTCTTATGGAGTATGTGAGTAGGGGTCTCTGAGAGAAAAGCACGACTGAGTTACTCAGTATCTAGCGTTAAATTAGTGCCTTATCAAACCGTTGGGCGCCATGTAGTGTAGTTCCTATTTCCCTAATAGGCTCTGCGCATTGGAATAATATACCCTATAGGTTTGACATAGGACTGAGGTCAGTCTGTCCCTATCGAGTATATTAAACTTAATTACTTTGTGCCAGCTAACTCAGAGGCCACTAGAAACTCCTTGTAAACAAGAAGGGAGTAGTTTCTGGCAACCACATAAACATAACAACTTTGTTTCCCTTTAGAATCGGAACACTCTCAGAATCGTGGAAACAATAGATAACAGTTTCACTCAGCTAATCGTGCATGCTTAGTTTTCTCAGAGTTACACAGAAAGAATAGACGGGCGTTTCAATAAATGGATTTATTGAACAGTCTTGTTTTTCGTGTAAGAGATATGAGCTGTTACAATCGTAAGACAGTATGCGAGATATATAATGTACAGCGTAAGCAGTAGAAAGAAATAATACTGCACTAGCATAGTCTTTTAGCTATGACACATATATGATATACATAAATAACATAAGCTAAAAATGCGAGTACTCATAAGATGCTTCTCTAACTAGTTCTACCCCAGTGTACCTAACCTAAGTGTAGTACAAGGTAAGAAGTAGATGATGTATTCTATAGTCTAGTATGCCAAGAGTTTAGTATACCAAGAGTCCCTCTAGGTTCTAGTCAGCTCCATACCTTGAGAATGAGAGAGGTGGGAATCTCCTTCCTGGGTCTCAAACTCTAACACCCCGCGAAGGGAGTCAGAACACTGGGAGCTGGATTCTCTGCGAGCAGGGATGACAGCGTATCTGGTCAGTGCGTCAGGCTGGGATACGGGCTCCTCTGAAGTCGAGGTCTCCTCTAACTTGTTTAGGCAAGGGAAGGTATATTTATACCTGGTAGGTGCCTTGGAATGTTAGCATTGACGTTAAGTCGGACAGAGCAAGAAGTCAGGAACGAACCCTGAAGGTATAGTAGTTCATGCATAATAAATGAGTTCTTGGAGAAATCAATACTCCTGTGCTAGGGGAACTCCTAAGGGTTTAAGGGTCTGGTTTCTAAGAACTCGTTGTGACGTTGGGGTGGACGGATGTCGGTGACCATGCCTGTATTTGGAGCGCATGGCTAATGCCTAAATAAGGACTGGAATCTTATGCCTATATAAGGGCAATGCGAATTGTGCCTATATGAGGACATGTTTCAGGAAAACCTATATACGGACACCTAAAGCGGAATACAGCAGGGGTAAGAGCTCTAGCAGAATTGAAAAACTGAAGATTCCTGTGGTCTGAATAAATGGTTATGACATGCGGAGATCCCAGTAAATAATGTCTCCATTCTTGAAAAGCTAGTTTAATGGCTAGTAGCTCCCTTTCCCCGATCGTGTAGTTTTGTTCTGCAGGTAAAAGTGTTTTTGAGAAATAAGCTACAGGATGTAAACTCCCTGTCTTAACGTCTCTTTGGGATGGCTCCCCGCCCACTGCATATTGGGAGGCATCAGCTCCAAGTAATATGCTTGTGTTCCATCAGCATAACGTATGATGGGTGCAGAGGTAAACCTGTTCTTTAAAGTTCGGAAAGCTAGTTCTGCATCATCAGTCCACTCAAATACGACTCCCTTTTTAGGTCTCGCCTAGCGACGCAGCGCATGCGCTGCTCGCTTGCGAGATCTCTTGTTGTCGATTTAGCTTCCGAAGCGGGGACAGGAGATGTGCACGCGCTCGGACAGGCGATGTGCACGTGTACGGCTCGCGGCGTTTGAGTCTAGGGGACATAATCACTGGCCGCTCTCTGGACTGTGCTTATGTCAACTTTTAGCGCCCGGCCGACGGTAAGTGCCACACGGCTCTGAATTACTATTTTATAACAAATGTCTTGTACCCGTTCTGTTGCACAGTTGAAAAACCCTTGTATGATACGTGTGTTTACTGCAAGTTGGAGGGGCTCGTGTTTCCTTGCAGAAGTGAGTCAGCCTTTCATCCTTCTGTGCGCAGTGGAATGAATACTGCCCCGTCAGTGTGACTTCATGCAATTGTTAGTCAAGCGCCTAGCCACATTCAGCTCATGGTGTGAGCTCTCTGAATAGCTGTTGTTAAAGACCCCATAGATACAGCGCCTACTAAGTGCTTCTGCCAGTTATTAAAAGACTCACCGCCTCCTGCAGACATACCACTGCCACCTTTGGTAGCGCGCTGGGCTTAGTGTTATCAGCTCTGAGAAGCATTCCCAGCTTTCTAAAAACAGCCTTTAAATATAGCCCTGCTATCGCTGACTCGAGAACCCCACGCCCCCACCCACCCCTGCCCCAGGCCCTCTCCTTATCTGGCGTTCCTCTCGCCTTTTGTCTCAATATCACAACATTTTACACACACCCCGTTCCCGGCCTCTTAAATTCACACTGAAATAAACTTTATTGGCATTCCAAACCACAGCCTTATTTTTTTACTGCATGTCATGCATCAAAGTGCACCGCGTGCCTCCAGTACTACACGCATGACTCAGTGCGGGTATCTTTAGGGTGCCCGGATAGCAACATGCCAAGGGGCCAACGTTGTCGCAGCCATGGCCTTTCCTTTTTAGGTGGCATCATTATCAGGTTCGTTAAATCGTATTGGTTCCTTTCAACCAAGGAAAGACTACATCTCCCAGAATGCACTGATGTTAGATGGCATACGCATACAGGAAGCATGCTGTCAAGGTGACATAGAGTCACCCTATGGAGCGTTCTTGTTTAGTCTTTTTTGTGATGTTTTCGCAGACTATAGGATGCCGGGGGCAGCAGGAAGATTTTTTAATGGGGTTTAAGGGTTTTTATAACACAGTAATAGTATTGTCGAAAATAGACATTTTAAAACTTTCTTTCCTCCCTACGACTCTCCACCCACACCCAAAACGTAAACTAATTTGTGGAAAATGGCAACACGGAATGCATAGGCTTGGGTCTGAGAGAACAGAACAAGAGCACAGATTACATAGAACAAAAGGCTCTGGTTTTAGACAGCAGAGAAATACCTCCAGATCCCTACAGTCAGGGATCGTACAGCAGAGCTACCCGCAACGTGACAAAGACCTTACAGGCACTGGCCTCCCACAGCAGAGACATTCCATAAATTTCTCCGCTCTTACAGGCGTTAACCTATAAACAGCATAGCAATGCCCGGGAAGCCTAGAATGTACAGTAAGGCATCTCACAGCAGAGCTACCTCCAAAGTAACAAACCTTACAACCACAGGCTTCAGAAAGCAGGGCATTCCTCAAATTTCACAAATCTCACAGGCGTTAGCCTGTATAGAGCAGAGCAAAGTCTCGGGGAACCTAGATTGTACAGAGTTAGGCACCGCACAGCAGAGCTACTCCCAAAGTGACAACTTTATAGGCACAGGACTCTCACAGCAGAGACATTCCTCGGATTTTACACCTCTTACAGGCGCTAACCTGTAGCAACAGAGCAACGCCTCAGGAACCTAGAATGCACAGAGACAAGCACCCGCACAGAAGAGACATCTCTCAGATTTATGCACTTCACCCCTCCTCCCAGTATTGTGACACCCACAGCAGGGCTCCATAAGAAGTCCTGCAATTACTGTCAGATCAAGACAAACCTATCTCTCAAATCAGCACTGTCACCGGAGGCCTGTGAGAAACTAGAACATCACCAGCTTTAAGTGTGGATTTTTATTTGTGAAAACCGAGGACGCTGTGAAGAAACAGGAACGTGAAAGTGGTGTGTGCTAGAGATTAGGGGTTATTCTGCAATCATGTGCCATCAAAGTGGTCTCAGTGGTGATTGCTGCATTGTCTATGGAAAAAGTCCAGGTTATGCTACTAAAGGCAAAGTGAGAAAATGGTATAAATTGCTCTGTGTAAACAAGCATTTGCAATGCAATAGGTCTCGCATTTGCAAAAATTTAAGCTATTGGCATTGTAAATAACAATGCCTTTTATTTATCTGTTTTCAAAAACCAACACATAGATAAAAGGTTTGTCATTTTACAATGCCAGTAGCTCAAAGACTCGCAAATGCGAGACCTATTGCATTGCATTGCAAATGCTTGTTTAATAGTCTAGTGATCGGTGTAATAATATCTGAGAAATGATCGCTAAATCTTCTATAAAAGTTGGCAAACCCTAGAAAGGACTGCACTTCCTTCACTGTACTTGGGCTTGACCAATTGGTTATGGCTGAAACCTTGGAGGGGTCCATGTGGATCCCATCAGGAGAGATGACAAACCCCAGGAAATCCACGCGTTTGGTATGAAAGGTGCATTTATCAAGTTTGGCAAAGAGATGATTGTCCTGAAGGCGTTGTAGTATCTTCTTAACATGCTCTACATGCTCCTGGTCAGACTGCGAATAGATCAATATATCATCTATGTAGACTATCACAAAAAGGTCTAGATAGTCCCCCAATATTTCGTTCACAGGGGGCGTGGCCAAGCAACATGGCTGACGGGATGTGAGCTTCCTTAGCTCTCCGTCCGTCCGCCCGCAAATCCTTCAATTCTCCTTGGTTCCCCGCAGGAAACATAGCCCTGATGTGGGGGAAAGCATAGGGAGGCCCCCCCCCCGAGCCCCGTCTGTTGAACACAGAGGGACAGAGGGCCGGCGCGCGGTCGGAATCTAAACTGCGCAGGGACGTCCGGGCCTACTAAGAGAGGACCTGCGGCATCGAGAAGCCTCCCCTGGGTGATCGGGCCTCCGGAGGTGAGGGAGCGGCTGATCGCGACCCCTACTGGTGCCATCTGGCCGCCAGTTGCTGACGGCGGAGCGGAGACCCTGACTGCTGGGTGCGGCGCACCCCGTGTTTGAGGAACGGGCTGCCCAGCGGTCTGCAGCGAAGCGGTCCTCTCCAGGGCCCCGGCTGGTGGTGTGAGCGCTCCAGAGACGCGCTGTTGCAGATTGGAGCGCGGCAGGGCAGGGGTGCGCTTTGGGCCCCCGGCCGGTTCTGGTGAGTGGGCTTGGGGCGGGTGTGGCTCTCCCCCCCCCCCCCCCGGTCGTGGCCTATAGAGTGGAGCGGTCCGCTCTGGGACCGGCTGGGGAGCCCGGGAGTTGCGCCTGTGCTGCGTGCTACTCCTGGACTTGTGGGGCTGGTGCTTCTGGACTCTGGGGGCGGTGTGCAGGGTGAGGGGGTTGCTGCTCATTGCACCCCCCCTTATCCCCCTCCTTCATGCTGAACAGCTTGGAAGTGGATGGACTGTGGGGGCTGCAGGGACACCAGCTTGCAGGTCCTGCTGCAGTGTCGCCCCCCCCACCCCCTCAGAGCTGAGGGATTGCAGATGAGGCGTGCTGGTTCGTGGGGTTGTCTGTGAGTGGGGGGCTGCTGTCCATCGCCCCCCCCATTCTTGTTCCTGGGGACCTGGGCGCTGCTGGAGGTCGGGGGCTGAGGACCTTCACAGGACTGTGCCAAACTCGCTGCAGGGCTTCTGGCAGGTACTTGGGGCTTATGTGAGGGGCAGCGCCACGACACAGGGGATCGACGGATAAGTGACGCAAGAGGAACCATCCTGTGAACGGTGCCGGCTGTGTGGTTTGCTGCGCCCTCCCCCCCCCCCCCCACGCGCAGTATCTTTGTGGACTGTCGTGCCCTAGCACTGGTTCTGCTGATGTGCATTGCTGCGCTTGTGGTCGGGACGGCCCTGGAACTGGTGTCGGACGCTGCATCGGAGGGGGAGGCTGGTGCATGCTGTATCCCTGGATTGCTGCAACTGTGCTTTGTTGTGTCTACTGGACTGGAGTGACTAGTGTACCCCTACTGAGGAGGCTCTATTGTGCGTGTGTCGCGCCAGTGGAAGAGTGTGGACTCTGTGCCAGGGGCTGCAATGGGCAAAGATAAGCCTCAGAAGACTGGGCCGAATACTATCACGCAGTACACTACGCCTAGGCACCCCCCCCAGCGCCTGACCAGACAGACTGGGGGGACGGAACGGGACCCTGTTGAGGGGAGAGCCCGGAGCCCACTAGGGCGGAACTCATGGCGGCCATACAGGGCTCCAGGAAGGCATTGGAAGATAGGATTGACACCGTCTCTGTGGATGTGAACCTACTGCGTGCGGATCTCCGGAAGGTAGCTGATAAGGTCACGAGCGCCGAAGGGGATATTGCAGAACTAAAAGGAGAGGTGGTCACTTTTAAGCAGCAGGTGGCGCAGATGACTGTGGTCACGAAAGCACTGGAAAATCGTGCTGAGGAGGCGGAGGGGAGGGGAGGGCGAGACGCAGTAATATTCGAGTGCTGGGCATTCCGGAACAGGCAGAACTGGGGGCGCCCGAGCAGTTCCTGGAGGGTTGGATTCGTACCCAGCTGTGCCCTGAGGGCCTGTCGGACGTGTTTGTGATTGAGAGAGCGCACAGGGCTCTCGTTCCTCCCCCTCCTCCGGGAGCGCAGCCACAAGCTATCATAGCTAAAATCCTCAACTAGCGGGATAGAGACTGTATCCTGCGTGCGGCGAGGGAGCACCAGAATCTTCAGTGTGAAAATAGTAAAGTAACTATCTACCCGGATTACACTAAGCAGGTTCAGGAACTCCGTAAATCCTTCCTGGGCGTGAAGCGTAAGCTGCGAGACATGAACGTGCAATACATGCTCCTGTATCCAGCCAAGTTGAAGGTGATCTCGGGGGGGGGGGGGGCAAGGCGCAATTCTTTGACTCCCCGGAAGCCGTCTGGGAGTGGTTGGATATCCGTGGTGATGGCCTGCCGCCTGGAGAAGTAAGGGGTCAGAAGCAACGCTGGGGGACGCGGCCGGAAGGAGGCCGGCAAGGGCAGCAGAATCGAATAGACTCGCAGAACGCACCGGAGATGTCGCAGCGGAGGATAACGGTGGGGACGACGGAACGCTGCAGTCAGGTTCCCTTGTGGAGAGTGCTGCGGAGGTCGAATTGCTGGGAGCTGCTTCCACCAGACAGGATCTGCGGGAACAGACTCTGCCCTTAACGATAGATGTTGTGCCCGAGACTTTGATGGCGGACCTTCCTGGAGAGGCCAGTGACTAAATATTGCCTGCTGGACTGCAACACTACATGTTGTTACAGATCTAGTGCGTAGGAATTGGTAATGCTGTTGGGTGGTGTTTGCTGCATTGGCATTTTGGGGGGGAGGGAGCATAGCGCTATCTATGGGCCCGATGGGGCTTCAGGGAGGGGGGTTCATCTGGACTAAGCATATATAGCGGGTGTATCTCAAAATGGTTGCAGGATCATAGATCTGTGGCGGGCGGGCAGGGGCTATGATATTTTCCTGTTGCCCCTGTTGGGCTTAGTGGGATGCTGTGCACGTCCTGGCACGAGCGGTGGGTGGGCAAAATCGCCTGTGATGGTAGTCGAGTATTGTCCGTGGGTGGGGGGAGGTGGGGTTTTCATTGGTTTAGTTGTTTTTGTGTGAATGGTTGTGGGGTTGCGCCCAAGAGCGAGTCATTGCAGAAGAGAGCTGAGTCCTGGCGCATCGCCAGACGGGAAATGCGAATGTATGCTTATGGCGGACATAGTAAAATTCATCAGTTGAAATGTTAGGGGTTTGGGCACCTGCACTAAGCGGCACAGGGTTCTTTCTTACATTTCTTAAGCGCCATGGCATAAAGATTGCTTGCTTGCAGGAGACACATTTGGATGATGCTGGGGCAGAGCGCGTAGCTAAAAAGTGGAGGGGGCAGGTGTTCCACTCGTCGTATTCTACTTATGCCAGGGGGGTGTTGGTTTGGGTGGCACCTGGGGTCCCGTTCACGCTACAATATGCCGAAGCAGATGTAGAGGGTCGTTATGTGCTAGTGCGGGGTAAGTTGGATGGTAAAGACATCAACGTACTAAACACCTATGCCCCTAATATTGATGCCCCAAACTTCTTTGTGGCCCTACAGGACTTGATTACTGTGGACTTGGATACTCCTCTTTTATGGTTGGGCGACTTTAATTGTGTGGTGGATCCGGAATTGGATAGATGCCCCCCTTGAAGGGGCACCAAGCTGCAAACACTAATGAGCGACTTAGGCATCCGGGATGTTTGGAGGGAGCGCCACCCAACCCAGAAAGTGTTTACCTGTTTTACACCCACTCACAATACGCACAGTCGTTTGGATAGGGTACTAGCGACAGAGCATCCGGCGTTTATGGCGGCGGAGGTTGTACACATGGCGCGTTTTTTGTCAGATCATGCACCGGTGTGTTGCGCGGTGTGGTGGGCGACGGTGGAGCAGGGCCCCCGTAGATGGCTGCTCCCCGCTGATATTCTGGAGGATCCGATTGGTAAGGAGGCAATCTCGAGTGCGTTAACAGAGTATGTATCCCTCAATTGGGCCACCGCTAGCACTAGAGCGCACGAGTGGGATGCGATGAAAGCAGTGGTTAGAGGGGCGGCGATGGGGCTGACTTATGGCGTCCGGAGGCAATTGTTATCTGAACTGCAGGACAGGGAGGAAATGTTGGCAGAATTCCAGTCAGGGCCACAAGGGCAAGGTGACTCCCAGGAACGAGAGCGTGCACTACGGAAACAGGTTGCAGACACCTGGGATAGGCTGGATAAATATACTCTTACGAAATATCGCCAGCGGCTACATGCGGAGGGCGATAAATCTGGACGTTATTGTCCTGGATATTGCGATGGTCACTAGTCTTCAAGCACAGTCGGGCGAGCTGGTCTATTCTCGGGCAGATATGCTAGAAGTATTCCGGCAGCACCTGCAGTCTGTGCATAGGGCTGACCCCCTGGTGGGTGCGGAACAATACGTCCCCTTTTTAGAAGGTCTGCAGATGAGGCAGATATCTGGTGAGGTCAAGGAGGAATTGGATGCGCAGCTTACAGAGGAGGAGCTCAGGGAGGCGATAGCCGACATACCCAGGGCCAAAGCTCCGGGAGGGGATGGGTTACCCATTGAGTATTACCAAGCATTTTCAGCTATACTAACCCGGCCGCTATTGCAAACTTTTAATGAGTCCTTTGAGAGTGGACTGTTGCCCCCTACAATGCGTGAGGGTGAAATTTGTCTGATTCCAAAGTTAGGTGGCGATATGCAGGACCCGGCAGCATACCGACCCCTGACGATGATCAATTCAGATGTAAAAATGTTATGTAAAGTATTAGCCAAGCGGTTGGGCCCACACATGTCCCATCTGGTCCACGAGGACCAGTGCGGCTTTATCCCGGGCCGTAGTACGTCAATGAATGTAAGGAGGCTGGCGCATGTATTACATGAGACGCAGGGAGCCCCTGGGGAAATGGTGTTGGTGTCCATCGACCTCGAGAAGGCGTTTGACACAGTGGATTGGGGTTACCTGCTCGAAATTCTTGGGAAGTTTGGGATTGGCCCGCAGTTTTGCAGATGGGTTAAAATACTATATACAAACCCATCTGTGTGTGTGCGCGAATGGGTCAAACCAGATCGGCGGAATGGTTGTTGGGGCGGGGCACGCGACGGGTGCCCACTGTCGCCGCTACTGTTTGCTCTGGCCATTGAGCCTATGGCAATATGGGCAAGACAGGAACTGGGCCACTGGGGCATACAAATTGGGCAGAGTACACATCTTATTTCACTCTATGCCGACGATGCATTGTTTTATGTTACATCTGCGCGTGAAGCAATACCGCACCTGTTGAGGCTGATGGATAGGTTCGCGACTTACTCAGGACTGCGCATAAATAGACGTAAATCCTTGGCGTTCCCTCTAGCAGGACTGCGAGACAGGGAAGCAGAGGACCTGCCTAGTCTGGGATTGAGGTGGGAAACGGATCACTTTAGATATCTAGGGGTGCAGGTGGCTCATGGTGACACTCGGCTGCTCCAGCTGAATATGAACAGGGTGGTGGAGTCGCTTAGGCACTCGGTAGAGTTCTGGAATACGCTGCCGCTGTCCTTAATGGGTAGACTGGCGGTGGCAAAGATGGTGATGCTGCCGAGATGCTTATATGCCTTGCAGAACGCACTGTGCCCAATTCCTATTACTGTGTTTCGACAACTGAATTCGCTTCTGGTGACTCTGCTTTGGGCAGGGAAGAGTTGCACTGCAGGTGCTCCAGAAACGGTACGAGGAGGGTGGTCTTGGAGTACCCAGATTTGATCTTTATTACTATGCGGCACACCTGCAGTACGCGGTGCAGTGGTTGGATGAGGGCGCGACCATTGGGAAAAGCGTTTGTTAGCTGGGCGAGTGCGGCCGGAGGATCTACCTATGCTCTTGATGGAGGGTGCGGCGGTGAGCGCGGAAGTGCCATACATTGTTCGACAAACGGCCTATATATGGCAGAAAATTGTGGAACGAGTGCTGGGGCGGGCTCCCTTTCACCCGGAATTATCAGTTTGGCAGTTGGCCCCTGTGCGCAGGATGGCGGACAACATGTCTTTCCAGGCTTGGACCGAGGGTGGCTGCAGAGTGTTGGCTGATCTATATATCAATGATACCTACCTTACATTTGAGCAGGCATGTGAAGGATTCGGTTTGGGTCGGGGACAATATCTCCAATATGCTGGTCTAATGGAAGTGGCTAAGATGACATGGCCCACGTATCCGGATATGCCCCGGACCACTGAGACCTTGGACATTTTGTTAACGTGTGGAGGAGGGCGCAGTTTGGTGTCCTTGTTATATAAGGCTATGAGGGCAGACTCAGGGTCTTTGGCGCGTAGGGCATGGGATGCTTGGAATGAAGACTTGCAGGTACCGTTGCTGGAGATGGAGTGGGCCAGAGCATGTATACTAACGCGTAAGGTGTCCTGCAACACCCGGTTCAAGTTGCTGCACTAGAATTTCCTGCAGCGGGTGTATATGACCCCGGTGAGACTCCATCGTATTGATGCCTCCCGTTCACATGAATGTCCTAGATGTCATGGAACTCATGCTGGGTTTATGCATTTGGCGTGGGAATGTTCGGAAGTGCATCAGTATTGGCTTGAGGTAGTGGCACGGCTACGTGGAAGGGTGGGAATAGCGTTTGAGGCGAAGCCTGAGCAGTGCCTTCTGGGGCTGGTGCCACACCGTAAGAAGAGGAAAATGGCCAACAAGTTATTACAGCTGGCGCTGGTATTGGCTAAGCGGCAGGTTGCCATTTGCTGGATGGGGGAACGGGCTCCCTCTTTTGCAAGCTGGTTGAGAGACGTGGGGGAGTGGTCCCTGGCGGAGGAAAAACATATGAAAGCTTGCCGCAGGGACGAAAGGCTGGATGAGGATATAGCAACTTGGAGAGAATTATGTAGAGAATTGTTGAACTTAACTAGGACAGAAAGTGACCAGGCTGCTGAGACAGATGGTGACGATAGTATGTGAGCGCAGGTGCGCGCGTCCCCTTAATTGTATATGATGCTGTGTCTGCTACTAAGCCATGAAAAATGTAAAGTGTATTTATCTGTGCTATGTGACCGGGGCTCTAATGTGTAAAATGTAAACAAGCCTATGGATATTGTCTCGAAGGATTCTGTATATGACCGCTCAGTTTGTGGTGAAAAGTTATAAATAAACTTTAAAAAAATATATATATATATATTTCGTTCACAAAGAATTGAAAGGCAGCAGGAGCATTGCATAAGCCAAAAGGCATTACGCAATACCCATAAAGCCTGAATTTTGTGCGAAACGCCGTCTTCCACTCATCTCCTTCTCTTACTCGGATCAAGTGGTAGGCCCCACGGAGATCAAGCTTTGTAAATACCTTGGCTCCTCTCACCTGATCCAGAAGATTAGAGATGAGAGGAAGAGGGTACTTATTTTTTACCGTCTCCTTGTTAAGGGCGCGATAGTCCAGACAAGCCCTTAGACCTCCTTCACGTTTCGGAATGAAGAAGATAGGAGATGACACTGGTGACGTAGTATGCCTGATGAATCCTTTCTGTAACATGTCCTGGATATAGTCCTACAGATACTTGGTCTCTGGTTCAGTTAAGGCATAAATCCTACTAACCGGCAAGTCGGCTCCGGAGACTAGGTCTATCCGACAGTCAAAGGAACGGTGGGGAGGCAATGCCAGTGCTTTTGTTTCATCAAAGACTGCTAGGTATTCAACATATTCAGCGGGTAAGTCTGAAGGGACTGTATTTTCCTCTACCGCACAACATACAGGGGACTGCCATTGTATGGCTTCCTGGTAACAATGTAATACACAGTAGTGAGATCTCAATGTAACTTTTCTAGTGACCCAATCAATGTGAGGGTTGTGTAACTGTAACCAGGGAACCCCTAAGATGGCTCCGAAGTTGGGTGTATTAATTAAATCAAATGAAATTGTTTCCGAATGTCCATTGTCACACAACAAGGTGATATCGGTGGTTTGATAAGCCAATAATCCAGAAGACAGCTCCATACCATCAACTGCTCTTACCCTCTCAGGTTGAGACTTGGGAATAAAGTCTATCCCTAGGGATTTAGCTAAAGTGATGTCCAGAAAGTTTCCTGTGGCACCGGAATCTAATAAGATTGACAACGCCTTTCTGTGATGTGTAGGCAATATCAAAGTAACTGATATAGTAAAGTGTCTGGGCACAGGAGCTATCGTGTTGGCAAGGAACTGAGAGATCTGAAAGGGTAGAGAACTTGAAGGATCGATCTCTTTGTCCTTCAAGTTTCCTAGTTTTCCGACTGAGTGGCATAACCCGTCTTCACATTGGGAGTCTTAAAAACAGATTTAGGTTTTACCGTACAATCCCTAGCCTAATGTCCGCCTTTGCCATAGTAGAGACCAAGATTAAGTTTCCCACGTTTGTCTCTCTCTTCAACAGATAAGGGTCCACGAATACTACCTATTTGCATTGGTTCGCTAGTGTCCTTAACCTCTTTTTTTTTTTTTTTATCTCCCCTGATCATTACAAAACGAGAGTAGTCTCCCTTAGACTTCTCTCCTCTTCTCTCGCTTAGACAGTGATCTAATTTTACCACCAGGTCGATAAAAGAAGTACAATCCTCAGGAGGGTCTACTATTTGTGACAATATGTCCTTTAATTCGTCCTTCAACCCCTTATAAAACAAGGAAGTTCTTTTGTCTTCAGGCCATTGGGTTTCTGTGACTAATCTATTAAAGGAGGTGATGTAGGTAAGCAAATCTTTGGACCCCTTTTAATCCTAACAATTCATTGTCACTGGCCTGCATATATGTGTGTCGTGCAAACAGACTCCTCATTCTTTCTTTAAACTGAGGAAAGTCGTATGAAACAGGATCGTCGTTTTCAACAAGAGGTACGGCCCACAGAGCTGCATTCCCGATTAGGTAAGAGATAACAAAAGCGACTTTGGCCGCATCATCTGGGAAAGAGGCGGATCTACAGAGAAACTGTAAATGACATTGGTTCATGAAAACGCTATATTTGCTACTGTCCCCATTAAATCTCTCTGGCATGGCTAAAGGTACAGGCGAAGGTGTTACAACTGTTACACTCACAGGCGGAGAGCCATTCCCCCCAGGTGAGGCTGATGAAGAAGAAGGAGGAACATGAAAATGGGCAGGTTGTATGTAGCTCTTTTTATGTCTAGGTGCTACTCTGGCTTCAACCTGTCTGTGTTTTCACGTGATCTAATTCTAATGATAAACACTGATTTTCCATTCTAAGTGTCTCGAGTTCTGTCTGTAGTGTAACTACTGCAGCGGCTAATTCATTCATAGTGGTTTCATGGGACTCAGTATAAAGGGAGCCATCCATCATAGGATCATATGCGGCGCCCTTATCCATCTTCGCTGGGGGGATTAAAAAAAACATGGGCTTGGCTTTCTGTCAAGACTTACTTCAGGCTTGCAGAAGAACCGGACTCCACTGGAGCGAAGATGCGCCTCAAATCTCCCCTCAGGCAGAGCCAAAAAGAGATTTATATCACTCTAGTCTGGACTATTGCCCCCTGGGAGAGAAGAGACCAAAGGATGGACCATCAAGGGACGACAAGAAGCGGGACAGGTATTGATGCAGTGAAACTCCTCAACACCTTTTCAAGAACACTGCATAACATTAAATAACAAAGAAGAGGAGAAAAGAACAGGCATTAAAGTTACATAATCCCAGAAACTCCAGTGCAACAGCCTAAGTTAACCAATACAGTTTTTGAATGTGCTCTACCACATACTCGCAATTATACCCGACGCCCGTGTCTTGAGAGTCCAGGAAAAAGCAACAGAAAATGAAGTGTTAATTTTCCATAAGGTTTGAAATCTCTTCTGACAAGGTGGTGAATTAAATGATATTGAGTCCGCTTCCTGATTTTAAGGTAAATAATATACAGTCTTGTTTCTGAAAATCACAGAAGCAAGCGTCTGCCTCTGCCAAGAAAAGTAACTGGAGAACTTAATGCGAAATCCACAAACCGGAGAATATCCAGGAAACGTGCAACATTGTTTCCCCTCCGGTGTTCAAAAAATAGCAGCAAGAGAAGCAGGCTGTTTAAAGGTTTAAGCGCGTCCTGGCGCTTAGCAAAAAATGAGAAAATGAAGACTCCGTTTTTTTTTTTTTTAACCAAATGAAAAAGAGACAGGCAGCCTCTGTGTGCAGCGCTCCTTCGCGCTAATCAAAGACAGAACAGGTAAGGGAGTCTCCGATGTTATGGAGGAAGCAAGACGCCTCGGAGTTCAGCGTGTCCATGCGCTGAATGAAATTATTCAAATACGAAGCTGAGAGCCTCACGCGCCGGAAGGAAAAGGAGAGAGACGCCTTGCTCTTCAGCGCGATATCCCTTGGTGAAAGGAAGGCTGTTAAGTTGCTCCAGGCGGTTAACATGAACTAGCAGATAAATATCCTGAAAGAGTGAAACGATAAAGTCTGGCAATCGATCAGAGAAATATACAAGGTAATTTCCTCAGCAGGAATCAGGATATAGTCCCAAACAAGACGCTTCTTCAACCTCGTCTTTAGTTGCTCAGGAAGGACACAGGAGGATTTCCAGGTCAGGGGGCGTGGTCCAACACGAACTAACGAGTAAGCCAAGCACTGGAGGAGGGGAGAAGCCCTCCTTTATCTCAAGTAGTCACACGATTATAAGTTTCAGGTGGGACTATGTGGCAGCACACAAAAATGGTTACAGAAGGTCTGAAAAGAGTGCATTGTGGGCGTTGTAGTTGTGAGTATTTGTACCCAAGACAGTGCGCAAGATGCTCGACGTGTAACAAAGCCATACCTCCCTGGACTCCCCAGGGTGTCTACTTTTCAGAAATGTGTGGGTTTGGTAAGTTTCCCTAGATGGCCGCTGAGCCCAGGGCCAAAAACCCAGGTGCCGCCTCCCCCCCTGCAAAACCGGGTCGTTTTGTGATAGTTGATTTTGATGTCTCCACAATACGTTTTGGGCCCTTGCCTTTGCGGGCACTAGGCCTACCCACACAAGTGAAGTACCATTTTTCAAGGAAGACTTTGGGGAAAGCGGGGTGGGTGCCATTTTGTGGACCCACACAGATTCCAGAACTTTCCACCACAGAAATGTGAGGAATTTTTTTTTTTTTTTTTGACAAAGTTTGAGGTTTGCAAGGGATTCTGGGTAACAGAACCTGGTGAGAGCCAGACAAGTCACCCCATCCTGGATTTCCCTGGGTGTCTAGTTTTAAAAAATGTATAGGTTTGCTAGGTTTCCCTAGGTGCCGGCAGAGCTAGGGTTCAAAATCTACAGATAGGCACTTTGCAAAAAAAGAGTCAGTTTTCACTGTAAAAATGTGGTGTGTCCACGTAGCGTTTTGGGCCGTTTCCTGTCGCGGGCACTAGACCTACCCACACAAGTGAGGTACCATTCTTCTCAGAAGACTTTGGGGAATGCAGGGTGGGTAGAATTTTGTGGATCCACACAGATTCCAGAACCTTCCACCACAGAAATATGACAAATTTGTTTTTGTTTTTTTTACAAAGTTTAAGGTTTGCAAGGGATTCTGGGTAACAGAACCTGGTGGGAGCCAGACAAGTCACCCCATCCTGGATTTCCCAGGGTGTCTAGTTTTCAAAAATGTATAGGTTTGCTAGGTTTCCCTAGGTGCCGGGAGAGCTACAGTTCAAAATCTACAGCTAGGCACTTTGCAAAAAAAGGGTCCGTTTTCACTGTAAAAATGTGGTGTGTCCACGTTGCGTTTTGGGCCGTTTTCTGTCGCGGGCACTACCCCTACCCACTTTGGGGAATGCGGGGTGGATGGAATTTTGTGGATCCACACAGATTCCAGAATTTTCCACCACAGAAATGCAAGGAAATGTTTTTTTTTTTTTTTTACAAAGTTTGTGGTTTGCAAGGGATTCTGGGTAACAGAACCTGGTGAGAGCCAGACAAGTCACCCCATCCTGGATTCCCCTGGTATCTAGTTTTAAAAAATGTATAGGTTTGCTAGGTTCCCCTAGGTGCCGGCAGAGCTAGGGTTCAAAATCTACAGCTAGGCACTTTGCAAAAAAAGGGTCAGTTTTCACTGAAAAAATGTGGTGTGTCCACGTTGCATTTTGGGCCGTTTCCTGTCGCGGGCACTAGGCCTATCCACACAAGTGAGGTACCATTTTTATCAAAAGACTTTGGGGAATGCTGGGTGGTTGGAATTTTGTGGATCCACGCAGATTTCAGAACTTTCCACCACAGAAATGTGAGGAAAATGTGTTTCTTTTTACAAAGTTTGAGGTTTGCAAGGGATTCTGGATAACAGAACCTGGTGAGAGCCAGACAAGTAACCCCATCCTGGATTCCCCTGGGTGTCTAGTGTTAAAAAATGTATAGGTTTGCTAGGTTTCCCTAGGTGCCGGCAGAGCTAGGGTTCAAAATCTACAGCTAGGCACTTAGCAAAAAAAGGGTCAGTTTTCACTGTAAAAATGTGGTGTGTCCACGTTGCATTTTGGGCCGTTTCCTGTCGCGGGCACTAGGCCTACCTACACAAGTGAGGTACCATTTTTATCGGGAGACTTGGGGGAACACAGAATTGTACATTAACTGTTATTACCTATTGACTTTCGATGCATTTCTGCCTTCCCAATGTAAGACAATGTGTAAAAAAGAAGTCACTTTGAAAAATGTCCTATAATTCACATGCTAGTATGGGTACCCTCAATTTCGGAAATGTGCAAATAGCTACTGTTTCTAAACTCTATATTTTGTTCCCATTTCAGAAATACATAGATGTCTTTCATACCGATTTTTCACTATTTATATTTTCCCAAATGAATTGCTATATACCCGGTACACAATAAAAAACCATTGCAAGACGCTGCTCAGTTATTGGCTCTGGGTTCCTCGGGTTCTTGGTGAACCTACAAGTCCTATTTATCCCCACAACCAGAAAGGTCCAGCGGATGTAACGGTATATTGCTTTCAAAAATCTGTCATACTTAGAAGAAGTTACAGGTGAAAACGTTGTCACAAATGGCAGTTTTTTTCAACTCATTTTCAATTTTTCCTATTTTCAACTGTTAGTTTCTTTAAGAAAACCTTGAAGCATCTACACAAATGACCCCTTGCTGAATTCAGAATTTTGTCTACTTTTCAGAAACTTATAGCTTTCCAGGATCCATCATTGCTTTTATACCCATTTTTACCATTAACTGGAAGGAGGTTGAAAGCACAAAAAATAGCAAAAATAGGCTATATGTCCCAGTAAAATTCCAAAACTGTGGAAAAAAAATTTGGTTTCTTGACAAACGTCTATCAGTCCCTGAAAGCTGGAAAGATGGTGATTTCAGCACCACAAACCCTTTTTGATATCATTTGCAGGGAAAAAACCAGACGCTTTCATCTGCAGCCCTTTTTTCCCATTTCCCCACCCCCAAAAAAAATATTTAGCTGTATTTTGGCTAATTTCTGGGTCCCCTCCAGGGGAATCAACAAACCCTGGGTACCTTTAAAATCCCCATGGTGTTGGAAGAAAAGGACGCACATTTGGCGTGGATACCTTATGTGGTCAAAATGTTACAGGGATCTTAGCACAAACTACCCCAAATAGCCCAAAAAACGCTTAGCACAGGGGGGGGGGCCTAGCAGCGAAGGTGTAAAACATGCGTAAATGCGAGACCTATTGCATTGCAAATGCTTGTTCTAATGGGCTGTGCGGGCCCTGTCACTGGGGCGAAGTACACTGCCGAACAGAATCAAGTGACGCCCTATCAAGTGTAACACAATAACACAGACACTACCTGCAAACTCACAACAGAGGATGTTGGGATCGCAGCCGAGCCGTGCCCACGCGATTCCTGGCCTCTTTACAGGCACTGCCAGGTGCTTGGTTAATTCTTTGAAAAGTAGGTGCAGGTTGATGGAAAAGGCAGAGAGAGCTGTAGGCAGAAGGAGGTGGCTGAGTAATATCCAAGTAGCAGAGTGAGATGGCTCAGTGTGATAGTAGATACTAACTGAAATGTTTTTAATGTGTAACCTAATGTGAATTCAAGAACCGAAGATACCAGCAGAACTCGGGAAAGTGGGCATGGCCCCGAGACCCTGACCCTGTCAGAACCCGATTACTCACACGCCTCAACTAACTACACAGAGAAGTGCGGCAAAGCAAATCAGTATCCCCTGTGTCTGTTTTTTTTAACCATTTTGTACAGCAGTCCAACATGGCTGAAGAGTTTATACCCGCGCTGCAAATTAATTAAATAAACAAGCGCGGCCGCTAAAGTGAACGCGGACCACGCTACAAATAAAACGTGTGACGTGCCTGGCTCTAGCCCCGCCTGTTCCCCTCATGCAGAAGAAAACAGCAAATTAATTGAATAACCAAGCGCGGCTGCTAAAGTGAGGGGACCGCGCTGCAAATTAATTAAATAAACAAGCGCGGCCGCAAAAGTGTAAGCGGGCTGCGCTGCAAATTAATTAAATAAATAAACAAGCGCTGCCGCTAAAGTGAAAGCGGAGCGTGCTACAAATAAAAAAAAAAATACGCAAAATAGTGCTCTTAGCCATGATAAAGCAGATTGTGTAGCATGACCAGTAAAAGGTCCAGTCCTTATGGGCGGTACCAAATGGAGAGAAGGCGGTACCAAGGAGGGACTAAAAAGCCTCTTTACCAATCAGAAGCCAGCATTT
This sequence comes from Calotriton arnoldi, assembly GCA_963921515.1. Classification (NCBI taxonomy): domain Eukaryota; kingdom Metazoa; phylum Chordata; class Amphibia; order Caudata; family Salamandridae; genus Calotriton; species Calotriton arnoldi. Next base: position 678,313 of record CAWUFW010010157.1, read on the forward strand.
AAGAAGGACAATGACACAAAGCCAATGACAAATATGGGCAGAGAGTGGACAAGGCTTCCACAGCATACCCTACTACAGCATGCCTCGCAGAGCGAGCAGCGCATGCGCGCTGTCGCTAGGCTCGACCTAAAAAGGTAGTAAATATATACTTTAGAAGAGAACAGACACTCGCCCCTGTGTGCTGTGAAATATAAAAAAGTTCTGACAAAGCACGTTTACCGCCAAGATTTACACAAAGAACAGGAAAAAACCCGACAAAACACAAGAATATCTGAACGCGCAGGAGTTCTGCCAACGTGCAACACATCGGACAATTCCCACAACCCAGTGGGGTTAGTGTGCACACGTCCATAAACCCACTGCCACCTTTTAGCGAACCTATTGATTCAGCAGGCCCTCTGTGAAAGATTTGGGTAGTTTGGTATTACTTCTGTGCCACTCATAAAAACGGAGGCACAGTGAAACATTTATTACTGATACACTACAGGAGTGAAGAGATCTATGAACTGTTCGCAAACCTCCGTGAAAGAGGTGGGTACGACGACTACGAAGCAGCAGTGGTAGCACTGAACGCTCCCTTCAATCTGGCTTTAAATCCTGATTTTCTGCACCTCAAGTTTTGCCAGGCCTGACTGCGAGAAGACAAAATCATCAGTGGGTGCCATGCAAGGCTGGGGGTGTTGACAAGCACGTTTGTGGATGACCACTACGCAAAAGAAGTATGGGCCCGGCTGATTCAAAGGTGTCACTCATCTGTCCTGAGATGCTCGATCTTCAACCAGCCAGGAAGAACACCTAAAGACACCCTTTTCATTGCACAATCTTATGACCTGGTCAACAGCCAGGTCAAGGAGATAGACCAAGTGCAGGTCAAAGGATCTGTTCAAGTCCCCTCCACCAAACTACCAAAGGTGAAGGAGGAGTCCATTGATTCAGTGTACAAGTGACCAGAACGACCTCACTGTGTGAAGCCCCAACCACAGCAAGTGCCAAAACTGCAGCCTAGACTACCATTTGCCAGATGCTTGCCCAGCACAAGGAAGACTGTTCTCCCGATGCACCAAAGCAAACCACTTTGCTCATGTGTATCAAAGCAGTGACAGTACGGACGATCCCGATCTGACCATGAGGGAACCCCACCTTGCAACTGCTCACGCTGGAGGACAATCAGCCAGAGGAGTCTCTGGGAGGAACGAAGAAGAGAGAGGGAAATAGACTAGAGCGAAGAGGACAAGATTTTAATTATCTCGTACAACAAAGTGGTGAAAGGAGACCACCAGCGGCTCCATAGTGGCACCGGCTCCATAGTGGTAGCCGGTGAAGTGATCGAAGTCCTCATTGACCCCAGGGCATCAGTTAATGTCATGTACATGCAACAGTTTCAAACACTCAACCCACGACACATGAAAATGTATACATATGCTGCAAGCAAGCCATTGCTGCTGGGGATGCAACAAGATACGCCCGTGTCCACGTCACCAAAGAAGAAACCAACACATTCCTAGGATGCCAGAATGCTGAAGTCCTGGGGCTGGTCTTTTTTTGCAAGGCACATTCATGAAATCCAGGCTGACCTGATCTTGATGGATTTTCCCCAGCTAGTGGAGGACCTAGAGTGCTTGCATGGCACCAAATTAAGCTGCACATTGACCTGGCCAAATTCCCCATGGTAATTTGGCACTGGCGTGAATCATTTCATCTCCACCCGCTAATCAAAGACAGACCCCGGAAGTTGGAACAAGGAGTACTCAAAAAAAGTGGCTGGGCCCATACCATGGGTGTCACACATAGTCGTAGCCCCTAAGCAGGTGCAACCTGGGGCCAAATACCTGTGCATAGACATGAAGCTCCCCAACAAGACCATCAGGTGGGAACAGAACCTGACACAAACATGGATGACATAATTGCAGCCTTAAATGGGGCACAGTAGTTCTCCAAGCTGGATCTCAACGCTGGTTACCACCTATTGGAACTATACCCCGCCAGACACTACATAACCTCCTTCCCAACCCACCTGGGACGTCTGCTGTACAAATGCCTGAAATTCGGCATATCATCAGCTGCGCAAGTGTTCTAAAATGTCATTAGGCAAACACTGTTTGGGCTGGAAGGCATGCTAAATTTCGGCACCGATATTCTCATATACTTGACCACGCACAAGGAACATCATACCAGACTATGCATCACCCTGGTGAGGCTGGCGAGCCGAACGGTGACCCTGCACAGACGCAAATGCTCGTTCTTCGAGCCTTCTGTTGAGTAGTTTGGGTTTGTACTCTCCAAAAAAGGCCTACAAGTAAACCCCTGGAAGGCTAGCGCCATTCAAAATGTCGCAACTCCACAGACCGCAGCAGAGATTATAATCTTCTTGGGCATGGCCACATATTATGGGAAGGTCTTACAAAACCTTGCCACCTTGTTCCGGAGCCCCTTTGAGCACACACAAGAACAGACACAAGTGGAGCTGGGACGAGCGAGCAGAGACAGCATTCCAAGAGATGGAGAGCCCTGCTCCAGGTTGTCACAACGGTGACTTTAACCCCCAACGGCAGACCAAGCTGATTGTGGATGCATGCCCGGTTGGACTAAGTGCACTGTTAACTCAGGAGAGGAGTCGAGAGGGATGGGTCCCCATCGCCCACGAAGCTGAGCCTTGACAGATGCAGAAATACTGTACACCCAGATCAAAAGGGAGGAGCTGGCGATTCAATGTGGCTGCTGCCACTTCTATCTCTATTGTACGGGAGAGAGTTCTATGTCGTCACCTACCATACAACATTAGTCCCCTTGATCGCCAGCACATCACAACATCCGCTATTGAGCATAGAAAGGTTGGCCATCCAGCTGCAGCCCTACAATTTCAATGTGGTCTACCAACCAGATGCCTGTAGCACTGCACATTACCTATCCAGACACCTACTCTCCGAGGGTGGAGGCAGAAGCAAGGATGATGAGCTGACAAACTCATTTGTCAGGAGCATATTGCCAGGGACCTGCCCCAATGCCATACCACTGGAAGATATCAGAAACACAACAGCATAGGACACCACCTTCAGAAACCATCTGTCACGATGTACCATCATCACTTGAAGTGATTCCTGGATAATGCAGAGACATAGAACCTGACAGAAAACTCATGATGACCCAACTATGGAGGGTGTGTGATGAGCTGAGTTCCACACAGATTGGCTCATATTGAGAGGCAGGCGCATCGTAGTTCCTTAATCGCTGTAGACCTGAGTAGTTGACTTAGCCTACCAAGGGCACCAGTGAACTGTCAAAACCCAAGCAAGGCTAAGATTAAAACTTTGGTTCCGTGGTATGGACAGTGTGGTGAAAGAAAATGTGAAGCTCTGCAGACTCTGCTAAATCACAGGGGGGAGGGGGAAGCCGTGCTTCGGTCTTAACCAGAGAGCCCAGCCTCAGTCAATGAATACAACTGAGCATGCATTTTGAAAGTTGCCTCAATGGCTGGACCATGATAATGATCACGGACAGTCACTCCAAATACCCAGTGGTCAATCTGCCATCGTTATTGGCTTTTCATAAGATCAAGCTCATCCTGGAGAAAATATTTTCTACCTTTTGGCCTTCAGTCCGAAGTCAAGATGGACAACGGTACACCGTTTCAAGCGCTCAAATTCACATACTACCGCAACGACTTTGGAATTGGACACCGGAAGGCCATCCTGCAGTGACCCCAAACCATGGGGGAAGTAAAGCAATTCATGCAAATGCTAAATAAAGCACTCCGGAATTGGGTAGATAGAGTTGATGACCTAGAGTGGTGTCTCCATCCATTCCTGAGAGTACACCGGCATTCGCTGCATAGCACCACATCGTGCTCCCCTATTCATCTGATGTTCAGGCGACCAGTTTAAGACGGTAAACCAGTCGGGCCATCATGAAAACTTGTCAGCCTAGATGCGGAATGAACACAGAGGAAGTGGCGAGCTTCAAATGACCGCGCCAACCAAGCGCAAAGAATAGAACCCCCTGAGCTGCAAGTAGTCGACCATGTCATCATCAAAGATAGACATCCGGGATGGAAATTTAGTTGTGATCCGAAACATTTCCTGGTTCAAAAGAAGAAAAAAGTCTCTTGAGCAATGAGAGGCAGAAGACCTACTTGAAGACAGGGGAATATGTCAAATCCCAGATGAGTTAGAGGACCTGCCTGCACCGACAACCTCCAATGACAGAGCCCCGTCTCCAAGGCCTCGGTCACTCCCAAGTATGGCCCCTGAGCCTGCCGAGGGAATCCGTAGCACCGAAGAGGACATGATAGAAAGTCAGCCACAAAACCAGAAACCTCATTTACGACCCAATACAGCTCCAATCCAATTCCTCTACGACTACCTTTGTAGTATCAAATCCGAGAGACTAACCGGGGCCACCAAGCAGGCATGCCCGCCAGCTCCCTTGGGGAGAGATGTAGTGGTCCACCCGGATGTTGTGGGCCACCCGGAAACTACCATCATGGTGATGTCACACGCAACCCCTGGACCGGGCGAGGCCAAGAGGATAAATGAATGGGATGTGGAGCGCGAATGGCCGCTCCTGTGATCAGTTATGCTGGTGTGCATATCACTTATTTAGGCTGACATTTTCCCCTAAGCCTGTACTTCTACAGGTGGATCGCGCTAGTGATTATGATTTATCCAGCCACAGCAGGAGTAGACTTTAAGGGGATCAGCCCCACACACAAATCAGTCAAAATAGGATGAGCAGAGTCATCGCAAAAAAGAAAAGTCAGTAGTGACAGGCTGAGAAGAGTCTTGTATAACTGAAAGAAATCGGCCATTCCTGCATCACCTCTAACCACTATGAGATTGATCACGCTGCTAGCCCTGATTGCGTGACAATCTCAAGTCCTTGCGGTGAAGCGGGAAAAAATGTAAAAAGCGTTAATATAACCAGATATTGCATGGCACTTTGCAGGGCTCGGTCAAATGTATTCAAGGCTCACAATGTCACAACAGAAATAAAAAGCCATTCTGATCACAACTCTGGAGTTAGTTTACCCAAAGCAGCAGTAGGAGATTGGGCGGGAGTTATTAAAAAAGAAAGGATGGTATGGAATTAACCCCTTAAATGCTTAGGCTTCCTACCGTTACCCTAAGTGCTGAGCTTTTTTTAATGTTTGGGGCATTTCTGATGGATACTTGTACCTGCTGATTACCCACCTTTGAATATCCCAGGTGCTAGTTGGGAGCTTAACTTCTTACATATTTTTTTCGATGCTGGAAGTGGTTCTGCTGTGGTTTTTTTCTGCAACCATAAAGTGCCCACCCTGGTGCCCTGACGTCAGTTCTTGGTTTTTTTTTCTGTGCCATTCAACACGAGTCCAGAGCTTTTCTCCTCATTCTGAAGTGATGAAAATTTGCTCTCAAAATACATTTTTGGTACAGTTTAGAGAATATGTCCCCACCTGGGATGTCAGGATTTAAGCCCTGCCATAAGTGCAGTAGACAAATGTCCATCACCTATCTACACAATTGCTGCTTGTGGTTTGAGATTTGACTTATTTAGGGACCTCTACCTTCAGATGAATCTTAAGTCTATCAAAGATCACAAGGCCAAACTTTTTATGTCTTGTGTGAAGGATGATCGCAGGGATCACAAAAGGTCTCCGCTCAGGGCGAGGTCCAGGTTACCATCTCCTTGTGTTTACCATCACTCTCGTCCCTGTCTTCGAAGTCTTCAAGGTAGAAGAGTAAGTGCCACAAAAAGAAGCAATCCTGGTCTCTATTGAAGTCCAGGGGTAAGTCTCCTCCTGATGCTTCGCCCCAGCTTTTTCATTGCCTCAACTGGAATTAATGCCCATGTCTCTTCTGGTATCACTGACTCCGATGCTGTCTCCTCCTGTACCGACATACCCCAAGTTCCTGAGTTTGAGTGTGGATCCTCTGCTTTTTTACAGGCTATGCTGGACATGTTTTGGAGAGCTGCAGTCCCCTCTGGTGCACCGACTGTGTCCATGGAACCTCACTCTGCATCTCTTCATAAGTGCGGAGCTCTCTCCTGACATCCTACAGATTTCTTCTGACATCACCTGGTTTGGGCTCAATACCAGGACCCTTGGCAGAGTTCCCTGTTTCGATGTCCGCACTAGCACCTCTTACAAAGCTGATTCGGTGCTGCCTTGACATCGGCTCTCGTACTGCTTCCGATGTCGACTGTGACTCTGGTGCCACCATTGCTGCTTCCTCCTCCATCTCAGGAATCAATTTTGCCATCTTTAAAATGCTGAGATCCAGAAGAGAGGCACATTGCCTTCTGTAGCAGTAGGATCAATACCATGCCGAGGGGTTATCACCCTCACTACTGGGAGACAATCCCTTCCCTTTGTGGGGCAGAGTCAGACCAGCATCCCTAGGATGATCCGGGGAATGACACTGTATTCTTGTGCCTTTCTGGTGCTTCTGATTTACTGGCACTCCAGGAAGCCAGTAGGCTGAATACCGTTTTAGATTTGATATACACCCAGCTCCTTGCCCAACACCAGCAGTGTTGGCCTCCTGCTGTGCCGAACCAGAAAAAGGCGGCTGAGGTGTTGGAACTTCATTTACTCTTAGTGGAGTGCACCCATAACATCCATACGGATCTGCTCACTGAGGCCCTGGTTAAGGCGGTAGGGATAAAGAGGTCAAAGTCCAAATCATTTGCTTCAGCGAGATGAGGAACATAGCACATCGCTATCGGCTAGCCCCTTGAGACGCTCACTTTTTTAATGGAAAGTTTTTTACTGATGTGCCAAACACCCTGATGGACATGCCATTTGATTGTGAGAGACTCTGGCCAGAAGGCAGATGCAGTTCTTTAGTGTTTCAAAGAGGTCAGAGCCACAGATACATCAAACTTCAAGCGATTGTTGTCCCTTCCGGAACCCCAGGCCTTTTAGCAGAGGATTCTAGGCCAGGCAGCTTCAGTCAACCCAGTTTGGTCCAGAGTACCCCAACTTTTTTATAAGGCAATATAAAGGCAAGGACAAAGGACACGACAGCCAGGGTCAGCCCTCCTCCTTCCTTTGCCTGCTCTTGTTCCCCTGCACCCCAAGTGAAGCAGAAGTATTTTGCCTGTGAAGAAGCAGATGTTGCCAGTGGGAGGACAGTAGTTGCACCCCATCTCAGGAAGTCATGATTTGCGGTATTCCCATACTTGGATGACTGGCTGCTCAAGGCAGGTCCACTGCAGATGGTGTCACTCCGTCTGCATAGAACAGAAGTACTTCTGTTCAACTCGGGGTTCTCAGTCAATGTCCCGAAATTTCACCATATGTGATTTCATTGTCTGTTATGTTATAGGGGTTTATAAAGTGCTAGTTCACCCATCAGTTTCATGCCGCTGAGGAGTAAACAAGGAAGGAAATACGGATAGGTAAGGTGTTAATTATAGGCTTGTCTGAATAGCCAGGTTTTCAAGTGTTTCCTGAATCCCGAATAACAGGATGCTGATCTTGTTTCAATGGGAAAGAGTTCCACAGGCTGGGAGCAATAACCAGAAAACTGGCACCGCCCAGTCTCTTCCTCTTGAATTTGGGAACTGACATGTAGTTCAGGTGAGCAGATCGTAATGTGCGCTTGGGAGTGTACTTTTGAAGCCTGGAGGGGCTTTTGTTGTGAAGTGATTTGAAGATGATATATCTGACTTTAAAGGTCTTTCTGTGTTCTACAGGCAGCCAGTGGAAGTTTTTCAAGAAGGGGGTGATGTGGCATTGCTTGGGTTGTTTATAGATTAGACGGGCTGCCTGGTTCTGCTTGATTTGGAGCCTTTTAATAAGTCATTTTGGCAGGCCAACATATAAGGATTTGGCATAATCAATCCTAGAGAGCAAGAGGGCGATGACAGCTTGGATAAGGGCCTAAGAGGTAAGGAATTTGGCGATGTTCTTGATTATGTGGAGCATTAGAAAGGATAAAGAGATTGCTGAGCTTATTTGTGGCTTCATAGAGAGTTCAACGTTGAAAGTCACTCCAAGACTTTTTACTGCTTTTTTCGAAATGGTTAAAACCCCCAGCTCGGGAGGCCAAAGTGAGTCGGTCAAGTATGCAAGCTTGTTTTTGGTAATGATGGCCTCCTATTTTCCACGTTCAATTTCAAGCTATTGCTTTTCATCCAGTCGTGGATGAACGGCATAGTGGAATGAAAGTGTATCTTGGATTCAGAGGTGCTGTCTAGCTGAAGAGTAATTGAATATCATCTGCATAGTTGTAAGTGATGCAATGCATTTTTTTTAGAGTGTGTACCAGTGGGCAAATGTAGATATTGAAGAAGTGGGGGGGATAGGGAAGATCCCTGGGGGACTCCACAGTCTAAATGGACATAGTAAGAAGTAAATGAAGATAGGCAGACCGACTGAGGACTGTCTTCCAGGAAGGAGATAATCCAGTCGAGCACTGGGCCCCTCAGCCCAGCGGCCTTGGCACAGTCCACTAAGATGTAATGGTCCACCATGTTGAAGGTCGCTGATATATCGAGGAGCACGAGTGCCTGGGTGCCGCCGTTGTCACTTTCCGCCCGCATATTGTCCATTACAGAGAGAACGACTGCTTCTGTAGAGTGGGCTGGGCTGAAGGCGGCCTGACCTGGGTCTAGAAATTCGGACTACTCTATGAAGGTGCAGAGGTTACGTGCTACATGCACCTCTAGTACTTTTGCTAGATAGGGCAGGAGGGATATTGGATAGTAATTCTTCAAGGTAAGAGGATCTTAGCCTTGTTTTTCTGGAGGGGGGCTACTATTGCTTCTTTGAGCATGATGGGTACTTTCCCTGAGTTGAGGGAGAGGTCAAGGAGGAATAGGACTGGGTCCGGGATGGTGGAAAGAACCGTTTTTAGGATTTTTGGGGGGCAAGGATCGTTAGGCAAGCCTGATTTTACTTTCATCAGTAGGTCTTTAAGGCAGTCTTTAGTGGTTTCTCTTGTTCATAGTGACTGGATTGGATATGGCCAAGCTGTCAGAATTCCCTCCTCCTCAAGCAGTGGTTCTAGCATTAGTGAGATCTGGTGGATTCCACTTTGATTTCTCAGGACAGTGCAGTGACTCTGAGCTTGCGGGTGACGGAAAAGAACCTGGTTCAAAATAAGTCCTTTTGTCCTCCGCCGATGGTGGCCTCAGTAGTGACCGACGCATTCACCTTCGGATTGGAGCGTGCATCTGGAATTGCTGGTGGTCACAGGACTCTGGTCACCAGAAGAGCAGGGATTGCACATAAACCTGCAGAAACTGACAGCAATCAAGCTAGAATTCAAGGCCTTCCTCTAACGCTTTGTGGTTAATCTGTTCAGATTCTGACTGACAATATGACCGCAGTGTGGTACATCAACAAGCAGGGAGGGTTGAGGTCTTGTCTTCTCTGTCAGGAAGCACTGAGGCTCTGTACTTGGGTGCACCAAAATGGGCTGTGGCTGGTTGCAGATCTCTGGCGAGCTTATTGAACATCAGGGCCAACATCCTCAGTCGGTATCATCTTGCCGATCACAAGTGGCATGTCCATTAGGAGATGGTTCAAGTACTCTTAGCCCGTTGGGCATGCCTCAGGTGGGCCTTTTTGCTACTCGCGACAACACCCATTGTCTGACATTTTGTGCTCTCTTGGGATCGTGTTTCGTTTGGAGGTTTCCTTTTCACCACGTTTGCTTTCATACCCTTGATTCCTCGGTGTAGGAAGCTGGCTCTTTATGTGGTATGTCAATTCAATTCAATTCAATCGGCTTTATTCGATTATATGCTTAATAATCATAAAAGCACAATATAAAAAACAATCACAGATAACACATTCATGAATAAATAAAATCATTTTAAAAGTATATCCACTTCTGTGGGGGAATGATCTCTAACATTTTGATTACATCATGATTGAATTCCTACATTTTAAGACATTCTTTAAAAAAAATAGAACTGGTACAATGATCTGTTCGTCTCCAAATGATTGTAAAAGCAGGAAGGCGGGGCGACATTGTCTTAAACCACTCATTCTCAGGATTGGCAAGATCCATCTCTTCCTATACCAGGAGTAAAATCTACAAAAGAACAGAATATGTATGGTCGATTGGGCGGATACGTCATCACATGGGCAATTACACAATGCTCTTGCCCAGTCATTCTGTGCCAGGAAGGTAACTAATCTGTGGAAGATACCCAGTCTCAGACGAGTCAACAAAAATCTATCATAGTCTCATGTTAATGACCCTAAATAAGGCTGCATTCCGGCGAAGGAGACTATGAGTTGATGTGCCTGTACAGTTATTTTCTTTAGCTTAACATTTCTTCTCTTATCTTCCAGATAGTTCATGCAGCTAACTTTAAGATCTGTCCTCCGTACTTTGCATAAACTTAGGGGTTCCAGGTAGTATTCAGGATGGCCAAGATTACAAACAACATTTTTAATATACTCAAACCATTTAATATGCTGAACCCCGTCCAGACCGCCACAGTCCTTTAAAATCTGCCTGTTTAACTCCAGCTGTTCCGAGGTCCAAATCTTGTGCCACAGGAGTACAGGTTGGATTTTACATATATCAGCAATATACGTCATGCCTAATTCGGTGTGACATATAAAAGTGGAGGTACTGTCGGGGACAGTCAATAAAAATCTTAAAAACCTATTCTCAATAATTTGTAATGAATTAACCTCCTCATAACCCCAGATGCCAGCCCCAAAGGTGGCTATAGAGATGCACTTAGCCTTGTAAATCTGTAGTAAAACCTCTGGAGCTCGTTTTCCTAACTTTCTACTAAAATTTACAAGTGCAGCCACTGCTTTTAAAAACAACAGCCTCCTAGTCTTAATGGCCTGGGTCCATGTCCCCCTTCTGTCAAAGAGGATCCCCAGGTATGAGAAAGTGCTGCAGCATTCGATATGTTTAGGGCCTAATAGAACTGCTCTGCATTTCTCACTGCCTAACCCGCACTTCATCACAAATGTTTTTGAAATGTTAACGTTTAAGCCTAGTTTAGACATATATATGGAAAAACTACGTACTAACCTCTGGATCCCCACTGGGGTGCGAGACATGAGAACCGCATCATCGGCATACAATTATGCGGGTATAGGTCGTTTACCAACTTGTGGGAGGTCCTGACACTCTTCCTCCAGAGTTCTTCCTAAGTCATTAATATATAATATAAAGAGGAAGGGTGCCAGGACACACCCTTGTCTCACGCCTCTTCACCCTAAAGTGCTTGGTGCATTCCCCTCCCACCCCAAATCGTATCCTTGCATTTGCCCCTGCATACAATTGTCTTAAAAAAGATATTATGGAGCTATCCACCCCCATCTTCCTTAAAATTCTCCATAGTTCGTCGTGTATTACACAATCGAACGCTGCAGTTAAGTCTACAAACGTTAAAAACAGCCTTCCCCTTTTAGCCTTAGTATATTTGGCAATCATCATATTTAGATTAAGACCCTGGTCCACAGTACCCAGGCCCTTCCGGAAGCCGAACTGTAAATCACTGAGAATCGAGTGATCTTCCGCCCAATCTTGGAGTCTGGATAGCAAGACTCTCCCAATTATTTTAACTGTCGAGTCAAGCAACGATATCGGCCTGTAGCAGGCTGGATTCGACCTGTCACCTTTTTTAAAAATCGGGACCAATATTGATTCATGCCAGGATGGTAAAAGACCAGTCATACTGCAGGCATTTAAAACTTGGATTAATAAAGGGCCCCACAATAAAATATTATGTTTAAAAAGATCGACCGGAATGCCATCCGGCCCGGGGGCCTTTCCTCCCAGGCTTGACTCGATGGCCAAATTAACCTCACTCAAGTCAAATCTCAAGTTCATATCATCATTGCTTTGTATATTACCTATAGCCCCCTCAGCCCCCAACTCATCCACCAGCATATGAATGGAATTACTATATAACTTAGCAAAATGCTCAAACCACTCCACCTCACTAATGGCTATCTCAATTGACGCCCTCTCTCTCTCCATCAGAAAGTGGGTGTTGACTGCCTTCCAGAATGCGGAGGAATCCCTTATCTTTGATGCTAAATATAACTCTTGCCAGGCTTCTTCTTTAAGTGCCATTTTCCTTGATTTTAATGCCATATTATACTCAAAGCGAGCTTTCCTGACCTCAACCAAAATTCTGGGCACATTGTGTAGAGTCTTTTTAAGTTTGGTGTGGGCCTTAGAACATTTTCCGTCAAACCACCCCAATTTGGGCTTATTCATTTTATTTGATTTCCTTGATAAATCCTGCTTAATGTAATTCACAATTGTTAAAAACCCAGCTATAGTTTCTTTATGCGAGGAACCTTCATCTAAGCAGACCTTGACAGCCTCATTACAATTTGTAATGACCTTCTCTAGGAACGTGTCTGGGTTCAATTTATCCCATTTTAGAGCAAACCCATTTTGCCTGGATAAAGTAATATTTCCTGTAGAATGGACCATATGATCACTGTTACGATCCAGACTACTTTTCAACCTCATGGATATGCTCAGTGGAAAATGGTCACTCACTGCTATCTTGTGGGTATAAAAATTCTCTACTCTGAAGGCGAATCTACAGGAGACCAAAATAAAATCAATAAGTGAGGATTTACCTTGCCCATTATAAGTCGGGTTAAAAGGCACTGAATGAAAACATAGCTTGTTTGCGAATCCTAAATCTGCCTCGAACATAATTTCATTTAAAATGTCCCCATAATAATTATGTATAAAATGCTGGAAAGACTGATTTTTGTCACAAGAGATGCCACAACACCCACTGTCTGCATAATTACAAATGTTGCAGTTAAAATCCCCACCCCAAATAGTACATACATCTTTAGTGGTCGAGGCCTGGGTGTTTTGTATAACGGTATTAATAGACCTCAATACTTCCTCGAACCTCTTAGTTGGTACATTATTATAGAAATTAACTACAAGCAAACTCAACGATTTATCAATATCAAGCGACAAAATCTGGTAAAATGAATCTTCATTAATCAATACAATTTTCCCCAGATTCAAAAGGTTCGACACGTAGAAACATAGACCCCCCTTTGCTCTCCCATGAGGAGATGGAATTGCTGAGGTATGGAAGGTTTTATAACCGTTTATATGTATGGGGTCCTGGGACCATGTCTCCTGAACACTGAGTACATCGAACCCTTTCACAAAATCACATCAATTGTGATCTGCCACCTTTGTTTTAAGCCCTGCAACATTCCAGAATAAGAATTGACAACAGTTCCTCCTATCTTCCCCCACCAGTGTTGCAGAACCACCCGCGTTGTATGCAGGAAAGGTAGTCTGGGGGTGCTGCACAGACAAAGCTCTAGTATATGTAACAGGTGTAATGGGGCCTGAGTTACAATCCTCCACTCCCATAACGGCACCCTCATTATTTCCATTTGTATGGCCCACGCCACTCCTGCGTCGATCCAGTTGTGTCCCGGTGTATTTACTCAATATGGTGTTAAAATTTTTCCTATTACGGGTCACCAATATACACTCAGGATTATTACTACTTAAAACGGGCAAACAGACCTGCTTCCTTGTTTGTTCTATGTTCAGTCAATCCAGCTCTTCAAGATTAGGGAGAATGTCATACCTATTGTGGACTTGGACGTTATACTGTTGTTTATAATTTACTGGTTGAGAGGAAGAGGGTGACAGTGATCTACTAACATGTGTGGGTTGGTAGAAATATCCCAGGGGAAGAACATTTATTCCATCTCTTAAAAGAACCTGATTGCCAGCCCTTGACAACCATTTGCACGAACTGCGGGTTAGTAAATGATAATACCACACAGTCACCGCTTAACCTTTTTAACCCATTCCCTACCCAGCTTATCCTTCGTGCCATCTTAAACTCAGAAAATAACTTCTCAGTCTGGCCAATCTTTGTTCCCAACCAACAGAGACTTTTATTTCTAAGCGAATCCCAGGTCTCTTCATATCAACTCCTTGGGACAATCTCGGAACGTTAGCTAAAACCACAGTATATGGCGTGACCGCTGGGGGGAGATCCAATGTTGTCACCTTTTGAAAGACTTCCTGATTTTGTCGTACAGGATAAACACCCATCCCTCTCTCCTCACCAGCTACTAACGATTGCGGGCCAGAGTCAAATCTCTCTGATGTCGAGATCGTATTAAGATTTTTTAACACAGGTCTGTTTATTAAATTTAGTGAAGATGAGGGGGCTAACGGCGGGGATTTTGATGATGCGACTGCCTGTACAATATTATAAGTTTGACCATTCCTTTCCAAGTCAGACCTCATATGCAACTGGCTACCTGTTCTCATATCCCTCGGCTGGATAGTGATGTGGCGGCGTGTCCCCCTAAATTAGCGCGGCTGTTAAACGTGCCAACCTTATTCACATCCAAAGACTGCTGGGGCTCTGAGCGCTTTATCAATGAATCCACAATTGCATCTAATCTAATAGACATAGTTGTCATGCTGTCTCTAAGAAAAGTTTCCAAAGACACCATTTTAGTTTTTAAAAGTTCAATTTCATTCTTAATACAACTTCCACTCTCCACATCCGGTACTCCCTTTTTCCTTTGTTTTACTTTAGGTTGGGGCTTAATTTTCTTAGCTGTTTTGTTCGGAAGTTTATACAAGGAGTTGATCACCTCCGTTACGGAATCTGTTGTTAAACAATGGGTGCAATCTATGTTTCTTGGTCGCTTATCTGGTAGCTGGGAGGCACTCTCCTGGTCGCTAATCGAGATTTGCTCAGAGATGTTCAATATGCAGCCATTTGATTTAGCATCCTCTCCGCGTGAACTTAAATGAGGAAGGGCAGGAATGGACGGACCTGCTTCCGTACTCTCTGCCGCAGTTGCCGCCTCCGTGCTCAATTTCCCCGTATTAATAACTTCCTCCACAGAACTAATTTGCTGTTCAATGGCCCCCATTGCTCCAGTCAGATAGTTCAATAAAGTCTGTCTAGGGCCAGCTGCTCGACTCGGCTTTGATGCACCCTGTATTTTCCTTTTCCCCATTCTAAACCAGTTAGGGCAGTTAAAATTACGCTATTGTCACACAGTGGCTCAATGGGCTCCCTAAAAAAGGTTACTCAAGCTTCCACTAATATCCACAGACCTATCCACCTTACAAAAAACTGAATATGATAGAAGTGATAAATCTTTGTGCGCCACACTTAGCGATTTATCATACAGAAATCATAACTTACTAGGAAATGACAACCAAGAGATGTGGCCCAGCCCAGCCTCTTCCGGGCTAAGACGGGCCCGTCTTGGCCCGGGCGCATCCCGCGCAGCGGGACCGCGAACAGCTTTTTGTAACGTTGCAGCCCCTCCAGGGGCTGAGGATAAGGTGCAGGGGTCCAAGGGATAGCAGCAAAGGGCGGTCTCCCGCGCAGCGGGACCGCGAACGGCTTTTTGTAACGTTGCAGCCCCTCCAGGGGCTGAGGATAAAGTGCTAGGTGCAGGGGTCCAAGGGACAGCAGCAAAGGGCAGTATTCCGGCACTCGTATGTCAAAAATTGGATATATCGTGTAAACAGTCTAGGGGTTCCCTTATAAGTGGACAGGGCTTGCTCTGCAATCCGAAAGTGCTCTATTAGGAGGTAGTGTGGTTGAGCAGCCTTAGGGTTAACACAGAGGAGTGCAAGACATTTGCAGATGCACACAATGCTTAATAAATGAAGTCACGACTCAAGAAGGAGATCCACACATTTATAAAAATAGCAAATATTTATATATATGTTTAGGCATCAGAAGAAAATCGTTCAGGCAAGTACGTTTTTAAGTTTAAATCTTTTTATTGAAATTATCAACCAGCAATATGAGTAGCATCAATGACTTAGGCATGGCCTTGGTTACATGGCCGACATGTGGTTTAGCTAAGAGATCAGGACATGTAGAGAGCATTTTGTAGTAGAGGCTACGTATAACAAATCCTAGGACCTCAATTTGTATCTAATCATGAAATGTCATGTCCTATCTTGTCATAACCAATTGTATCATATTGTGTCATAAAAGGAAACTTAATCTAACCCCCTCCCCCCCACCCCGTCCCTTGTCCAGCAAAGAATAACCAAAGGGTAGTGCCAGTGGCCCGTTGTATAGATGCGGGCTTCAAGTCTCTGTTGTTTGCGGATCTGAGAGCCGTAGGAGGCGGAGATACCTGGGGCAGGTGAACCCTATGAATTCAGAGGAGAGCAGGGCCAAGAATGGTTGCCACAATTCAGCGAACATGGATCCCTTCCCCGCTAATGTCAGTGTTAACTTCTCCATCCCCATGACATGCCACAGTCTGTATAGCCAACCTGTGAACATAGGGATTTGATCTGTGCGCCAGTGTGTCAATATGTTTTGTACTGCTGAGCCTAGTGCTATGGCAATCAGACGTCCTCTACGGGATTTAAGTGGGTAGGTCAATGGGTTCGGGAGGCCCAACAGGGCGTATGCGGGAAATCTCGGGATCTGAGTGTCGAAGTGTTTATCCACTTCATCTAGTACTTGCGTCCAGTATGGCTGAAGGTGCCTGCAGTCCCATAACAAATGTACCAGGGTGCCCACCTCCCCGCATCCCCGCCAGCAGGTCGCCTCTCGGGTGGGATCCATTAGGTGTAGTCGCTCGGGTGTGTAATACCAGTATGTGACTAGTTTGGTCAAGGTTTCGGTCAGTCCCGTGTGGTATGCGGAGTGTCGAGCTCTGTAATACACCCCCTCCCATTCCTTGTGGCGGAGTGTCCTGCCCAGGTCCCTTTCCCACCTCGCGCGGCTGGCGTTATACACTTATACAGATCTGAGATCAATTTTTTATCAGATGTCCGGGTGACCAGCCATTTCTCATAAATGGAGAGGTGTCTGCAGGCTGTTGGTCTAACCTGGGCATGCAATGCCCAGTGTCTGACCTGGAGGTACCGAAGTCGCTCAGATTCGGGCAACCCGTAATCCGACCTGATTTGTTGAAACTATATGATCCCGTCCGGATCAAAGAGGTGGCCCAGGGAGCGACAGTCAGTGGCCCTCCACCGCGCAAAGGCTGGTACCTCCGTGCCTGGGTGAAAGTCGGGGTTGTCCAACAGCGGAGTGAGCGGCGAGGGAAAGGTAGTGAGCCCGTGTTTGATATTGGTGCGATCCTACACGTCGAGGGTAGCCCGGGTGATCTGAGACGCATATAAATTGGGGGGTCTGTGTTCTCTCCAAAGGAATGGGATTCCCTGTAGGGGTCTGGCGGCTATCGCTTGGTCCTGGAACAACCAGTGTTTACTGGACTCCAACCGGCTCCACTCCACTAAGTGACGCAATTGTGCCGCTTGGAAATAGATGTGAAGATCAGGGACACCGAGGCCCCCTTTCTCCGGTGGGAGCAGTGTCAGGGCCCGTTTCATCCTTGGCTTGCGCCCGTTCCATATGAATTGTGCAAGTTCAGACTGAGTTTGTTGTATCCACCCGGCTGGAGGCCGGAGAGGCAAGGTTTGAAACAGATATAATATCTGGGGTAAAATAGTCATTTTGACCGCCGCTATTTTGCCGAGCCAAGAGAGTGGATAGTGTTTCCATTGATTCAACTCTTTGCGGATTTTCGCCCTTAATCGTGTGTAATTTGTGGCCGCTATGGTCGAAAGGGAGGAGGCCAACTGGATCCCTAGGTAAGGAATCATATCCGTAGCCCATTGGATGGGAAGGTGTCCCTGTAGGTACGTGCGGGTAGCATGTGCCAGGGAAAGGTCTAATGCTACCGATTTATCCATATTGACCTTGAATCCCGAGGCCTGCGCGAAGGTCTCCAGTTCTGTGAAACATGCTGGCAGTGCAGTGGTCGGATTGGACAGCGAGATCAGAACATCGTCTGCGTACAGACAAATTGTGTGGACATCCCCACCGAATTTAATCCCCGTTATTTCTGGGTTGTGACGGAATCGGTGGGAAAATGGTTCCATGTAAAGTGCAAAGAGAAGGGGCGACAAAGGGCACCCCTGTCTCTTGCCTCTCTCTATGGGGAACCGGGAGGACGTGTAACCGTTTACCCGTACTGTAGCCGTGGGGAACTGGTAGCAATTTAAGATATGTGTCCGAAATCTCTCCCCCATCCCTGCCTTCTCGAGGACCTGTTCCAAATATGGCCAATGGACCCTGTCAAACGCTTTCTCAGCGTCGATAGCAAGCAGCATATATTCCCCCTGCGTACGTGTGGCCTTTTCGATGAGGTGGAGGGCCCATTTAGTGTTATCGCTGGTTTGGCGTTGAGGGATAAAACCTGCCTGGTCCGGGTCAATCAGGTTGGGCATATGAGGCGCAAGGCGAGCAGCTAATATCCCGGTATATAGTTTAATATCAATATTAAGGAGGGAGATGGGGCGGTAGGCTCCACATGCAGTCTTGTCCTTCCCTGGCTTCGGGATGACCACTATGGAGGCTTCGAGCATGTCTCCCGGTATCATTCCAGGACCAGCGAAGGAATTAAAAATTTGGTGAGAATGGGGGCCACTAATGTACAAAAGGTTTTATAGAATGTTGCGGAATAGCCGCCGGGCCCAGGGGCCTTGGCCGGCTTGAGGCGTGAAATGGCCGCGATGACCTCCTCAATTCCTATCTCCCTGTCTAGGTGATCAGCCTGAGCGTGAGTCAAAGCAGGGAGGTCTATGGACGCGAGGTAGGCCGCTCCGTCTGCGTTAGTCAGCTGCGAGCCGGCATATAGACTTGCGTAAAATTCTCGGAACGTCTCCGCAATCTCGGAATCCTCCGAGATACGCCGACCGTCTCTGTGCTGAATCTCCCGAACCCCCTGTCTCTGCCGAGTCTCCCTTAATTTATGGGCAAGGAGGCGACCACTTCTATCCCCCCCAGTATAGTAGGCGTGTCGCAGCCGGAGGGCAGCGTATTCCGCCCTGTCTTGGTCCAGGGCCGCTAACTGTTGGCGCACGGCTTTCAGCTGGCGCCATATCCATGGAGCCCCTGTCCGTTGATGCATCTGTTCCAGCTCTTTTGTTTGCTGGGAAAGATCGTCCTTTTTGCGCTTGCGTTCTGCATTTTCTGCAGCTGAAATGGCCACCAGTTCCCCGCGTATAACCGCCTTAAGTGCGGCCCACTGTGTGGATAGGGAGGTGTCGTCGTTAGCATTATGAGAGAGAGAGTCTTTTATGGAATGCTGTATCTGCTCTACCACTGTCGTGCGGTGTAGCAGTGTATCGCGGAGAAGCCACTGACGGGAGGGTCGCCGGGAGGGAGAGTGAGAGTCGCTATTACCGGCGCGTGATCAGATAGAGAAGCTGCACCTATCTCGACCCCTGTCGCCAATCCTTGCATAGGAGTGGAAGCCAGCAAGTAGTCCAGTCTAGCGTACGTTTTGTGCGCGCTAGAGTAATAGGAGTATTCACGGCTGTGTGGGTGAAAGCAGCGCCACATGTCGTTAAGGTCTAAGTCGTGCAATCGTGACACCCCTGTTGCCGACAGGGCTCCCGTCTGGCTAGCACGTTGACAGGATCTGTCTGCGTCATTATCAAATACTAAATTCTAGTCCCCTCCCAGCAGGATCCTACGCTCCGTCGTAGCCGTCGCTTCGGTGAGCGCCGTGTGTAAGAACTTCTCTTGTCCCTCATTGGGGGCATATACTGAGCCTATAATGAATGTAAGCCCCCAAGTGTGAAACGGTATGTTAGGAGCCGCCCCTAATTTCTGCGTCCTTTTGGAGGACTTTCCCCTGAAACCCCTGGGCAACCAATATGGCGACCCCTGCCGTCTTAGTGGGCCCCGAGGAAAACAGCTGGATCGGGAATTTGCGGGATTTGAGACGCTGGCAGTCTTTAGATAGTAGATGTGTCTCCTGCAGAAGACAAATATCTGCGTTGGTATTCTCTAAATATGACAAGACTGCCTTGCGTTTTACCGGATTGTTGAGGCCCCTAACGTTCAGAGTGAGTATCCTAAGCATGGTGGGAGCCATGTATCTGGGAACGGTTGGATTGCAGCTTTGAAGGAATCCACGATCTCCTGCTGCCTAAGAAGTGATCGGGTTGTGACATGGAGATGTTCTGCTTCTGAATAGTGAAGTGGTTAGTGTAACGGGCTGGACAAGGGACCCCAAAACCCCCAAAAAACAACCCCAAACAAAAGGTCATATGCAACCCATCTGCAATAAGCAGAAATATAAAAGAAAACTTATGAATGTCAGAACATTGTCCATCATCCTCGGATGATTGGAATAGAGTCGCAAAGGGGACATAGTGTGGCCAAGTACGTCCCTCCGCCCCCCGCCAGCTGCCCATAAACAGGAGTCACATCAATGTGGCCTCTGAGTCAGATACATGTCAGGCAGGTTGCGACTGGGCCAGCACGGCAGGCAGGGACGCGAGCGCCGCTTCCCGCCCCTTCAGGATCTCTGCAGGATCTGGTTTTTTAGGGCGACGCCGGCACCCCTGCTGTCTCCATCGCGGTCGTGCGTCCCCGGCACCGGGCCCGGGGCTGTCTTCTACATCCTCTTCGGCTGGGGGGTCAATTCCCATCAGGCGACAGGCCTCCGAGAGGGAGCGGAGCTGGAAGAGTTTGCCATCTATACGGAAAATCAGTCGGAACGGGTGGCCCCAACTGTAGGAGATATTGCGCTGGCGAAGGTGGGAGGTGATGGGTTTAAAGGTTCTCCTTTTTGTAGCGTGAGTGCCGCCAGGTCCTGGTACAGGGCAGGATTCTGTCCTCGGAATGTTAGGGGTGCATCTGTCGGGCTTTCTGCAGAATTTCTTCTTTGGTCCGGAAGTCCTGTACACAGACCAGGATGTCAGATGGTGGAGCTGTGGCAGGTCGTGGTGGTCCCACCCTGTGTGCCCTGTCCAGCTTAATTTCAGCTTCTGGTGGGTTGCCCATGATGTGATTAAAGAGTTCCCAGTATATTTGAAAATGTCGCCCGTTTCTTCGTTGGCCTTCACTCCCCGGATCCTGATGTTGTGGCGAAGGGAGCGATTTTCCAGATCCTCGAGGTGCGACTGCAGGTCTACTTGTTGCTCATGTATTCGAATGACTTCTTGCTGGAGAGTCGATAGTTCTGTGTCTCTCCCATCACTCTTCTCCTCCAGCTCGGCAACCCTCTCTCCAATGCCATCCATGTCCCGTCGGACATCTTTGATTTCGGTCATAAGCAAGTACGTTTTTAAATATAAATTCTTTTCAGTTCAAAAAGTGGACACAGTGCAATTTTTGAGTTCTTCAGTGTTTTCCTACGGGAGGAAAAACAAGTTCTGCAAACAGGTACAGTACATTAACTTACAGGACCAATCTCCAGGAGTTAAGGTGAGAGGTGGGCACCGTCCAAAGCAGCACCAGCAGTACACCACCAGCGGCATGGGGCAGCCGGTTGCAGGGTGCAAAAGAACGTCAGGAGCCCAATAGGTTTTAATGGAGATCGGCCACTGTGGAAATAGGCTGCAGGCTCGGACTGGGAGACCAGTCGGGTAGAACCAACAGGGGTTCAAGGCTTGCGATGCTCGGGGACGTAGGGACACCAAGGTTCCTCTCCTCCACTGCTCGGGGTGACGGATGAACTGGTGTCTTTAGGTGTCGGGTTTCCTTACTGAGAGCTGTCGAAGGTGAGGGGGCCTGCATGCAGAGGCTGCAGGTGACGTTGGGGAGTTCACGAAGGGTGAGACCATGCTTAACTTGGACTCTGGAGTGCCGGGGAACCTTGTTTCCACTGGTGGGTCACTTCAACTCGGGCCGGAGGCGTTGGGTGCAGAGGTGACTTCAGGAGTTGGGTCTTTGGCGGTTCCGGAGGCTGCAGAGTTTTTTCTTTGGAGTTTCTTTTGAACAGGTCTGCTGTTGACTGGAGGTCTCGGTCTTTGTTGAAGGCAGGCAGTCCTCCCAGGTTCTGGAGGCACTCCACTGCAGGACGAGTTGACTTTGGCGCAGAGTAGACGGAGAACGGCAGACAGGTCAGTGGGGCTGAAGCCAGGTCGGGTGCTCTCTTCTGCTTTCGTGTCAATTTGTGGCCTTCTTCATAGGTCACCAGGATCTGCCTCTCTGGTGCCAGGGACTCCCCTAAATACTGAATTTATGGGTGTTAGTGGAGTGTAGGGTAGTAGCAATGGGCTACTGACCCTTGGGGTCACTATGCCCAATATATGACCACTTCCTGTTGGAAGTGGGCATAGCCCTGTCCCGGAATTCTTAAGTATGCCATCACAGAGCTGGCTACTAATACAAAAATGTGTGTTCGCCTCACAGTAGCCTACTTTAGGGTGGTACTATCCTAGTATTGGCATGCCTACCTGACTAGCTGATTTTCCCGCCTGTCCAGGTGCCAAGGGGGGTCCTGGACAAAGGGGTCGGCTTCCTGTCTTGTGAGGGGGAGCCAGATTAGCATTTCAAAGGCGGCAGCCCTTTGAGGCTTGCTGCCCAAGGAAGGCTAATCAGCAGGTCAACCTGTGGCAGGGGCTGTTACACCATCTTCCCGGACAGGCTTTTGTTCTGGGTCTTCTGAGAGCAAAGGGTCTCACCCTAGGAGGCCAGAACAGCATCTCTGGTGGTAGGCTGGGAGAAACCAGTCAGCAAGCACACCAGAGGCTGGTAGGTTTACAGAGGGCACTTCTAAAGTGCCTTCTGTGTGCATGTATTGGTAAATCCAACACTGGCATCAGTGTGGGTTTGCCAATACGAGATGTTTGATACCAGACCTCTCTATTTTCAGAGAAGCCATCATGTAGCTGGGGAAAACTCTTTTTCACCAGTGTCCAGCCCATGGTCTAAAACGGCTTCCCTGGTCACTTGTACTGGCAGTAATGGAACTGACCAGCACAGGTACATATCTGCTCATGCAGGTATGCCCTCACATGTAGTACTAAGCATCCTGCCTTAGGGCTGTCAGGCCTGCTGTAGGGGTGACTTACAAGTATCACATGCAGCGGTAGGGGATATGGCACACAGGGATGTGTGACATGTCTTGTTTTCACTTTTGTCTGCACCAAGACACAGCTTACAATGGCAATCTTGCATGTGCTTGGTGAGGGGTCCCTTAGGGTGGCACAAATTTTGCTGCAGCCCTTAGGGGTCCTCTTTAGTACCCAGGCCTGAAGTACCAGGGTACCATTTACTAGGGACTTGCAGAGGGTGCTAAAGGTTTTGCCAATTGGGGGAACAATTGCACAGTTTTGGGAAAGAGCTCTCGCCCTGGGGACCTGGTTAGCAGGAACCCAGGGCACTTTCAGTCAAAATCACATTTACGAGGCAAAAAGTGGGTGTGACCATGTCTAAAAAGGGAAACTTTCCTACATAATCCCTCCCACCCCAAACGAAAGAGGATGAAACTAAACATTCCCTAGAGAGTCTTCATCTTCTAAGGGGAAGAACCTGTTAAGGCCATCTGCATTGGCATGGTCAGTCCTAGGTCTGTGTTCCACTGTTAAGTCCATTCCCTGTAGGGAAATGGACCACTTTAAAAGTTCGAGGTTTTCACTTTTCATTTGCATTAGCCATCTGAGAGGCCTGTGGTCAGTTTGAACAAGGAAGTGAGGGCCAAACAAGTATGGCCTCAGCTTCTTCAGGGACCAAGCCACAGCAAAGGCTTCCCTATCAATTGCACTCCAACACTGCTCTTTGGGGAGTAACTTCTTGCTAATGAAAGCAACAGGTTGGTCATGGCCATCATTGATTTGGGATAGGACCCCTCCTATCCCATGTTGTGGGAGTGACCATATCAAAAGGGGCACTTTCCTACACTTGGGTTCTGAAACAGATTTGCCAAGACCGTGCCCAAGTCATTTTTGTTGCCACAGACTGGCCCAGAAGGATATGGTACACAAATCTGTGGCACTTGTCTGGAGTGCACTGTTGTAATCTCTCATGATGCTTTCATGTGCCTTGTGATAGAATGGGGCTTTGTTGTGGGTTGCTATGAGAGCGTTGATGCTTTGGGGTTTCATCAAATGTCAGTTGAGATGAGCTTGCGGTGAAGGGAGTTGCGTTCAACCTGTTGCTGAATAAAAGGATATTCAACGCTACGTGTTCGATGTGGATTTCTTCACAACATAATTTTGGCGGCGTGTTGTCCGCCAGCACATCGTACCGAGGTTTTAGCGTACACTCCCAAGAAGATAAGTGCCGGAGTGGAGTCGGGCCAGAGTGGAGTCTGGCCAAGAAGGAGCGGACCGATCTTCACCACGGCAAAAAGGCTTAACACGTCACTCATGTGAAGTTCCCCTCTGCTGCGAGACTGTCTCAGAAGCCAAGTGTCTTTCTGCTGCGAGACGGTGTGGACCGTGTGGAGAGTGAAGTGCCTTCCTACGGCGAGACCGTGTTGACCGTGTGGTGCCACCGAAGTGTCTCAGGTACCCGAGGAGAAGTCTCTCTCAAGTTTGGTCGTAGCAGTCGGCGGGGGTAAAACCTGTTTTGCATCTATCTAGCGGAAGCGCTTGCCAGCTTGTGAGACCCTGCGGCATTATTTCAGTGCTTAGTAAGAGCGAGTGACGATAAAGAAAAAAGTGGTGTGCACACTTTACATTTAGTGTCACAGCATGCCCAGAACTTGCCTTCTGACTTCATTCAACCGGCATTTGGCTTCAGTTTCACCCTTTAATTAAGCGTGCTTTATCCGAGTAAGGGAGGAAAAGAATTAGCACTGTCACATTTTGAGGTTTAAGCCTGCGAACTGAAAATTCAATTAACTGTTCCTTCAAAATTTTAATGGGCTTTTAGTCATAATTTTTTCTTTGTGGAAGTGGTATAACCGTTGATGACTAAACCAGCCAAGAGAGACGGCGTCTCGAGCCTGCTTGCGTGTGTTCTATCTGCAGTAGGGAAAGCAGCAGAGCGCCTCGTGCTTGTGATTGGGCGCGGCAGGGTGCCTCGAGCCTTTAGCGTGTGTCATTGAAGGAACTAACTATTGAGGGAACTAACCATTGTTTGTTCATTGTTGCGCAAAACTTATTTTCTACAAGCGGCACATCACTCAGCGTTCCTCGAGCTTTCAGCGAGTCATTGGGACCTTGAAGGTGTGAATCATTGTTAGGTTCACTGTTGCGCAAGTCTTATTACCTTCAAGCGGCACATTTTACAGCGATACGCTGTCCTTCTCCTGCTCACCTGGCAAACCTGGTGTCTCCCGAGTGTCTTTCCAGTGCCTTCTGGAGTGGCGTTCTCGACGAACAGGAAGTCCCTCATCCACGAAGGGATTAGAGAAAAGGACAATGCACTGCAAGGAACATTCAAGAGGACATGGAAGAAATACTACTGGTTTCTAAAGAAATACAAAGAAACATTGATTTTTTTTGTGTCAGCTTTATTGAGACACTTCTTTTTTAACTTACTTTTATTGGCATTTCGCATATATCGTTTCAAGACACAGACAACAGGTATGGTCTAATACAGCATCATCTGATATAACCTCAGGAATCCCTGTACCATATCAACATAGGCACACTGTAAGCAATTGTTAGCATATATATCGTCCTATCACACGTCAATCGCTGATCCGATGTAACCATCTGGTCTGTGTTGTACGAATATACATTCTATTGTTCATTATGTATTACATTGACATTTTCTAATTTTCCACATGGGCGGCCAACGGCCTCGCATTAGGATAAGACAATACAATCCAAGATCAATAAGTTTACTTTTTAAAAACTTCCAACTATAAACATAAACCTTTGCAGAAGTGTTGTAGCTTAGACGGGTATGCCCAGACGTGGGTCCCGTGCTCTCCATGCCACTGGAATCAAGCTATCCTGGCTGAAGAGGGGTGAAACCCCGAAACCGGTCCTAGGATGCTTGTTTCCAGTCCAGGGAGGACCTGGCTTGGCAGTTCGGGCTGGACTGTTCCCATGAGGCACAGGGTCAAGACTGATTTGCAAATGGCTGGGTTCAAACTGGAATGGCATGGTGAGCAAAAAAACGATGGATTTAGGCCCAGATCTCTGTACTGGGGTGAATGTATGACATTGTTCTGCATTCTGTCCATCAACTGTTGTTTTTGCATTTGTCACCCCGAGTGGGACGGGTATGCCCAGACGTGGGTCCCGTGCTCTCCATGCCACTGGAATCAAGCTATCCTGGCTGAAGAGGGGTGAAACCCCGAAACCGGTCCTAGGATGCTTGTTTCCAGTCCAGGGAGGACCTGGCTTGGCAGTTCGGGCTGGACTGTTCCCATGAGGCACAGGGTCAAGACTGATTTGCAAATGGCTGGGTTCAAACTGGAATGGCATGGTGAGCAAAAAAACGATGGATTTAGGCCCAGATCTCTGTACTGGGGTGAATGTATGACATTGTTCTGCATTCTGTCCATCAACTGTTGTTTTTGCTTAGGCTCTAACTACACGTATCTGGGGGGTCAGAGCTCAGTGCAGTCACCGAGGGTAAGGAGATGAAGGGGAAGGCCTCCCCTTCTTCAGTATCTTCCATTGTATGTATAGTCGCATCCCACCACACTGTGCGAAGTCGGAAACCTCAACATGATGCAAGATCACCTCCCGCGGGGATAGGGGAGGGACGCTGCGCTACATTGTCATCGCCCAGGTCTTTACGCTTCTCCCTTTCCTCCTCATCGCTATTTTGTGTTGGCTGTTCCCATGACATCATCGCCTCCCTCCATTGATCAGCTATGGGACGCTTCTGCATCCCTCTCGCCTCCTTCCAGCTCAGCACTCTACCCACCCAATTAATTGCATCTCGATTCCAGCTTTCAGCCTTGGGTCCCTGTGTTGATTTCCATTCTAGTGCTATTCTGCGTTTGGCGAGACCCAAGACGAAATCAATCAGCCTATTTCCAACTTTTCTTTATTGAGACAACACTCCTTTGTGTGTGAATGCATTTTTGTTTTTTCTTTCTGCTCTTGCATTTCTATATTGTTTGCTGAACTCTGATTCACATGTATTCTTTTGTCCTCATCTCTGCTTGTACTATTTTCTCCTTTGAGTGTTACAATGGATGTGTCGTCAATAACACCTCCACCTCCATTTCTATCTCAAGCTTGTGAGCCACCCATTGAATAGGAGGAGTGGCTAGAAAGTTTTGACAATTACTTGGAGGCGCTGGATGGGCAAGATTTCAGGCCCAATCAGAAAAAAGCATTATTATTTAATGCGTTAGGTAAGGAAGGGCAGCTTATTTTTGGGTTCTTACGTGCTCTACCTATTCAAGAGGGTCATCCAGTTTTAGATGTTTATGGTGAGACACGTAAGAAATTGGGGGTAAGGTTTGCCAAGGGAAGGAATGTGGTAATGAGATGCCACAAATTTCATACTCCACCTCAGTGCCAAGGAGAGTCAGTTGATGATTTTGTCTCAAGATTAAGGGAATTGTCAGTAAAATGTCGATTTGGTGCAATGATGGACGAAATGATCCGTGAGCAGCTCATAGTGCGGTGTAGGAGTCGCAAAATGCAGGAGAGACTCTGGGCTCAAAAAATCCTCTCTTAAAGGATGCTATAGACATAGCTAAGGTGGTTGAGGAATCTGAATATTGTATGAGGGAGATGGATAAGAAAGACATTAAGGGAGTTGTTTCTGCTGTTGAGAATGGTTTCAATGATTTGGCAATTTTACAAAAGTCTGGAACTGCTGGCAAGGTAGACAGAGGACAGTCATTTTGTCAGAAATCAAGGTAAGAGATGTGGAAGATGTGGTAGCTACAATCACTCTTCCGAGGCGAAGAATTGTTTTGCGATTGGTAAAGAGTGTCGCAAGTGTGGGCGCAAGGGACATTTTGCACACGTGTAAAGCTCCAGTGAAAAGTAAGGTAGCAGTGGTGTCTGACAAGGGTTCATCTATCTCTAGTAGCTTGGGGGTGAACAGGGTCTTGTGTGTGGAGGAGGACGACAACAGTGTGGCAAGAATTGTGAGATCTAAAGCGGAATTTGTGGTACGTGGGCGGAAGGTTGATTTAATGGTAGATTCAGGCTCCTTATATACCATTGTGCCAAAGGAAATGTTTTTGTTGGAATGGCCAGGAGTGAGATTACTCCCTAAAGACATCAATCCGGGTGGTTATCAGGGTGAGAAGATTGACATTTTGGGCTATATGGTGGCAGATATTGACTTTGGGGGGGCGGAGCATCAAAGGCAAAGTGTATGTTGCAGAGTCGGGTCCACCAGTATGATCTTCACATAGTTATTAATCCTAGGGCACCTAATCAAGTCATGGTGGTCGGTGAGATGACACTGGAAGAGGTTCTTCAGGATGCACAAAACGTATTTAGGGAAGAGATGGGTCTGTTAAAAGGTTACACTCACAAGATTCAACTGAAGCACGGGGTTGTTCCAGTACAACACAAAGTAAGGAGGGTGCCCATTATGGTCAGAGATGAGGTAAAGAAAATGTTGGAAGAGATGTTACAGAGTGGGGTTATAGAACCTGTGGAAACGTCTAGTTGGATTTCTCAGGTTGTGATCATGCACAAGGCTGATGGCAAATTTAGGATATGCGTTGACTTAAGAAGTCTTAACCAAATTGTTGTGTCTGATAACATTCCCCTGCGAAGCATTAATGAGCTGGTCTCCTTGCTCAAGGGTGGTAAATATTTTTCAAAATTGGATTTACGTCATGCCTATCATCAAGTAAAGTTGCATGACAAATACAAGCCTTTGACGGCTTTTATAGCTATGGAGGGCACGTTCCAGTTCTCACGGATGCCCTTTGGCCTGTGTTCTGAGGACAGTGTCTTTCAGAGAATTATTACAGAGGTCTTCAAAGGTGTGGGTAACATTGTCTTCTTCCAAGACGACATTTTGATTTATGGAGACATGGCGGAAAATCATAACTATACGTTGAAACAGGTTCTCGACAAAATTGACAAAGCTGGTTTAACACTGAGGAGGGAAAAGTGTGTCTTCTTGGCTGAAGAAGTGGACTATCTGGGGCACACTTGGTCCGCGGGTGGTGTTAAACCTAAGGAAGATCTTTTGGCGGCCATAAAGATGGCTCCTGCACCTTGTGACAAGGATCAGCTAAGATCTTTCTTATGTTTAGTTGAATACTACTCCAAATTTGTGAAATTTTTTGTGTCCAAGATGGAAGATCTTAAGGTGTTGTTGAGAAAAGGAGTACATTTTTACTGGGCAGCCCCTCAAAAATTGAGTTTTTAGAACATAAAAAAAGAGATTTGCGAGTCACATTTTGGCACCTTTTTATACCAGTAGAAAATCTGTAATTACTATGGATGCAATTGCCAATGAGATTGGGGCAGTGTTGTCCCAAATGCATGGTAATGTTGAGGAAACAATCGCTTTCGCTTCTCGCTCTCTGACATATACTGAACGTCATTATTCAGTGATGGAGAGGGAAGTGTTAGCAGCTGTGTGGGGCATGGCATATTTCAGAACATATGTGTGGGGCAGTCAGATTAAATTGCGGACAGATCACAAGCCCTTAATGAAAATTCTTTCCCCAGGTGGAGCTTGTAAGGGTTCTGCGCGCCTTGCCAGGTTAGCCGCACGCTCCCAGGAATTAAATTTTGTATTAGAGTACATACCTGGATGGAAAAATGTACAGGTGGATTGCCTGTCACTCTTGCCTATGGACTGGAAACTACCTGATGATGAAGCGGTGAGAAGAAGTGAGAGAGGGGGTGCTGTTGCCAGCATAGAGGATGTGGTGAGTTGGTCTTCTGGTGCTGTGAGCGCAGAAGAATGACGTGAGGCCATGTAACAGGATGAGATTCTCAGTGCTGTTCTTAGTTTGATTTTGAAAGGTGGACGGAGGGAGAGCACCTTGCCTAATGCCTTCCATGTTTATTTTTTTTGTAAACCGATTTTATTCAGTAGTTTCAAATAATTAGGAGCAATACAATGGGATGGCAGAGCGTCCATCATGATGTTGACAACAATTATCGACAATCATAGTTGCTGGTCGCACATTGTCAGTTTCGGATTCCCGCCCCGTATGGCCCTCTCACAGAAAGGCAACAGTATTTGGCGGTCAAATCAGAGTCCGCAGGTGAGCCATGCCCTACATCCCCGTGACGGGGTATCGACATCTCAATAGTCCATTCCAATAGCAACACACAAAAATCTCAGCAAACAATAAAATAACGAACCCTCTCCTCCCCCCTCCCTTCCCCCTATGCAACTCCTATCCCCCCCCACCCCTCAGGCATGTCGCTCGATCATCTACATCTCTGTGGAGTATAGTATCTAGTCATGCAAGGTATCAAGCTCAGTAATTCAAACAGGAGGAGATCCAAAGAGGGGATCACTGACAAAATATCGAAGGTCAAAAAATCGATGTCAAAAATATCGTTATCAAAAATATCGGTTTTTTTTGTTGTTAAAAATAATATGTAAAATAAACTAAATAATACTAATAATTAAAATAAACATAGTTAAAAATATTTTATAATTTTTAAAATTAATAAGTAACATATATAATTAAATAAAACATTAATTAAACATATACATATAATATATATACTTACTTAGGGGCCCATTACGATGGCGGGCGGAAGCACAACCGCCGTGCTGGCGGATGCAAAAACCACCAGTTACCGCCGGCACGCAGCAGTCCACACGCCCGCCCAATTACGATGCGAAAAGCAGGCCAAACACCGCCGGCAAGCCAGCAACACCGTCCGCCATCAAAGTGCGCCCGCACACGTAGCGGCGCAGCCCAACTGACACACACCGTCCGACGAAACACGTCCCGCCCGGCGCATAAATTACGATGCCGCAAACAAACGGCTACCACGGCAAAGAGACACCGCACGTGAAAGAGAGGCGGAAACACGGACGCCGAGCACGGACAACGAAGAAGCGGCACCCCGGGCATGAATCCAGCACTGCAGGCCCTTCCCATGCTTCTGCTGATGCACCACCAAGGACGCAACGTACCGCGGAGACGCAGGTAGGCACACACACAACAAGTGCACGCAAACAGCGCACACAGTGCAAGGGCGGAAAAAGCGGACAACCCCCCACCAGCGCGTGCACACTACACATCCACCATTGCATCCACATATGACACACAGGCCAAATCCTAACATCGCAGAACACATGTGTACACACCACCTGGGACTAGGAACCAACCACCCCGTCACGGCCCCAAAGCGCCGATGACGCCGCCACACATGCGCACAACGCAGAGGCCAACCGCAGCGCCATGCATGCGTCGCACACAGACACAGGGACACAACCAAGCAGCACACACACCAGCCCCACCCCGAACGCACATGACACGTGACAGGCCGGCCACAGACATGTCCCCAACGCCCAATTCACGGACAACACCCAACGCCACACAACCGACACACACATGTCAGTGAAGTCACGCAACAGCAGGACACACCCCAGTGTAACAAACATGGCGAAGCACACAGCGGCGGCAACACCAACTAGGAGAAGCAGGGCCCCTTCGGGAAGAGGAACGCCAGTACCACACTGAAAAACCCATACCACCCTGCACATATGAACAAGACACATGAAACGGAACACCAAAGAGCCCGGGGACCGACAACAGGTGGCCCAAGAATTACATCCACACACAAGGCCCAACGCAGAGCGGAAAGGCAGCCTGCCGCCCACACAAGGGAGAGCAGACAGCACTGAATGACCTTCCATTCCAACACCGAAACCACAGCCCTACGACAGAAGCCGGTGAATACAGCCATTGTCCAAGAATAGACCAACACAGGCATGCCGAGGAGACCGACCACAGGGCAGATAGCGCATATCACAGAAGCACACAACGGACGGGGAAGAAAGAAGAAAACACT
Source organism: Calotriton arnoldi (assembly GCA_963921515.1). NCBI lineage: Eukaryota > Metazoa > Chordata > Amphibia > Caudata > Salamandridae > Calotriton > Calotriton arnoldi. Next base: position 709,923 of record CAWUFW010010157.1, read on the forward strand.
CCCCCATGTCGGCCACATGCAAGTTAATTGGAAGGAGTCACACAGCACTGACCTTGAACTGTCTGAGAAGCATGTGGGAAGAGGGCCCGTGTCCTCCAAACAAGCCAACAGAACACAAGTCCTGTCTCCCCACGACTACACAGAGCTCACAGCAACCCCGGAGCGTGCACATTGCAGACTGCACACACAGCCGGAGCACGCCACCTCTACGAACCGCTGCGAAATGGCAACCGCAACACACCTACCCAACTACGCCGAACAGCTCAAGCTGTACCAAACCAACACGATACATACATTGGGATGCGATCTCCTGTCCCTGCTGAACGTAAGTTACCGACTGACTTACCGCATCACATTGTTCAGCTGCGTCATGCCCGTCTTCTACTGTCGGAGGTGTCCCTACCAGCATCCCGTCGAGATATGCCTCTCCAACCCGGCATGTCTGAAGGCGGACCTGCTACCACTACTCCTCCCTCTGGACGCACACGACAGGGCCTGCTCTGCCTATGGGGGCATGGCGTATGTGGCCAACATCGCACGCGCACTGAAATGGAACCACTGTGCCTCCACACGACGGATCATCGAGAACAGCTACATCGAATGTCACCCAGCATGCCCCATCATGGTCCTCCAAGGGACAACCTACGAACAACACCTTGACAGCCACCATCCGCTTCATTGGCTGGCAAACATGTACACCACCAATGACATGGAAGCCCTGCTGGACGGCATCGCATACCTGACAACCTGTAAATACGTCGGACCACAACGCAGGTTCCCCGAGTGACCTAGGAAGTCCAACCCCGCACCCATGCTCAGCTTCCGCACGGACTGGCCAGTCACCACCACAACAGCCATACCAAACGACCGGCAACTGTAACCACACCATCAACGACATCGCCATGACATCGGATATGACCGGGACATGCACACTGTTCCCCATCACATCCAGGAACACCGCATGCATCGTGGGAGGCAGTGGCATGGGCTCTGTGCATCGCACCCACATGGACGGAACTGCACGAACAACCAGGACACGACATGGATCCAGCGCACATGGACACACACACCGCTCAGTGGACATGAATAGGTCGCCTGGAGTCTGTGGGTGCTGCACCCCTCCCACCCCCGCCCCGGGAATCCCATACCAGGACCTTTGCATGGACGACAAGTGCATACAACAACAACACGACCCCAGTGACTGTGACATGTCCAGTAACCACCACAGTGCAACAACAAGTGGCACGCCGCTGCATGCACGCAAGCACATGCCCTGATGTCATCTCACATGCACGCGTGCATGAGGAACAACCGCAGCAAACCTGTCACATGGAACTGAGATGGACTGTGCCCATGATGCCGAGCGGTCTGGTAGGCTACATGTATACCGCCTGTGTCAAAGTCCGCAGCTCCGCAGCTATACGTAAATGTACATTAGCACAGCCTTGGCCAAGCAGATGTAACCCCACACCCTATCCCATTTGTAATCATGCTCAGTATATCCTCAACATGTATTCCGCTGCCAGTAGTGTCCACTATACTGCATCACAGAGGACAGAAGACTCAATATAATGTTTGAAACCAAAACTGTCTCCGCTGACTCATTTCACAAGTACGAATGAGAGAGGATGAGAGTATGTGAAGTACACGGCAGTCGTGACATGACCATGTAGTCCACTGGTATTGGATGTCAACGCAAATGAGTAGCACTACTGTGGAAGACACACATGTGTCGTGTGAAGTCGTATGGACGCAGTGCTCAGGTGGGTGGGTGCGACGGGTAGATGCGCACATGCCAAGTTGGAGCACGCCGTGTTGGGAGGGCTCATGAACAGTACACCACCGCTTCCCTGGGCATTGTGAGAGGACACCTGTCGGGGGGGGAGTGAACACGTGTGTGCACAGCAGCCGGGCACACGTACAAGGCGGTACCAGGCGCACCTCAGCCCACCCTCTGTGGACAAGCTGGATCCTGTTGTGCGCCCGCCATGCCCCTTGACAAGGCACACACAGCCCCAGTCGACCAGGTGTAACCCCAACATAGTCAATCCGCACAGGCGATACAGGGCACGGGATGGCAGTGGAGCATGGTGTGTGAGAGGTCTCCTCGCGCTCCTCCTGGTCATATCACGCAGGCAATAGAACCTCAACGTCTAGCATGGCACAAGTCAAATGGAAGTGTAGGGGGGACGCACCACAGCACGAGCAGCACTGACGTCACGGGAGGTGGCTCGCACCATCCCATCCATTGCCCATCATACCAACCACGCCACATGCCATTGCGACTAAGTGCAAGCGCGTGCGCCACCACCCCCGAGCCCTCCCCAGAGAGGCCAAAGAGTGAATGTGTGGGCCATCAGCCACAGACGGACGCGGCCTGGCCGCAAGGGCAGCCACAGCCACTGGGTGTCGCAGGTGGCGGATCCGGAAGGCGAAGACTGTGATGCATAGTCCATGCAGGCCGGGTCTCCATTTGGGGCACCACGCAGGTGGACGGCGTCCCGCCACACATCATACCCTGAGACAGCCCACTCGTGCAACTGGACCCACACATACACTCCTTGCCCTCTCTGGTGCGAGCTTGGGGCTGCCTGTGCAAGCGCTAGCCTCGCAGGTGAGCATGCATATTGGGGGGCGAGGGGAGGACATGAGGGCTGGGGCGAAGATGACTGTATCACTGTCAGTTAGTACAAGGGATGACCCAGATGTGGAAAGGAAGAGACGTGTCCCGTGTGTACTGCAACTAGTCGCCAATCCAACTACCCCCCATGTCCGGAATGTAAGCCCGCACCTAGGCCCGCCCATCCGCCACATCGAACATACCACCAGCACGACAACCTTCCCATTCGAAACACTGACTGGGTGTGGCGACCAGTGAACAATCATGTGTAGCCTACCCACGCGTACATGTGGGCCCTCCATGATCCATGTCACCTGCGGCAAAGACATGACATGCGCAATGAGGGAAGTGAGGAGAGCTGTCCGCCCCACGCGCAGAAGGTGCATCAGCTCCACAGACCCAGCAGCGAGTCCAGCAGGGGTCACATGTGCAGGGGCAGCTGTGCCTGGTGTGAAGGCACATGCATATAGACAGCACATCGACCAATGTGTAGTCTGCCCACATCCACAGTCCATCATCATGCGGACATAGGAATTGAACACAGGGCAACACATCTTAGTTGGTGCACCCACCGTGACCAACAATGCGCAATCATCGACGTACCCGCCCTGTGCATGGCCCCCCACCCAACGGAGGCACATCCAGTGCCACCATCCCACACACACAAGCCTTCCACGGAACATGCTGTGTCCAATGGTCAGTACAGAGTCAGCGCCCATCTGGTGGATCCTGAACAGGAGACACATGCACACACATGCCAGCTCCCACTATGTACGTCTGCCACCTGGCACGTGCAATGTAACCTCTCACCTGTGACTGCAAGCACACAGCCGTCTTGGCATGGGGCTGTCAATGTGGACACCAGTCAATGTTTCGGGAGGTGTGATCCGTACAGTGCTGTACATAGGGTGCAGTGCTGACACCTACTACTGTCTCATATCCCCTCGTGCCACAGGTCCCACTTGTTTTGGCCGCTCAGCCTGTGCCCACATCGTCGTCGTCGTGTGCCATACTCATCCAGCCGCGGAAGCAGTTCCATGCTCAGCAGACATTCATGTTGCCGTGGCGTCGCCGCTTGACGGATATGCAGTCAGTCCCCATCAGCACGCCCCGCAAGTCATTGGGGCCTAGATCCCCATGTGCATGCACATGGCAGTGGTATGTCTCACGTGCCATTGCCATTGATGGGATACCTGTGTAAGTGTATAGTGGCCGTGCCGTCCCAGCTTGACAGCTGGGCTGTGGCTCATGTGCTTGCTCAGTCATGTCAGTGATGTGTATGCGAAATTGCTATGTGTCGTGTTGCTTTGACATGTGTCCTCTGCCATTTTCCCCAGGCGGAGACCGAACATTGACCGCCCATACCAATTGCTGGCGGACATGGACGATACAGAGGTGATCAGGAAGTTTCGGCTGGACAGGCCAACCCTGCATCGACTGTGTGCCATGTTAGAACCCCATCTCCGTCCCCGCAGGGTGTATCCGACTGCTGTCACCCCCACGGCTAAGGTGATGGCCGCCATGCATTTCTTCGCCACTGGGTCATTCCAGCACACAGTGGGCAGTGGAGGAGGAATGTCCCAGCCCATGTTCAGCAAGGTGCTGAGGGATGTACTGGCAGCCATGATGCTGTACCGGAACAGGTACATCAGATTCCCCAGGGCTCGTGAATTGGCGGCAGTGAAGGGTGCATTCTATGCCCTTGGCAGAATCCCACACGTCGTGGGAGCCATTGACTGCACACATGTTGGCCTTGTTCCACCACAGGCCACTGAGCACCTGTACCGCAACAGGAAGCACACGCACTCCCTGAATGTGCAAGTGGTGTGCCTTGCGGACATGGTGATCACCCACGTGTGTGCCAAGTTTCCAGGCTCGGCCCATGACGCACACATAATGCGCAACAGCATCTTGCCACGACTGATGGCCAATCTGCAACAGGATCGTGGCTGTATTGTCGGTGAGTATGTGGAGTGGTGTAGCGTGCTGGTTGTGCGATGCTGTCCCCTGTCCAGTTGGAATAGCAACGGTTCTCTGTGTCCCTCACACCCAGGTGACTCTGCGTATCCGAATGGGGCATGGCTGCTCAGTCCATTGAGGAATCCTCGCACCCCAGCAGACGATCGCTACAATGAGGCACATGGGAGGACCAGACGTGTGGTCGAGCGTACCTTTGGCCTCCTCAAGTCCAGGTTCAGGTGCCTGGACCGCACCGGGGGTGCGCTGGCGTACTCCCCACAGAAGGTGTGCCAGATAGTGGTGGCGTGCTGCATGCTGCACAATCTGGCCATTCGGAAGCAGATCCCCCTCATTGTGGATGACGGAGATCAACCAGGGCCCCAGCCCGCAGACCAGGACAGCTCGAGTGAGGTGGACAGCGGAGAGGAGGAAGCTGGGAATGTGCGCCAGCAGCTCATCGCCCGCTACTTCACTTGACGGTGAGTGTCCATGTACGACGGATGATGTGTCTGTATCTGTGCAGGTGTGTGTGTGCTGTGTCAGGGTGGCCGTATGTTCACTGCGTGCAGTGTGTCAACGCTCCATGGCCAGGGTAGAATGCCACTGTTGGTGACTGTGGCATTGTGCCCTATTGCTCTGTGCGATGTGTGTACATTGCTTGTAGTTGTTGACATGTACTGTGTGATGGGTGTGTGACACACTCATTGAATGTGCTCCTGTTCTGTCTCCCACCCCTAGGTCCCTACAGGCCCTCCGGATTCCATTGCCATGCCACGCATCAGGTGCCTTTCCGCCCAGGGTGGCCATTGTATTCCGTACAAATAAAACACAGGGCACAAACAGCAGTTAGTGAAAAAGGTGCATTTATTACAAACTGTGACATGTGATTGTGTGTAAGGTGATGACAAAAGTGGTGCGTGCAGTGACAATGAGCTGTCGGTCATGGCTGCGTGAAGCTCAGGGTGTACCCACTGGTTCTATGTCCATAGTCCAACACACACATGCCATCCAGATGGCTGTGTGGAGTGGGATCGTAGAGCAAGTCAATGCAGTGGCTGGTCAAGGAAGGCTGGCGGAAGGCTGGCTGGCTGCCTCACTTGCGACTGGAGCGTGCGAAGTCCTCCCGGGAGATCTGTTTCCTCTTCGGACGGCCCCTTCCACGTTTGGGAGGGGGGTGTGTGGTGGCGACCTGCTGGTGGTGGGTGAGGTGTGCTCACTGGCTGTGGACGCAGGGGAAGTGGACACTGCTGGCCGACCCTGCGCCCTAGCAGGTGGTGGCGGAGGTGGTGTTGCTGGCCTTGCCTGTGACCCCGCCGCCACCACCAGCTGGCCCATGAGGTCCACGAGTTGGCCCATACGGGCGTCCATGGACCTCAGCACCCCAGCACCTCCCGCGTGTCTGTAGCAGACCTGACCCAATTCTCTTGGGCCTCCTCATAGGCCCCAAGGACTCTGGCCATTTGAGGCAGGGCATGGCTCCCAGGGGAGGCTGGCGTTTCCCTGACCCTGCTCCTCCTACCAGTCCTGCTGCCACCGGCCTGCCCACTAGCCACATTGCACACCACGGTCCTCGCTGTGGCTCCCAGGGTGGATCCAGTCGGCCGGGCCACCACCTGCACTGGGGCTGGTGCCAGTTAAGACGTGGTGGTGGTGGCGGTGGTGGTCGGTGCGGCGATGGTGGCGGCAGCGGTAGTGGCCGCAATGACCGTGGGTGTGGCCGCAACGACAGTGGCAGCAGGGGGCTGGGACTGTTCAGCATCCCTGGATGATGGGTTGGTGGGTAGGAGGGGTCCTGGGGAGCGGCTGGGCCCTGCCACGCCAGATGGGCCTGCTTGGTGGTCCGTGTCCGAAGAGGATGACAGATCCTCCAGATCCGTGTGTCCTCGTTGGGGGCTTGTGGGCTGGCTGTGCTGGCTGCTGTCTCCATCCCCAGCGTCCGGCAGTTCGTCACCTGTGGAGAGAATGAGATTTGTTATTGTGTTGCACCTGGCGAAGTATGTATTTGTCGTCTGACATTGGCAGTTCGTGCAATCTCGTACATGGGTTTCCCGGAGGCGAGTGTGTGGCTGTGGCATCTGTAGTTGTGTGTGCTAGGCAATGGGACTGTGTGCTGTGCACATGTGGCATGGGACGGATTGGCCATGCCGATGGGTGTGTTGCAGTGCCCCTACTCATTGTGACTCTGGTGTATGCGGGCTCCTGGCCCATCCTGGGTCTGGTTTGTACTTTGCTTTTGGAGTTCAAATGGAACGCTTAGGAACGCATATGGCAACATGGGGGCCATGCCCCAGATTCGCATTTGGGAGGGGATATGCTTTTGGGGTTCAAATGGAACGCTTAGGAACGCATATGGCAACATGGGGGCCATGCCCCAGATTCGCATTTGGGAGGGGATATGCTTTTGGGGTTCAAATGGAACGCTTAGGAACGCATATGGCAACATGGGGGCCATGCCCCAGATTCGCATTTGGGAGGGGATATGCTTTTGGGGTTCAAATGGAACGCTTAGGAACGCATATGGCAACATGGGGGCCATGCCCCAGATTCGCATTTGGGAGGGGATATACTTTTGGGGTACATGCTGTGAGCCATGGGTGCCGAACGTGACATGTGTTGTGGCAGCATGACAGTGCATGGTCTGAGGTGTGTGCATGCCTGACATGCCCTGCATATTTGCTGTCTGTTGTGGTTACTGGACATGGCATTGGACGCATCGTTATGAGTGAGTGATAGTTGTGTGCCAGCCAACGTATTGCAGTTGTCCCATCTCCTTGGTGTGCGTGCTGCCCTGTGCCATGTGCATCACTGCAGTGCTCGGGGGGGTGTGGCCCATGTTGTGTGTTGTTGCTCACAGTGTGTCGTGCGCTTAATTGACTTCTGGCACATGGTTGGTCATGGGCATGTGTCTTAGCGTGACTGCTGTATGTGTGGCAGCTGTGCGGATGACATGCCTTTCATGTGACTGGGGCTGACGGATGGGATGGATGGTATGTTGTATGTGCATGGTGTGTCTGTGAGTTTGATGGGTTCAGTGGTGTTCGTGTGCATTTCTGTTGTTCCGCTCTGTTGCGTCTAGTGTTGTTTGTCTTACATAGGCGTAGTTGTGGGGTGTGGGGTTGACAGGCAGTGGGGGCTACATGGACAGGACTTCAATGGTGTTTCGGTTGTGTGTGATGAGTTGCACAGTGGCTGCCGTGTGGGACTATATTCAGTGTGGCTTGTGCATGCAGACGTGGCTCCTTGGGTGTTGCTATGTCTGTGATGGGTCATGTGGGGTGTGAGTCTGCTGTTCATGTCCGTGTGCACATTGTTCACTTGTTCGTGACGGTGGGCGGTGCTGCGTGTCCGTGTGCTACGTGACATGTCCCATGTGTTGGTGGTGTTATGGTCCTCATGCCTCCAGTAATCCAGCCCTGTCCAGTTTCCCACCTGCAAGTTGTTCGTGCGTGCACTGTACTGGATGCCACATGGCTCTAAGCGGGGGTGCTCCATGTTGCAGGTCTGTGGGGGTGGGGGGTGTAGTGGGTCGTGGGGGTGGCTGTACACCCACTGACACCGATTGCTGTGGACCGTGATGTCTGCCTTTCGGCTGTCGTTGTGCACTGCGGTGGCTGACACGTGGCTGTGGGGTGTGGGGGATGCTCCTCCTTGCTGTGCTGTGGGACTGGGGCCTGGTGTGTGTTGTACTTGGGCTGTCCACCCTCCCACCCACTGCACTTTGTGTTCCTGCCACTTACCTGTTACTTGTCGGTTAGTGCAGCTGTGGCGGACACATGGGTGTGGTGGGTGCTCGTTGTGGCGCTTCTGGCATATTTGGGGACCTGTTGGTGGTTACGTGGCTGGCTTAGTGTACACATGTCCCCACGCATCTTACAGTTGTTCGGTTTGGGCTGTGTGTGGTAGTGTCTGTTGCATGTGTGTGTGATGTGTTGTGTATTGTGTGCTGGACATGGGGGTGTTTGTCCCTGGGAGCTGTGGCATGGTAGTTGCGCATGTGAGTACATAGCGGTGTGCTGGTATACATTAGTTTGTACTTACCAGCCTCCACTCCCCTGCTAATCCGGCGAGGATCTCCGGATGTATTACGACTCGCACCTTCTCCTCCCACGCTTTGAAGGTCTTAAAGAGCGCGGGATTCCCTCCGCCAGTGACGGCAGCCAGCTCTCTGTTTTTGCCCTCCTTCTTCTTGACCAGGCTCTTTACGTCATTCCAACGTTTGTTTATCTCGACTCTGTTCCTGGGCAGGGTCCCGACTGCATTGACCTGGTCTACGATCCGGGTCCACATTCTGTTTCTGGTGGCTAGTGGTGTGTGCTGGACCATGTTCCCATAGATTTGTGGGTGCACCTTGATGATCTCGTCGACCATGACCGTCAGCTCCATGGGCGTGAACTTGGGCATTCTTTGTGGTGCCATGGTGTTTGTGGTGCTGGTGCGGTGTGTGTTGTGTAATGTGCAGGGGGTTTGTGGTGCCGGTGTTTGGTGGTGGTGGTGGTGGTGGTGGTGGTGGTGATAGTGATGTGTGCGTTTCTGTGGTGTGCTGCTGTCCTTGCTGTGTCACTGTGTCCTCTCCTCTCCTCTCTGGTTTGCAATGTAGCAAGGGGTTGTGGTCTGTGGGAGTGCTGCTTTTGTACTCACCTATGTGGGTGTGTCCTCATGGTCTGTTGTTTTCAGGTGTGTTGTGTCTGGGGTTCTGGCCTTTGTATTTTTTGTTTGTCCGGGGGGTGTTTTCGGGATGTGTACTGTGCTTGTGTATTTGTGTGTGCCTTGCTGTGTGGACTTGTTGGCCATGTTGTGTGCTATTGGTTTTGTGTGCGGATGGTTTCTGTGCAGGTACGTGGGCGCCATGGCTTCTGCCGTGTCGATTCTCATCGGCGTTGTTTGCGCTGGCGGGCGGTATATTTGTTGTTTTTCCGCGCTCATGGCGGTGCGATCGTAATTTCACGTGCGGTGTGTCGGCCGTGTGGGCGGGCGGTTTTGTGTTGTCGTGCGTGTTTCCGTCCGTGGCGGGCGGTTTGACTCCGACTCGGACGATGGCGGGCGGTATTTTGTGTGATTTTTCGCCGATGGCGGTTTTCGGTTTGTGTACTCATAATGGCGTGGTCGGTGTTCAGGCGGTGTGTGCGGGCGGATTTTTGCCGCTTCCATGCCTGGCGGATTTTTTTACGCCGGGTATCGTAATGAGCCCCTTAATAATCAGTTTGAATAATTATTTTAATAAATTATAAATTATTAAAAAATATTATAAATTACAAATACATCTATACACATAAAACAATAACATAAATACAAATTAAATAATTATGTATAACAAATTAAAAAAATTAAATTTACTTTTAATATTTTTAAAATTAATTATATACTATATTAACTAAAATAATACAAAAAATATTAAATAGCGTAGGGAATAAAACTACTATTACAACCCCCAAAAAAACAACAGTAAGAAATGTTGGATAGCGTAGGGGTAAAAATTACTATTCCCACTCCTGAGAGTGCAACAGTAGGGAAAATGTTGGATAGCGTAGGGGTAGAAATTACTATTCCCACTCCAGGGAGTGCAACAGTAGTGAAAGCGTTGGATAGCGTAGGGGTAAAAATTACTATTCCAACTCCAGAGAGTGCAACAGTAGGGGAAGTGTTGGATAGCGTAGGGGTAGAAATTACTATTCCCACTCCATGGAGTGCAACAGTAGGGAAAGCGTTGGATAGCGTGAGGGTAAAAATTACTATTCCCACTCCAGTGAGTGCACCAGTAGGGAAAGTGTTGGATAGCGTAGGGGTAAAAATTACTATTCCCACTCCAGAGACTGCAACAGTAAGGAAAGTGTTGGATAGCGTAGGGGTAAAAATTACTATTCCCACTCCAGAGAGGGCAACAGTGGGGGAAGTGTTGGATAGCGTAGAAGTTACAAATAACATACTTATAAATAAATTAATTTTTTAAAATAATTAATGAATTATTAAATAACTCTAAACTATTTACCAATAAATAATTATTAAAAACATAATTACCAATAGAAAATGTATTAACAATAAATTAATAATAAATACCAATAAATAATAATTAATAAATATTAATTACTAAATAATAAATATTGAACAATAAAATATTTTTAATAACAAAAAACATAAATTATTAAAACGTAATTACCAATTAACTAATATTAAACAATTAAATGCTTTTTATACCAATAATAATAATTAAACATTAATTCTCAATTAATAAATAATTCTTAATATATTAATTAAATTTATCAATTAATATTTAATAATATTTAATTACCAATTAATGATAAAACAACAATAAATTTTTAGAACCAAAAAATTGTAATTTAAAAAAATTACCTATTAATAATTAATATCCAATAAATTAATTATCAATACCCAAAAATAAATGTAATAATTACTTATAGATTTCAATTACTTCCAAAAGTATTCCCCTATAAACGCACAACACACTCCAATGATAAAATAATACACTTAACATAATGATCAATTAATAAAAATTAATAACTAATTAATAATAATTAATTACCAATTAATAATAATTGATTATCAATTAATTAACAATAATATAATTATCAATACCAATTAATTAAAATAAATTATAAGTTAATTACATTTAAATTACATGATGATCAATTAATCAATAAAAAATAATAATCACCAATTAATAAAAATTAATTACCACTTATTAATTAATTAACAATTATATAATTATCAATAACAATTAATAAAAATAAATTATAACTTAATTACATTTAAATTACATAATAATCAATTAATCAATTAATAAAAATTAATAACCAATTAATACAGATTAATTACCAATTATTAATTAACAATAATATAATTATCAATACCAATTAATTAAAATAAATTATAAGTTAATTACAATTAAATTACTTCCCACCCTATTCCCCTATAAACCCACAACCCGCTACAGTACAAAAAAAAAAAATGTAACTTAGGGGCCCATTACGATACCCGGCGTAAAAAATCCGCCAGGCATGGAAGCGGCAAAAATCCGCCCGCACACACCGTCTGAACACCGACCACGCCATTACGATGACACAAACCGAAAACCGCCATCGGCGGAAAAATCACACAAAATACCGCCCGCCATCGTCCGAGTCGGAGTCAAACCGCCCGCCACGGACGGAAACACGCACAACAGCACAAAACCGCCCGCCCTCACGGCCGACACACCGCACGTGAGATTACGATCGCACCGCCATGAGCGCGTGAAAACT